>CM060691.1:139627685-140827685 GCA_030686995.1 Artemisia argyi | reverse complement strand
GTCGTATGTGCTAGAGTCATAATTGTTATCAGGAAACTGCTCATAGACAAGCGTGTTGCCTGATTGACAATCAGAACTGTAGTGTGGGCCACCACAGTACTCACAACAGTTAAACTGTTGAGTCTGGTTCGGTGAGTTGTATGGATATTGGTCGTAACCAACATTTTGACCATTTTGACAATCAAAACCTTGGTGAGGACCTCCACAATACTCACACGAAATGTTTGGTGTATTATGATACGAAGCATCATTGTGATTTGGATAATATGATTCTTGCTCGTATGAATGTGATGGGTAGTTTGAAAAATTTGGAGAGTCGTAGACTGAGTTAGGATCATAAGCAAATGAATTCCTCGAACCACAAAACAAACAACTTTCGTCTCGAATATCATTACCACATTGTTCACATGTACACCAACGACATGGTAAACCAAAAAGTGGCTCACCACAACCAACACAAGGAATAAAATCCAGAGGTGGGACAAGTGGTGTGCTCTTAGAGCTAGGAATTTCCACCACTTCCGTTATGGTCTCGGGTTTTTGTTCTTGATAAACGTGAAGATTGGGTAAGTCATTCTTTTCAGTCACTGCCCTAAGCTCTGTACGTTTGCTTGACGACCTTATAACCTTATATCGTGAAAGGTCAGGATTGATTCTTGAAGGTTTAGGAGCAATTGTGAGCTTAGATTTTTGGACAACCGTAGGTTGGACGTAGTTAGCATTTCCATCGTTAGAGGGAAGTACAGGGTTCTTTTTCACCCCGGTTTCTTGTTCCATTTCCCTCACCGAAGAGGGAATAGGAATCAAAGATCCATCATAATCAACACGACATCTCGACATTTTTGACAAGGCCATAAGTTTTTTAATTTTGCTCTCAAAGGCCCATTGTTCAAAGAAATCGTCATCGAGAGATGCCATTAGAATCAATTACAATAGAAGTGGAAGAAGTTAGAATCAAAAGGATATAGGGTAAAGGGATGAAGAATCAAAAAGGTAGGAGGGTAAAGATGGATATTTTCGGGATTTTTGATAAACATTTTATAAGAAAGAAAATCTTTTTGTGTTTTTGTGTTCGTTGAAAACTAATTTTAAAAACTTTCCGTGAACTATTTTGTTTTGATAATAAGAAAATATGAACAAAGGATGGTAAATATACGATGAGTGTATATCCAGATTCACTAATCTGTAAAACCGTTTAGAATAACGCGCACGACCTCCCCGACAGCGGCGCCTGTCACACCCCCAATTTACCTGACTTGCAGCGGAATGGAATGCCTGAGGGTGTAACTGTCATAGCATCACAACAAGGATATATTGAACGACCTAAAGTGTCGTTTTGAAAATACATCGTTTGATTCATTCAAAATATTCAGAGTTATAAAACATAGGTCCCAAAAGAGTTGGAAAGTTTAAGTAAATAAGTTTAGTACAATCAAACGATAGTTCATAAGTGCATGAAATCCAAAATGAAACGCGTCATCCTTGATACACAAAATGACTCCATGCATGCCATGAGAATATGCCTTAGTTACCTGAGAAATACATTGCGAAAACGGTCAACATAAAGTTGGTGAATAATCATAGGTTTGTAAGTTAAATCGTATGTACATAAGCCACAAGTATAAAGTAAACCGACAAAAATGTCAAAAATGTTACATTGACTCTTAAGCTCATGACCCCGAAGCTAGACTTTGTAATGGCCCCACCAGAGTGTTTACCAGACACTCAAATTGTTAAGACATGAAATGCATTCGTCCCGTTTGAGCAACCCAAACACGAATGGAGGCGTCACCCTCAATAGATCTATTCACTCACTCCCGCTTGGCAATATAATTAACGGTCCATGATATATAAGGGGACTTAACTGGGTAGTAAGGCAACTTAAGCAATGTATGGAATTTGTAATACTTGGGCATGTACAAAAATAATTGGTGCAATGTATTCTCCCCCGTGGGATTTGAAATCAAATAAGTAATTAAAAACGGGGCTATGAAAACTCACCTTAGCAGAAGCAATATCCGATAGACAAAGTAGTAGTTAGAAATAAGGTCCGGGTACTCTAATCGCGACCTAAATAATGCATATGTCTTAGGTTCGAAAACAAGGTCAAGCATGCAAGTCAGACACTATATTATCACTTGTACATGTTGAAATTTTTATTGTCAAAAACGTAGGTAATCAAAGTAATCTCGTATTTAAGTCATCCACTATTTTAGAAAACGTAGCTTGTAAATCCCACGACCAAATATTAGTCGTCTTGAAAATATATATTTTGAAAATCTCTAACGTACCTAATAAGTATACGTAATGCTCTACCATTTTTATTTACGTCATTTTGGCCAAACTACACTCTAAAGTGTCCAAAAACTTATTTTAATATTTTCCATCAGCTTTTAAATATAGCACAAAAGCTGTCAAAATTTTATTGTTTCGTCGCAACTTTCCTAGGCCATAACTTTTGCGTCGTAGTTCCGTTTTTCAAGTTCTATATATTCCCGCGAAGGTATTCAAGTATACTTTAGGTTTTTCAAGGTCTCGGCTAGTCTAGATAACATTTAATCTCAGTTTTCTTAGCTTGAAAAATCGGGACAGAATCATAATTTCAGAAAATATAGTTTTAGTCGTCAATCTTGAAAATAGCATATCTTTTTCGTTATAAGTCCGTTTTAACTCATTCAAGCGGCTATGTTTTCGTTATTAAGTCTATTTTCTATGGCTAATGATTTGCACACTCCCATTTTTTATTGGCACACTCCAAACTATGTTTTAAGCAGTTGTACATTTATCATATGCTGCTTTTGAAGATAGTACATTAGAGTGTGCGGATCAAAAATAAGAGTGTGCCAATCAACACTCATTTTCTATATTTCTAGCCTAATATGGTCACCAAGGTACTGATTTTTCTGTGAAGGGTCGAATAGGACAGATTCATCCTAAATAATGTCAAACTATATTTCCTAGTGTTTTATTTATTTTCACCACTTACAACAACTCCAAATCTAGTCCTAATTCCTCCATCAACTTCTCAACTAGTATATGGTGATCTAAATATAAACTTAACAATATTCAAGATCCATGTACAAGATCATCCAAATATTTAACTTCATATCTACTAACATATATATATATATATATATATATATATATATATATATATATATATATATATATATATATATATATATATATAAAGTTTTCATCATTTACTTGTAAAGATCTTTGTTAACAAATTTTCTTGTAATAAAATCTTGTTCAAAACATATTTTCTTGCTAAGAGATCAAAGTGGATGTAAAGATTTTCAACATGTACCAAGTGATAACCAAGTATATATACTAGGCAAGCATAAAAATCATGAAAATCATGAAGTATAGGTAGTGTAAGATCACTTACAAAGAGGTTTGTGATATGAGATTTGTAACAACACTTGTGTAACCCCCCCAAGATTAGTATCAACCCTTGTTAATCTTGCCCTAAGTATTCTTGTAATTACCCACAGGCTCACTTTTTTTTTTTTTTTTTTTTTTTTTTTTTTTTTTTTTTTTCTTCCCTTGCTCCTTGGTGTGGCGAAATGAATATATAGATGGGAGGTGATATATTTTTTTTTTGTAACTAAATATGAGTGCAAGTGTATGTATGTATATATAGCAATGAGTCAAAGTGTTGGTCAAAAATATCTCATGAATTTGTCCTTGTGGCTGCCGAGATTTAAGGAAAAGAAAGGAGGCAAATGGTGGCTCTAGCCTCCTAATATTAATGCCATGTTTCAAGGTTCTTTGTTGCAATGTAGAAAAAAAATATAATGAGTAATTATGAAACTAGGGTGGCGGCTCCTTGATTAAATTTGGAAGAAATGTTTGTTATTAGTATAATATATATATATATATATATATATATATATATATATATATTGAATGTATTGGGTAGTAAAAATATGTATTGGGTATTAGTTTGGTAGTTAACGAAAGTTATACGTAATTAAACGTAAGGTGTAAAGAATTTAACTTGAACATTGGAAAATATTTTTGGGACTTTTGTAATAATTTTGGAAGTATAAACATACCCTAAAAATAATTGTTGAGAAAGTCGGGTATGTCGAGGGTTACATTCTTGAATAAAATTTAACGTTTGTCGAATTTAAAAACCGTAAGTATTTAAAGAATAGGAATTTGTTTTGTTGTATAAAATTGTGAATTGGAGAAGGAGCAAGGTACCGGAGCGTTGTGGACTAAAATTAGCCTAAGTCCTAGTGTTCTTAGAATTTAATTAGAAATTCGCGTCGATTCAAGTAAAAGGGCTCACGTAAAATGTTTTAAATTAAAAGTCAAGAATTTAAATTTGAGTTTAGAAAATAGTATTGACCTGGGAAATAGTGGGTTGTGACATTCTACCCCTTAAAAGGAATCTCGTCCGCGAGATTCAGTCAGCGTTGGTCATTGGAGTGGTATTGGTGAAGAGATGGGGGTATTTCTGACGAATCTGGTCTTCTCGTTCCTAAGTGAACTCGGGACCTCGTTGAGAACTCCAGCGAACCTTGACGATAGGAATTCGACTATGTTTCAACTGCTTGACATTACGATCCATTATCTCAACTGGTTCTTCGATAAAGTTAAGCTTGTCATCGAGTTGTATTTCTTCTAATGGTATAATGGCAGACTCGTGTGAAAGACATTTCTTGAGGTTCGAGACATGAAACGTGTTGTGTACATTGCTAAGTTCTGACAGAAGTTCAAGTTTGTAAGCTACCGGACCAATCCTTTCCAGTATCCTAAATGGACCAATGTATCTCGCGTTCAACTTCCCGCTTTTCCAAATCATATCACGCCTTTCCAAGGCGAGACTTTCAACATGACTTTGTCTCCGAGCTGAAATTCTAATGGTTTGCATCGAACATCTGCGTAGCTTTTCTGTCGACTTCTAGCAGTTTCGAGTCTCTCTCGAATCTGAATTATCTTTTCCGTTGTTTCTTGAACCATCTCCGGGCCAGTACATTGTACATCACCGACTTCGGCCCAACAAACTGGAGATCGACACTTTCGACCATAAAGTGCCTCGAATGGTGCTGCTTTAATGCTTGAATGGTAACTGTTGTTATAGGAAAACTCGATCAATGGCAAATGGTTAGCCCAACCATTTCCAAAGTCAATCACACATGCTCTAAGCATGTCCTCAAGTGTCTGAATAGTTCTTTCGCTCTGACCATCGGTCTGAGGATGGTAAGCAGTGCTCATGTCTAACTTGGATCCAAAAGAATCTTGTAATGACCGCCAAAAGTTTGAAGTAAAACGACTATCTCTGTCGGAAATGATGGAAACTGGTGCACCGTGTCTTGAGACTATTTCCTTGACATAAAGTCTAGCAAGTTGTTCCATGGAATAAGTCTCTCTAATGGGGATGAAGTGTGCTGATTTGGTAAGACGATCAACAATTACCCAAATAGCATCGTAACCGCTTGACGTCTTGGGAACTTTAGTGACAAAGTCCATTGTAATACATTCCCACTTCATTGTGGAATTTCTGGCTGTTGAAGTAATCCTGACGGTTTCTGGTACTCGGCTTTCACTTTAGCACAAGTAAGACATTTGCTGACGTACGTAGCTATTTCTGCTTTCATGTTCGGCCACCAATAAAGCTTTTTGAGATCCTGATACATCTTATCAGAACCAGGATGAATAGATTACTTCGACTTGTGTGATTCATGCATAATCAATTCTCGTACTCCACCATAGAGTGGTATCCAACTTCGATCCTTGAAGCATAACACTCCATCCGCTCTTTTTACAGAGCCATTTTTGTTCTCTGGCATACCATAAAGTTTCTCATGTGGTCGATTTTCTTCCTTGAGAGCCTCAATCTGAGCTTCTAGAATTTTTGATGGTAGTGGTGAAATGATAGTCATTCCCAATGACCTAACTCTCAAAGGTTTGAGTCGTTCTTTTCGGCTAAGTGCATCTGCTACAACATTTGCTTTTCCTGGGTGATATCGGATTTCACAATCGTAATCACTCAACAATTCTAGCCAACGACGTTGTCTCATATTGAGTTCCTTTTGATCAAGTATATGCTGTAAGCTCTTGTGGTCGGTAGAGATTACGCACTTGGTACCATAAAGGTAGTGTCTCCAAATCTCAATGTTGCAAAAATCGTGAATCGGTAGTCGGGCGGTCGACCACCCTGCAGCCTGTAATCGGTCAAGGCGGTGATTAATCGATGATTAATCGGTTTGGCATTTCCTACATGTTTTGGAAATTTCTGGAGAGCAAACTAAAGATCTTAACTGATTCCAAGCCTTCTATGTTTCCAAACCTCAATAAAAGGCTTCAATTCTGATTATGAGGCCCATTGTACGTTATAAGTGAAATAAACGATCCCCAAATTAAGTAAAATGCCTAAATTTCTATTTTTTTTAAATTGACCGATTCGGCCGATTCAGCCGATTTTTGGCCGATTCGGCCGATTTTTGGCCGATTCGGCCGATTTTTGACCGATTTTTTCTGATTTTTTTGCCTAGGCCGATTTTTTCACCGATTTTCGAAAATCGACAAGGTGCATCACCGATTAGCGATTAATCGGCGATTAATCGGCCGATTCGGCCGATTTTTGCAACATTGCCAAATCTTGAGTGCAAAAACTACCGCACCCAACTCCAAGTCGTGCGTAGTGTAATTCTTCTCGTGTGTCTTAAGCTGTCTAGATGCATAAGCTATCACTTTCTCGTTCTGCATTAGCACAGCTCCAAGTCCTTTATGCGAAGCATCGCAATATACCACAAAGTTCTCAATACCTTCTGGTAATGACAAAATCGGTGCGCTACAAAGCTTCTATTTCAATAACTGAAATGCGGACTCTTGTTTCTCTCCCCACTTGTACTTTTGATTCTTTTGAGTCAGCTTCGTCAATGGCTTCGCTATCTTAGAAAACCCTTCAATAAACCTTCTGTAATATCCGGCAAGTCCTAGGAATTGACGAATTTCCGTAGGAGACTTGGGCGTAGCCCAATCCTTAACTGCCTCAATCTTTGCTGGGTCGACTTGTAATCCTTGGCTATCAATGACATGGCCAAGAAATTGCACCCTTCGTATCCAAAAATCACACTTTGAAAATTTGGCATACAATTGCTCCTTCTTGAGTAGTTCCAGAATTGTTCTGAGATGTTCTTCGTGCTCTTCCTTACTCTTGGAATAAATCAGGATATCGTCAATGAATACGATCACAAACTTATCAAGATACGGTTTGCACACCCTATTCATGAGATCCATAAATACCGCAGGTGCGTTGGTTAATCCGAACGACATTACTTGAAACTCATAATGACCATAACGTGTTCTAAATGCCGTCTTCGGGATATCCTCTTCCCGAACTCTAAGTTGATGATAACCGGATCTTAAATCAATCTTAGAATAAAAACTGGAACCTTGTAACTGGTCGAACAAGTCGTCGATTCTGGGGAGTGGATAACGATTCTTCACCGTTAACTTGTTCAGCTCACGATAGTTGATGCACATTCTGAAAGTTCCATCCTTCTTCTTCACAAACAAAACCGGCGCTCCCCAAGGCGAGGAACTCGGTCTAATGAATCCTTTGTCCAAAAGTTCTTGTAATTGGTTCGACAATTCTTGCATCTCCGAAGGTGCAAGTCGATACGGTGCTCGTGCAATCGGTGCAGCTCCTGGCACTAATTCAATCTGAAACTCAACTTGGCGTATAGGCGGAAGTCCTGGCAATTCTTCCGGAAAAACTTCTGGAAATTCCTTAACAATTGGCAAATCTTCAAGTCGTTTCTCATTCGACTTCTTCCCCGTGATGTGAGCCAAGAATGCATAACAACCCTTCTTTATGTATTTCTCGGTTTTGATGCATGATATAATACTGAGTCTAGTTCCACTTCGCTCTCCATGAATAACCAAAGTTTCACCGTTGTAAGGAAGGTGAACAACTTTCTCATCACAAATAATTCTCGCTCGATGTCGGGATAACCAATCCATACCGATAACAACGTCAAAACTTCCAAGTTCTACGGGCATGAGGTCTATATTGAATGGATGGTTTAGGAAATTGATAGTACAACCGCGGACAATGGTGTTGGTGTTAACTAAAGACCCATCGGCTAGTTCAACGATATAGGAATTGTCTAATGGGGTTGGTTCTATGTTAAGTAAAGGTGCAAATGCAATAGAAACAAAACTTCTATCTGCTCCTGAATCAAATAAAATGGATGCATAACGATTATTAACGAGGAACGTACCCGCAACAACATTCGGGTCCTCTCGGGCATCTTCTCCTCCCATAACATAAGCTCTTCCTCGAGCCCTTCCATCTTGGTTTCTAGTTCCTTGATTCTTCTTCTTTGGCCACTCATTCCTAAAGTGTCCAAGTTCTCCACAGCCAAAACATGTTACTGGTGGTTTCTGATTGCCACCAAAGTTTGGACTCCTGCAATCTTTGGTGTAGTGACCAGCCTTCTTGCAGTTGCCACATAGATCTGGGCATCGTCCTGGGTTATGATGCTTCTAACACTTATCACACTTGGGTAGATCACCCTCATATCCTTTCCTTTCAGTCGGCCCTGCAGCATAGGCCCTTGCCACTTCTTGCCTCTTAGGTGGTGGCTGAATAGCATTTACACCTTGGTTGTAGTCAAACCTCCTTTTGTTGTTGTTATTGTTGTTTGGGTTGTTGTTTCGGTTATTAGGATAGTTGTGGTTTCGATTGTTGTTATAGTTGTTGTTGTTTCGAGTGTTGTTGTAGTTGGTGTTGTTTGAACGGTTATTGTTGTTGACAACAGATTTTCCTTTTACCACTTGAACCATGAGTTTCTGAGTTATTCGGATAGCCTCTTACATTGTTTGAGGATCAAAAGAAATCACATCCCCTCGAATACTTTCAGGCAGTCCACCAACGAAGTTTTCCATCTTTTTCTCATCGTAAGTAACCATAGTTGGACATAGTACAGCCAACTCTTGAAACCTCCTGATGTAGGTCTCGATGTCATCGCCTATAGTTACCAGCTCATAGAATTCTGTTTCCAACTTTTGCACCTCAGTACGAGGGCAAAACTTCTTTGTCATCAATTTCTTGAATTGATCCCAGGTGAGCTTGCAGGCATTCTCCATACCAATAGGCTGAGCATAAGAATTCCACCAAGACATAGCTTCATCAAGAAGCATACCTGTAGCAAATTTTACCTTGCTGACTTCCGGGCATCCGCATATGAGGAATACATTCTCAGTCTTTTCAAACCAGCGGATCAAAGCAACCGCTCCTTCAGTGCCCTTAAACTTGATAGGATCACTAATCTTGAAATCCTTCCATGTACATTCATGCCTAGCAGTGGGTGGTTCAACGGCCTCTGTATTAGAAGCAGCCCTAGCAGCAACCTCAGCTCTCTCGACTTCCAGAGCTTCTGCTATATTATCCCTGACCAACTTGCGGATAGCGGCTTGAGTCATAGCGGGTGTTTCTGGTGTAGCCTTACCCTTCCTTGGTGCCATACTTCTGATAAATCACAATGGAAAATAACCATGAGAAAAATCATAATAGAAATAGTCATCGTACCAAAGGTATACACCCACAACATGTATATATACAACCACGACAAGTATAAATACATCCACGACATGTATAGATACAATCGCAACCTGTATAAATACAACCACGACATGTATAGATACAACCACAACATGTATGTTGAGCCCCTAACTGGTCCTCTAAGGTAACAGCTGTAGGCACCCTAGCAGCAGCCGCTCTCGAACTCTCATCTATATAGTATACTGGTGGTGGTGGAAGGTTAGCAGTCTCGGTAGTAGGTGAATCTGGGGTGGTAAACCTTGCACGCTTCCTGTGCGGAAAGAGTGAGGTAGATATAGAAGTAGTATCGGTTATGGCTGGTGGTGGTGTAGGTATTGTAGGGATAACAGGGATCCTAATAGGTCTATTAAGATTTAAATCTGAATACTCTACCAAACGGTATTCTATGTATGGGCTGGATGATAGGAAAACCTTGTTCCTATAACAATTCAATGGTGCTAATGGCGGCGTAAGTGTAACTAATAGTACAATGGTAGTGGAAGATAACAGGGTATCTTAAACGTCGAAATCCGATGAAAGGATAACAGGGTGGGTATCTAAAGACATGTCACTTGTGAACCAGGTCAATATAATCATATATATATATATATATATATATATATATATATATATATATATATATATATATATATATATATATATATATATATATATATATATATATATATATATATATATGAGTATGGGTATAAATAACTCGCACAGTGTGTGCATGAAACAACATGTATAATGAATATGCACCTATGATGAAATGATGAGATGCTATGATGATGTGGTTATAGTCTAGGGTCCATGATGCATCCTAGTTCGCTATAACCTTAGCTCTGATACCAATCTGTCACACCCCCAATTTACCTGACTTGCAGCGGAATGGAATGCCTGAGGGTGTAACTGTCATAGCATCACAACAAGGATATATTGAACGACCTAAAGTGTCGTTTTGAAAATACATTGTTTGATTCATTCAAAATATTCAGAGTTATAAGACATAGGTCCCAAAAGAGTTGGAAAGTTTAAGTAAATAAGTTTAGTACAATCAAACGATAGTTCATAAGTGCATGAAATCCAAAATGAAACGCGTCATCCTTGATACACAAAATGACTCCATGCATGCCATGTGAATATGCCTTAGTTACCTGAGAAATACATTGCGAAAACGGTCAACATAAAGTTGGTGAATAATCATAGGTTTGTAAGTTAAATCGTATGTACATAAGCCACAAGTATAAAGTAAACCGACAAAAATGTCAAAAATGTTACATTGACTCTTAAGCTCATGACCCCGAAGCTAGACTTTGTAATGGCCCCACCAGAGTGTTTACCAGACACTCAAATTGTTAAGACATGAAATGCATTCGTCCCGTTGGAGCAACCCAAACACGAATGGAGGCGTCACCCTCAATAGATCTATTCACTCACTCCCGCTTGGCAATATAATTAACGGTCCATGATATATAAGGGGACTTAACTTGGTAGTAAGGCAACTTAAGCAATGTATAGAATTTATAATACTTGGGCATGTACAAAAATAATTGGTGCAATCTTTTCTCCCCCGTGGGATTTGAAATCAAATAAGTAATTGAAAACGGGGCTATGAAAATTCACCTTCGTAGAAGCAATATCCGATAGACAAAGTAGTAGTTAGAAATAAGGTCCGGGTACTCTAATCGCGACCTAAATAATGCATATGTCTTAGGTTTGAAAACAATGTCAAGCATGCAAGTCATACACTATATTATCACTTGTACATGTTGTTGAAATTTTTATTGTCAAAAACGTAGGTAATCAAAGTAATCTCGTATTTAAGTCATCCACTATTTTAGAAAACGTAGCTTCTAAATCCCACGACCAAATATTAGTCGTCTTGAAAATATATATTTTGAAAATCTCTAACGTACCTAATAAGTATACGTAATGCTCTACCATTTTTATTTACGTCATTTTGGCCAAACTACACTCTAAAGTGTCCAAAAACTCATTTTAATATTTTCCATCAGCTTTTAAATATAGCACAAAAGCTGTCAAAATTTTATTGTTTCGTCGCAACTTTCCTAGGCCATAACTTTTGCGTCGTAGTTCCGTTTTTCAAGTTCTATATATTCCCGCGAAGGTATTCAAGTATACTTTAGGTTTTTCAAGGTCTTGGCTAGTCTAGATATCATTTAATCTCAGTTTTCTTAGCTTGAAAAATCGGGACAGAATCATAATTTCAGAAAATATAGTTTTAGTCGTCAATCTTGAAAATAGCATATCTTTTTCGTTATAAGTCCGTTTTAACTCATTCAAGCGGCTATGTTTTCGTTATTAAGTCTATTTTCTATATTTCTAGCCTAATATGGTCACCAAGGTACTGATTTTTCTGTGAAGGGTCGAATAAGACAGATTCATCCTAAATAATGTCAAACTATATTTCCTAGTGTTTTATTTATTTTCACCACTTACAACAACTCCAAATCTAGTCCTAATTCCTCCATCAACTTCTCAACTAGTATATGGTGATCTAAACATAAACTTAACAATATTCAAGATCCATGTACAAGATCATCCAAATATTTAACTTCATATCTACTAACATATATATATATATATATATATATATATATATATATATATATATATATATATATAAAGTTTTCATCATTTACTTGTAAAGATCTTTGTTAACAAATTTTCTTGTAATAAAATCTTGTTCAAAACATATTTTCTTGCTAAGAGATCAAAGTGGATGTAAAGATTTTCAACATGTACCAAGTGATAACCAAATATATATACTAGACAAGCATAAAAATCATGAAAATCATGAAGTATAGGTAGTGTAAGATCACTTACAATGAGGTTTGTGATATGAGATTTGTAACAACACTTGTGTAACCCCCCCCCTCCCCCAAGATTAGTATCAACCCTTGTTAATCTTGCCCTAAGTATTCTTGTAATTACCCACAGGCTCACTTTTTTTTTCTTCCCTTGCTCCTTGGTGTGGCGAAATGAATATATAGATGGGAGGTGATATTTTTTTTTTGTAACTAAATATGAGTGCAAGTGTATGTATGTATTTATAGCAATGAGTCAAAGTGTTGGTCAAAAATATCTCATGAATTTGTCCTTGTGGCTGCCGAGATTTAAGGAAAAGAAAGGAGGCAAAATGGTGGCTCTAGCCTACTAATATTAATGCCATGTTTCAAGGTTCTTTGTTGCAATGTAGAAAAAAATATAATGAGTAATTATGAAACTAGGGGGGCGGCTCCTTGATTAAATTTGGAAGAAACGTTTGTTATTAGTATAAAATATATATATTGAATGTATTGGGTAGTAAAAATATGTATTGGGTATTAGTTTGGTAGTTAACGAAAGTTATACGTAATTAAACGTAAGGTGTAAAGAATTTAACTTAAACATCGGAAAATATTTTTGGGACTTTTGTAATAATTTTGGAAGTATAAACATACCCTAAAAATAATTGTTGAGAAAGTCGGGTATGTCGAGGGTTACATTCTTGAATAAAATTTAACGTTTGTCGAATTTAAAAACCGTAAGTATTTAAAGAATAGGAATTTGTTTTGTTGTATAAAATTGTGAATTGGAGAAGGAGTAAGGTACCGGAGCGTTGTGGACTAAAATTAGCCTAAGTCCTAGTGTTCTTAGAATTTAATTAGAAATTCGCGTCGATTCAAGTAAAAGGGCTCACGTAAAATGTTTCAAATTAAAAGTCAAGAATTTAAATTCGAGTTTAGAAAATAGTATTGACCTGGGAAATAGCGGGTTGTGACAGCGCCAAAATTTGATTGGCTCCAAACGGTCAACCTAAATTGACCAGGGGATGGTCAACTAGGTCAAACAGCCTAAGAGTCAATCTCCGTGGAAGTATAGGGGTTTCCCCGGGTCGTTATTTCCCGACGAGGTGTGATGGTAATCAAAACGGGTTTGTGATCGGATGAATTTGGACAGAAAAGGGGTTTGAGTGATTTGTATGATTACACTAAGATATGGGGAATGAAAATAACTTAGAAATACTATATTAACATTTACTGATGATCAGATATACTCAAAACGTGAGCTAAGTCTAAAAACGCATTCGTTTGATTTAAATTTACATTAGCGTACGGAATAAAACGCGAGTTTTAGAGAGATAAAACACCTACGAATATGAAAATTACATTTTTACAATCCTAATGATAAAAGAAAATTTTTAGAAAATTAAAATTAATTTTTACACTATTTAATTAATTACTACTAATTAATTACTAATTATCAATTACTTTTTAATTACTAAATTACACTAATTATTAATTAATTATGAAAATTAACTAGAAAAATGAAAATTAAATTTTGAAAAATCTAAAATATTATAAAACTAATTTTAAAACAGAAAATCTATTTTTTAGACTTTTTAAATAATTATTACAAAATAAAAACTATTTATTAATTAATTTAAACTAAAATTAATTATAAAAAATACTAAATGGAATGAGAAAAATCTGAAAAAATTCATAAAAATACTACAGTATGTCAGTAACCTAGGAAAATTATAAAAATGAAAAGTGCTTTTTGAAAAAGCTGAAAATAAGCCAAATGGCTTAAATAGAAGCTATCACTTATTTTATTTTTGTCTTTTTTGGAATTTTCTTTTACAAACCTAATTAACTACTGATTATAGGAAACGTTTACAAAGGAACTTTTGCTAGAGCTTAAAAATAAGCACTTGAGGTACACAAGTGCTTAACAGACTTTATAATGAAGCTTATTAGGATTTTGAGCTGACCAAGAAGCTATCTGAGGAATACACAAAGGTTCAATAAGCTACTACCAATTGGAGTGTACTCTAAACAAGCTAAAAATATTGAAAAAGCTCAATGAAAAGGGCTAGAAATGAAATAAGCAATTCCAAAGCCACAACAGCCAAACAGGCCAATGGACCACTTGCAGGCCAAGCTTGAGCTTATCAAATAAGCTCAAAAGCTAAAAAGCTATTAATGGGACCCACAGATAAGCTTTTTAGGAGCTTATGAACTCACTCTCAAACACTGATGAATCAGTGTTTATAGTTAGATGGAAAGAAGTTGAGGATCAAATTAAGAAGTGCTATAAGCTATAAATGGAAAACAAAGAACATGTACAACGAGTAGGGCAGATAGGCTTTCTAAAAAGCCACAAGCTCAGGGCTAAGCTTCTTTAAGGAACTAGCAGTGAGCTTATGAAAATTGGCCTGTGGGACAAACAAACCTGGCACAGGGCATATTTGTTGAAAAGTGTTAAAAGAAAAGCTACAAATAAGCAATTTATAAGCTGAATAAAAATTAACTAAAAATATAATGAAGAAGATTAGCAACTAAATAATATAAACCTAGAAGCACAAAGCAAAAAACTCACTATTAAAGCCTATAGAAAATTATCTATTTAATTCAAAAATTAAACTAAGCTGAAGTTTGACTTTTAAAATTACACTAAAAGTTTGACTAAAATGAGATTATATCGATTCCTGAAGACTGAATAAGTAAAAATAGGTTATAATAAGATGAATTTAAGCTAATAAGACAGCTAACAAACACAAAGTGATGAGTATGCAACTGAAAGTACCAACAGTAAGCAAGTATGAGCAAATCAAAGGTTAGTTTGACTTTTAATCAAAAGAGAACTGAATTTTATCATTTGACTGAGATATTGAATCCATTTATGGTGTACATCAAACAAGAACAACAACATAAATACCCCATGCCACAGTTAACACAACAAATCCAAACACCCCTTAACTGATTTACTGTTGAAAGATTTTCGCTGAGAAACAGATTTTTAGGCCATGATATTGAAAGCACCACATGCACTAAACTATATATACACTAAATAACCTAAAATGAATCAGAACAGGAGCACTAGTAATAAGCAGGACAGATAAGCAGTTGGTTAAAAAAAAACTTAAACTTGCATTGATTTTAAAGAAAGGAATATAAAAGATTTTAAGTAAAGCTAAAAATACAGAATTTAAGACTAAAACCTACTTCCTAATTCTAATTACCTACTGAATTTCAAGATCAAAAGGGGAGTGGGACAGTAGGCCTGCTGATGTGCATATGGTTATATGGGATGAAAATGGGCAATTTGCAGGCATACTTAAACCATTCAACCGAGTTCCAAAATCCAAGCTAAGCTAAATAAGATTAATACTACACTACAGGCTACTAGTGTAACAAAGATCTAATCCTATTTGTAAGCCTAGCTTGCCTACATTTGTAAATGAAAGAAGTGGATTGGAGCATGCCTAGTTGGGTGAGTTTGCATACCAAGAATAAGTCAACAATGAACAAAACAGCAAAATAAGCTAGGAGTAGTGAACCCTGGATTACTAACTGAATGCACAACCAAAGATAAGCTCCAATTCCTACATGATTACACCTAGACTTTAAGAACTAGTAAAATCTGAAATCTTGCAAAATGTTAAGAAAATTGTGACAGATGCTAAAACTTACTTTAAAATTACTAGCAACCATGAACTTAAGCTAATCTAACTTCAAGATTTGGGGAGAATCAAATTTTTAGCTCAAAATTGGACTGTGCCAAACACACCTTAGTAGTGACTGTTTGGAGATATTCAAAGCAAGGGAGTGATTAAGCCATGGAAATTGAATTTTATCAATTAGATATGCTATGTTATGACAAGATAAGCAATTAAGTTCCAGAAATAAGCACTTATAATAAACAAACTACAATAAGCAGGATAATAAGTTGAGTACTTTTTAGATGAAAAATAAGACTTTCATTGAATTTTTAAGAAATTACAAACTGAGATTAAGAGTTACAATACTTACTAAAAATTAAACTAAAACCATTTCTATACTAAATTACCTATTGCCTCTTAAGGGCTTACATACTTTTCTATTTATACTAAAACTGAAATTAGGGTTTTACTTCCTTCTCTTGTGCCTCTTTGACTGCTTTTGAACCCTTGGATGACCTTAAGCTTAATCTCAACCTTCAATTGGTTTTGGCGCCCAAAATGATTTTTGGCTTGTAGCTGTTATATCTTGTGCCAGGAAGTCTAATTTGGACTGTGGTGTTTGTTTGGGATAGCTAGGGGTGGGTTGAGTGTGGTAGTCGACGAGGTGTAGGGGTGATGATGGGATTGGCAGGGTTTGCAGGCTCACGGGTGGAAGAGGGAAAGGGTTTGACTAATTTTGACCTGGGACCTGGGTGGAGCATTAAACGGGGAGTTGGGCTAGGGGTGATGGGCCTGGGTAGGATTTGGATTGGGCTTGGTGTTGGTTTATTCAGGTTTTGGGTTTAGATTACAATGGGTCCAATTGGTATTAGTAGTGTAAATCACAAGGACCATAGTTGTAATTACTGAAAGTTGAAGGGCCTGGTTTGCCAACTTCCTAAAGTTATTTAAGGGACCAAACATGCCACACTTCATTTATATAAGTAACATAAATGATTTTTCCAAAATAAGACCACTGGGGACCATTTTTGCCAATTTTGAAACTTGAGGGGCCATTTTTGTACATTTTCTCAAACTTTCACCCATGGACCAATTATAATAAATTTTGACTTTTAAATTCCTTTGGTTGACTTTTCTTTCAAAATAAATGCCTAGGGACTAATTTTGACAAGTTTTGAAAGTTGAGGGACTGAAACTGCCAATTATGCAAACTTTGTACATTTTTCATCTGTTTTTAAACATTTTGCATCAGAAACATATAAAACACAATTCCTGGAATAATTTCTATATTTTGATGCATTTCTGAGTGTTTTTGGATGTTTTGGCAGTTCAGATACGATAAAAATGATGAGTATTTACACACTCATCAGAACATCAAGGAACGGCAGCAGATAATTCATGTGAAGTTAATCCTTTTGCTCTACAAGACGATGAACCATTTGAAAATGTATTCGCTCCTGAATTCTTTAACAATGCATCCTCCTCAGAAGAATCCAACTCACCTATATCAGTACACTACCCTCAACCTCATGAACATCTCAAAAAATGGACCAACGATCATCCTATTGATAACATCATAGGGAATCCCTCTCGACCTATGTCTACAAGAAAAAAACTTGCTACCGATGCCTTGTGGTGCTTCTTCAATTCCATTCTATCCAAAACCGAACCCAAAGACTTCACGGATGCATTGTCAAAAGAATGCTGGTTCACAGCAATGCAAGAAGAAATCCATGAGTTTGATCGACTTGGTGTATGGGAATTAGTTCCACCTCTAGAACGCACAATGATCATTGCTCTTAAGTGGATCTTTAAAGTAAAACTTGATGAGCATGGTGATGTGTTGAAAAACAAGGCATGGCTAGTTGCAAAAGGATACAGCCAACAAGAGGGAATTGACTTTGAAGAATCGTTTGCACCTGTTGCTCGTATCGAGGCCATTACAATTTTCCTCGCCAATGCTGCTAGCAGTAACATGATTGTTTACCAAATGGACGTTAAGACTGCTTTTCTGAATGGATATTTGAAAGAAGTGGTCTATGTTACTCAGCCTGATGGTTTTGTTGACCCTGACAGGCCAAATCAGGTGTATCGTTTGAAGAAAGCTCTGTATGGCCTAAAACAAGCACCCAGAGCTTGGTACGGAACTTTGTCCAAGTTTCTTATAGCAAACCGATTCACCAAGTGTGTTGTTGATCCTACCTTGTTCAATAGGAAGATTGGAAACAAACTGCTCCACGTTCAAATTTTTGTAGATGATATCATCTTTGCCTCGTCTGACTTTAATGAATGTAATCGATTCACAAAGGAAATGAGTTCCAAGTTTCAAATGTCAATGATGGGACAAATGTCATTCTTCTTGGGGTTACAAGTCTCACAAAATCCAAGCGGCATCTTCATTAATCAAGCCAAATATGCTAACGACATTCTGAATAAATTTGGTTTTGATTCTAGTGACTCAGTTGACACTCCAATGATTGAAAGATCCAAGCTTGATGACGACTCAGCAGGCTTACCTGTTGATCAAACCAAATACAGAAGCATGATTGGATCTCTCATGTATCTCACTGCGAGCAGGCCAGACCATCTATTTGTTGTTTGTATGTGTGCTCGGTATCAATCCAAGCCTACCAAAAAGCACTTAGAAGCAGTCAAGAGAATATTTAGGTATCTTCAAAGGACTATTCACACGGGTCTCTGGTACCCTAAAGACAATGCAATGGTGCTCACAGCTTACTCAGATGCTGACCATGCGGGTTGTCAAGATACTTAAAGAAGTACGTCAGAAGGTGCTGAATTTCTGGGTAAGAAACTTGTAAGCTGGTCATCTAAAAAGCAAATATGTACATCGATATCATCCACAGAGGCTGAATACATTGCCATGTCATCGTGCTGTGCTCAAATCTTGTGGATGAGATCTCAACTATCAGATTATGGGTTTGACTTCAACAAAGTCCCGATGTATTGTGATAATAAAAGTGCCATTGCTTTGTGCTGCAACAATGTCAAGCATTCCAAAACCAAGCATATCGACATCCGTCGTCACTTCATTAGGGAAAAAGTAGAGAAAGGGGTGGTGGAACTTTACTTCGTGAGGATAGAGTTTCAACTGGCTAATATATTTACAAAGGCTCTCTCTCGAGAAAGGTTCCAGTTTATTCTTCCACGACTTGGGATGAAGAGCCTCACGCCAGAATCTCTAAAGTGTCTTCAGGAAGAAACTGTGGAGTGAAGGATTGCTTTCACATATCCTTTGTACATAAATTAATTCAAAAAGAAAATAGAAAAATATAAAACCTAGAAAAACCTTAAAAATCTGAAAAATCAAAAAAAAATTCCAAAAATATTCCTCTTTCGTCATGTCTCTTGTGCAATCAATGTTATGTACGTTTCTAGAAATGTCATTCAATAATGACACGGAAACATACATATGCTTGAGCAAGAGTTTTTCCCTAAATTTCAAATAAAGTTTTTCTAAAATATGTCATTTCTTGAAAACATTCTTTCAAAATGGCTTGCTATTACTTCAGATAGCAACCCGTTCTTTTAAATGGGGAAAACTCGTCGCCAAAAAGACAGTTGTTCCTCGTACTAGTGAAATTCACCTGGGCATGGATTACTTTATATCCATGTTTCATCGACTTGATGTACGTTTCAGTGCATCATTTCTTGTAAAAGAAGAGAACACAAATACTTTTCCTTCAATGATTCTTCAGGAAAGTATTTGTTCTAAACTTGGTGGTACCATGATTTTTGAAAATCAAATAAACTTAAAATTTTGCATAAAATTTGCCACTCAATCGATGCTAAATGATTAATCTTGTGAAGTAAAATGATATTTTGAAAATGGGTCATCGATTGAGGGGGAGAATGATTTCAAAAATCTATATCATCAAAAGAAGATCTTTGTACATAAAAAGGAAGTGAATAAAATGTGATTGTTATGTGTTAGTATATGAATTTTTCATGAGTTTCTTGTTAAACTCTAAATCATTTATAAACTCATCATTTCTAACACATAACATGCTCCCTCAAGGATTGAGGGGGAGCAAACGTATCGTCTCGTAATCAGTCATTCTTAAATCTGACCACATTTTTCTCCCAAAATCTTTAAACGTATTTAAATCACTTGGGATCACAAATCTCAATTGGTTTGAAATTTTTGATCGGGGGAGAAAATGTGATTTAAATATGAAATCTTATTAAAATGAGATGTTTTGGACATAATTGTAAGTTCTCCCATATGTACTAAACTCTTTTGTATATCAATGCGCATATTGAGGGGGAGCAAATGATTTATGAAAATGGATCGAAGCATCTCACATGAGCGAGTCTCAGACTTGACCAATGAATTGATCAAACAAACAATGTCAGTAATCTAAAGGACTTGTCCTGGATGGGTAATAACTTCAAGCTGGTCTAACCAGTGATGTAAGCATGTCTCGAAAAGGACTTGTCTGAGTAGAGTTTACCGTTTCGAGAAACCTTTTGTGGATTTGATCGGGCCGGGTAATAACTTCAAGCTAGTCCAACTAGTGATGTAAGCGTGTCTCGAATGCCTGCTCATGTTCACTGAAGGTGGATCAATTTAAAAGTGCAACTCTTCCCGATATGTACAAATTTATAATTAAAACATCTGAGCACATGTTAAAGAGGAGCATTTGAAAATAATAAAACTCTCAACGTGTTAATAAAATGAGTTTCTTAATCATGAACACGGTGAGAGAATTTTCAATGATTTGGTTAAATGGCAACATAGGATAGTCATGAAGTTATAAGGTGGCTAA
Organism: Artemisia argyi; assembly: GCA_030686995.1. Taxonomy (NCBI): domain Eukaryota; kingdom Viridiplantae; phylum Streptophyta; class Magnoliopsida; order Asterales; family Asteraceae; genus Artemisia; species Artemisia argyi. The sequence continues at coordinate 140,806,882 of CM060691.1, read as the reverse complement.
GGTTAGGAAAACCGTCCTATGATCCGCCAGAGCCTGAGGGATCTACCCAAGGACAATACCCAATAGATAGTATTAGAAAGTCCTTAGGTATGATTATGAAAAAAGGAGTAATGTGAGGAAGTGGAAATAAGGTGTTGAAGAATTAAAAAGAAATGAAATGAGAAAGGGTGAAAAGAAATAGCCCTCTAATTATTCAACCTTAGGGCAGAAACCGGGTTCAATTCATACGCTACTGGTGGTTACTAATGTAACACCGGTATAGAAGACAAGACGTCATGGATCCAGTGACGCACTGCACTAAACCTTCTAGCCACTCAAGTTCTCTTAAGAGGACTTGTTTCATTCTGACAGGGAACCGGTGTAATCTATCAACTTATCTCTTAGAGATGGTTGATATTGAAGCAGGAGACCTCTCCCTAGTCTTCGCATAGGAAAACCAAATCTTGCACTTATCGAGTCTAGAGCCTTGAGATGCATCAAAAGATCTCAATAGGAACACTGGATACTTTTGCACTGGTGGTTCATTATCAAGGACACCAGTTGCACATTTGAGAGTCCTACGTAGATCTTAGAAATCTACCAGAACATTCATGAGAAATTACTAATGTGACTTACAGTGATTGAATGGAAATTCCTACCAGGGTCAACATCAAACACCCCTTAACTGATTTACTGTTGAAAGATTTTCGCTGAGAAACAGATTTTTAGGCCATGATATTGAAAGCACCACATGCACTAAACTATATATACACTAAATAACCTAAAATGAATCAGAACAGGAGCACTAGTAATAAGCAGGACAGATAAGCAGTTGGTTAAAAAAAAAACTTAAACTTGCATTGATTTTAAAGAAAGGAATACAAAAGATTTTAAGTAAAGCTAAAAATACAGAATTTAAGACTAAAACCTACTTCCTAATTCTAATTACCTACTGAATTTCAAGATCAAAAGGGGAGTGGGACAGTAGGCCTGCTGATGTGCATATGGTTATATGGGATGAAAATGGGCAATTTGCAGGCATACTTAAACCATTCAACCGAGTTCCAAAATCCAAGCTAAGCTAAATAATATTAATACTACACTACTGGCTACTAGTGTAACAAAGATCTAATCCTATTTGTAAGCCTAGCTTGCCTAAATTTGTAAATGAAAGAAGTGGATTGGAGCATGCCTAGTTGGGTGAGTTTGCATACCAAGAATAAGTCAACAATGAACAAAACAGCAAAATAAGCTTGGAGTAGTGAACCCTGGATTACTAACTGAATGCACAACCAAAGATAAGCTCCAATTCCTACATGATCACACCTAGACTTTAAGAACTAGTAAAATCTGAAATCTAGCAAAATGTTAAGAAAATTGTGACAGATGCTAAAACTTACTTTAAAATTACTAGCAACCATGAACTTAAGCTAATCTAACTTCAAGATTTGGGGAGAATCAAATTTTTAGCTCAAAATTGGACTGTGCCAAACACACCTTAGTAGTGACTGTTTGCAGATATTCAAAGCAAGGGAGTGATTAAGCCATGGAAATTGAATTTTATCAATTAGATATGCCATGTTATGACAAGATAAGCAATTAAGTTCCAGAAATAAGCACTTATAATAAACAAACTACAATAAGCAGGATAATAAGCTGAGTACTTTTTAGATGAAAAATAAGACTTTCATTGAATTTTTAAGAAATTACAAACTGAGATTAAGAGTTACAATACTTACTAAAAATTAAACTAAAACCATTTCTATACTAAATTAGCTATTGCCTCTTAAAGGCTTACATACTTTTCTATTTATACTAAAACTGAAATTAGGGTTTTACTTCCTTCTCTTGTGCCTCTTTGACTGCTTTTGAACCCTTGGATGACCTTAAGCTTAATCTCAACCTTCAATTGGTTTTGGCGCCCAAAATGATTTTTGGCTTGTAGCTGTTATATCTTGTGCCAGGAAGTCTAATTTGGACTGTGGTGTTTGTTTGGGATAGCTAGGGGTGGGTTGAGTGTGGTTTTGGACGAGGTGTAGGGGGTGATGATGGGATTAGCAGGGTTTGCAGGCTCACGGGTGGAAGAGGGAAAGGGTTTGACTAATTTTGACCTGGGACCTGGGTAGAGTATTAAACGGGGAGTTGGGCTAGGGGTGATGGGCCTGGGTAGGATTTGGATTGGGCTTGGTGTTGGTTTATTCAGGTTTTAGGTTTAGATTACAATGGGTCCAATTGGTGTTAGTAGTGTAAATCACAAGGACCATAGTTGTAATTACTGAAAGTTGAAGGGCCTGGTTTGCCAACTTCCTAAAGTTATTTAAGGGACCAAACATGCCACACTTCATTTATATAAGTAACATAAATGATTTTTCCAAAATAAGACCACCGGGGACCATTTTTGCCAATTTTGAAACTTGAGGGGCCATTTTTGTACATTTTCTCAAACTTTCACCCAAGGACCAATTATAATAAATTTTGACTTTTAAATTCCTTAGGTTGACTATTCTTTCAAAATAAATGCCTAGGGGCTAATTTTGACAAGTTTTGAAAGTTGAGGGACTGAAACTGCCAATTATGCAAACTTTGTACGTTTTTCATCTGTTTTTAAACATTTTGCATCAGAAACATATAAAACACAATTCCTGGAATAATTTCTGTATTTTGATGCATTTCTGAGTGTTTTTGGATGTTTTGGCAGTTCAGATACGATAAAAATGATGAGTATTTACACACTCATCAGAACATCAAGGAACGGCAGCAGATAATTCATGTGAAGTTAATCCTTTTGCTCTACAAGACGATGAACCATTTGAAAATGTATTCGCTCCTGAATTCTTTAACAATGCATCCTCCTCAGAAGAATCCAACTCACCTATATCAGTACACTACCCTCAACCTCATGAACATCTCAAAAAATGGACCAACGATCATCCTATTGATAACATCATAGGGAATCCCTCTCGACCTATGTCTACAAGAAAAAAACTTGCTACCGATGCCTTGTGGTGCTTCTTCAATTCCATTCTATCCAAAACCGAACCCAAAGACTTCACGGATGCTTTGTCAAAAGAATGCTGGTTCACAGCAATGCAAGAAGAAATCCATGAGTTTGATCGACTTGGTGTATGGGAATTAGTTCCACCTCTAGAATGCACAATGATCATTGCTCTTAAGTGGATCTTTAAAGTAAAACTTGATGAGCATGGTGATGTGTTGAAAAACAAGGCACGGCTAGTTGCAAAAGGATACAGCCAACAAGAGGGAATTGACTTTGAAGAATCGTTTGCACCTGTTGCTCGTATCGAGGCCATTACAATTTTCCTCGCCAATGCTGCTAGCAGTAACATGATTGTTTACCAAATGGACGTTAAGACTGCTTTTCTGAATGGAGATTTGAAAAAGTGGTCTATGTTACTCAGCCTGATGGTTTTGTTGACCCTGAAAGGCCAAATCAGGTGTATCGTTTGAAGAAAGCTCTGTATGGCCTAAAACAAGCACCCAGAGCTTGGTACGGAACTTTTTCCAAGTTTCTTATAGCAAACCGATTCACCAAGTGTGTTGTTGATCCTACCTTGTTCAATAGGAAGATTGGAAACAAACTGCTCCATGTTCAAATTTTTGTAGATGATATCATCTTTGTCTCTCTGACTCTAATGAATGTAATCGATTCACAAAGGAAATGAGTTCCAAGTTTCAAATGTCAATGATGGGACAAATGTCATTCTTCTTGGGGTTACAAATCTCACAAAATCCAAGCGGCATCTTCATTAATCAAGCCAAATATGCTAACAACATTCTGAATAAATTTGGTTTTGATTCTAGTGACTCAGTTGACACTCCAATGATTGAAAGATCCAAGCTTGATGACGACTCAGCAGGCTTACCTGTTGATCAAACCAAATACAGAAGCATGATTGGATCTCTCATGTATCTCACTGCGAGCAGGCTAGACCTTCTATTTGCTGTTTGTATGTGTGCTCGGTATCAATCCAAGCCTACCAAAAAGCACTTAGAAGCAGTCAAGAGAATATTTAGGTATCTTCAAAGGACTATTCACACGGGTCTCTGGTACCCTAAAGACAATGCAATGGCGCTCACAGCTTACTCAGATGCTGACCATGCGGGTTGTCAAGATACTTGAAGAAGTACGTCAGAAGGTGCTGAATTTCTGGGTAAGAAACTTGTAAGCTGGTCATCTAAAAAGCAAATGTGTACATCGATATCATCCACAGAGGCTGAATACATTGCCATGTCATCGTGCTGTGCTCAAATCTTGTGGATGAGATCTCAACTATCAGATTATGGGTTTGACTTCAACAAAGTCCCGATGTATTGTGATAATAAAAGTGCCATTGCTTTGTGCTGCAACAATGTCAAGCATTCCAAAACGAAGCATATCGACATCCGTCGTCACTTCATTAGGGAACAAGTAGAGAAAGGGGTGGTGGAACTTTACTTCGTGAGGACAGAGTTTCAACTGGCTAATATATTTACAAAGGCTCTCTCTCGAGAAAGGTTCCAGTTTATTCTTCCACGACTTGGGATGAAGAGCCTCACGCCAGAATCTCTAAAGTGTCTTCAGGAAGAAACTGAGGAGTGAAGGATTGCTTTCACATATCCTTTGTACATAAATTAATTCAAAAAGAAAATAGAAAAATATAAAACCTAGAAAAACCTTAAAAATCTGAAAAATCAAAAAAAAAATCCAAAAATATTCTTCTTTCGTCATGTCTCTTGTGTAATCAATATTATGTACGTTTCTAGAAATGTCATTCAATAATGACACGGAAACATACATATGCTTGAGCAAGAGTTTTTCCCTAAATTTCAAATAAAGTTTTTCTAAAATATGTCATTTCTTGAAAACATTCTTTCAAAATGGCTTGCTATTACTTCACATAGCAACCCGTTCTTTTAAATGGGGAAAACTCGTCGCCAAAAAGACAGTTGTTCCTCGTACTGGTGAAATTCACCTGGGCATGGATTACTTTATATCCATGTTTCATCGACTTGATGTACGTTTCAGTGCATCATTTCTTGTAAAAGAAGAGAAGTCTTCTTTACGTCACAAATACTTTTCCTTCAATGATTCTTCAGGAAAGTATTTGTTCTAAACTTGGTGGTACCATGATTTTTGAAAATCAAATAAACTTAAAATTTTGTATAAAATTTGCCACTCAATCGATGCTAAATGATTAATCTTGTGAAGTAAAATGATATTTTGAAAATGGGTCATCGATTGAGGGGGAGAATGATTTCAAAAATCTATATCATCAAAAGAAGATCTTTGTACATAAAAAGGAAGTGAATAAAATGTGATTGTTATGTGTTAGTATATGAATTTTTCATGAGTTTCTTGTTAAACTCTAAATCATTTATAAACTCATCATTTCTAACACATAACATGCTCCCTCAAGGATTGAGGGGGAGCAAACGTATCGTCTCGTAATCAGTCATTCTTAAATCTGACCACATTTTTCTCCCAAAATCTTTAAACGTATTTAAATCACTTGGGATCACAAATCTCAATTGGTTTGAAATTTTTGATCGGGGGAGAAAATGTGATTTAAATATGAAATCTTATTAAAATGAGATGTTTTGGACATAATTGTAAGTTCTCCCATATGTGCTAAACTCTTTTGTATATCAATGCGCATATTGAGGGGGAGCAAATGATTTATGAAAATGGATCGAAGCATCTCACACGAGCGAGTCTCAGACTTGACCAATGAATTGACGAAACAAACAATGTCAGTAATCTAAAGGACTTGTCCTGGACGGGTAATAACTTCAAGCTGGTCTAACCAGTGATGTAAGCATGTCTCGAAAAGGACTTGTCTGAGTAGAGTGTACCGTTTCGAGAAACCTTTTGTGGATTTGATCGGGCCGGGTAATAACTTCAAGCTAGTCCAACTAGTGATGTAAGTGTGTCTCGAATGCCTGCTCATGTTCACTGAAGGTGGATCAATTTAAAAGTGCAACTCTTCCCGACATGTACAAATTTATAATTAAAACATCTGAGCACATGTTAAGGAGGAGCATTTGAAAATAATAAAACTCTCAACGTGTTAATAAAATGAGTTTCTTAATCATGAACACGGTGAGAGAATTTTCAATGATTTGGTTAAATGGCAACATAGGATAGTCATGAAGTTATAAGGTGGCTAAGGTTAGGAAAACCGTCCTATGATCCGCCAGAGCCTGAGGGATCTACCCAAGGACAATACCCAATAGATAGTATTAGAAAGTCCTTAGGTATGATTAGGAAAAAAGGAGTAACGTGAGAAAGTGGAAATAAGGGGTTGAAGATTTAAAAAGAAATGGAATGAGAAAGGGTGAAAAGAAATAGCCCTCTAATTATTCAACCTTAGGGCAGAAACCGGGTTCAATTCATACGCTACTGGTGGTTACTAATGTAACACCGGTATAGAATACAAGACGTCATGGATCCAGTGACGCACTGCACTAAACCTTCTAGCCACTCAAGTTCTCTTAAGAGGACTTGTTTCATTCTGACGGGGAACCTGTGTAATCTATCAACTTATCTCTTAGAGATGGTTGATATTGAAGCAGGAGACCTCTCCCTAGTCTCCGCATAGGAAAACCAAATCTTGCACTTATCGAGTCTAGAGCCTTGAGATGCATCAAAAGATCTTAATAGGAACACTGGATACTTTTGCACTGGTGGTTCATTATCAAGGACACCAGTTGCACATTTGAGAGTCCTACGTAGATCTTAGAAATCTACCAGAACATTCATGAGAAATAACTAATGTGACTTACAGTGATTGAATGGAAATTCCTACCAGGGTCAACATCAAACACTCCTTAACTGATTTACTGTTGAAAGATTTTCGCTGAGAAACAGATTTTTAGGCCATGATATTGAAAGCACCACATGCACTAAACTATATATACACTAAATAACCTAAAATGAATCAGAACAGGAGCACTAGTAATAAGCAGGACAGATAAGCAGTTGGTTAAAAAAAACTTAAACTTGCATTGATTTTAAAGAAAGGAATACAAAAGATTTTAAGTAAAGCTAAAAATATAGAATTTAAGACTAAAACCTACTTCCTAATTCTAATTACCTACTGAATTTCAAGATCAAAAGGGGAGTGGGACAGTAGGCCTGCTGATGTGCATATGGTTATATGGGATGAAAATGGGCAATTTACAGGCATACTTAAACCATTCAACCGAGTTCCAAAATCCAAGCTAAGCTAAATAAGATTAATACTACACTACTGGCTACTAGTGTAACAAAGATCTAATCCTATTTGTAAGCCTAGCTTGCCTACATTTGTAAATGAAAGAAGTGGATTGGAGCATGCCTAGTTGGGTGAGTTTGCATACCAAGAATAAGTCAACAATGAACAAAACAGCAAAATAAGCTAGGAGTAGTGAACCCTGGATTACTAACTGAATGCACAACCAAAGATAAGCTCCAATTCCTACATGATCACACCTAGACTTTAAGAACTAGTAAAATCTGAAATCTTGCAAAATGTTAAGAAAATTGTGACAGATGCTAAAACTTACTTTAAAATTACTAGCAACCATGAGCTTAAGCTAATCTAACTTCAAGATTTGTGGAGAATCAAATTTTTAGCTCAAAATTGGACTATGCCAAACACACCTTAGTAGTGACTGTTTGGAGATATTCAAAGCAAGGGAGTGATTAAGCCATGGAAATTGAATTTTATCAATTAGATATGCTATGTTATGACAAGATAAGCAATTAAGTTCCAGAAATAAGCACTTATAATAAACAAACTACAATAAGCAGGATAATAAGCTGAGTACTTTTTAGATGAAAAATAAGACTTTCATTGAATTTTTAAGAAATTACAAACTGAGATTAAGAGTTACAATACTTACTAAAAATTAAACTAAAACCATTTCTATACTAAATTAGCTATTGCCTCTTAAAGGCTTACATACTTTTCTATTTATACTAAAACTGAAATTAGGGTTTTACTTCCTTCTCTTGTGCCTCTTTGACTGCTTTTGAACCCTTGGATGACCTTAAGCTTAATCTCAACCTTCAATTGGTTTTGGCGCCCAAAATGATTTTTGGCTTGTAGGTGTTATATCTTGTGCCAGGAAGTCTAATTTGGACTGTGGTGTTTGTTTGGGATAGCTAGGGGTGGGTTGAGTTTGGTAGTGGACGAGGTGTAGGGGGTGATGATGGGATTGGCAGGGTTTGCAGGCTCACGGGTAGAAGAGGGAAAGGGTTTGATTAATTTTGACCTGGGACCTGGGTGGAGTATTAAACGGGGAGTTGGGCTAGGGGTGATGGGCCTGGGTAGGATTTGGATTGGGCTTGGTGTTGGTTTATTCAGGTTTTAGGTTTAGATTACAATGGGTCCAATTGGTGTTAGTAGTGTAAATCACAAGGACCATAGTTGTAATTACTGAAAGTTGAAGGGCCTGGTTTGCCAACTTCCTAAAGTTATTTAAGGGACCAAACATGCCACACTTCATTTATATAAGTAACATAAATGATTTTTCCAAAATAAGACCACCGGGGACCATTTTTGCCAATTTTGAAACTTGAGGGGCCATTTTTGTACATTTTCTCAAACTTTCACCCAAGGACCAATTATAATAAATTTTGACTTTTAAATTCCTTAGGTTGACTATTCTTTCAAAATAAATGCCTAGGGGCTAATTTTGACAAGTTTTGAAAGTTGAGGGACTGAAACTGCCAATTATGCAAACTTTGTACGTTTTTCATCTGTTTTTAAACATTTTGCATCAGAAACATATAAAACACAATTCCTGGAATAATTTCTGTATTTTGATGCATTTCTGAGTGTTTTTGGATGTTTTGGCAGTTCAGATACGATAAAAATGATGAGTATTTACACACTCATCAGAACATCAAGGAACGGCAGCAGATAATTCATGTGAAGTTAATCCTTTTGCTCTACAAGACGATGAACCATTTGAAAATGTATTCACTCCTGAATTCTTTAACAATGCATCCTCCTCAGAAGAATCCAACTCACCTATATCAGTACACTACCCTCAACCTCATGAACATCTCAAAAAATGGACCAACGATCATCCTATTGATAACATCATAGGGAATCCCTCTCGACCTATGTCTACAAGAAAAAAACTTGCTACCGATGCCTTGTGGTGCTTCTTCAATTCCATTCTATCCAAAACCGAACCCAAAGACTTCACGGATGCTTTGTCAAAAGAATGCTGGTTCACAGCAATGCAAGAAGAAATCCATGAGTTTGATCGACTTGGTGTATGGGAATTAGTTCCACCTCTATAATGGACAATGATCATTGCTCTTAAGTGGATCTTTAAAGTAAAACTTGATGAGCATGGTGATGTGTTGAAAAACAAGGCACGGCTAGTTGCAAAAGGATACAGCCAATAAGAGGGAATTGACTTTGAAGAATCGTTTGCACCTGTTGCTCGTATCGAGGCCATTACAATTTTCCTCGCCAATGCTGCTAGCAGTAACATGATTGTTTACCAAATGGACGTTAAGACTGTTTTTCTGAATGGAGATTTGAAAGAAGTGGTCTATGTTACTCAGCCTGATGGTTTTGTTGACCCTGAAAGGCCAAATCAGGTGTATCGTTTGAAGAAAGCTCTGTATGGCCTAAAACAAGCACCCAGAGCTTGGTACGGAACTTTGTCCAAGTTTCTTATAGCAAACCGATTCACCAAGTGTGTTGTTGATCCTACCTTGTTCAATAGGAAGATTGGAAACAAACTGCTCCACGTTCAAATTTTTGTAGATGATATCATCTTTGCCTCGTTTGACTCTAATGAATGTAATCGATTCACAAAGGAAATGAGTTCCAAGTTTCAAATGTCAATGATGGGACAAATGTCATTCTTCTTGGGGTTACAAATCTCACAAAATCCAAGCGGCATCTTCATTAATCAAGCCAAATATGCAAACGACATTCTGAATAAATTTGGTTTTGATTCCAGTGGCTCAGTTGACACTCCAATGATTGAAAGATCCAAGCTTGATGATGACTCAGCAGGCTTACCTGTTGATCAAACCAAATACAGAAGCATGATTGGATCTCTCATGTATCTCACTGCGAGCAGGCCAGACCTTCTATTTGTTGTTTGTATGTGTGCTCGGTATCAATCCAAGCCTACCAAAAAGCACTTAGAAGCAGTCAAGAGAATATTTAGGTACCTTCAAAGGACTATTCACACGGGTCTCTGGTACCCTAAAGACAATGCAATGGCGCTCACAGCTTACTCAGATGCTGACCATGCGGGTTGTCAAGATACTTGAAGAAGTACGTCAGAAGGTGCTGAATTTCTGGGTGAGAAACTTGTAAGCTGGTCATCTAAAAAGCAAATGTGTACATCGATATCATCCACAGAGGCTGAATACATTGCCATGTCATCGTGCTGTGCTCAAATCTTGTGGATGAGATCTCAACTATCAGATTATGGGTTTGACTTCAACAAAGTCCCGATGTATTGTGATAATAAAAGTGCCATTGCTTTGTGTTGCAACAATGTCAAGCATTCCAAAACCAAGCATATCGACATCCGTCGTCACTTCATTAGGGAACAAGTAGAGAAAGATTTGGTGGAACTTTACTTCGTGAGGACAGAGTTTCAACTGGCTAATATATTTACAAAGGCTCTCTCTCGAGAAAGGTTCCAGTTTATTCTTCCACGACTTGGTCAGCATCAAAAAGGGGGAGATTGTTAGTGCAAATATTACGATATTAAATCTATACAGTCTCGTTTGTTTTGATTGATGACAAATGTATAACTTGATACATAACGTAAAATGTACAAGTTACTCATAATCATATTTTGTCTCAAAATACATTCAAAACATCTCAGCGTCTCGAGTCCTCGTATGCTACAACATAGTTTCGTACATGTTTGTTATATGGCATTATGATCAAAACCCTTGACCAACCATTTAAAATGTTTAAAATACGGCTAGATCATTAAGTATTTTAAAAGACTACCCATTTAGAATAATTAAAATACTTTTAGAGTCTTTAAGTATTTTAGGTATCAAAGTGCACTTTAGGGATCAAATAGAATAAGTGCCACATTAGGTGTCTAGGTAATATTAGTAAGTTTACAATCTATAAAAATGTGTCTTATAACAATATAAGTACATAAAACATTTTTAGTAAATTACGAAATATCATGTAGCAAACTAATAAATACATTTTCTAATAACTTTACAAGTTTACTTTCATATACATTTTTATCAAAATGGAAAGTATATAATTACATCATCATCATATTTTAGAATGTATATCTTTCTAAAGATTGTGTAAGACTTTACAAAGATTTTGAAAGATATGTCATAGATTGTGTAAGATGTGTCATAGTTGATTTAGAAGATCATGATGAGACTAGAGATAGATATGGAAATATATTTGCAAGATATTATAGTTAGTTTTGGAACATAGTTTTGGAAAACCTCTTTACTTGTTTTCCTATAAATAGTAGCTCATGGTTTTTCTAACAACTTGATGAAACTTGAAAAAGAAAAACACACACTTCTCTACACTTTGCATAGATCTTAGATCAATAGAAAACCATGTAGAAAACACAATCAATCACCCTCATTATCATGATCATAATGCTTCTAACATTCATCTTTATTGTAAGCATATCATACATCTTGATCCACCAAAGAAGCTTGGAGATCCTGCCATCATCATCCACCACATGCATGCATATATGAAGATCCATCACAACAAGATTGGAGAACTTGTGATCTTCATTCATTGAAGGCTTTCTATCAATGGAAGTTCTTTTAGATTAGTCATTCATATCCATTAGACATTTATGTCTTGGATCATCATTGTACTCATTAGTATAGGTTAGATGGTTTATGTGTTTGTGCCATAAAATACAAGGTTTCTATGTTGGGCCACAAAACATAGCGGGAGTTGTTGTACCCTTGTAAAAGAACTAGCGGGAGTGGTTGTACCCTTGTAAAAGAACCCGGTATGTAGCTTTGTACCAAAAAAAGTGTAAGCGACGATTGTAACGTTTTCTCCGCCAAGAAGGGAGCTTGTTGATCTAGTGAAGTAACTCTCGAGTTGGGTACTCGGGGAGTGGAGTAGGGCGGAAAGGAGATCCGTGACCGAACCACTATAAATCCTCGTGTTCGGTTTGATCTTTCCTTTTACTTTTATACTTCCACTATATTATTGTTTGTGTTGTGACTTGATGTTTATGCTTGTGTGATAACTTTTTATATCATATGCTTTATATTAGTCATAAGACTATTATTAGCATTTCTCATATTACAACAAGCTTGATCGGAAATTTGTCATATGGATGTTTTTAGAAAAGAAAAACAAACCGGACTAATAATGGCGAAACTTGACTTAATGGTTTATACTATATTTGATACAACAAGTTTAAAGATTTTTAAATGGAAACGTATTCACCCCCCTCTACGATTTCACAAGTTTGAATAATGAGTTGTTCCTGGTAGAATTCTATGTTAATCTGATGAAAACGAATGGGAACCTAATGTAATACTTGGGATACCTTTCCTAAGATTGGCTAGAAGTATTGTGGACTTTGCTAATGGTTTATTAACCATATGGCCTGATGCAAATATAATTGATAATGATTTACAGAATCTAGATGAGCTATTTGCTAGAATTTGTGAGGATGACTTGCCACCACTTCTAGACAATACATTCACTTTAGAAGCACCTGAGTTTGAATGCAAGATGGGAAAAATTAAGAGAGTGAAAAACAAACCCCAACCAATGTACAAAATGAAGTATGGAGATGAAAGACCTTCATTAACCATAAACCGACCCATAACTAGGGATGAACTAACTAAAGAGGAAATGAAGGCTGATGTGTATGCTAGGATAATGTTACTGAATGAGAAAAGACCAATCATAGAAACCTTGAAACATGCAGACAAACACAAAAAGATTTTGGATAGTATTCTCGTGGATAGACTTAAGATGGATGGGGAAGTAGAAGATGAAAGTGGAGAAGAAGCTGCAGCACATTTAGTTAGAGGGTATAAAGTACTTAGGGAACTTGATGACCCAGGATGCTTCGTGTTTCCAATACGTTTGGAAAGTGACCAAACCTATTATGCTTTGGCTGACACTGGATCAAACATAAATATGATGCCCTAAAAAATTTATGAATTGCTGGAAAGAGGGAAAGTTAGACCAAAGATTGATAAGATTAGGATGCTTGATATGTCTCATGCTGAGACAATGGGGAGATTGCTAGATGTTCTATGTCAAGTTAGTACCCACACTATCCTAGCCAACTTTATGCTACTTGATATTCCAATTGACAAGAATGTGCCACTTATTGTTGGAAGAAGTTTCATGCATACTTTGGGTTCAACACTTGATACAAGAAAGAAGAGGTTAACAACTTTGATGGAGTGGTTCACCACCATTTTGAAACTGCAAAGATTAGAAGGACTAATGAAGATGATAGTGACAGTGAAGATGAAGAGGAATTCACACCAAAAAGGGATGAGAATGGTAAACCAATCTATGGACCAATTCGTCCTAAGTTTTATGATTATAAGGATCCCATGGAGAGAGCATTGGTTGAACAAGATTATCTAAACCCATTTAGAAATGTTTGTGTATGGAAGAAGATTATTACTTTGCTTGGAGCACTACCATTATCTATCAAGAATACGGATTGGACTCCAAACTATTCTGGAGGTATTACCAAAGGAGAATGGGATAGAAAATGACATGTCAATATTAAAATTGTTGATCCCTTTGGCAATGGATTTAAAAGAGGTTTTGAGACTAAGCACACCAAAAGGAAGCCATCTGGTTCCTACAAGCTGGGTGACATCATGTCACCAGAGCATTTTACTGCCTGAAACACCAAAGTAACACCAAAAAATGGAGTTGAAACAATGCTCCTTTCTTAAACTTTTATTTCTATGTTATTTTTCAAATTTTGAATAAGTTGTATCTCAAGCTTATACTTGATGAGTATGCCTCTGATAAAGAGATGAATGAGCAACCTTTGTGTATATTTACTGCTTTTGTTTGTTAGTTTATTACTTATCTATCTCTGGAAGATCAAAGCATGCTGTAAAATTTTTTTTGCAGAAATTAGTCGCCGCTCTTTTAATTAAGATCGCCGAATTTTTAACGAGGGAAGTCTTTATAACTCAAAAACTAAATATTTTGACCTTACGCGCTAAAAGAGAAAAATACCAAAACTCACACACACAAAATAAAACCGACGATCTTCCTGAACAAACTGAGAAAATTTTCAAAGTCAAAAATCAATATCAAGACAATGAGGGTAAGTTTACACTTGTCTTGATCTTTCAAGAAATTTTATTAGGGTTTTCATAAACTTAGGGTTTGATGTTTTTGAATTTTAGATGTTTTATGCTTAATTTTAGGTTGCTTTACATGAAATTTAAGTTTGCCCCTTGGTTAGTTATAGAATTATGATCATTTTAATATTTAGGAATTTTCTGTGCCCTAATGTGAAAAATTGCCATGTTAGAGGATAATGTGATTGATTTAAGCCTTTGCTTATGAGCTTAGGGGGAGAATAAATGATTAAGAAAGTGATATAAACATTAAGGAAGATATTTTGATCATGAATGCATAAATTTCTGAGCCTAAAATGCTTAACTGTTATTCTTACATGAATAATTTGATACTTGAGACTACTTTTGAGATGATAGAGACCATATGAGGATAGAATTTTTATGCCTTAATAAGATGAAATGGTTCTTGAATATAGAACAGAGGATTTAAGTGCAGAGCATAAAAATCGCCGGCCTTGTAGGCCAAGATCGCGGATCTTTTATTAAAAACCGCAGAACATTTTCATAAGTTTGAAAATTTTGTCATGTAATCGCCGGTTTTATTCTTAAAACCGCCGTTTTTCTGGAAATAATTGAACACATTTTAGTTGAAACTTGCTTAATTAATTGCACGTTGGATGTTTGTGTTTTCTAATAAATAATGTTGCTTGTCTGTGAATGTTTGAGTAGAATATACCATGGGAGAGCTCTATGGTAGCATCCAGAACTAGGGGAGTACTCAATAACCCCAAGAGAGAACCTGAAGACCACCCTAATTTGTTATGGAGAGGTGCTACTAGACAGCAAAAGAAAATTTTCAACTCTATCCTGAACCGGTTATGTAACACCCCCAATTCATGGTTGCAGCGGAATTCGAACTGGGTGTTACTTGACGGCACAATAGTCACAATAATAGAAAACGAACTCCAATTGAGTCGTTTTAAAAGATTTATCATTCAAATTGTATAAATATCAGAGATTTCAAAATGAGGTCCCAGATGGTTCCATGTTTACAATTTACATTAAATGAGTTTTTGAATGATAATAAAATTTATAGCCCTCTTGAGTATCCGTGCCCTTCCGTTCCATCCTTGATCGTCATGAACCTGAAATACATGTTTGAGAGGTCAACACAAAGGTTGAGTGGAATTCGTAGAGTTTAGTTAAATCGTTTGAACACAATATGTCGTAGTGTGAGCTATAGACTCACACTCATAGTTAGAAAACAAAATCGTTATTTATTTCACGAAGCTCATGCAACCAAAACATTAACATCGAACCAACAAAATTGGCATTATAGAAGCCCTATCAAGGTACTTTTGCCATTATACCGCTAAATCTCAAATATAGTGCATTTGTGTGAACTCATCGTTGTTCAACACAAATGGGATCCGTCAATCCCAATAGATCTATTCACAATATTCGCGCTCACTATAGGTAGTGACTAATGGTTCATGATATAGGGACTTCGAACATGGCAATCGTTACTTAGTGACAATAAAACATAGTCGGGTAGCATACAGTAGAAAGCATTATGTTCGAGTAGAAAAATAATAGCATGTATTCCCCCCATGGGTTTGTAAAATAGTTAAACAATAGAAAGTGGGGCTACGAACTCACCTTAAGTTATGTAGTGAGTAGTGAATGTGATGGTCGAATCGCGAAGGTTTCTACAAGCAACCTATAATAGAATGTCGCGACTTAGGATCGGAGTAAAGAATATGAATAAGTGCCAATATGTATATCTTGCATTTAGTCCATGATGTGGTATGATGTATAATGTAAGTCTTTGAAAGAAAAGATTCATGAAACATGTATGTTTTGTATATCGTTTACTACCGTTCGGGCCGACATAATTCAGAAGTCATGTTAGTAAGCGTTCGAGGAGCCAGGACACTTTAATTCGTAAATCCACAACTCATCTCGACGGCTTACATAATGAACTCCTCACATGAGGCTCCCTACTATTGTAGTAGTTGATAAAGTATATATATATATATATATATATAAGTTTCGACCCGAAAAGTTACATGTCCGATATTTGAATAAACTTAGGAAAGTTTATTAGTACATGAAGTTTGTTATTAGGGGAAGTTTCATAAGTCTTGTATGACCATTTTTCTTTGTAATATCTCATGGTTCCTTTAAGTGAAGTAGATCCAAATTGTTTGTTCAAGTTATCGTTAACTCTTTGTTTCATGTTTACGCCTAAGTAAACTTACATGGTCATCTCGTCATGGCCTAGCCATGACCTTTGGTCCTTGTTCCAAGGTCATGAGACACAACCTTGGCTCTAGCCATGGTTGTGGTCTTGATTATAGGTCATAAGACCTCTTGTTCCATTTAAAGTATAACCATAATCTAGTGACTTTCGCCTAAAAATGGGCTGTTTAGAATTTGAAGAATTTTATCACTCGGAAAGCGTTTTTAGGTCTCGAGCTTCTTTCATCCTGAACGAAAACGGCGTTCCGGACAACTTTCGTGTTTTAACTTTTTGATGAATCGGACCAGAAGGGTGACTTTCAAAATCACAGAATGCAAAACAGTGTGGTTTAGGCAGTTTTGCCGGAAATCTTTGGTAACTTCAAATGGGCGTAACTTTTGACTCGTATACTCGTTTTAGGTGGTTCAAATTGCTATGGTTTCCTTGTTAAGTCCTCTACTGTAATATGTAATGATCCAACATCATATTTTTACCATTTTGATCAGGTCTTACCAAGAAAGTCACTAGTTTACTTGTTTTAGTAACTTATCTTGTCAATCAATTACAACAACTTGTTTTTACTCACTTTTATACATCATGGACATAACTACAAGACATAATATAGCAAAAATAACATGTAAATAACATGAACATGATTATTTAACAAGAAGCATGTTAGGGTTTGGCTTACAACTTTTGGCTTTCAAAGATGAAAGGAAGTTAACATGTAAGGATAGGACTTTGATAGACTTGCTTCAACCCACTTCACTTCATGCAATCTTTCTACTCTTGTAATCTTGAAAGAGAGATGATGAAAGTTGAGGTGACTTGAGTGGATTCAAACTCAAGAGAAATCACCAAAGTTCTAGGGTTTGGAAGTAGTTTGATGAATGATAACCTAACTAGAGTTTCTACCTTGAACTTGCACTTGATCCCTTGGATAAAATTGGAAGTAAATGAGCTAAGGATGAGATGATGGTTTGTGTTATGTGTTTGTGGACGAAATAGGAGGGGGAGGGGGTATTTATATGGTTTTTGAGGAGGTTACAAAGCATTTAGGATATTTATCTAACCTTGGAGGCCAAGTTCTACACTTGTTAACATCTAATGGCTCTAAGCATGAGATTATGCCACCTATGGGATGACTCCCCCCCTATGGCGGTTTGAAAGACTTAGGGAGCAAGTTTTGGTCCTTGGATGATATTATCCTAAGTATGTAGCTAGTTTTGACTCCGTAAGTTGCTAACCGTAAGTTGTTAAGTCACGAAACGTAAAACCGGGTATCGTAAAAATACGAAACTTGGAAGAATGGTTAAACTTGTCAAAATACTCCATAATAAAATATAAAATGAGTGGTAGGTTCTATCGGGTGCTAAAACCCTGCTAAAAACTGGAAACACGGGTCTAAAACGCGCAATTCGCGTAAAACGCTGAACTGAAAAACGTAAAATTCCAAAACTTTTGGAATTGTCATAAAATGATAGAAAATCATATTTCTATTGTTTATAATGTTTTATGGATATATCGGGATGCTGGAAGGGCGTTTAAACCTAAAAGTAAATCTCGGACACGGCTTTGTGATTTTTGCAGAAATGATCCGACGAGCGTCAAACTCTCGGATTATCGTTAAAATAGTTTAACTTACGAGAATATGAAATAAAAATTTCTGAGATGAATAGTGAAAAGTGAATAGTAAAAAGTGAATAGTGAAATTTTCGGGAATAGTAATTAACCTGAAATTGTGAATTGTTACAGGTTATACTCCAGAAGTATAGATGTACCTAGGGCATTAAACTGGAAAAATTTGAAGACTCTTGGTTGTGATAAGATTATGAATGATGTGTTAATGGTAAGGAAGGTGATAGGGGATGAGTTTGTGACATCCCAGATGTGGAGAAGAGCAGTTGAAATCAGGGAGCCGATTTACATTGAATGGTGTTTGGAATTCTTTAGCTCATTGAGAGTTAAGCAGGATATTTTTGACGAGGAAGCTTTGACTATGACCTTTATGACATTCAGACTTGGAGGAGTTGAAAGGAGAATAACTTTGTTTGAGTTTGGGAAGCTGTTAGGATTGTACAATAAAGAAGAGCTAAAGAGTAAAAAGTTGGAAAAGTTAGTGGTTGAAGGTGGAAGATCAGGAGAGTTTGATGGAAACAAGTTTTGGACTGAGATAAGTGGAGAGGATGTGAGAGTTTATGGAAAGAAAAGGGTGTGGAAAATTAAGGACCCTGTGTTGCAGATTCTACACAAAATTATAGTAAAATCTATCTTCTATAGAGAGTATTTTGAGCAATATGTGTTAGACCCTGATCTTTACATAATGTATGTGTATGTGAGGGACAAGGACCTGAGTGGGTTGAATTTCACATGGTTGATGGCCCTGCATTTTTGCTATGAAGCTGTGACTGCTGGAGGTACAAGGATTTTCTGTGGACACTTGGTCTCCAGGATTGCAAGAAATTTAGGTTTGTTCAACAATGAAGAAATAGAGCTGTTTGGAAAACCAATTCTATGCAAGTCTGTGGAAATGAAGAATTTAGCTATTTGAGGGATGAAGAGACTAAGTTGATCAAGGGACTTCCTGAAGCTATGGAAGTGGAACCCTTATGAATGTTGGATGATGAGGAGCAGGAATGAAAACCCGTCGGGGTTATAGGATAACACGGCGTGGTTCTGTGTGTTGATGACCAGTTTGTTGGTCTTAACTTGAAAACAATTCTGAACATGTTTCAAAACAATTTATGGTCTATATTATGGGTACCTATGTTGGTACCCAGTCACTAAACAATTGAAACACTTCCACCACCACCACCACGATGGGCACAATGGTTGCCAAACTTTAAACTATTTGATCAAACTTATTATTATCTATAATTATTAAAGCTAACGTAATGTGTTGTGACACATTACAATTTTTATGGAAATTTGTTTGTTGAATGATGTATGAATACAGGATATGAAAGAATGATCCAAAAGGTGGACAAAACTTGGAGATTCCTTGGGAAAATACAAAAACATACCCGGGAAGTACCGTTATCCTTTATTTATTTTTCCCGTTATACTTTATTTTTAATTCTAAACCATTAGGGACAATGCTTAACTTAAGTATGGGGGGGGGGGGGGGGGAGATAACTTGAAAAATAAATTAAAACTTATGCTAAAACATGAAAAATTTTAAACTGTTACAACAAAGTTGCATTAAAAGCGCCGCTTTTGGCAAAAAGAATGTCGTAGTTATAACGAAAGAGTGACGCACATTCTAGTAAGGTACGCCGATTACGGGGGTATAATAAAATTGAAAATAACTTAAAGATTTTAAAGAAAATATATCCGAGACAATCATAAGAAGTCTGAATCGGGATAAATGACATTATTTGCGCATTTCATGACAATTACCACTATAAATGTGAGGAATTCGAGCCTATATTGGCATATACCTTTTATGCTTGATTTCTTTGTTTATGAGTGTGCTGATAATTTATGTGATTCTAGAACTTGTATTAGAAATCATTATGAGACCGCAGTGAGATCACATTCGTGTGATATAAGTATTTTCAAATGATAAGAGGAAAAAATTAGGAAATACACCAAAAAAATAAGCCATCCGTTTTCTAAACGAAATTTAACTGTTTAGCACTCACTTTTAGTGCTATTATCCGTTAGATACACCTTCTGAGCCTTAAACTTTTCGTTTCTATTATACACCAAGAAAAATAACCAAAAATATGTTGCTTTGTCGGGAATATGAGAATTGGAATATGAGAATTGGAATATATATGAGAAATAAGATACCAATTACGATGAGTATGAAGAGTGCACGCTTTATGTTTGTTATAATGTGGTTTAAAAAAAAGAAAAAGAAAAAAGGAAAAAAAGAAAAAAAGAAAAGTTTTGAAAAAGAGAAAGAAATAAAGAGAATTATGATTTCCCGACTTAAGTTTTACACCAAATATTTCCCATGTCTAATCCATTCCTTGTTAACTGTTAAACCTAACATTATAACCCGAATAAAAGTCCTCTTTGATATTGATACTTGGTACTTACGCCATGTCAGCGCAATTTTGTTTCTTTTTACAAGCATATGGTAAATCTATAAGTTATGACTGAGCTATAAGAGTGAATCGCACACCAAAAACTATTTCTTTGAGTGCTTGAGTGAATTAAAAATATATATATATATATATATATATATATATATATATATATATATATATATATATATGCACTTTCGTAAGGAGCATGTCATGTTATTCTTGGTTGTCTTGGATATACATAAATATATTTGAAACTTATACGAGACTTGATTTTTAAAAGACAATTTTTATATGCTTGAGGGCAAGCATTGGTTTAAGTATGGGGGAGTTTGATGAGTCTCGTATTATACATATTTTTACCCCCGGTATTATGTGAAATGTATGATAAATAACCATGTTATTAGGACTTTTGGTACTTAATATGAAAATATATGTGAAGGACAATAGTTTGGAGGAAAGTACGAGAAACGCACGAAAAAGATGACTTTATGGATATATAAGGAAAAAGACATAGTTTGGACTAAAGCACGCCACTTATAAGGAGAAAGAGCGCCGCTTACGGGTGTCCTTGGTCAACTATATATACACGAGTCAAACATGAAGAGCGCCGATTATATATTATAAAAGCGCCGGTTACGCGAAACAAAGCTCACCAGTTTTACACCAAATGCTCGGCGTACTTCACATGACACTTATATCTTCTACGTTAATAAGCTACTTCAATGATGAGACCGATCATTTGCTTGTATAAACTGATCAGCGTTGTGTTAGGGCTCCATTTACACTATAAATAGAGGCACAATTCGTGACTCTAACACACACCTCAACAAAGAAACACACTTGATCATTAGAAGAAGTTTAGTAGTGATTTGCACCAAAACCACTAGCTAAAGCCGGAGAAACACTTGGAGAACGCAGTTGGAACGTGAACACATTTGGAAAACTCGGTATAATGACAACATCACTTGTTTACTTAGTTTACTTTTACATGAATATGGAGTAGTACTCTTATGTTTGTTAGAGGCATCTTTGCCATGATTTGAACGGTATATCTATTATGACTATTGAATCTATCTTTTATGTATTTGATATATTATGGTTCAGACTCCTATCATATGCCTTAATTGGTCATTATAATTATTTACAGATCGAAATATGCAATTATATTGATTATATTATGAATCTTCTGTCTATAATGAGTCATTGCTATACTTGTGAGAATTGGATAGTAAAGCATATGATAACCTCAACCATAACATGTTTAAGGCCTAGCCTCACGTCTAGCGGCTTGGTTAGGAGAAATGCATACTTGATACTTCATGCTTGGACCATACTTTATGCACTTTATGTATCTAGGATCATAGGCCGAACGGAGATTCTTTTACATCAAGGAGATATATTAGTTTACATGATCACCAGTCATGTTTTGCTTTTATGCTTTATTCAAGTATTGTCTATGATACACATGCTCATTCATCTTATGTGCTCTGCCTTTAACAAACATACTTTTAATATCAATCAGGAAAACATTTCAAAAATCTTAAATCCAACAAAAACGGTTTTAGTGATAAGTGACAATCATTGGAATCTAATTTTGTTGTCTTTAGCTAACTATAAGAACAATCACCTCTCTTGGGACGACCTGGACTTACCTCAAAACTTTACTATAAACGGGGGTTATACTTTACCCATGTGTTTTATGAATTAAGGAAATAATAAAATTAGTCTTATAAATTTAAAGCTTTCTAAACACATCAGTGATCCTATGGTCAATTCGCACACAAGGAAAGGTAATACTACGACCGATTCTTCCTAATCTGTGCAACCTACTCGTACAGGGTCCTATGGCCAATTCTTCCAACTAATAGGTACTACCGAGCTTTAATACTACCAAAACAAAAGGATCTCAAACAAGCACATAAACTTCTATATAGATAACCATAGTAAACTAAACCAAATCTTAATTAACAAAGAGAATTCATCTAAACCAAAACATAAAACATGATAGAATTCAAACGTGTATTAGACTAGGATTTCTCCTAGCTAATATTGCCCCTTCGGTCTTCTCAGGTCTCCATTCTTCTTCTAGGTCGTTCTCCCCAAACCCTAATGAGGTTTAGGGAAAAGGGAGATATCTTCATAATGAATTTCGTTCGGTATTTATAATGCCCGTCTGGACTACGGTGTAGTTTTTCAGTCTCTCTAAGCCGTAGTCTTTGTTAACTTTAGCTACGTCGTAGTTCATTCAGTGGCTACGCCGTAGTCTTCATATAGTATCATTTACGCCATAGTTTGCTGATTTGTCAAGCACGTGAAGTTCTAGCTGGCGCATCTACGCCGTAGCTTAATGCTCGCTACGGCGTAGTCTGCTTCAAAAAGGGACCTTAATATTAGGCTTGAGTCTGGTCTTTGTGTCTTCAGAATGATCATGATAATAGACTCCAATCTTCAGCAAAACAAATCCAACTAGTCATCCAAAATGTTACTTTGCTCTTTTCTAGTCCTGAAATGAAATATAAAGAAATAAGAGCATAAATGAATGTAATTAAACACAAAATGATGTCATAATGGGGGAAATATATACTAAGAATATAGGAATAATTTGATGTTATCACATATCTTTTGCTTCACTGGTTCACAGGGAAATCATAAAGCATGATACTCAAAGACTAGACCCGACAAATTATTCATTGCTCCAAACATCATTCTTCCTACAAAACTGCAGATTGTTAACAAGGGTGCACCTCTTGGCACCATCTTAATGCAAAGTTGCACTTCTCGACAAAGCTGCTTCAACAACATTATGCGTCTTGGAATAATTGGTTACCTTTAATGTTTCTCAAATAGAGCATGTCTCTAATGTGGGCGACTAGGGAACATGCAACTACACATAATTCAAACAAAAAGATGGAATCGTGCTCACTTAGCCTAACCATGCTTGCAATAAACTTAATCCATGTATTACAATTACTAAAACTTACTTGGATAGGATTATGTGCAAACCACACAACAAACTTTCACACTTGCCTTCACATAAATGTTGAAGGGTCGTACTAGTACACAAAAAAACAGGACATGCAAGCAGAATAAGAAACAACGTTACGAAATAAAATGGAGTCAATAAGGAAATAAAAATACGACATTATTTTCATTTAAGAGTTAATCGGTAATTACATGAATTATAATATTTATCCAGAATAAATATTAAGGGTAATAATTGACAAAAGACAAAATTAAATTTTAAATTCGGCCGACCTACCCTAAGGAGGAAGGTAATGGGTTTGTTTCCTAATCAAACTCAAATACTTTTCCTACAAGTATTCTATAATGTTCTTATGAAGGCTATAAATACAAAGGCTTTCCTAGGCATTCTCATAATTCACACACAATCACGAAAATCCCCTCCTCTCCTCTCTATATTCGGTCGATCCAAGGGATTAATCCCTTTGGACCGAATTCTAAAGTCGATAAAATTCTACCATATCAATCGACTTTCGTAGATTGATATTCCGGTTTTATACTCGCCTAACTTCCATAGGTTCGAGTCCTAGTTCTACCTGTGCAGTATCGGTGGATACCTGACACAACCCGAAGAGTGGTTTTCCTTTGGTCAATCAAGATAGAAGAAGGCAGATCCGCCCATCAAACTAATTCAGAAGCTTACATGATGGCAGAAAACAAGTAAGTATTCTATAAAAACCCTTTATATGTGTTTAGTTTTAGGTTATGTAACTAATTAGGAAAGATCTTACTAGTTAGGGTTTGTTTGGCTTCATGACCACTTGTTTGTTTATTTCCACTGCTGCATGTTATTTTGGCCATGCGGGAACCACCAGAACCCTACAAATAAAAAGACAATAGTGTTAAATTGTTTAAACCATACGAACTTATGGTAAAATCGAACTTAAGGCAAAATCATAAGGTAAATTAAAGCATTAAGCATCAGATTATTTGAATATCTAGAAAATCCTTTTTTATTACCCATAATTAAATCCAAACACCATTATTTAGTTTACAATAAGATCATAAGGTGGTGTCTTGTGTTGCCTATTCGTCTGTATTCTTCTCCTTAGGGTTTAGTTGTCACAACCCGCTATTTCCCAGGTCAATACTATTTTCTAAACTCGAATCTAAATTCTTGACACTTAATTTGAAACAATGTGCATGTACTCTTTTACTTGAATCGACTTGAATTTTTGAATAAATTCTAGTTATACTAAGACTTAGACTAATTCTAGTCCACAACGCTCCGGTACCTTGCTCTTTCCCCAGTTCACAATTTATTACTATAAAATAAATTTCTATTCTTTAAAATACTTACGGTTTTAAATTCAACAAACATTAATTTTTATCCAAGAATGTAATACTTGACATACCCGACTTTCTCAACAATTATTTTTAGGGTATTTTTATACTTCCAAAATTATTACAAAAAGTCCCACAAATATTTTCCGAAGACCAAGTTAAATTCTTTACACCTTACGTTTAATTACGTATAACTTTCGTTAACTACTAAACTAATACCCAATACATATTTTTACTACCCAATACATTTAATATATATATTTTATACATTTTTACTCCAAAAATATTATATAGCCGCCCCTCCCCCTCCTCAATATCTTAGACTTACACTACCAAACCTACCAAAAATTTCAACATGAAAAGATATGTAATTAAAGAAGTATGGCAAGGCCATACCTTGCCCCATCCTTCCCCATGAATTTCGGCAAGCCACAAGGACCATGCCTAGATATTTTTTTTTACCCTTTTGACTCCTTGGCTATATATATACAATACCAAAGACTAGCTACCCATTTTAGTTACTTACACTTGCAAGAGAAAAATAAACTCTCACCTCTCACTCACCTATACAAATCGATCCACACTAAGGAGCAAGGAAGGAAAGTGAGCTTGTTGGTTAATTACAAGGATACTTAGGGTTGTTTAACAAGAGTTTGGAGTACTAATCTTGGAGTTACACAAGTGTTTTACTAATCTCATCTCATATACCACTTTGTAAGTCTCATACTACTAATATCTCATGAGTTTCATGATTTTATGCTTGTTAAGTAGCTACACATAGTTATCACTTGGTACATGTTGAAACATCTTACATCCACTTTGATCTCTTGGCAAGAAAATATATTTTGTACAAGTTTTGATCACAAGAAAAGTTGTTAATAAAAACCTCTACAAGAAAATGAAATAAACTTTATATATATATATATATATATATATATATATATATATATATATATATATATATATATATATATATATATATATATATGTTAGTTTCTTCTTTTTTTTTTATATACTTGGATGATCTAGGACTCTTAAATATTGATAGGTTATGTTTAGATCATTATTTTTCTAGTGATGGATGAACTAGGACAAGATTTGGAGTTGTTGGCAAGTGGTTGTAACAAATAAAAACACTAGAAAAAAATACTTTGACATTATTTAATGTGGATCTGTCCCCTTTCGACTCCCACAGAGAACTCAGTACCTTGTTGGCCATGTTAGACTAGAAATATAGAAAATAAACTTAATAACGAAAACGTGGCCGCTTGAACGGGTTAAAACGGACTTATAACGAAAAAGATATGATATTTTCAAGATTTACGACGAAAACTATATTTTCCTGAAAACAATGAATCTGTCCCGATTTTCTACCTAGGAAAACTGAGGTTTAATGATTTTTAAACTAGCCGAGACCTTGAAAATACTAGAGTACACTTGAATACCTTCGCGGGGATATATAGAACTTGAGAAACGGAACTACGACGCCAAAGTTATGGCCTAGGGAAGTTGTGACGAAACACTAAATTTTGACAGCTTTTATTTTTAAAAGCTGATGGAAATATTTAACAAGAAATTTGGACATTTTAAGGTGTATTTTGGCCAAAATGACGTAGATAAAAGTGGTAGAGCATTGCGTACACTTATTGGGTACGTTAGGGATTTTCAAAATATATATTTTCAAGACGACTAATATTTAGTCGTGTGATTTACAAGTTACATTTTCTAAAATAGTGGATGACTTAAACTCAAGATCACTTTGATTAAATACATTTTTTGACGACAAATACTACAACGACATGTACAAGTGATAATGTAGTGTATGACTTGCATGCTTGACCTTGATTTCGGTAACTAAGTCATATGCATAATTAGGTCGCGACTAGTGATTGTTGGACCTATTTTTTCCGTTTTCATTACTCTATTTGGATTGCTATTGCTAAGGTGAGTTCATAACCCCTACTTTTACTTGTTTTATAACTGTTTTGGGGGAAGATACATGCTCGTTACTATTTAAATTAAATGCTTCTTTTACTTGAACGCGATTCATTTTCTCAAACATTACTGGATGGTTGAAATACTTGATTGATTTCTCGAATACATTATGAATTACTTATTCCATCATTGATTACTTTCTTATGAACACAAGTTCTTGCTTTTGCGGAAAAGAAATACAAAACTGTTACATTGCCTGAGTTACCTATTACTGCCACTGAAGTCCCCTTTATCATGAACCGTTAATTACATGCGTGTGAGCGCGAATGCTATGGATAGATCTATTTGGGTTGACACCCCGTCCGAGTTGGTCGCGCCAACCTGTTAAACGGACGCATATCATTCGGATTACTTCCGAGTGTCTGGCAAACACTTACTTGGGGCATTTTATGCTTGATTGCATACGATTACGTCGAGCTTCGGGGTCATGAGCTTTAGGCACTGTATACCTTATTTTTAGCTGTGACATTGTATTTGTTATATTGTCTTGCTACTGAAAATCTCGTGTTCCGCAAATGACTTGTTTACTTAAACATATTACTTTTGGCAGTGGGTTGTAAACACACAGGTTACAAGTCTCTTATGGCGGGACTTGTAACTGAGTGGATTTACGATGCCTTTTCTGGGAAATACTTGATTTCTGGAAACACTTGTTTACGGGAAATACTTGTTTACTTAAAACTATGAACTCACCAGCTTTATGCTGACGTTTAAGCATGTATTTTCATGTTTTAAGCAATGGCACACTACAGGCGGTTTTGGCAGGGCATGGCATGGTCATAGAAGACTCTGATATTCTTATAGGGACCGTTTTAAACTATTTTAAGGGCCTACTTCCGCACTAATTTTAAACAATATAAATTCAATACTTTTAGTTAAACGATTTTATTCTAAATGATTGAAGTGAAAACCAATTTTGTACTTGTGTTGTAATACCAATTGAGTTACACCCCAGCTACATGTATGCTTCCGCTGGACCCGATTCTGGGTGTGTGACAGATTGGTATCAGAGCTTTGTCTATAGCGAACTAAGTGTTTTTAAAACCTAGACTATAGCTACTTTTACGAAAACTTAACCCTATGACCGTCACGTGCCTGCCTGCCAAGCTGAAGCCTCATTTGTGGTTTGTTGCTGACTTAGGTGATGAGATTTGTGTCTCATTATCTGATATACTATATTCATTTATTATAGTTGATTATTATAATTGTCTTTCATATAAGCATGCTCATGTATCATATATGTCACCGCATTATGTTTTTCCTTGCATAGTTTCATCATTTGACCTCGAGTTTGGTCACCTGCTTTTGTCTTTCAGAATATCTTGGTATTTGTGAAGGACATGGTATTAGTATAACGGAGCTGAGTATTTCAAAATTCATGGAACCTCGGTGGAATATAGACTGGTCATCTATATTCAACCCGGGATAGTGAGATATAGGCTGACCACCTATGTCTGACTCAGAGATGAATTTTGCAACACTGAGAATGGTTATAATAAGATTATGTCTTGATTGAATCCCCTACTCAATTTCCAAATGTTTCATTCATGTGTGTGTATACTCTCGTTGTTGGAACCTTCATACTTTTCATCACTTCGTAAACCACCGATTGGAAGCATGTCAGCTAGTCATTTTATTTCATGAACTTTCATATTTATGCACGATACACTCATATCACAGTATTTTCTTTTGTCACAATCTCATTTTGTTGCAGTTGTCACAGTCTCTTCCCTTCTCACCATTACTATCATTTCTTTTCCCCACCCCCATATATACAAAGAATTAGGTGACACTCTATAGATTCTGATGTCACTCATCCCTCACTACTCCCTATATTGATAAGTGGATATTATCAATGACCTCCCTAGGAAAGACTTTCCATACCCTCTATGAGGATGATCCCTCGGTACATTAAGACCATTCATAACTCAACAGAAATCTCAAGATGTCACAAAACCATTCGAACCACTATCACTGGCCTGATCGCCAAAATTCTATCATCTAGAAAGTATTGGCTTGACTGAATTACAAGATTCATTTAGATACGAGTGCTCACTAAGCAACACCATAGAGATAAATCCAACCTCTTAACCATGACTATAAATTGAACATGACCTCACCAATAGACTTTATTCGAACAGGTTAGACACCTATGCATTTGTGCAAACGCACATACCTGGCTATTTTATCCTCTTAATACTTTCATTTTTAAATGGATTTTCTCCAAACTACCGTTATACAAAACATATATCTTGTAAGAAATACTTTTCTGATGCACTTATTTTGACAAGCAAATTCCTTTTGGATAATCTTTTACAAAACTATTGAATGTTATGAAATTTTAAACATCGATCTTTGGTAAACCATATTATCCACCTTATGTTGAAAATTTTCCTATATTGCGTAACTACTAAATTTTGAAACATCAAGAAGAATGTTACCTAAAAAGCCGTATGCTTAAAGTTGTAAATCTATTTATTCAGGAAATGCTTATGAACAAAACACACAATCTCAAAACAAACTTTGAAAACTCAATCACTATATTACATCACTTATACCTTTAGGAGTTTGTGATTTGACGACATAGAGCTTGGGGAAAACCTTAGTAATGGAGACTAAGCACCATAGGTGGAGAAAGACTCAATTCCTGACATCCTGCGGAGAATCACAACCTTATCCTAATCTATTATTTTCAACAACACCCTTTTACGGATTTAACCTTGTAAGTCTTTCAAAACAAGATTCATGATACCCATTTCAATTATTCCTAATAGAGGAATTTGATTCACCTCAAACTTCTAGCGATGTCATTAAGATCTCTTTGGAACCACACCACCTATCGTCTGTAGACCAATGGTCAGAATTTGAGATTGATTCATACCTAGGGAGATATGCCCAAATCGGGTGTGATTGACACTAGAAATGGTTGGATTAACCATTTGCCATAAATCAAATTCAGTTGCAACCATAGTTATCGTGCGAGCGTAGAGACTACACCATTTGAAGCACTCTATGGTTGTAGTGCCAACATCCATTGACGGATCAAAACTTGGAAAAGCCAAACTCACTATTCCTGTAGGTATTCATGAAATAACCAGAAATTTCTTACAAGTCAAGAATCAGTTATAAGTTCAATAAGTTGTAAACCCTTAGAATTTCAAGTTAATGGCAGGATTACGTTAAAAGTTCTGCCTAGGAAAGGCACAATACCATTCAGAAATATCCGGGAAGATAAACTCGATGTACACTGGACCATTTAATATTTCAGGCAGAGTAGGCCAGTAACCCTCAGACTTGAGCCTTGTTGGAAAATAGCAAGGTTACACAAACATGTTTTACATTTTCAGATCTCAAGAAATAACTTTCAGATTAGTGACTCATGATTCCAATGAAAGGAATCCAACCCAATGACCAACCTAAACCTGGTAGGAGAACCAGTAGAAAATCATGGACCGTGAGGTCGAACGGTTGAACCAAAGTCGAATTCCTATCGTCAAAGTTCGCTGGAATTCTCAACAAGGTCCCGAGTTCACTTGGGAACGAGAAGACCAGATCCGCCAGAAGTACCCCCATCTCTTCATTAATACCACTCCAACGACCAACGCTGACTGAATCTCGCGGACGAGATTCCCTTTTTAGGGGGGTAGAATGTCACAACACTATTTTCTAAACTCGAATCTAAATTCTTGACACTTAATTTGAAACAATGTGCATGTACTCTTTTACTTGAATCGACTTGAATTTTTGAATAAATTCTAGTTATACTAAGACTTAGACTAATTCTAGTCCACAACGCTCCGGTACCTTGCTCTTTCCCCAGTTCACAATTTATTACTATAAAATAAATTTCTATTCTTTAAAATACTTACGGTTTTAAATTCAACAAACATTAATTTTTATCCAAGAATGTAATACTCGACATACCCGACTTTCTCAACAATTATTTTTAGGGTATTTTTATACTTCCAAAATTATTACAAAAAGTCCCACAAATATTTTCCGAAGACCAAGTTAAATTCTTTACACCTTACGTTTAATTACGTATAACTTTCGTTAACTACTAAACTAATACCCAATACATATTTTTACTACCCAATACATTTAATATATATATTTTATATATTTTTACTCCAAAAATATTATATAGCCGCCCCTCCCCCTCCTCAATATCTTGGACTTACACTACCAAACCTACCAAAAATTTCAACATGAAAAGATATGTAATTAAAGAAGTATGGCAAGGCCATACCTTGCCCCATCCTTCCCCATGAATTTCGGCAAGCCACAAGGACCATGCCTAGATATTTTTTTTTACCCTTTTGACTCCTTGGCTATATATATACAATACCAAAGACTAGCTACCCATTTTAGTTACTTACACTTGCAAGAGAAAAATAAACTCTCACCTCTCACTCACCTATACAAATCGATCCACACTAAGGAGCAAGGAAGGAAAGTGAGCTTGTTGGTTAATTACAAGGATACTTAGGGTTGTTTAACAAGAGTTTGGAGTACTAATCTTGGAGTTACACAAGTGTTTTACTAATCTCATCTCATATACCACTTTGTAAGTCTCATACTACTAATATCTCATGAGTTTCATGATTTTATGCTTGTTAAGTAGCTACACATAGTTATCACTTGGTACATGTTGAAACATCTTACATCCACTTTGATCTCTTGGCAAGAAAATATATTTTGTACAAGTTTTGATCACAAGAAAAGTTGTTAATAAAAACCTCTACAAGAAAATGAAATAAACTTTATATATATATATATATATATATATATGTTAGTTTCTTCTTTTTTTTATATACTTGGATGATCTAGGACTCTTAAATGTTGATAGGTTATGTTTAGATCATTATTTTTCTAGTGATGGATGAACTAGGACAAGATTTGGAGTTGTTGGCAAGTGGTTGTAACAAATAAAAACACTAGAAAAAAATACTTTGACATTATTTAATGTGGATCTGTCCCCTTTCGACTCCCACAGAGAACTCAGTACCTTGTTGGCCATGTTAGACTAGAAATATAGAAAATAAACTTAATAACGAAAACGTGGCCGCTTGAACGGGTTAAAACGGACTTATAACGAAAAAGATATGATATTTTCAAGATTTACGACGAAAACTATATTTTCCTGAAAACAATGAATCTGTCCCGATTTTCTACCTAGGAAAACTGAGGTTTAATGATTTCTAAACTAGCCGAGACCTTGAAAATACTAGAGTACACTTGAATACCTTCGCGGGGATATATAGAACTTGAGAAACGGAACTACGACGCCAAAGTTATGGCCTAGGGAAGTTTTGACGAAACACTAAATTTTGACAGCTTTTATTTTTAAAAGCTGATGGAAATATTTAACAAGAAATTTGGACATTTTAAGGTGTATTTTGGCCAAAATGACGTAGATAAAAGTGGTAGAGCATTGCGTACACTTATTGGGTACGTTAGGGATTTTCAAAATATATATTTTCAAGACGACTAATATTTAGTCGTGTGATTTACAAGTTACATTTTCTAAAATAGTGGATGACTTAAACTCAAGATCACTTTGATTAAATACATTTTTTGACGACAAATACTACAACGACATGTACAAGTGATAATGTAGTGTATGACTTGCATGCTTGACCTTGATTTCGGTAACTAAGTCATATGCATAATTAGGTCGCGACTAGTGATTGTTGGACCTATTTTTTTCCGTTTTCATTACTCTATTTGGATTGCTATTGCTAAGGTGAGTTCATAACCCCTACTTTTACTTGTTTTATAACTGTTTTGGGGGAAGATACATGCTCGTTACTATTTAAATTAAATGCTTCTTTTACTTGAACGCGATTCATTTTCTCAAACATTACTGGATGGTTGAAATACTTGATTGATTTCTCGAATACATTATGAATTACTTATTCCATCCTTGATTACTTTCTTATGAACACAAGTTCTTGCTTTTGCGGAAAAGAAATACAAAACTGTTACATTGCCTGAGTTACCTATTACTGCCACTGAAGTCCCCTTTATCATGAACCGTTAATTACATGCGTGTGAGCGCGAATGCTGTGGATAGATCTATTTGGGTTGACACCCCGTCCGAGTTGGTCGCGCCAACCTGTTAAACGGACGCATATCATTCGGATTACTTCCGAGTGTCTGGCAAACACTTACTTGGGGCATTTTATGCTTGATTGCATACGATTACGTCGAGCTTCGGGGTCATGAGCTTTAGGCACTGTATACCTTATTTTTAGCTGTGACATTGTATTTGTTATATTGTCTTGCTACTGAAAATCTCGTGTTCCGCAAATGACTTGTTTACTTATACATATTACTTTTGACAGTGGGTTGTAAACACACAGGTTACAAGTCTCTTATGGCGGGACTTGTAACTGAGTGGATTTACGATGCCTTTGCTGGGAAATACTTGATTTCTGGAAACACTTGTGTACGGGAAATACTTGTTTACTTAAAACTATGAACTCACCAGCTTTATGCTGACGTTTAAGCATGTATTTTCAGGTTTTAAGCAATGGCACACTACAGGAGGTTTTGGCAGGGCATGGCATGGTCATAGAAGACTCTGATATTCTTATGGGGACCGTTTTAAACTGTTTTAAGGGCCTACTTCCGCACTAATTTTAAACAATATAAATTCAATACTTTTAGTTAAACGATTTTATTCTAAATGATTGAAGTGAAAACCAATTTTGTACTTGTGCTGTAATACCAATTGAGTTACACCCCAGCTACATGTATGCTTCCGCTGGACCCGATTCTGGGGGTGTGACATTAGTCGCACTTGTTCACATTTTGCACATGAAATTTGGCTGTCGAATGGGGTATTTATAGTTTCTGTCTAAGGGCTAATGCGGCGTATCTCGATAGCTTCGCATGAGGTCCAAGATTATTATATTCTGGAATATTCGTCCACCGCCTTGAGTTGCGACGTATCTTTATTCTTATGCGCCGCATGTCCTTCAATGTCTTGGATATCTTTGGTGAAGTCTCGAGATTGATACGTCGTATGTCAGGAAAGTAATACGGCGTATCTAAAGTAGATAAGTCAGATCTTCTTCGTTGACCAAGGTTTCATATGCGGCGCATGAGAGTAATACATGCGGCGCATTCTTCAAAGTTAGGCAATGGTCTTCAAATTCGTCTAAGTATGATAGTACATCGTATTTGTCTAGAATGATACGGCTTATCTTCCTTCAGTTCAGTAGACTTTTCCAACTTTATCCATTTTGCTCCATTTTACCTCCAAAATAACTAACTTTCACCAAACGCTTGTTTATAACTGAGAATTACAAAAGTAAATAATTAAGTATCAATTTTCATATATAATAATATAAAACAAGTCAAATACATAGAATAAATTATGGTAATAATGTGTACTTATTTGATGTCATCAGTCATACTTTACGTATGACCTCATTTTCTTTTAAATGAATAAATGCATGCTTGTTAAAATTCTGTGTCTTTGCATCTAACTTACTGGTGATGGTCCCCAACATACACTGGCGGTCTCTTAAATATATGAGACCGTCCATATACTTTGCTTCTGTCTCATATCTTTTTTCTTATCTGCTTCTTTATATCTTCTTGCACCTGTTTTCTAACTTGTTTTTATAGAAAAATACTATCGATCGATACCCCGGTGCCCTCATCTAGCGGGAGTACTAATCAAGGGGAGCATTAGCACAGTCGATTTCTTTCCTCTCTAAACATCGATGAAGCCTTTTTGATTCTACAAAAAGGGAGAGAAGTAAACAAAAACTCATTAAAAACTTGTTAACACACAATTTTACCTAAAATAAGTATATATTTGCAATCATCAAAAATGGGGACATTGTGAATACAAATAATATCAAAAGCATCATTTGTATTTTTCGATCTCTACATGTTTGATAATCATAAAATATAAAAACACGTTACGTAAAACTACGTTTAATAAGTTCTTAATTGAGAAAACTTGTTTCGGCTGCAACATCACTTAAGGTATGAATAAAGAATCTACCGACTTAGTTAAGTGATCAACGAAAATATTTTTCTTAAAACCTCACATTTTTATATGACAAAACATTTTTACAAAAGTATTTTTGTTTTATAAAAGAAATGTTTTAATAAGAAAATATAATTGAATTTCAACTTTTCTAACAACTAGTTTTTCAGCCTAAAATCAGATAAATTTTCACCACACCAGGACAAAAGTGGGAGTGTTTAAAACATATGAAGGTCCCTTATATATACAGGACCGTTCAAGGTTAAAGGACCATACCCGCTCCTCCTGGTGCCTATAAATACTGCAATGTTTCATGCAGAAAAATTCACCTCTTGAGTACTAAAACTTTCTATCTTCCTAAATCATTCTAAATGCTATTTTTTTATCACATTAACGTGTTGTAAGTTGTTTACAAGTGATTACGTTCATCCTACCATGAAGTATTCGTAAAGAAACGAATTGTTAAAGAAAAGTCTTTCATCTCCTAACCTTTGTTACGTTTCTCTCATCAACCTCCATTCTTTGTATCTCTTATCTTGTGTAAGTTCCGAATTGTGTGTAAGCTCATAATCGTGTATTGTGTTGATTCGAACTTGGTGTTGGTTCGAATTGTGTAGTGTCGTGTGTCGGTGTGTAGATTGGTTCTAGCTAGGATTAGGACTCGACACTCCGCTTAGTGTCATTAATTGGTGTAAGCGTTGGTGTACGGTTTGTTCCGCCGTAAGGGAGTGTGTTGATATAGTGTTTGTGAAACTCTCGAGTATGATACTCGAGGAGTAGAGTAGAGCAAAGAGTGAGCTTAAACCACTATAAATTTCTGTGTCCCGGTTTGATCGTTTATTTAATTTACCTTTATTTACTTTTGATTGATTGTGTTCATATATAGTTATATTGATATTATATAAGCTTCGAATCTAAAAGATTTTCAAAACAAACTTCAAAAATGTTTTTGAAAACGTATTTAAAACGGTGAAAGTATTCAACCATTTTCTAGTTTCTACAAAATTAAAAATATATAGGATGAATATGATATTTTAAAAACTTATTATTATATTGATTAATTTATACATTATATATAATCACATTATAAATATTCCTATTAAATAAGGGTGCAAATTATAAGCTAAAATCTTTTAAAAACCATTACATTTGCTAGATTATTTTAAATAAGTAATGAACGTTTTAAGTATGAATAAAATTATATATTTATATTCGTATTAGTCGTGACGAAAAGACGAACACAATAAATCTAATTTTGCATATTGAAAATATGAATTAGTGTGTGTTTTTTAAATGTTTATGTTGATTGTTATTGTATTTTTTAAATATAAATAGCGTTTAAAGTTTAATATTTAAAGTGTGCGAAATAAAATAATTGTTAAATAATTTAAGTAGGTCGATAAAATTTATTTTTAAGTTCTCCATATTTCATATTTCTCACATTTGCACGTCACTTCATATTTTTTGGCACGCCACATATGACGTAAGTATCTTAGTCACATTTGGTAAAATCTTTTATTATACATTAGGTTTTTCTAACTTGTGCCATAGGGGCACAAGTTAAGCACATCAAAAGTACAACAAAAGTACACCGGGACTTACATGAAAGTACACTTGTCTGACTTTTGTGTGGATTCCTGTGTACCATTTCGTGGACCCCTGTGTACTTATGGTGTGCTTAACTTGTGCCCCTGAGGCACAAGTTAGAAAAACCCTTATATTTTTAGATGTGTTTTTTTGTTTCAAGACAATTGTTGTGAGAAAAAAAAAAAAAAAAAAAAAAAAAAAAAAAAAAAAAAAAGTATAAGAGAAAAGAAAAGAAAAGAAGCAGAAGAAAGAAAGAAAGAAGAAGAAGAAGGAAAAAATAAATAAATAAATAACCTATAGTATTAGCATTTAGCAAACAATACTTAAAATGTTTTGTCCCTTATTATGTTTTGTACAGTTACTGCACACTGCCTTCTATTCGTTGCAAATTAACAGGACCCCCCTATTGCATAATAATAGGAGGTATAATCTGAAGGTTGACTAGTCAACAGGACTAACGTGTGATCGCAAAAATGAGTCATAATAAATAGATATATACAAAAATAGGAAAGATAAATATTGCCCTAAGAAGACAACAATAAGTAACTGTACCAGAATAATAAATTTGGGGAACACCGTGTATTTGTGTCCATCCCATTTACCACATACCTAAATAGGATTTATACCTCTCGCTTTTTTTACTTGTTCACGCCTTCCATGTAAGGGATTCAAGTAGTAATATTATTAATTTGAGTAAATTACATGGTTGGTCCCTGTGGTTTGTATAAAGTAACAAGTTTCGTCCCTACCTTTTAAAAGTTGCATGGTTAGTCCCTAAGTACGTAAACAAATAACACCACTGGTCCTTTGGTTTAACTGGTGTTAACTAAGGTTAGTTAAAATTTACAAGTTAGCCCCCTTTGGTTAAATAGCGCTGCATCGTTAATCCTTTGGTTAAATAGCGCTGCATCGTTAATCCTTTGGTTAAATAACGCTGCATCGTTAATCCTTTTAACGTTTTCGCCCGTTTTTGTCCGTTTTTTTAACGTTTTCGCCCGGTTTTGTTCGTTTTTCTTTTGTTTTCGCCCGTTTTTGTCCGTTTTCTTTTGTTTTCGCCCATTTTTAACGGGCGAAAACGTAAAAAAAATTGACAAAAACGGGCGAAAACAAAAGAAAAACGAACAAAACCGGGCGAAAACGTTAAAAAAACGGACAAAAACGGGCGAAAACGTTAAAAGGATTAACGATGCAGCGTTATTTAACCAAAGGATTAACGATGCAGCGCTATTTAACCAAAGGATTAACGATGCAGCGCTATTTAACCAAAGGGGGCTAACTTGTAAATTTTAACTAACCTTAGTTAACACCAGTTAAACCAAGGGACCAGTGGTGTTATTTGTTTACGTACTTAGGGACTAACCATGCAACTTTTAAAAGGTAGGGACGAAACTTGTTACTTTATACAAACCACAGGGACCAACCATGTAATTTACTCTATTAATTTACTCTCATCTTTACATTTACAACATTTGATTTATAATTCAACGAAGGAAATGGTCATGCAAACAATGTTTTAAAAGGTGGTTTTTTAATCAGACTAACCACTCTTGGTTCGCGGTTTAACCGACGATTCAAACTTGTTTAGCTTTCATGACCAAACTGATTCTCAGTTCGACCAGTTGAACCGACGGAATCAACTCGAATTTTGTAAAATTGCTTAAAAATATGTAAAAGTTTAGACATGAAATTGTGATTCAACTAGTGATTTTACATGCGTCATCATACCATGAAAATGTACAGACATGCCATACGTTCTCATAACAATATTTTGCTGATTGGCACAACCTTCTAGTCTAGCCTAATAACTTCTAGCCTCATTTATGAATTGGTTTTGAAATTTCCATGTTTTGAAGAATAAAATAATAATATTACAATGACAATGATCAATAAATTTGACTTGAACGGCCACATGCAACTGCAAATCTG
Organism: Artemisia argyi; assembly: GCA_030686995.1. Classification (NCBI taxonomy): domain Eukaryota; kingdom Viridiplantae; phylum Streptophyta; class Magnoliopsida; order Asterales; family Asteraceae; genus Artemisia; species Artemisia argyi. The sequence goes on along the minus strand of CM060691.1, from coordinate 140,768,522 downwards.
CAATGATCTTAAATCTTGAACCTGATCAACAAAGCTGCCATTAAACTATAACGACCATAAAACTACAACGACCTCGTAAAACATTAAAAAATCAAAAACGAAATCACCATTATCCGAACCTAATATCTTTGATCACCTTAAAGTTACCCTGGTAAAAGCGTAAAAACGAATAGAAAACTAACATTATTATATTAAGACATAGACTGAAAAGATATAAGTCATTTGTTATTTCATGTAACGAACTTGAGTTCTTCTGTTACCACTTAAATAATTCTGTCTAAATAAAATCATATATCCGAAACTATTTATTACACCTTCTCTTGTGCGTGCGGGAGAGCGGTATACATCAAGTCGAGTTATTAAAGACTTGTAACAACTACAACTCGGAATAAATACACTCATCCGAAAATAGTGTGTGCAAACTTACATAACATGTGTGAGAGAGAGAGAAAAATAAAAATAAAAACACTATGTGTGTCACGGGTTTGTCTTGAAAGGCTCTTATTCACAGTCCTAGACCAGACACACAGACACATATTCTCTCCTTCCTCTTCTCTACATAATCGAGGCACCCTCAAAACCATTTCTATATAATTTAACTTCCAATATTTTTCACACTTATTTTCACACTCACTTTCACCTACTTTTTTCCTTCTTTCTCTTTCTAGAATCTTAAACATCACCCACAAAATATTTCATATCATATCATAGTATTATTATTATGGCTATGATGTTGGATCAAAACACATGTGATGGTGGGATATTGTTGTCACTAGATTCACATAAAGCTGTTCCTGCACCATTTTTAACTAAAACTTACCAACTTGTTGATGATCCTAACACGGATCATATTGTTTCTTGGGGTGAAGATGATGCTACTTTCGTTGTTTGGAGGCCACCTGAGTTTGCTCGTGATTTGTTACCCAATTACTTTAAGCATAACAATTTTTCTTCCTTTGTTCGCCAGCTTAACACCTATGTAAGTTTAACATTTTGTTTCTTTTTTTAACTTCATTACAACAAACTAAAATTTCTTTATTTTTTTGTTGAATGAGATGAGTAGTACAGATGTTTACTCTTTGCAAAAACGTACAAATATTGTCTGTATGTGTAAACGCCAAAAATAAAACAAGTAAAAAGAGAAATGTACTAAAAGTCTTTTGCATACCAAGAATGTGAAAGATTGATATTTTTGTTGCACATAATAAGCTGTTTTTGCATACCACAAATGTGTTGAAGACTGCTTATTATGACAACTGTTTATTTGTTTGCTACTTACAAAATAGTAAACAGTTTCAAACCATGATTTTTCACAAAAAAAAGTATTTGGCTAAACACTTTGAGTAAACCCATGTTAAACACCTTCAACATTGGTTGGTTAGTTGTTTAAAACATGATAACAATAGTTTATGTACTTGGCTAACATGTTTGTAAAGTGTTTTGTGATAGTGATACTGATATTATATATGTTTTTTTATGTGTTGTTTGATTAGGGTTTTAGGAAAATAGTACCGGATAGATGGGAGTTTGCAAATGAGTATTTCAAGAAAGGTGAAAAACATTTACTATGTGAGATCCACCGCCGTAAAACATCACAACCACAAGTAGCCCACCACCACCACCACCTCCCTCCGCATCACTTTTCGGCCAACAACGGCTTTTTCGCATACCCGACAACTCGCAGCATCTCACCACCTGACTCAGACGACCATTTATACTCAGATAACTCACCACCACTATGTTCACCTACCACAACCACCGCGAACACTGCGGCGGGTATGCTAGGGATGTTTCATACTAGAAATAGCAACTCTGTCACCGCGTTGTCAGAAGACAACGAACGGTTACGGAGAAGCAATAATATGCTAATGTCTGAACTAGCACATATGAGGAAGCTTTACAATGATATTATTTACTTTGTACAAAACCATGTGAAACCCGTTGCGCCAAGTAACTCGTACCCTTCTAGTATTATTCGGTCTTCGAACAATGGGAACATGAATGGGCAAGTACTAATGCAAAAACAACATGGTTCGACTATGAACGTTGAGAATGAAAATGATAATGTGAGTAGGACGAAGCTTTTCGGAGTACCCTTGATGTCGAAAAAAAGGTTGCATCCGGAATATGGGAGTAATGCTACAATGGTTGAGACTCACAAGGCAAGGTTGGTTCTTGAAAATGATGATTTAGGGTTAAATCTTATGCCTCCATCTCCATGTTAGTTAACTCTTTTTGTGGTTAAAATGAGTTTTTATTGATCAAGAAATTTTAGTTGAGTTTTTGTTTTTTCTTAAGTAGAGGATATTATTTACCAAGGTTTAGTTTTTTGAGATGTCTTTGTTTGGGTTTGTTTTGTATGGATCGGATGTAAATACCCAAGTTTTAGAGTCGAGTAAGAACATGAAGTAGTATAATCATGGAATTGACACATTTATGGTGTTTCACATTAACATTCTTGAAAGTGTTCTATTTGTCATTTCAAGTCACGGTGTTCTTTTATGGATCAAAGTATTGGTGTTGATTAAGTTATAAGTGTTCAAATGTGCTTGTAACAAAAATGATCTTATGTGACCATTCCTAAAAGCATGATTTAATTAGTTCGATAACAAGGGGAATTTACAAGTATATGTTGTGTTACCTTTTAATAGTGAGTATCATATTATTGCATTTCAAATTGCAAGTAATCATTGTATCACTCTAGAGAACTGATTTTGATTATTTGATTAAGTAAAGGTTGCAACTAAAAGTTCCTTTGTTACCCTTACGTGTTAACTTTGCATTCTTTTTTCTTTTTTTCATATATATATATATATATATATATATATATATATATATATATATATATATATATATATATATATATATTAAATGAATCTACTAAATAGCTTGAATTAAATGCAATTATATGATACCGCTATATTAACAAAACAAGACAGCATGAGTGTAACTCTCCTAGCATTCACTCATTGATCCCCATTATCCTTTAGCATTAGGCCTCACAACCTATTTAATGGTCATTCAGAGGATGACACTCAGACTGTGTGATCTTTTTTAACATGTGTTCTTAAGACACAAGTAAAAAAAAAAAAAAAAAAAAAATTCTTAAAAAATAAAAACTTTTAAAAACCCTACTAAATATATACTACCTCCGTCTCAAATTTATTATCCACTATTGACTTTTTTAGTATTTCTTCTTTAACTTTGACCTTAAATATTTTTGTTGGTGTTATATAATATTTGATGCAAAATATATAAATGAATTGGGTTTTAAGTGTACTTTTCAATGGTATAATTTTTTATCAAGTATTATATAATAAAAAATATATATTTATGGTTAAAGTTGAATCAGTTTGACTTTGAAAATTCAAACTGGACAATAATTTTGAGACGGAGGGAGTAACTCATTAATAATAGCAAATTACACACCATAGTTTCCAAACTACTGTATTCATTATCAATGTATCTTTCTTTCTTTCATCATTTTATCTGATAATGATCATAAAATGCAGTGAGACTGTATGAGCAATAAATATTTGGGCTCGGTTACCAATCCTTTGTTCCTGCATACATTTCTTTCTGGGATCATATTTTCGTTTCAATGATATCTGCATGTTTCTGTTGAGCCTCAATAAATGGCAAGATATAAGAAAGATGGGAAATGCTTTTCAGTGATGTCTTCTGTGCTCACAAGACTTCTCATAAGACAAATGTTTTTGCTCAGCGCATTAATGGCTCTAACAAGTACTGTACCAACCCATACTATCCGCATGCAACGCAAATTACATTTTTACCCCTCATTCGTACTTTGTAAATATTAACATAAAGCTTGAAATCATAAATTCTTCTTAAAAATAAAAATTATTTGACTTAGAGAAGAAAAAAAAAAGGGGGTCATCATGATGATCATATCTTTGTGATTAAGGTTGGTGTACCCAATTAATCTTTAATAAAGTATTACTAAGAAGATTATATATACTAGTTGTGTGAGATGTGCGAGTCATGCATGGCATGTGTATATAGACGACAAAGAGATGAAAATAAAAATGATTTTAGAAAGGAGTAAAAGAGTTTGAGTTATTCGATGAAAGTGAAGCATGGGAGAAAATATAGTCTAAAAATGTTGGCTTTGAAATGTTACAATCAATCCAAAAAATATTTGCTTCTTCTCCTTCTTCTGACCACCAAAAACGTTAAAAGAGAAAGAAAAAACACCTTTTTAGTCTCTTTCATGTTTTCTAACTTTGGATCCCTTTTGCATTCTTTATTTACGCTTTCCATCGTGCAACATTTTGGATAATATCACTTTGCATGAAGTGTTGTTAAGATTTAACATCCTATCTTAAAAGTAAGTACATGTTGTGGAGTGATTGGAAGAATTGTAACTTTAAATTAGGAAATATTGTTTTACTCTTAGTAACTTTTAAAAAAGGGTTACATGCATAATTTATGTTTTCTTATTCTTATTACTTTTCTTTTTTTGCTGTGTTTATTTGTCAAAAGTAGATCAATAGTTAGTATGCCTATGTAAAATCAAGTATCTGTAATGTTCAATTTCATATTGCTTCTGGCCAGCTTTTACATAATATTATACCAATAAAATAATTACGAATGAGGAGAATATCATTACACTTCATCAATTCAATATAGAGAAACTGAAACTGATACTTAAGTAGTGGGGTAAAAGCTACAGATTATCAACAAACTTACAGATTTGTCCCAAATTAACCAACTAATTAATTACCATATTTAATCATAATTTTGAAAGTTTAGTTCTAATATTAACCATTTTGCCACTTGACATATTCCACGTAGTCCTTAACGGGCAAACGTTTGGTGTCGTTAGTCCCTCCCCCACTGACGCTTGTTAAGTGTTTTTTGAGTAAATTGCACCGTTCGTCCTTGTGGTTTGCGTTAACTGACGTCGTTAGTCCCTTGACCAAAAAAACTGCACCGTTCATCCTTTTTCTTATGTTTTCCTCTATTTTTTTTTTATGTTTTCATCATTTTTTTTCATTTTCGTCTGTTTTTATACGTTTTCGTATGTTTTTTTCGTTTTCGTCTGTTTTTTTACGTTTACGTCCTTTTTTTTTACGTTTTTATCTGTTGTTCTAACGTTTTCATACGCTTTCGTCTATTTTTTTACATTTTTATCCATTCTTAACCGTTTTTTTTTGTTTCGTATGTATTTTTACGTTTTTCTTCATTTTTTTACGTTTTCATCCGTTTTTTTCATTTTCATGTATATTTTTACATTTTCTTCTATTTTTTTTATGTTTTCATCTGTTTTTTTACGTTTTAGTCTGTTTTTTACGTTTTCATCCATTTTCGTATGTTTTTTTTACGTTTTCGTCTTTTTTTTACGTTTTCGTTCGTTTGTTTATGAAAAAAACAGACGAAATGAAAAAAAAAAGAAAAAAAAAGACGAAAACGAAAAAAACGGATGAAAACGTAAAAAAACAGAGGAAAACGTAAAAAAACAGACAAAAACGGAAAAAAAAGGGATGAAAACGTAAAAAAAAAGGAGGAAAACGTAAAAAAAAGGGAGGAAAATGTAAAAATACAGACGAAAACGAAAAAAAATAGATGAAAACATAAAAAAAACGGAGGAAAACGTAAAAATATAAACGAAACAAAAAAATGGTTAATAATGGATAAAAACGTAAAAAATGGACGAAAGCGTATGAAAACGTTAGAACAACAGACAAAAACGTAAAAAAACGGACGTAAACTTAAAAAAAAAGAGGAAAACGTAAAAAAATAGAGTAAAACGAAAAAAACGGACAAAAACGTAAAAAAAAACTAACGAAAACGTATTAAAACGGAACTTACGAACGTATTAAAAAAAAATTGCACCGTTCGTCCTTTTGGTTTGCGAAATGACTAGTATACCCTCATGGGACTTCAAGTGTAACAACACACAAGTGTTAGTGGGGGAGAGACTAACGACGCCAAACGTTTGCCCGTTAAGGACTACGTGGAATATGTCAAATGGCAAAATGGTTAATATTAGAACTAAACTTTCAAAATTATGATTAAATATGGTAATTAATTAGTTGGTTTATCAATCTGGGACAAATCTGTAAGTTTGTTGGTAATCTGTAGCTTTTACCCTTAAGTAGTGCTACAAAGTATTGTCCGGTTGTAAAATGTGGAGTATGGTAAATATTTCGAATTGCATGTAAATAGGGTACTAATTTGTCTTTTTCTTATCTTATTCTATTTTATACAAGCTATTATGTATAATAACACATACAATTAACAATAATTAACCACTTTGTTTTATCAACATAATTACGCTATATAGGCTATTGCTAGTGATGTCTAGTTCTTGTCCGGCGGACGATTTTTGCAAAGCAAAAGGTGCTTTTATGTTTACGGAAAGGGATTGGTTATTACTTATATAATTATGTTGTATCAATGTAATTAATCTTGTATATACGGAACACAAAATGAAAAACAATAAAAACCGGAGATAAAGATATAAAATATGATGAGATTGTATTTTAGTATAATCAATTTTCAGATTATCATGTTTTCTGCAAGCCTAGAAATTGTTTAACTTATATTTTTATGTAAAATCCTTTTTAAAAAGAGCCAATTCTTTACACATTTGTTTTCAACAAAACAAACAGTACTACAATATTGTTTAATGTATAATTGTGTGTGTGAGAGTGTGTGTGAGAGAGAGTCTACATAGCAAATCTTGGTCGTCAAGTGTAATGATTTCTATCTGAATAATACGGGGTAAAAGAAAACCCTAAAACTCTAGTTTGACATACCTACTTGGTAAGCTAAAGCTTCTTCTTTTGTTAACTTGTTTCAATGTGCCACGTGTACATTGCATGTGAGTAGAAGGATACGTCTTTTCCAAACTGGTGAGATTGGTAGTAGTAGTATATTACAGTAGATCCCATCTAATTTCATATTCTTACAGATTCACCCCTTTACCTTTTCACAAGTCTCATATTCCCTCTAGCTTTATGAATAAATATATTGCATGTGGCAACACCTTTAAAATGTCAAACAAAGAGTAGTGACTTTGTATTGTTGAGATTTTCTTTTTAGATCATTGCTTTTACACTTTTGATACATAACTTGTGTTTTCTTCTGTACTCCACATCTAACTTATGATTTATGAACAACCGTAAAGCACACTTATTCATTCTTTGTTGCTTCGGTAACATTTTTGAATAAATACAAGGATGTTGTTTCATTTATCATATAAACGTATTAAAAAATTTATCCAATGAATTTTAAATCAAAGGTTTAGTTTGATCAAATAATGTAAGTTAATTAAAAAAAAAAAAAAATACAGTGATCTTATCGACCTTAGTGGCAAGATGAGAAACCTCATACTTTTGGGCTTTTAGGTGATCATTTCTTTAGTTAGTAAACATTCTTAATGTGTGCTCGATATCTATAATTGACGCACTTGTTGCGAAAGGTATGCATTTGGCTCATAATAAATCATGCATGTCTATTTTGTATCAAATAAATAACTTGTAGTATTTGATTAGAGGATTAATATATGCTACAATTTAGATTAGAGGATTAATATATGTTACAATAATTTGTAGTATTAGATTAGAGGATTAATGGCCATATGTTACAAGGCAGAGACAAGGGAGGCTGGAGGGTATTTGGGCCCTTCCAACACATTTATCTTATAATATTAATCCTATAGCATAACTATAAGTAAATGATTCCCAATCTTAAATGGCAAAATAATTAAGTTTGACACTGTTTCATGCACAAGGCTTCATCTAATCATTTTTCATTAGTTGTCATGTGTTTTCTTATCACATTTTCAATTTGTAACCGGGATTTGTTGACGTGTGTGATCACAAGAACTTGCCATTTAATAATTCAGTTATATGACTTTATTAGTTTGGGGGGAAATTTCGGCCTCCTTTATTGCTAAATCCTAGCTCCGTCCTTGTACAGTAGTACTGTCGCTACCCAAACTAGTCTGACTGATAACATCAAATAGTTCCGGTATTTAAGTGTTAATTTCCCTTATTGTGCTCATCTTTTATGTCATTTTACTAAGATATATACTCTTATTTTTTTATATTTCATTTTTAGGGCAAAGATGAGCGTTGGAACGAAAAGATGCGAATTTGGAAGGATATTAATGAAAATATTTGAAGTATGCTGAATCAACACTAACTACATCGTAGATGATCTCTCTACCTACGTTGTAGCATCTATTTACACTAAAGAATGAAGTCAACGCTAACCAAAGACTTACGGCGTAGCCAACTTACTGGCTACGGCGTAGATGTGACTACGAGACTTCTACGGGCGTAGCAATCCTTCTAGCTACACCGTAGATCTTCCTTCAACACTTAGAAGAATTTCGTGATCCTTGAAGGAGCTACGGCGTAGTCCCTCATTTGGCTACGCTGTAGATTGGTGTACGAGAGATTTACACCATAATTTATCTTTAAGTTACGGCGTAGTTAAGCTTAAATTATATTTGATAAACACATTTATGTGTTGTATTCCATCAAATGAATGAAAGAACACAAGGGCCTAAGTTGCAATATTGCTAATTAGAAAGGAGTGAAAAGCTTAAGCAACTAAGCCATTGCAGGAAAAGTTTGCTACGCCATAGCAAATAAGTTTGCTACGCCGTAGCTGAATAGTTTGCTACTCGTAGTTGGTTCGAAACCTATTAATAGAGGCCAAATTCTGCACTATTAATCATCTCTTTTCCTCCTTTTTTAAGGGGCGATTAGGGCACAATCTCAGAGTATTTTCCAGTAGCAATCAACCACTTTCTAAGTGAGAATTTATGTGCAATCATCATCATTATTAGATATATATCAAGTAAATTGTATCACACATTATGTCTAATTTGATTCATGATTTCTTCATCATTGTTGGTTTAATTTTCTGTATGTTTGGCTAAACACCTTTGGTGTTAGCCTTGTTATGAAATTTTTATCGTTATGATTTAGTTTTCTCATATCCGTATCATTTTATTTGCATACTTTCTTAGCGTGTCTTGGGAGACCCTTGTTTTGGTAGCATTGTAGTTTGGTAGTTCCTATGAAGCTAGGAGAATTGACCATATGACCCATAGTGAATAAGGGTATGTTTAGTGATTGGGATTGACCCTAGGACTATCACTATTCGTGTGGAATTTCAACAAATGACCACCTACCAAATGGAATTGATTAAGGAATTAGGGGGATCTAAGTTCCGACTAGCCGGATCTCACTAGACAAGTCTAAGTTAGTTGAGGCACTTAATGACTCCTTCATGTTGTAATTTCCAGCGAACTCTTGTAATCATTAGGTTGCAGAATAGGGCTAGGTGAAAGATAGGATTGAACGATTTGACCATCTGAGTCCAGCCAACTTGAATCCCCATATGAAATGATAGGATGCACTTAATAGAAAACTATTCATAGTAATAACAAGAGTAGTAATTAGGTTAACACTTGTCTCCCTAGCTATTGACATCTCTTTCTTTATTTTATTGCTTTCTTGTTTATTTCATTTCATTAGCTTAATTAATTACCAAACCCCCTTAAAACCAGTGACACTAGGACTTAGATTAAATCCACACGCATAGCTCTTGGGACGACCTCGACTTTACCGTTAGCTATACCATACACGATCGGGAACACTGCCCGATAATGCATTAGGTAGACCTTAGGTAGACAAGTTACTTATAAATATAAAATTTGATCGGTAAATCCTGCATCAAGTTTTTGGCGCCGCTGCCGGGAAGCTATTTAGGATTTTAATTTGAGTTTTGCTTTTATTGTTTAGGCTTTTATTTACTTTTTAGTATCTTTTGTTTTTAGTTTTCTTTTTCCTTCTTTTCTCTTTTCTTTTTGTATTTAAGGAAATTATATAGATGGAGCCGGATATTGATAATATGACTATGAATGAATATTTGGAGTATGAGCATGAGAAGAAGCATAGATTATTAAGAGACATTCGATCAAGGAGATCTCCAACAAGATTCCCTCCTTTATAAACTTCCTTTCATACTCCATGATCATTCACCAATAATGGTTCCACATTTCCCAGTAAGAGGAACAAAGTGGACATTGGTAGCATGAGTATAGAAGAATATGATTTGTATATGGCTACGCAATATCCGATTACGTATGAGGTGAGGGATACCACTAGTGGTATTAAATCCCAAATTTCTGATCAATTGACATACACACCTGATCCTCAACCTGAAGATAGAGAATTGATGATAGTTAGAGAGTTGGATGAATTATTCAGAATTGGAGCTGAAAACCTTCAAAGAATGAAACATGAGGAAATTCATAATTAGTGTGATAATGAAGAATTTGGGGATTTGAACCATGAAGGTAAGGATCTTCTTAACTATCATATTTCTCCCTTAACTAATATTTTTGCTAGTCTTTGTAAATAGGGTATTGATGATGACACTGCAAATGAGAAAGAGGAAGTTCAGGAGGTTTATAATGAAGATGACATGGATGATCTTTGGGGTATTACAATCGAGGACATAGAAAGGCTTAGGCAAATACTTACACCTCCTATCATTGGTACAAAAAGTTGTATTGGTCACGCCAAAAATGTGTGACGACATGCATATAGTCACACACGTTTTTTTCATTGTGTGTCACCATAGGTCCCGCCACGTAGGTGGCATATGGTCACGTTGTTGAGTTCGTAGCCTTTTCCATCGAGAAAGAGTGACCAAAACCCCGAATATGTGTGACAAATTAGGCACAAATTTTGTTGGATTAGTCATTATCAGTGACCGTAAACACTTTATAGTCACACGAATATTTTTTGAGAGTAACTATTTTTCAACCTTTGGCCACATAAATATATAATATATGTCACATTTGAGATGATTATTCAAGTAAATGTATATTTTGTGTGACAATTTCCAGTCCTATGGCCACATGAATATACAATAAATGTGACATTTGTGATGATTTAGTCACACAATGGGTGTTGTTTTTATGGAGTTAGTCACATACAATTTAACACAAAGTGGCCAAAAGTGTTAATAAGTGTGACCATATGCTATTTAAAGTGAAGAAATGTGTATTTTATGTGACTATTGATCATCCAATAGCCACGTGAATTTTATGTTTGTGTGGCCTTTTGTAATATTTAGTCACACAAAGCATGTTTGTTTTGGGTATTTAGTCACATACCATTAAGCAAACAGTGGCCAAAAGTGTAAATAAGTGTGACCATATGCTGTTTAAAGTGAAGAAATGTGTATTTTATGTGACTATTGATCATCCAATGGCCACATGAATTTTATGTTTGTGTGGCATTTTGTAATATTTAGTCACACAAAGCATGTTTGTTTTGGGTATTTAGTCACATACCATTAAGCAAACAGTGGCCAAAAGTGTTGATAAGTGTGACCATATGCTGTTTAAAGTGAAGAAATGTGCATTTTGTGTGACTATTGATCATCCAATGGCTACGTGAATTTTATGTTTGTGTGGCCGTTTGTAATATTTAGTCACACAAAGCATGTTTGTTTTAGGTATTTAGTCACATGCCATTTAAGAAACAGTGGCTAAAAGTGTTAATAAGTGTGGTCGTATGCTATTTAAAGTGAAGAAATATGTATTTTGTGTGACTATAGATCATCCAATGGCCACGTGAATTTTATGTTTGTGTGGCCTTCTTTAATATTTAGTCACACAACGAATAAAACAAATAGTGACCAAAGGTGTTAATAAGTGTGTCACCATAGGTCCCGCCACGTAGGTGGCATATGGTCACGTTGTTGAGTTCGTGGCCTTTTCCATCGAGAAAGAGTGACCAAAACCCCGAATATGTGTGACAAATTAGGCACAAATTTTGTTGGATTAGTCATTATCAGTGACCGTAAACACTTTATAGTCACACGAATGTTTTTTGAGAGTAACTATTTTTCAACCTTTGGCCACATAAATATATAATATATGTCACATTTGAGATGATATATTCAAGTAAATGTATATTTTGTGTGACAATTTCCAGTCCTATGGCCACATGAATATACAATAAATGTGACATTTGTGATGATTTAGTCACACAATGGGTGTTGTTTTTATGGAGTTAGTCACATACAATTTAACACAAAGTGGCCAAAAGTGTTAATAAGTGTGACCATATGCTGTTTAAAGTGAAGAAATGTGTATTTTATGTGACTATTGATCATCCAATAGCCACGTGAATTTTATGTTTGTGTGGCCTTTTGTAATATTTAGTCACACAAAGCATGTTTGTTTTGGGTATTTAGTCACATACCATTAAGCAAACAGTGGCCAAAAGTGTAAATAAGTGTGACCATATGCTGTTTAAAGTGAAGAAATGTGTATTTTATGTGACTATTGATCATCCAATGGCCACATGAATTTTATGTTTGTGTGGCATTTTGTAATATTTAGTCACACAAAGCATGTTTGTTTTGGGTATTTAGTCACATACCATTAAGCAAACAGTGGCCAAAAGTGTTGATAAGTGTGACCATATGCTGTTTAAAGTGAAGAAATGTGCATTTTGTGTGACTATTGATCATCCAATGGCTACGTGAATTTTATGTTTGTGTGGCCGTTTGTAATATTTAGTCACACAAAGCATGTTTGTTTTAGGTATTTAGTCACATGCCATTTAAGAAACAGTGGCTAAAAGTGTTAATAAGTGTGGTCGTATGCTATTTAAAGTGAAGAAATATGTATTTTGTGTGACTATAGATCATCCAATGGCCACGTGAATTTTATGTTTGTGTGGCCTTCTTTAATATTTAGTCACACAACGAATAAAGCAAACAGTGACCAAAGGTGTTAATAAGTGTGACTATATGCATCTTTTAGTCACATTTAAAAAATTAATATATATCAAAACAATTCAAATATATATCAAAACAAATTCAAATACAATAAGATTTGAATGTATATAACTGAACAAAATATAAAATTGGACATCCTTTTATACACCAAGGAGTCCTAGTCGGCTTACAATAGTTTCTTAAGTATCTATAATCTTTTCCATAAGCAAGTAGCAACTTTGAGCGGTCTTAACTTCTGAGCAGTACCAACTTTAACTCGCAGTAGTAACTTTTGTACTAGCAGTAGTAAATACTTGGCACATTTTCTTTGAAGTTCATGAGCTGCACTAAATCCATCTAAACAATATTAACACAAACATGATCAGCAATAATTCAAACAACATCATGAAGACTTTTAATCCAAAACAATGAACATAATAATAAAATTTGCAGTTAAACTTACAAGTTTTTCTCCCATTGATCTAATCTCATCATCTGGATATAAAAGACTTGAAAATGTAGGCTGATGCATATCAACACATCAGGATGAGAGCAGAACTAGAACATGTCAAAGCTCACAACATAACAGAACTAGATGAGCCACTGGTTCAACTATCCGCACAAACATGATAGGAGAGTTAATACTAGTACCACGTTAGTACTGCTGGAGCAGAGTTACTACTGCTAGTATATATATATATATATATATATATATATATATATATATATATATATATATATAACAGAATGTATATAAATGAAGCAAATATATATACAATTGTATTTCAAATTCAATAAAAATCGAATGTATATAAATGAAGCAAATATATATAAAATTGTAATGTCGTATATAATCAAATTCTCAACTATCATAAGTTAAAACCTGTTGACTCTTTGCCGCCTTTGCTTGCTTTTGCAAGGTTTCACTAGAGACCTCATTGGTACTAATTTTAGTCTAGTATTTTGTTCATTAATATTTGGTATCATAGTTGGTGGTGTAACCTGTAGAACCGGTTTGTCGTGGCTTAAGCGTTTTCGTATGTCCGATAGTTTTAACAGGTTCCTATATGTATATATAAAACACGGTACATTAGTCATGTATGTAAAACTAAAAAAATCAAAGGTGGATGTTTTATTACTTATCACTGTTTCCATTACTGGTACTTTTTCCAAAGTTTCAATGGCCATTGGAGTGGTCACCTGCAATATAAATTAAGAAATACAATGGTGTTATCATTAGAAAATGAAATTGTTAACAACATAAAAAATGGCTCACATCTGAGTCTAATGGCAGTTTCTTTCTGCAAAAAAAATATAGGAAATGTAAGAAACCAAGGCACTAATAACGCTGCATAATATAAGACCTGCCAACCATGAAACAGCAAAAATATACATGGGTTGGCTTTGGTGACTAAGATGTAGCATACCCACGCCTCGAAAATGAAGTGTGCCAGAAAATCCAGCTGAGGGAATTTTTAGCCAGGCATCCCATGTATCATCCTCACCCGTGAAAATAGCTTGTAGCCCCTGCAAGAAACAAGTAACATGATTAATGCTAACATAAAAGATGACACATTAGATGTCCCAAATATAAGTTTAGCCTCAAAAACAAACATACGGGTTGCATATCAACTCGGGCAACAAATAATATACAATTGGTTGCAATTTTCTGCAGTGCCAAACGTGGAACGAATAAATGTCAAACACATTACCAAGCAAGCAAATCATTAACATTTGGTACAAATGAAACAGTTTCACAAAAAACAACCATATTTGAGTTAATTTCCTATATAACAGATGTTATGTTAATCTTTTGATAGATAACTTACGCAACTGCGATAAGCAAACTCCAACTGTTCAGCAACATCCTCCCGGAGTGGAAACCAAGTAAGACTCTCTTTACGAGCAAAACAGTGACCTCTTAGAACACGTCGATTGTCTCCATTCCAATAAACAGGAAAACTATGTCGTCTTAATAAGTCTACCTGCAACGATTACCACCACACGAATTTATAATCAAAAACAGGTTTTAGGCTAGTTTTAATCCACGAAAATCAATATAAATCGTTTTATATTCGATTACGCATTCAAGAAAATATAAATTAAATATGTGTTTGAGCATACCCTTAAACAGAGTAGGATAGGTGAGATGGGGGTGATGGTGGCTTGACTATGATGGTGGTGGATGTGGTGGTTATCTCGAACCAAACAACTGAAGCAAACAAACTCTCCCATACAGTTCCCTTGTCTTGATGACGGTGATGGCGTGGAGGAGCGATGGTTGGTCGAACGACGGCGAGATAAAGCGGTGAAGTGTGGCGGTGGTGTGTGTGTCGGTTCTAGAGAGAAGGAGAAGAGATGAATAATAGAGAGAAGATATATCTGCTAACTAGTGTTAATTGGTGTTTTGATTTTGGGTGAAAAAAGGGCGGGATCTTGGGCCAGTGATTGAAATTTTGGAGAAAAAGGTGAGCTCCAAATGTGTTATGAGTTGAGCTCAACCTTATGTAAGTTGGATTACGGTTATTGTTGAGTTCTCGAGCTTGTAAGTGACATCATATATATATATATATATATTAATATGTAAGTGTACAAAGTGTAAATAGTTATTTATGAATGCATCAAGCTTTTCGAGCTGAAGTCAAACCAAATTCAATTGTTAGGTTATATTTCAATTTTAATTTGTGTAAGAAAACGCATCTTTACAGAAAAATCGAGCTTTTCGAGTCAAGCTCAAGCCGAGTTCAAACTTTCTCGATCCCGGATAACATGATCGAGAGGGTGATGGAGACTTGACTGTGATGGTGGTGGATGTAGTGGTTATCTCAAACCAAACAACGTACCGAAGCAAACAAACTCACACCCGTTGCCTCCCTTGTCTTGATGACGGTGATGGCGTGGAGGAGCGATGGTTGGTGGAACCACCGTGAGATATGGCGGTGGTGTGTGAGTCGGTTCTAGAGAGAAGGAGAAGAGATGAATAATAGAGAGAAGATATATCTGACTAGTGTTAATTTGTGTTTTGATTTCGGGTGAAAAAGGGGCGGGATCTTGGGCCAGAGATTGAAATTTTGGGGAAAAAATGGGTGGGATATATCTTGACAGATTAAAATTTTGGGGAAAAGGTGAGCTCCAAATGTTTTATGAGTTGAGCTCAACCTTATGTAAGTTGGATTCGAGTTATTGTTGAGTTCTCGAGCTTGTAAGTGATATAAAATAAGTTTTTTTTTCTCTAATATGTAAGTGTACTAAGTGTAAATAGTTATTTATGACGCATCAAGCTTTTCGAGCTGAAGTCGAACCGAATTCAATTGTTAGGTTATATTTTAATTTGAATTTGTGTAAGAAAACACATCCTTACAAATAAATCAAGCTTTTCGAGTCAAGCTCAAGCCGAGTTCAATCTTTCTCGATCCCGGATAACATGATCGAGAGGGTGATGGAGGCTTGACTGTGATGGTGGTAGATGTGGTGGTTATCTCGAACCAAACAACATACCGAAGCAAACAAACTCACACCCATTGCCTCCCTTGTCTTGATGACGGTGATGGCGTGGAGGAGCGATGGTTGGTGGAATGACGGCGAGATACGGCGGTGAAGTGTGGCGGTGGTGTGTGAGTCGGTTCTAGAGAGAAGGAGAAGAGATGAATAATAGTGAGAAGATATATCTGACTAGTGTTAATTTGTGTTTTGATTTACGGTGAAAAGGGGGCAAGATCTTGAGCCAGAGATTGAAATTTTGGGGAA
This sequence comes from Artemisia argyi, assembly GCA_030686995.1. Lineage (NCBI taxonomy): Eukaryota > Viridiplantae > Streptophyta > Magnoliopsida > Asterales > Asteraceae > Artemisia > Artemisia argyi. The sequence goes on along the minus strand of CM060691.1, from coordinate 140,751,992 downwards.
AAAAGGGGTGAGATATATCTTGAGCCACAGGTTGAAATTTTGGCGAAAAAGATGAGCACCAAATGTTTTATGAGTTGAGCTCAACCTTATGTAAGTTGGATTACGGTTATTGTTGAGTTCTCGAGCTTGTAAGTGACATTATATATATATATATATATATATATATATATATATATATATATATATATATATATATATATATATATATATATATATATATATATATATATATATATTAGCTACAATTCCATTGTAGCCAATTCCCTACAATATGTGCTACAAATTATGGGTCCCTGGGTCCTTCTGTGAGTCCCTGACTTCTTTCTGTGGGGCCCTGATTCATTTTCTCATGTATTTTGATGGGGTATTGTAGCCAATTGGCTACAATAATTGTACTCAAGTTATCCCTTATATATATATATATATATATATATATATATATATTAATATGTAAGTGTACTAAGTGTAAATAGTTATTTATGAATGCATCAAGCTTTTCGAGCTGAAGTCAAACCGAATTCAATTGTTAGGTTATATTTAAATTTTAATTTGTGTAAGAAAACGCATCTTTACAGATAAATCGAGCTTTTTGAGTCAAGCTCAAGCCGAGTTCAAACTTTCTCGATCCCGGATAACATGATCGAGAGGGTGATGAAGGCTTGACTGTGATGGTGGTGGATGTGGTGGTTATCTCGAACCAAACAACGTATCGAAGCAAACAAACTCACACTCATTGCCTCCCTTGTCTTGATGATGGTGATGGTGTGGAGGAGCGATGGTTGGTGGAACGACGGCGAGATACGGCGGTGAAGTGTGGCGGTGGTGTGTGAGTCGGTTCTAGAGAGAAGGAGAAGAGATGAATAATATAGAGAAGATATATCTGACTAGTGTTAATTTGTGTTTTGATTTTGGGTGAAAAATGGGCAGGATCTTGTGCCAGAGATTGAAATTTTGGGGAAAAAAAGGGCGGGATATATCTTGAACCACAGGTTGAAATTTTGGCGAAAAAGATGAGCTCCAAATGTTTTATGAGTTGAGCTCAACGTTATGTAAGTTGGATTCGAGTTTTTGTTTATTTTTTAATATGTATGTGTACTAAGTGTAAATAGTTACCGTATTTATGAATGTATCAAGCTTTTCGAGCTGAAGTCGAACCGACTTCAATTCTTAAGTTATATTTCAATTTTAATTTGTGTTAGAAAACACATCTTTACAGATAAATAGACCTTTTCGAGTGAAGCTCAAGCCGAGTTCAAACTTTCTCGATCCCGGATAACATGATCGAGAGGGTGATGGTGCCTTGCTTCATAGTGTTTGTGACATACGGTATACTTATTAGTTTTAAACTTTTACTACTTTTTACTTTTAGTGTTTATACTTGTAATAATTAACTTATATTTTAAACTTATAATATATACAAAGAGTATCAAACACACTTCACTTTTAAACTTATAATATACAGTATGCAAAACTTATCTAATACGCTTCACACACTTCCACATAATCCTCTCTTTCTCTCTCACAGTTATAAAACTCACTCTATTACAATTGACCAAGTAAACGGATCTAGGGTTTTGATCATTTATTCTCAGTTTTGTCTTACATTTGTTAGAGACTTGTTACTCTATGTATTAGATTTATGTTGTGTTGTTTTTCCGAATAATTAGAGCAAAAGAGATATTAAGCTGTGTTTGGATTAGCTTATTTTGTGTGGTTATCGGCTTATTCAGTTTTGGGAAAGTTAACAAGCCCACTGTTTGTTGGCTTATTAGCTTATACACTTAAAATAACATATGCTTATTAGTATCCCCAAATCTCAAAAAGCTGATAAGATCATAAATTAATATAATCCAAATACCACCTTAGAGCTATTTATTCTTAGGCTTAGGTTGACTATCTGTTATAAGAAGTATGTTGCATTTGTATTGATAGAATAAGGAAGAACATGCTGTGTTGTTCTTTGGAATAATTAGAGCAAAAGAGATATTAAGGTTTGCTTGGATTAGCTTATTTTATCTTAGGCTTAGGTTGACTACCTGGTATAAGAATTATGTTGCATTTGTTTTGAGAGAATAAGGAAGAAAAGTGGCGGATGTGTGTGCGAATATTTAGGCTAAAACACCCCAGTATCAAAGATGGAAGAAGTATCAATGATGGGTGAATAGATATCACTTTCAAGTATGAACATAAACTTGTTTTGGTGTTGTTCATCCATTGTTGATTCATCTTTGCTCTTTGTCTTCGTAGTCCAGCATGTTGGTAGGTTATATTGTTGTTGGCTAGGGTAGAAAGGATGGTAGTTGTTAGCATTAAAAATTATATATATAGAAGTGATGGTCATTCTCATATTGTAACTTTGTGTCGTTTGTTAAGATTAGTAATAGTTTAGTCATTGGGCCTTGGACTTGGCAAGCTAATATGTCATGTGCTATGTTTCATAAGCCTTGTTATCCAATCATGTAACCAAGTCCAAGCCCAAGCCCATAGAAAGCCTATGTATGAAACTATAAAAGGCACCTTACCTCTCATTCGTAAGGTGTGCTTGTGTGTGTGTTTCTCTTTGAATAAAAGTTCTCATTTCCATCTCTCTCTCTCTCTAATATACACGAAATACATATATACTACAAGTCACCATATTTCATCTCTTCTTCATCTTTGCTTTTATAATGGTGTGATAAAGTTGTGAAATCTAAGGTCCTACAAGTGGTATCAATCGCCTAACAATGATTTAGGAGTTTGTTTCGTGTTTTTTAAGCTTTCTTCACGTTTTTGTTTTCAAAAAATCATTACTTTTCTTGTTTGTTTTGTGTTTTTTACACTTTTTTATTACAAACTAGTGTTATAAACCTTTTCTAACAAGAAAGTTTCTACCTTTTTGAAAGTTTCAAGCTTAAAAATTCGAATCTTCATTTTGTACTTGTTTTCTAGATCACGAAAAAGTTTCATAAAAATCATCAAGTTTTAAACTTTCTTCAAGTTTTGGTGTTTTTAGCATAGAAGTATAAGAATCTTGGATTAAAAAATTCATTTGAGTGAACTTTTTGGTAAATCAAAAATCTGCCAAATTTTCGAAATCACCACCATAATTTTGAAATCACACTTTGACCAATTTTCGAGAACACCAGAAACGGTCTCGTTCGTGCTTACAGTTGGATACTCGGTATTATCTCTCTTGTATAAGAAAGAAAATACTTCGACTTTTGGCTAAAATTTCAAAATTGTATAATTTCAAAATTTCGTCGTGAGATTAGGTTTTCGAAAAATTGCAAAATTTTCGAGAACACAGCATTTTCGAAAAAGTCCAACATTTTCGAGAACACCTCAAAATTTTCGAAATCACTCAAGTTTTCGCAATCTGTCAAATTTTTCGAGAACACAAGTTTCGAAATCACCTAAATTTTGCAATCAGGAGAAGTTTCGCAAATCCAAAGTTTCGAGAACACAGCAAAGTTTCGAGAATTTTGACAAAAGTGAGGTTTTTGACGACCAAACTTCAAAAGGCCATAACTTTTGAACCGTAAGTCCGTTTTCGACGAATCAACTTTGTTCTAATGTGCCAGTATGATCTCCTGATGCGCCAGTATGATCTCTTGGTCTTTTTTGTTCTGCTCTTCCAACCGCCTGATTCGTTAGTTGTAAAGTTCAACCAACTGTCGTTCAGTACCATATTGGCCTGCAGAATGGCATTTGTCCCAACACTCTTGGGTTAGGCCGTTGATTTTATATTTTTCTGGCATTGGAGGAGGAGGAGAAGTATCCCTTGAACGTTTTGTTTTCTTTGAAGGATTTGAAGATGATGAAGCCATTGCGTTCCAAACAAAAATTAAATATGTAATGAAAAGATGATAGAAGTTGGTTGTAATTCCTTTGTATTTATAGGCACACAAGAGTCGCAATGGCACAACGTTTAAGTCTCACAACGGTTTACAATTAAGTATTTACATTTACACTGGTTTACAATAAGTATTTAACAGTCACAACGTTTCCCAAGCAGCATTAAGTTATGCCTAGCAGCATTAAGTTATGCCAAGCAGTATTAAGTTCTGACTTACTAGCATTCACCCAAATTCCAATCCAAACATTAGTCTAGAAACAAAGAAAACACAAGCCATAACATATGTATCGAATTGTGACTACACTTAGATAATGTGTGACAAAATATGACTCTATGATTTAGACACCTAAATAAATACTTCATGTGACCATATATAACAACTTGAATTTAGTCACACAAACACTCAATGTGACTAATATCAAGGTTAATGATAACTAAGTTCACATTTTGCAATAAATAATAGTCACATAAATATTTCACAATATGACTATTTTGAATGTATTAGTCACATATAGTACCCTTATAATGTGGCAATAAACACAATTTAGATACGCATTTGTGATATGGTGTGACTATTGTAAATCCTATAGTCACATGATCGTGCTTCAATTAAATGTGACTATACACATTAGGATTTGGCAAGTAAACACACACTAAACTTTAGACACACATATTAACTTACGTGACCATATGTATCGAATTTTGGTTACACTTAATCATGTATGTCTATGGTTTAGTGTGATCATATATGACATTTGGTCACACTGTTCAAGTGTGTGACATATATTTGTCACTTTTAAATGCATATCGTGACTAACGCTTCAAACTTACTTTTCAGTTGTCACACATTTCAAATTCATATGTGGCTAAATATTCAGCAAAGAATAGCAGTCACGTTTAAATAATGTATGACAAACTTGACTATATAATTTAGCCACATACGCAATTACTTCATGTGACCATATATCTATTTTGATCACACTCTTCAATTATGTGACATATATTTGTCACATATGTATATCTGTAGTGTGACTAATGTTTAAAGCTGATTTGTATCTGTCACACGTTCCAAATTAAAAGTGACTAAATGATCAAAAAATATTTACCAGTTACCCTCTAGTCACATAAATACACAAATGTGCGACAATAGAATTCCGAAATGGTCACACAAGTCGGATCAAGTGTGGCTATTTATTTTATTCCGGTACATTTAGTCACGTAAAAATATTACCGTGTGACCGTTCAAAATCGACCATGTGTGACGAAAGGCCATTTTTGTACTAGTGTATGCTAACCGACCCTAACCCAAAGCCGGTGATACAACCGTACATGCCACGGGTTACATACCATAATCAATTAGAGGTTGTGAGGATAGAAGATGAAGCAAGTAAAGATCAATCAAGGAAGATGGAAGGGATGAGCTTACGGTTTGATGAAGCAATTCCGCAAGCAAAGGAAGAATTACCTAGCAATCATAATGTTAGCAATTATAACCCTCATTTTAATTTCATTATTAACGATATTGCTAGTGTTCCTACACAGGTTGCCAAAACTATCGATAACGAGGTGCAACCCTTAACCTCACAAGCCATGCTCATCACACCACCCGATAATGGTTATGTAGCACCAGCTACCGAACCACTTTAGGTTGAGCTCGCGAAGGAACTAGGAGATGAAATCTTGGAAACTACCGTGGCATGGAAGCCAATAATTCAACCACAACACGAAGTATTCAAATCATCCAAGGCATCAACCAATTCGGGTAAGGTAAAAAGGGAAATGACATCTCTTACAAGGTATAATCTCAATTTACCATTTCCCTATTCCATAGCAAATTTATGCCCTAACGGTGTTTATTGCTATTTCACCTACACTTGATTTCAAGTGAGGGGATGAACACCTTTTTACTCAGTAAATAAGAGTGGAGTCAAGCTCGTGATTCTAACAAAAACAAGCGCTTCGTGGGAGGCACCCATGCCTATCTTTTTACTTTTATTTTTACTTTGGCTATTAATTTTATTAGGATTTTATGTTTGTGCATCATTTTTGTAGGTAATAGAGAAAGAATGATGGTGGAGGAGCTGGATATAGAATTTTTACTCTTGAAATTCATCTCATAAAGTATATACGACGTAGCTCCATATATGGCTACGCTGTAGCCCCCTCCAGTTGTTAGTTATTTGTCACGTTTCATTACCTATAGCGTAGTTCTGCATTATCACTACGCTGTAGCTTTCTCATGTACCTTTTAAATTTTGAACCTTTTTTTTTATAACAAACATACTTTAACCTTGTATTAGTTTTTAAATAAACTTTGTGGGTGTGTTCACTGTAAACCCTCACGAGACTTCACTCATCCACTTGGGATATCAAGTGATTTAAAAGGCTTGTTGCATACGCTAAATGCAACCGTGATTCCTGCGAAAGTGAGTTAGAATTTTTATTTTCATTTGTTTTTCTTTTAGATTTTATGCTTGTTGGTAGTGTCGTGATTTCAGGGATTGGAAGTTTGCTTATGAAGGCAAAGCAAAGGTACGTCTTTTTTAATGTGATCCTTCTACCATTTTTGGAGCAAATTTCAGAGGAGTTCTCATTCCAATTCTAGTTTTTCCCTTTATTATTACATATTTGCGTATAAAAGAGACTTTGTACATTTCAAGTGTGGGGGGGGGGGGGGGGGGAGGGGGGGGGGGGAGGCGGGAGTAGAATTATTACTTGAACTGGTTTGCCCTTAATTTTCTAGTTTATTTTGAAAAATTATGCCATTTTAAAATTTTGACATGTTTTTCCGAACCTAATTAGAATAGACCTTAGCCGAGTACATTTAACCTTTAATTTCCATGATGAGGTTTAACCTTTTCAGTTTCCGTTGATTTACCCCAAATCAACCAAATATTGAGTGTGCCGGTAGTTTGTAAACTTTAGAACTTGGCCTTTACACCATTTTGAGACCATAGACGAGTAGTGTGTCGAGTTTACTTGATACATTTGGAAGAAACTTTTTGAGAAGGCAATATTTTAGGATTATCACCTAAATAGCCTATATGTGCGCGTTTATCGACTAGTCACATTGACTCTTCCACCCGCGTGTTTGAACCCTTTGCTTTCACTCACCTTTAGTGCAAGATACCCTTAGATACACCCTTCAGAGACATTCTTTCCATACCATTATAATTATTGTTTTGATACACCTATTCGCCTTAGCCTACCGTGTAGTCTTGGTTTATGATTGGGAAGTCACCGCTTGCCCTAGTTTGAGGTTCGAGTAAAGAGATATAGAAATCACGCCTACGTTGAAGACCTATCTTTTAAGATCATTTAAGACCCCCCAAATATTCCATGTTTGATTCATCTCAAGTGGGGGGATGTTATTATTCTTGTAATTTAGTTGTTATGAAAAAAAAAGTGAAATTCCGTATCTAGATAGTTTATTTATGGTGCAACAATGTATAGCACCAAGTTTAGAGCTTATAAAGATTTAGTACCGAGGAGGCCACTTCGATCACATATGAAGAATTTAGTTGGTTTTGTATTATCATTAACATGAAGACTAAGTGTTGTGCCCAACATAACGTCCGCTAATGGCACATTCAATTGTAGTATGATCCAGTTTTTGCGTCTTCGAGCATTATCATTGGATGAACGGCAATCGGTAGCGACTCGGTTATAGGCTCATGCTTAGGTTAGGGATTTGAGCAGTTATTGGTGTCTTGCCCGGCGTTCGGGTCATGTATCAATGCCTTTGTCGCCTTTGCCGTAGTATGTTAGTAACAACATTACACCCTTAGCCTTATAATTGTTCACCAAATATTGCCTTTAAAAATTGTTTCGACCTTAGCTCTAGTAGTGGAGATTTGTGCAACCGCCAAGCCTATGATAGAATACATACTATGATTGTGCGTTGAGTAATCACCTCGAAATTAACACTTAGATTAGAGAGAGCATGAGTGTTTGTTCCCATTTCGTGAGGTGTTCGGCTTTGATGAGTTCTAGCATAGGAAGTTTTTAAATTCATATCTTCTAGTTTCTCGGGAATTATCTTTTTGGAAATTATTCTAATAAGGTCTACTTGATGGCAAGTAGAGTTCAAGTGAGGGGATATTTGATAACATCAAATAGTTTCGATATTTAAGTGCTAATTTCCCCCTCTTATACTCATCCTTTAGATCATTTTACTAGGATATATACTCTTATTTTTTTATATTTCATTTTTAGGGCAAAATGAGCATTGGAACGAAAAGACGCGGATTTGGAAGGATATTAAAGAAAATATTTGAAGTATGCCGAGTCAACACTAACTACAGTGTAGATGATCTCTCTACCTACGTCGTAGCATCTATTTACACTAAAGACTTAACTCAACGCTGACCAAAGACCTATGGTGTAGCAAACTTACTAGCTACAACGTAGATGTGACTAAGAGACTTCTACGGGTGTAGCAATCCTTCTAGCTACACTGTAGATCTTCCTTTAACACTTATGTAACAACTCGCAAAATTCCCGACACCCCTTATTCGGAGAAACGACGATTTATTCCGAGTTTAGTATTTATTCGTGGAGACTAGGCATATTTATAATCTATGTTTATGTAAAAATGAATCTAAATTTTATAGGAATGGTTTCGGGAGCTCGGGAGAAAATTGTGACACGTTTTGTAGGTTCCGTTGATGTTTCGTTAATTTTCTGTATGTTTGGCTAAACACCTTTGGTGTTAGCCTTATTATAAAATTGTTATCGTTATGATTTAGTTTTCTCATATCCGTATCATCTTATTTGCATACTTTCTTAGCGTGTCTTGGGAGACCCTTGTTTTGGTAGCATTGAAGTTTGGTAGTTCCTATGAAGCTAGGAGAATTGACCATATGACCCATAGTGAATAAAGGTGTGTTTAGTGATAGGGATTGATCATAGGACTATCACTATTCGTGTGGGAATTTCAACGAATGACCACCTACCAAATGGAATTGATTAAGGAATTAGGGGGGATCTAAGTTCCGTCCGGTCGGATCCCACTAGACAAGTCTAAGCTAGTAGAGGCACTTAATGACTCTTTTATCTTGTAATTGCCAGCGAACTCTTGTAATCATTAGGTTACGGAATAGGGTAAAGTGAAAGATATGATTGGACGATTTGACCATCTGAGTCCAGCCGACTTGAATCCCCAGATGAAATGATAGGATGCACTTAATAGAAAACTAGTAATAGTAATAAAAAGAGTAGTAATTAGGTTAACACTTCTCTCCCTAGCTATTGACATCTCTAAGCTAGTAGAGGCACTTAATGACTCTTTTATCTTGTAATCGCCAGCGAACTCTTGTAATCATTAGGTTACGGAATAGGGTAAAGTGAAAGATATGATTGGACGATTTGACTATCTGAGTCCAGCCGACTTGAATCCCCAGATGAAATGATAGGATGCACTTAATAGAAAACTAGTAATAGTAATAAAAAGAGTAGTAATTAGGTTAACACTTCTCTCCCTAGCTATTGACATCTCTAAGCTAGTAGAGGCACTTAATGACTCTTTTATCTTGTAATTGCCAGCGAACTCTTGTAATCATTAGGTTACGGAATAGGGTAAAGTGAAAGATATGATTGGACGATTTGACCATCTGAGTCTAGCCGACTTGAATCCCCAGATGAAATGATAGGATGCACTTAATAGAAAACTAGTAATAGTAATAAAAAGAGTAGTAATTAGGTTAACACTTCTCTCCCTAGCTATTGACATCTCTTTCGTTATTTTATTGCTTTCTTGTTTATTTCATTTCATTAGCTTAATTAATTACAAAAACCCCTTAAAACTAGTGACACTCGGACTTAGATTAAATCAGCATGCATAGCTCTTGGGACGACCTTGACTTTACCGTTAGCTATACCATACACGACCGGGTACACTGCCCGATAGTGCATTAGATGGACCTTAAGTAGACGAATTACTTATAAATATAAAATATGGTTGGTAAATCATGCATCACTTACCACTAAAGTATTCCCACTCGTCCGACTATCGTTGAGTAGCTTTTGGATATCAAACAAAACTCAAAGTTGAAGGAAGAATCCGACCATAAGAAATGTAACTGTTTCTTGCGACAATGAGAGTACTTGATACTTAGTATAATAAAACAAAGTTAAATGAAATATTTGTCAATCAAGAAAAGATGGAGTGGAGGACTCTTGCTAGTTTGCTATTACATACTTTATGAATATACAATACAAATTGTCAAATATTCTATAAATATACGGATCACCAAAGGTAAAAGATGCTTTTTTAGAAGAGAAGAAGTGCTTTTTATGTTACATTGCTTATCATGCACCAATTTTGAAATCTGTGAAAGGAAAAAAAAAAGAGATACTGACTTTTTCTTGGGGTTTTTAGTCTTTTCACTCTCTCTTTATTGACATTTTATTCCTTATGAGCCTCTTTATTGACAATTTAAAGTATACTTTTTAAAAATTATTATTCAGGATGTAAAATTATTTACATAAAGGTTTGCTTTAGTAGAAGGTGACAGAGGTTCTTTCTGTTATCCCCTATAATATTCAAAATTTGTGTGCAATCATCAATCATATTCTTGTGTTATGTTGTGTTGTGGGTTCCCTAGATTTGTGGGTATTTGGTTTTTTATCGTTTGGTGTTTCCTAGATATGTGGTTTTTCTTTTTGTTCCCTTTTTCCTCGGTAAATAAAGCTTTCATGTTTCCATAGTGCTTACTTTTGATCATAAAATACTCTTTTTACTTGTTAGTAATGATGATAACTAAGACTAGTTTTCATGAAGCTTTCGTTTAAATAAGTATTTAGATCAAGTCAAAAGCTATCTGTGATCTCGTTTTATATATGTTATCCTTTTATTGTTACGTAAAGCAAGATTGAGTCTTCATTGATGCATCCGGTTAAAGAGTTGGATTTCGTATTCGAACTGAGTTGACCAGGTAGTTTTTTTTCTAAACAAAAATAGATCAAGTAAAATTTTGACAACTTACAAGTACCTAAGTGGTATATTCGCAAGTCGCAACACCACATCCTTGAAAAAGAAATATTAAATAGATTGCTGATTACTAATTTAACGAACGTATTTGTTTATGAAATTACTTTTTACTATATATATGATTGTATTGTATTTACAAGTTATGTTATCGTGGAATTTTTTTTCAGTGCTACGATACTTACCAATTGATCTAGAAGACCCAGTTGGTTTGCAAAGTTTTACTCAGTTAATGGTTTACATTTGGTTGATCACTTGTCATTATTATAATGGTATAACATTAGACAACATGTCATTTGAGAAAGATATGTGTTTGATTATTACTTGATCAATTCAAACTTCAAAGTACAACATTTATCTAGAATTCTACACCCAAAACTTAAGAAAATTGAGTTAGACTAGTTCAAGAGGAATGAGTTTAATGTTGGTTATATATTGGCTCATCTTAAATTGTTGCTAGTATATGTTATCAAGAGTTCTTTTATTAAGAAACTCGGAAGCAATGCCGGATCTTCCTCGCGATGTCCTAATTGACATACTGTTAAGATTACCTACCAAGTCTCTTGGTCAGTTCAAATCAGTATGCAAGTACTGGTTTTCTTTGATTTCATCCGCAGATTTTGTTAAATTGCATCATCGTCAAGCCATCGTGGACGCTGATCATTCTCGTGTACTTATAGAATCAACTCATTCATTGCACTCAGTCAATTTTGCATCATTGTCATGTTATGAAGGCTTTGACGACGATGATGCAAATGCCATTGTCAGTTTAAACAATCCTTGCGAAAAAGAGTCAGTTGTTAATAATCTGTGGGGTTCTTGCTACGGGTTTATTTATTTTGTATGTAATGATGATTGTATCCTCTTTTGGAACCCAACTACTCACAGAACGCGACTAATACCTGATACGTCAACCTCATTTTCTGATAGAACTCGATTTTATGGGCTCGGTTATGATCTTATAATTGATGATTACAAAATGGTACGTGCCTCTTATTCTGTTTCTTCTAAATCTATTAGTTCTAAGGTGTTTAATCTTAAAAGTCACTCGTGGAAAACGGTTCAAGTTTCTCATATTGACATCAATAATCCTGTTGAAGTCGGGATTTTTTCCAATGGATCGGTTCATTGGCTAGCTAGTCATGGTGGTGATCTCAACAAACGTAATATCATTCTTTCTTTTGACTTGAAAGAAGAACTTTTTATAGAAACCGCTCTACCAAATGTTACTTACACTGAGTATACTGGATTTAAATGTTTAGGTGATTCAAAAGGTTGCTTGTATGCAGTTTATGGTGGTAGTAATGAAATAGATATGGATGTTTGGGTGATGAAAGAATACGGGGTTGTGAACTCGTGGAGTAAGATTATTAGACTAAATTGGGTTGAATTTGATGTTGATTATGGAATGTATCCTCTGTGCTTTATACATGAAGATGATGTTGTGATTGATCTAGATGGATGGACTATTGTAAGATATAATTTATCAAGTAAAACTATGAAGATGTTTAAGAAATGTAGTACTGATTGGCACCTTACGCTTGCGTATACCGAGTCTTTGGTTTCACCTTATGGCTAGCGCGCTGGAGCTTATTAAAATTGCTATGCTTGTTTGGTTGCTAACACCATGTTATTATTTGATTTTACTGCATGTTACTCCTTGGAATAGCTAGTTCTATTCCTTTATATAATAAGCTATAAAATGTGAATTATGTTAGCTATGTGATTGTTTATGTTAGCTATGTTTTAAATCTATCATATAGAACTTAGACTTTTATTTGTATCTTCGTTTTAATATAATCTTACAGAAAAATAATGACAATGCTTCTTGGATGTTTGTGATTTTTACAGTCCTACAATACTTACAGATTGATCAAAAGATATACATATACAAGTACAATGTTATTAATGGACTAATGTCTTTTCCTAACCCATGCAAATAAAGTTGTACCACACTTAAGGATATTTTTGTAATAGTGTATTAGCCTGTTAGACCAAATAACCAATGAGACTCAAGCATGTATCTGGGCCAATAGGCTTTGGTACTCTTAGCCTATAATGCGACCCAAGCTTTATAGTTTTGGTCTCCTGGAGATATTCAACTTCCCTTGTGCTTTGCCAAAATCTTTACCTTTTACGATGCTTTTATTGTAAATAAAGTAATCGACAAAAATACTAAACGAAAAATTCTACGCTTCTACACAAGAATGACTTTCATCATCTTTATTATTTTTAACAGAACTAAGACTTCTATTGCTATAGGCGATTGCAAGAATGCATGGTCTTGATTTTTCAGGATTTCCTAACGCTTTTAAAAGATGATGAAATCTATCTGAACTAATTAATGCAATTATGCCTATCATGGGGCTTGTGGTTTAGTGGTAAAGGCTTAAGTAGTTAAGCGAGTGGTCTAGTGGTAAAGGCTTAAGTAGTTAAGCGAGCCCAAGTGAGAGTAGTACCGGTTTGGGTGACCGACCGGGAAGTCCTCACTTGGGAACCACAAGCTCTAATGATATCAGGCGATCGGGAATAGGAGTGGGGTTATCCCCTAAGGAGAAACTCGCGGTTGGTATCTCTGCCCGAGGATGCGACACTAACTCGAGTCAACAACTAACATCTAACAACTAACTCGCCGTTCAAAAAAAAAATTAATGCAATTATGCCTAACATTTAATATGATTATTTCAAATTCGTTATTTTCACCCATTTTTATATCGGACTAAAAACTATAATCTAGTTGACCGATTAATGAGGAATATGAAAAAATATGTCATGTGTTTAATTTCAACTCATATTTAAAGATAACCGAAACAAGTGTTAATTACCAGAAACTGTGCACATGAGGAAGTGTTTGTCGGCATCTTAAATGGGTGCACAATGTCAAAGTTCCTCATCAATCTAAATATATATTTTGAGAACTGGCATGAACGTATCATTATGATTTTTGAAGATTTTCAAGAACTACTAGAAATGGAAAGTATACTTATAGAAAGGATTAAATGCGAAAAAATAAAAATTAATCTACTGCTGGAGTGATTTCTTTTGTGGGGCAATTCTATAAATTGTCCGGTCGCTCAGAGGTGTGGGTTTTTCTAGACCCACTTTAGTTGGTTTCTTCAAATGGCCCGAGCGACTAGCGACTTTAACAAAAATGCGACATGTGGCGCCACAAAAAGTAGTACCTAATCATTATGTGTAAGGCACAAGTAGGACTCCTTTTGAACTACTTATCACTAGGAACTTTTAAAAGTTTGAGCGACTTCGAATAAAATTATTTTAATCTTTTTTCCCCTTCCCAACATTTCCCATCACCACCACCCTCTACCACCACACAACCATCACCACCATCCTTCACCACCACCACCAACCTCTACCACCACACATATTATTAAATTGGTTAGTGGGTTTTGTTAATACATCTATGCTTAGCATGTTTCTAACAAAACAATCATACCCATAAACGTGATTGAATTTCGAATTATTAGTGCTTATAGGTCGATTTGGGTTGTCATGAATTATTGATTGAGTTCAATTAACCATAGGGGTTTTGTTTAGATAGATTAGTAGAACACTCGCTCTAAATTAATTGAACTAACATGAAATGCTGATTGCTCTTCGAATTTTAGGGTTCTTGGTACGAATTTGGGTATGCTTGAATCTAATTAACCAAAGTGGTTTTGCTTAGAATGTATCATAGAACACTCGCCCTTAATGAATTGTTACAACAAAACAGTTTGCATGTTACTCGATTCATGATGTTCTTCATTTTTTGAATAGGGTGTGTTAGTGCTAATTGTTCATGACTCATGGAATACCTTTGAAACAGTAAACGAGAATGTTGTTGGATTAGATCATAATAATGGGCAGCATATGATGTTTGGTATATGTTTCGTATGACACACATGATTTTAATCAACTTTTGAAACAGTATAACTTTGAAACGCAGCAGCACTACTCTTGGAATGAGCAGTAGTAATATATATGGAGCAGCAGTATAAGATAATCTTCAAATTAACAGTACAAATCGAGCAGCATTATTAATCACTATTCTTGGAATGAGTAGTAGTAATATATATGGATCAAGACAAGGACAAGTTAGATCATATCTATTTTCTCATGCTACCTTCTAGAGAAAAAAAAAATGAATGAAAGTGAAAGAAAAATGAAGTAAAGTAAGAGAGAGTAAGTAAAGTGGCTTTCACCCAAAAAGTGGAGTGAAAGTTTTATAACTAAAATATTATGCAAGAAAAGGCATGTTTTGACTAAAAAGCTTTCAAATATAGCAAAACAATAGCTTACACTTCACGAAGGTTTGGAAGTGTGCCTAGCGAAGCTGGTATAGGCCTCTCCAATTCGTTGTCGTTTAGATGTCTTTTCACACATATGGAGAAGAAGCGACGTTAAGAAAAATAGATAAAACCAAACCAAACTAGAAAAAAACAATGATTAAGAATATGAAGATTACAGGATTTCCAAAGCCTTCAAAGGACTTAAATCAGGAATAGGAACCGTAAGCTTGTTCATACTTAACTTACTCCATATGTAAGTTTTATTATATTCATTATCTTGATATAGTCCGATGATGAAAATGGTTGAATTACTTGATCACTTTTTTCAGAGCAGTCAATCTGGCCATTTCCTTAGGTAACGTCTCGATTAGTGAGAGCCTCGTTAGGTTCCTAAAAATGCAAACACAAAATCAGAATCCGTATGTTGAATGTAAAAGGTTCAAATAATTTCCCGCATTAAATTGTTTTTCATGACATTCTTTATAACAGTTTGTTACTTCAGACAAAACATGGCATGCCAATTATCAAACGGGTCAATGAAAAAGTCAAAATGGGTAAGTTTTTTACAACGGTTCAGGTTAGATCAGGAAAAATTATGCAAACACATTCTAATCAACTTACTGTTTATTTCACTTACAAACTGATAACGCGAACTCGGTTGTATTAACCTTAGTCCACGTTGTCCCATCGATAATCTGATCAAATAACGGTGGCTCATTGCCACCATCAAATCCACCATAGAAATAGGTGGTACGAATAACAAATTTCCCACCCTTGATCAAATCCACCATAGAAATAGGTGGTACGAATAACAAATTTCCCACCCTTGATCACAGTAACAGCTCTTGAGGCCTTGTTGGTTTCGGCAGCATTCATGTGCACTATTTCACCTACTGGAAGTCCCAAATAAAACTGAAGTTGCCTACTGTTGCAACCAAATGACGCTCTTGCTTCCCGCTCTCAGTCACCTGAAACACAATTAACGAATGTTAGTTAACAGATTCTAGATTCATATAGTACTAAACTATTATCACAGTTATGTAGTAACCTTGCATTGACTTATGCTTGTTATTTGTGGATGATACTTTAGAATATTGATCAGTATACGAATATTATGATTAATAATGCTGCTCTCGATTTGTACTATTTGAAGATTATCTTATACTGCTGCTACTACTGCTCATTCCAAGAATAGTGCTGCTGCGTTTCAAAGTTATACTGCTTCAACAGTTGATTAAAATTATGCGTGATATACGAAACATATACCAAATAGCATATGTGACCCATTATTATGATCTAAGCCAACAACATTCTCGTTTACTGTTTCAAAGGTATTCCATGAGTCATGAACAATTAGCACAAACACACCCTATTCGAAAAATGAAGAACATCATGAATCCAGTAACATGCAAACTGTTTTGTTGTAACAATTCATTAAGGGCGAGTTGAAACACCCCCATTTTCACAGATCGCAGCGGAATTTGGATCTGGGATATTACTTCATGGATCACAGATACAGTAATAAAAAACAACTGGAAAAGAGATGTTTTATAAAAATAAGTTATCATTCATCAAAGTTATTAGAGTTTTATAAAAGGAGGTCCCCAAAATCTAAGTGTGTTATGAAGCTTGAATGATAACCAAATGGAAGTCCTTCAAGTCTCGTGCCACTCCATGCCATAATTTTCACAGAGCTCTGTTACCTAGGATACGTGCTTAAAGAGTCAACACTAGGTGTTGAGTGAGAGTCATGGGTGTAAGTGATAGTGAATACAAGTTCCACAGGGTTCAGTTGTTACACCCTTCAAGGAAAATAAAGTGTGTGTGATAATTGTAATGCATGTACAATTATCAAGAGTTGGTTATTGCACTAAGCTCATGAATCACACATTAATGGTCCAGATCATGGGGTCTGTAGACCATACCATGATGTAACAAAGAGAAAGGATAACTTGCCAAAGTTAATCCTTTAGAGGGTTCAAATATAATACTTATTGGTACCCTCTAGAGAGAGGTAGTACCAACGGGAGTTGTCAAACTCCAATATATCTATCAATTATATTCGCGTTCACTTGTGTAAAATATCATAAGCGATTAGATTCATGAATTTTGTTATGTAGGGGTGGCAGATAGTTTACTCGTGCAATAACGGGAGAAAAAGACTTGTATTCGGTTTAAAGAAAAGCAAGTAGCATGTATCCCCCTCACAGGGTTTATAAAGAATTTAGAAAGAGTGAGGCTATGAAAACTCACCTGGGCTTAGGGAAATATGATTGATATAAAAAGTGACTCGGAGACTAGACTGCCTACTCACGTATCCTGGTGGTATTGTAGGTGTGGATATATGTCAAGCTTTAATTATCTTGTTTAAGTTTCTTAAGTAATCATTATTAGGGTTTTTAGTGTTTTAGATATAACATAACACCGTTCGGGCCATCACAACCCAGAAGTATAAGACTCCTCACATGAAGCTCCCTACTATTCTATTATGTTATCAATATAATACCGTTCAGGCCATCATAATTCAGAAGTTAATACTCCTCACATGAAGTTCCCTACTATTGAGTTATGTTGTTTTTAGAGTTTAGTTATAACATAACACAGTTCGGGCCATCATAATTCAGAGGTCACGCAATAATCGTTTGAGGAGACAGGGTACTTTAAGTCGTAAGCCAAGCAAACTCGTCAAAACGAAATATCCACATGATACCCCTCACATGAAGCTCCATAGTATTGTGTTATGCTTCCAACTTAAAATAGGTTTTTATATTTATATGAAAATACTTTTACTTTATACCCTTATAGTTTATATATTTACAAAATCTACCCTAGACTTATAAACATATATCATTTAGACTTATAACTATCTAGACTTTGCATAATTAGTCCCTATACTTATATATTTTAGGAAAATGACAGAAATGATCCTTGGAATTATAAGTTTTCAAAATTTACCATTTATACCCTTAACTTTCTAACTTTTGCAAAACTAGTCCTTATAAGTTTATAACTATTTATCTTTTTATCCTAAGGTTATAGAATTTTGCAAAAAGGGTCTTTATCCTTATGACTTCTAAGAAATGTCAATAATAGTCCTTAGACTTAATATTTTCAGAAAGTTACCATATATAACCCTATGCATGGAAAACTTTGCAAAACTAGTCCTAATTCTATGCAAACTATATTTTTATGAAACAAAAAGGTTTCCTAGATTATGGTTAATTAATATTAGCTTATCTAAGTTGCCTAAACTTGCTTATAGCTTATTATAAGGGTTTATTGATGAAGCGAAAAGTGTACCGCTTTTGGGGGGTCATTTAAGGCCAAAGTCGAGATTATTTGATCAAATATTGCCCTAAATCGTTTCTTCTGTCATTTTAGGTACTTTTGAGAGGAATTTTACAAAAGGAAGCATTTTGGACGTTTTTGGAGCGAAAATGTTAAGAAAACGACAAAGTCTCAAAATCATGCTGGAAATTGCACTTGACGGCGTCACATGGTGCTAGTGACGGCATCATGAGTTGACAAAAGGGCGGATAAATCAATTACACGTGATGCGCCAGAATGTTTTGTGAAGGGGTCGTGACGGCGTCACGTATTAAATTGTCAAGGCCATCAAGAGTAACTGCAAAGAGTGACGGCCCAAAACCCATAAAGAGTGATGGTGTCAAAAGTAGATCTAGACAATACGAGTTTATTTTGGCTGCGAGTTGGCGGCATTACACATTACTCTTGACGCCGTCAGGAGACAAAATCTATATATAGTTTTTTAGTTTT
The DNA here is from genome assembly GCA_030686995.1 of Artemisia argyi. Taxonomy (NCBI): domain Eukaryota; kingdom Viridiplantae; phylum Streptophyta; class Magnoliopsida; order Asterales; family Asteraceae; genus Artemisia; species Artemisia argyi. The sequence goes on along the minus strand of CM060691.1, from coordinate 140,733,103 downwards.
TATTCATTGTGTGCAACTTTGAAGGGAGTAAACCCTTGACGAAATTTACAGCTTTTTCAAGGGTTTCAACCCTTTGTTTCTTCCATGCTTAACTGAAGATAAGTCCTTTATCAAATCATTCAATATGTCTATGTGTTGTTTGATTATATCTTACGCTTATCTTCTCTTTAACATGCTAGGATAGGTTTTCTTTGTGTTTGCTTAGATGTAATGAAACTTAGATATTGATTATGGGTTGGTTGTTTGTTTATAATTGTTGTGGATGAATGAATTCGATGTTAGGCTTAAGAAAACTGGCAGACTTCCAATTGGTAACTTGCTTGAATGTCTTAAGAAACATGATCGGAGGTGTACTACGATATTTTGGTTGTATTTAATGCGTAGGTAACTACTAATGAGGCCATGTTAGGAGCTAGTAGTCTGCTCGACATAGGAAGAGGTAGAAGCTTATAGAGTTAGGGAAGATCGTACACGGCCCTACGAATGGTGTTAAGGAATATAACCCGTCATCCATGCAATTGTAACAAACTAATCAACCTGTAAATGATAGCCAGGGAGTAGTGAAATCTAAGTAAACACAATTTTCTCTCATAATTGTTTACACCACAATTTAGTTTAAGTTTAGTTTAGTTTATTTTGATTGCATCTTTAGTTATTTGGGTTAGTTGACTAGCAACTAATTCCGCCCACTCCTTCTATAACCGAGATTTTTGCTTGCTTTCCTTAAAATATAAAAATACAAAAAGAATCACCCCTCACCTCTAGACCTAGTTTTAGTGAGTTTTAACCCTAGCGAACACTATTCTTTGAGTTGAACGATCAATCCCCCGGTACTTGTCACTATACTATACTACAACGGTCAGGTACACTGCCTGGTTGGGATTGCAAGCTTCTCAAGATCCCTTGAGAGGTAAAACCTTTTGCGAGGGTGCAATTCCACGCATCAAGTTTTTGGAGCCGCGGCCCGGGGAAATAGTTATTGTTTAGGTTAATTTTTTTTATTAGGTCTACTTGCTAGATTCCTTTCTAGTAAGATTTTTATTTTTATTTTCATAGGTTTCTTTAGTCTATCTTTTTCTTTGTTCCTTTGTTCGTAACCTTTGCCATCCGCCATCATGGAAGGTGGTAATCTCTTTGACCCCATCAACCCACAACAACAAAACCATCCACAAAACCCACCACAACCTAACCAACCTCCTATGGCACACACTTTAGGAGAGTTATCCCGTCCAAGCTACAAAGGTTACCGAAACGCCATTGAGCTTCCTAAAGAAGCCATTGTAGCCCACCTGCGACCCGACACCATCCGGTTGGTGCAAAACGGATTTGCATTCCACGGACATATGTCCGAAGAACCAATTCAACACCTTAAGGACTTTCTTAAAATCGTAGATGCCATTGACCTTAACGGTGCTACTAGAGACACTACCCAATTGTGTCTCTTCCATTTCTCTCTTTGTGACCAAGCTATCCATTGGCTTGATTGACTACCCGCGGGATCTATCTCGACTTGGGATAATCTCACCACTCGTTTCCTTGCTAAATTTTTCCCACCGGGGAGAACTACCAAGCTAAGGAATGACATCTTGATGTTCCAACAACGTCAAGGTGAAACTCTTTACGAAGCATGGACTCGTTTCAAGGAACTACTCCACAAAGTCCCCCATCATGGCCTCGATCTTTGGTTTCAAATCCAAATCTTTTATGATGGAGTTAATCACTAAACTAGAAAAGCTATAGATCACGCTGCCAATGGTAGACTGAGCAAGCTCAGTGTCGATAAATGCTGGGAGGTCATTGAGGACTTAGCACAATACGAAGAAGAAGAATGGGAGGATCCAATGTTCTTGGAGGAAGGGAGTTTAGATTACATGAATACAACCCAAGAACATTTATTTGAGAACATCTAAAGGCAGGTTGAGGAATTGATGAGAGCCGAGATGCCTATGGCTAATCCATTTGGATATGCGAATGCAGACAGTAAATATACGTTCCCTGAATATTCACGACAAGAGGAATTCGAAGGGATAATGCTGACTTTTGTAAACAACCAAAAGAGGCAAATCCAACAATTAGAAGCCCACATGGAAAACACCCAAAGTGTTTTCATGGACTTGGCTGATAAGTTTATATCAAGGATTAAGGAGAAAATTAGGGAAGAAGCTATACCCAAGAAGATCGAAAAGATTTTTGAACTCTCAATCCCAAATGAAACAAGCAGCGATGGGCACAATGAAACACCTCTCTCTGTGAGTTCAACCCAGAATAACTTCTATTCTCATAAGCTTCCTTTTGAGAACGGGAACTCTCACGCCTATACCATAACCTGTAAATCACTCAAACCAACCTTGATGCATAGGGTCTCGATGATTTCTCAAACCAAACCCATTACCCACAAAACCTCTTTCCAACATTCCAACTTCAAAATGCCAACACTCCACTTCTTTGATGAAAGCAAGTTTGAGTACGAATACGAAGATGAAGTTGAAATAAAAATGATGGTAACTGGAATGAATGAAGAACCGTTAGAGCATACTATTTATGAATATGGCAAGAGCTCAAATCTTTTTCATAAAACTCTTCTAACTTCAAATCCACCCATCAAACCAAAGGATTCGGGTAACCTAACAATGAAGGTGGTAGACTCTTTCCCCATTCACTCACCCCTTTCACCTCACGTGGCATATTTCCACCCTAAGGGTATGTATCGCTACTTTCCCCCACACTTAATCCTAAGTGTAGGGAAAACCTACCCTATTTATGTTAAATAAGGGTAGAGTCAGGCTCGTGACTCGAACAAAAACAAGCACTTATTGGGAGGCAACCCAAGCTTTATTTGTTTGTTTGTGTGTTTGATTTTATTTGTTTCTGTATGCATGTTTTATTTTTATTGTTTGTGGTTCATGTTTCAAAATAAATTGTGAAAATGCTTTATTTTGTCTTTAACTTCGTCTTGATTACATATAAAGGTATTTCACAAAAGATAAGTGTAAGGGAAATCTAAATTTGTTTTCTAAGAACGAAATTGAACATGAAACATTAACAACATTAAATGAACATGTATATTAGTATTTGTTTGAGTCAAATGCTTGTATCGAGTCATAATGATGTTTTGCAGGATTTCCAGGAGTTAGGCATAAGTTTTTCCAGAAATTTTCCGGAAACTAACCAAAGAATTTCTGCAGGTCACTTCTGACGGCGTCAGGATTAACACTTGACGGCGTCATAGGTAAAATTATGGAAATTTTGCAAGTTTTGTTTTTCTGCCGGAGTCGTAAAAGTTTTTATTAAATCTTTAGTTTTATAAACTCCAGAAAATCTGCAAATATTTATTCCACAAGCATTATATCTTTAATTGTTTTGTTTTTATTTATAAGTCAGGAATTACATCTAATAGTGAGTTTTCTTTGTTCGGTTTGATGCTTTGGGTTTTTGTGTTTGTTTTCTCTGGTTTAACAGGTTATATTGGACAAAAAGATGATTTATATTTCTGGAGCGAAGCTTTCAACGTTCATTTTCTTGGAGGAGGATTTAACCATGTTATCCATTTATCAACACCGAACGAATCAGGGGAGTATTTGTTTTCATTATTTTACCTTATTTGCTTTGACATCCTCTGAATGAACATTGGGGACAATGTTCAGCTTAAGTGTAAGGGGAGGGTAAATGATGATACCTTAGAGAATGCAATTGTACTTGAGTTTGTTTGTTCAATAGTAGGTGTGTAATAAAACTAAGAGAAATACTTGTTAGAGCAATTTTAGCGCCAAATCTAATTTTTTTTACAACATTTAGGAGTGAAGCTTTAGCCTTAACAAGCGTCTCATGGATAGGAGTTATATGACTAGCACGAAAACCGTACCACTCAAAACAAAAATTTTATGAATAAGGTAGTGACCATCCGAGTATGAGATTAATTGACTAACGTGCTAGCAATCTAGTGTATGACTTGGTGACCATCCGTTATGCAAATAATGCGCCAGCGATCCAAGAAGTGCATTAGTGACCATCCATTAGTTGAAGCATCAAAGACTCGTGCCAGCGATCTACTAAGTTCATACATGTGAGGCTCACCCTTAGACTTGTTAGGAAAAGCCTTAGTGCTTATGAGTGTACCAATAGTACTTAGATTCTAGAACTTGTGATAGCGATGCATCCCGCGACCGTTAGTGAGATTACATTCGTGTAGTTAGGATTTACTACATGATAAGAGGCATTAGGATCACCCTTGTGTTAAACACGTATCATAATTACTTGACCAATAAAGTCATAATTACTTGACTAATAAAGTCAATTAATTTCTCCCACACCTTTGCGTTGTACTCATTTTTAGTACACGATACCCCTAGTACACCCCTCCGAGCCTATCTTTTTCGTTTCTAACTTTAAGAATTTTACTTAAAGGAAGAATTTGTTTACAATCCACCCTAAATGTACACCCAAATCGCCTTAGCCTTCCTTGTATGCGCTCATCTTTAGTGCATTATTGTTATATGTTTAAACCCTTAGTTAATTGTCTAATTGATTACATGGTTGCTAAGTCGAGTCATATCTTGTACATATTGTTTTGGGGCGATTGGGACTCATGAGTAAAGTACTATTGTTATGGAGTAATGGTGAAGAACATCATATATTAACCCCATATGTGCGTTAATCTTAAAAAGTACTCCAAGTGTTTTGATTATCTTGATTCGAGTCATTAGAATAGTTTATTGTGAAGTATGTAAAAATTCAAGTGTAAGGGGAATGTACATTCCCTATGATGTATTATTTTGGATGGTAGGGCAAGAGTATATGCAAATAAATAAATAAATAAATAAATAAATAAAAAAAGTCGAAAAAATCAAGAAAAAAAATAGAAAAAGAAAAAGAAAAAGAAAAAAACATACGGACTACCATCCCGTTTCATTTTATGTTTGTTTTATGTTTTGTTAGTTTTTGACTAGCTTAAGTCGAGTCGAGTCTTGGCTTAGCAATGCCACATTGTACATGTAATTGACCAAGATGATTACTCGCCACCAGTAAATATTGCTTTTATCCAACAAAACCGTGTTTATTCTATCCCGACACCTCACCTTACAACTCTTTAAAAGACCTCTTTGATAGTTTATCCTAGGTGCTTACGCCAAGTGGTGGAGGTTTGATCCTTTCCCAAGCCTATGGTAATCTATTTGCTATGACAGGTAGTGAGAGATGTTATCCATTTCCATATTGTGATATATACTTTATTACAGCCGAGAGATGTGAGTATCTAAACACTATTTATGAGGTGCCAGTGTATAATTTCCATGCTTGTTTTTGGTTGAAGTGGAACAATTATTTGTTGTAATTACTTTTATATTAGTGTTAAATGACCCCTAACTTGTATTTTGATTAGAATAAAAGCGCATTTGCTTGAGGACAAGCAAATCTCAAGTGTAAGGGTACTTGATGAAGCGAAAAGTGTACCGCTTTTGGGTGGTCATTTAAGGCCAAAGTCGAGATTATTTGATCAAATATTGCCCTAAATCGTTTCTTTTGTCATTTTAGGTACTTTTGAGAGGAGTTTTACAAAAGGAAGCATTTTGGACATTTTTGGAGCGAAAAAGTGAAGAAAATGACAAAGTCTCAAAATCATGCTGGAAATTGCACTTGACGGTGTCACATGGTGCTAGTGACGGCGTCATGAGTTGACAAAAGGGTGGATAAATCAATTACAGAATGTTTTGTGAAGGGGTCGTGACTGCGTCACGTATTAAATTGTCAAGGCCATCAAGAGTAACTGCAAAGAGTGACGTTCCAAAACCCATAAAGAGTGACAGTGTCCGAAGTGGATCTAGGCAATACGAGTTTATTTTGGTAGCGAGTTGAAGGCATTACACATTACTCTTGACGCCGTCAAGAGACAAAATCTATATATAGTTTTTTAGTTTTCATTCATTGTGTGCAACTTTGAAGGGACTAAATCCTTTACAAATTTTACAGCTTTTTCAAGGGTTTCAACCCTTTGTTTCTTCCATGCTTAACTGAAGATATGTCCTTTATCAAATCATTCAATATGTCTATGTGTTGTTTGATTATATCTTATGCTTATCTTCTCTTTAACATGCTAGGCTAGGTTTATTTGTGTTTGCTTAGATGTAATGAAACTTAGATATTGATTATGTGTTGGTTGTTTGTTTATAATTGTTGTGGATGAATGAATTCGATGTTAGGCTTAAGAAAACTGGCAGACTTCCAATTGGTAACTTGCTTGAACGTCTTAAGAAACATGATCGGAGGTGTACTACGATATTTTGGTTGTATTTAATGCGTAGGTAACTACTAATGAGGCCATGCTAGGAGCTAGTAGTCGGCTCGACATAGTAAGAGGTAGAAGCTTACAAAGTTAGGGAAGATCGTACACGGCCCTATGAATGGTATTAAGGAATATAACCCGTCATCCATGCAATTGTAACAAACTAATCAACCTGTAAAAGATAGCTAGGGAGTAGTGAAGTCTAAGTAAACACAATTTTCTCTCATTATTGTTTACACCACAATTTAGTTTAAGTTTAGTTTAATTTATTTTGATTGCATCTTTAGTTATTTGGGTTAGTTGACTAGCAACTAATTCCGCCCACTCCTTCCAAAACCGAGATTTTTGCATGCTTTCCTTAAAATATAAAAATACAAAAAGAAACATCCCTCACCTCTAGACCTAGTTTTAGTGAGTTTTAACCCTAGCGAACACTATTCATTGAGTTGAACGATCAATCCCTCGGTACTTGTCACTATACTATACTACAACGGTCAGGTACACTGCCAGGTGGGGATTGCAAGCTTCTCAAGATCCCTTGAGAGGTAAAACCTTTTGCGAGGGTGCAATTCCACGCATCATTTATAGCATAAAATTAACATTTAGTCTATAATTAGGGTTTTGAAATGAAAAGTCCTAAAGAAATGATCAAGGCTTAGGCAAAGGTTCTAAGGCATCCTAATACTATCCTAGTACTGTAATATAAATATTAAAATCAAGATTATAAACTTAATTGACCAAATAGGGATTAACATGGGTTTTGCTAGGTTTAGGGTTTTCTCGATGGGAAAACAACTCGACAAGGGTGCGAGACTTGGTTTGCTAAACTCCTAGGCCTACTATAGCTCGTATACTACTATTACTATAGAATATTTAAGGTAGAGAAGAGAGGTGGTGTGTTTTGAAATGGTTTGGGGGTCGCGAGTATTTATAGGGTCGCAAGGAGTAGTGAGCAAGAAATGGGACACGAGGTGGCAAGAGGAGGAGGGAGATGACTAGTACCAGCTATCTATGACTCTTACAAGCTAGTAGGGTGACTAAGGTGCTCTAGAAGGCGGTTTAGGGATTGTGTGATGGTGGTTTTGTCACAAAGTGAAGGTGGTGACAAGTAGGTGATGCACCAACTTGTGTGCTAGCTAGGCAGGTGCTAGGGAGGGTTCTTAGGGTGACTAAGGTGCTAGGTTAGGTGCTTGAGGTGGTTGAGGTGCTTAAGGTACTTAGTTTTAGGATTAGGGTAAAGGTATGTTTAGTTATAACCTAATTTTTCTTAGTAAGAGATTAAGGTCTAGCTTAGGGTTTACTGTCTAGATCAGGGTCCTATCAGTGTTTAGTGACTATTATTAAGTCCTAAGAAGCTTATACTAAGTGGTGGTAGCTTATAGTAAATATTTGGGAAGGTTTAACCTAGTTCCGGGAAGTTATAGCTGATGAAGCGAAAAGTGTACCGCTTTTAGGGGGTCATTTAAGCCCTAAATCGAGACTATTTGATCAAATATTGCCCTAAATCATTTTTTTTGTCATCTTAGGTACTTTGGAGAAGAAATTTGGAAAAGGAAGCATTTTGGACGTTTTTTGAGCGAAAAAGTGAAGAAAATGACAAAGTCTCTAAATCATGATGAAAACAGTACCTGGCGGCATCACGTATTGCATGTGACGGTGTCACGCTTTGGCAAAAAGGTGGATATGAAGTTTACACGAGACGCGCCAGAATGATTTTTGGGATTAAAGAGTGACGGCGTCACGTTATAATATGCCAAGGCCGTCACATATTAACTTAAAGAGAGACGGCCCAGAGGACTTAAAGAGTGACGACGTCAGGGTTGAACCTGACGACGTCAGATTATTTAGAGTGATGACGTCAGGAAGAAGGTTTACACAAGAAGAAACCTTAGTAAAACCGTCACATGTTGATCAAGACAATCATAACTTACGCGCGGAGTAGCTGACACTGTTTTGGCCATAACTTTTGCATACGAAGAGGTGATTCAAAAGCCCACGCGAAGAGGACAAAGAGATCTACAATTTGATGAAGAAATTTTGGTCTTGACGCCATCAAGTGTATGGGCTGATGCCGTCAAGATGGGCCGGGCAAAAAAGTGCCTATAAATACAACCTTATAACTTCATTATTTGTAAGACCCCAACCCTAGGTCCGATTTTAGGGTTAGGGTAGGTGTTTTTCCAGCAACTTAGAGGGTTTCAATCACTCCAAAAATATCTTGTATTGGTTTGTTGATTCTATCTTTATTATGTTTTCCATTATCATTGTTGCTTTCTCTTCTTTGATGATGTTTTGATAATTCACCTTGTGTCTACTTATGATTGTGTGAAACTTGTATATAATTAATTAGATCTTATTGATTCCTTGTTGATGTTTGTGTCTATCTTCATCAATTAGAGTGTGACACTTTGATAGGTCTAATTGGTTTAGCTTATAATTCTTGTTTCCTATTGTCTCTTGTTTGATTGATTGATGTCGATGTTAGGCTTAAGAATCTGGCAGACTTCCAATTGGTAACTTCCTTGAACGTCTTAAGAAACATGATCGGAGGTGTACTACGATAAATTGGTTATATTTAATGTATAGGTAACTACTAATGATGCTATGTTTGGAGCTAGTAGTCGGCTCGACATAAGATGAAGTAGAAGCTTATAGAGTTGGGGAAGATCGTACACGGTCCCACGAATGATATTAAGGAATATAATCCGTCAATTAAAAGAAGGATGTGACAATTAAATAGGTAGAATTGGATAGCTAGCAAGGAGTAACACATCATAGGTAGATACGCTTCACTTCCCTTGTAGAATCTAAATTTACTTTTCTTGCACATTAGTTTAATTAGTAGCTTTTGGGTTAGTTGATTAGCAACTAATTCCGCCCACTCTTCCAATACCCGAGATTTTTACCTACTTTTCTTAAAATATAAAAACACAAAAGAATCTTCCTTCACCTTTAGACCTAGTTAGATTAATTTCAATCCTAACGAACACTATTCTTTGATTTGAACGATCAATCCCCCGGTACTTGTCACTATACTCTACTACAACGATCATGTACACTGCCTGGTGGGGATTGCAAGCTTCTCAAGATCCCTTGAGAGGTAAAACCTTTTGCGAGGGCACAATTCCATGCATCAAGTTTTTGGCGCCGCAGACTGGGGAATAGTTATTGTTTAGGTTGAAATTTATTATGATTAGGTCTACTCATTAGATACCTATCAAGTGAGATTTTTATTTTCTTTTTATTTTGTAGCTTTCTCGTAGTCTATCTTTTCTTTGTGACTTTGTTTGTAATTTGCTTCAAATGGACTTTTCACTTAGACTTCTAAGATTGCAAGATAAGGTTGTGTGGCTAGAACACCAAGAAGTTCAAAATACCTCATTTAGAGACGCCTATAAATCATATGAGCCTTCACCTAGGATAGATTCTTATGAACAACCTCCATGTTTAAGATCTCATTTTAGTGAGGCCAATAGGAAATGTGACCAAGTTTTCCAAGGAATTACGGAGAGAGCTGTTACAACAAACCATAAGTTGGATGAAGCACTAGGTTTGCTGTTATCACTACCTAAGAAAACAATTGAGGAGGAATTAGCCGAGCATGATCACATTGATCAAAAAGACCTAGGTTTTATGACCAATGACTTTGAATCTCAAGTAATACATGATGAATCCTTTAGGCAAATTGAACATAAGATTATTGAGGAAGATCCTTATGATTCGGACATTGAAGTTGAGATGCCTAGAGAAGCACGTGAGATAATTAGGAGAATGCTTAGGATAGATTCTACCAAAACACATGATGAGGATATAGGTGATCTTGACACATGGAATGATGAGGTCAATAACATAAGCCCACAAAATAATCAACCATCATTTGAGGCACACACACCTCCCGTGACTTACCCCGAAGAAGCAGAAGAAACTTTAGGAATTCCGATGGAGGTAGAACCCTTGGACCAAGCACCACTTGAGGATATAGGTTTGAATACTTGTAATGATAACCTTACTCCTAGTTCTAGGGAATTTCCTAGTGTTGATGAACCGGAACCTCAATCTTTACACACCTTTCCATCCTTAGATATTTTTCTAAGAGACAAAAGAGGAACCGACCCACCCATTAACCAATATTATCCGGGTAGTTTTAGGATGAAGGAAGCCATTCACTCACCCCTTTCATCTCACGTAGCATATTTCCACCCTAAGGGTGTGAATCGCTACTTCCACCCGCACTTAATCCAAAGTGTAGGGAAAACCTCCCCTATTTCCGTTTAATAAGGGTAGAGTCAGGCTCATGACTTGAACAAAAACAAGCGCTTATTGGGAGGCAACCCAAGCTTTATTTGTTTGTTTGTTTGTTTGATTTTATTTGTTTCCGTATGCATGCTTTATTTTAATTGTTTGTGGCTCATGTTTCATACTAAATTGTGAAAATGCTTTACTTTGTTGTTTGTCTTAACTTCTTAAAACGTATTTTACAAAAGCTAAGTGTAAGGGAAACCTAAATTTGTTTTTAAGAACGAAAATTGGACATGAACCACAAAAATATTAAATGAACATGTATATTAGTATTTGTTTGAGTCAAATGCTTGTATCGAGTCATAATGATGTTTTGCAGGATTTTCCAGGAATTAAGGAATAAGTTTTTCCAGAAATTTTCCGGAAACTTAACATGAGATTTCTGTCAGAACACTCTGACGACGTCAGGATTAACACCTGACGGCTTCAGGTGTAAAATTCTATAAATTTCACAAGTTTTGTTTTTCTAACGGAGTCTTAAAGTTTTTGTTAATTCTTTAGTTTTATAAATTCCAGGAAATCTGCAAGCATTCATTCCACAAGCATTATATCCTTATATATATAGATTGCCACCGATTTTACGCGAGGTTGCTTGTTTTCTCAGGTTTAACAGGTTATATTGGACAAGAAGATGATTTATTATTTCGGAAGGGAAGCTTTCAACGTTCATTCTCTTGGAGGAGGATTTAACCATGTTAACGATTTATCCACACCGAACGAATCAGGGGAGTATTTGTTTAATCCTTTTACCTTATTTACTTTTAAATCTCTTTATTGAACATTGGGGACAATGTTCAGCCTAAGTGTAAGGGGAGGGTAAATGATGATACTTTAGAGAATACAATTACGCTTGAGTTTGTTTGTTCAATAGTAGGTGTGTAATAAAACTAAGAGAAATACTTATTAGTCCAATTTTAGCGCCAAATTAAAATTTTTATACTACATTTAGGAGTAAAGCTTTAGCCTTAATGAGTGTCTCATGGATAGGAGTTGTATGACTAGTACAAAAACCGTACCACTTAGAAAAATTTTCCACCCAAATATGTGAGGTTCGCCTTTAGATTTGTTAGGAAAAGCATTCATCATTAGTGCTTATGAGTGTACCGGTAGTACTTAGATTCTAGAACTTGCGTTAGTGATGCATCCCGAGACCGCTTGTGAGACTACATTCGTGTAGTAGGATTTACTCCATGATAAGAGGCATTAGGATCACCCTTGTGTTAAACCCCTATCATAATTACTTGACCATTTAAGTCAATGACCTTGACTAGTAAAGTCAATTAATTTTTCCCACACCTTTGCGATTTACTCATTTTTAGTACACGATACCCATAGTACACGATACCCATAGTACACCCCTCCGAGCCTATCTTTTCGTTTCTAACTTTAAGCATTTTACTTAAAGGAAGAATTTGTTTACAATCCACCCCAAATGTGCAACCAAATCGCCTTAGCCTTCCGTGTATGCACTCATCTTTAGTGCATTATTGTTATTTGTTTAAACCCTTAGTTAATTGTCAAATTCATTACATGGTTGCTAAGTCGAGTCATATCTTGTGCATATTGTTTTGGGATGATTGGGACTCATGTGTAAAGTACTTGTGTTATGAAGTAATGGGGAAGAACATCATATATTACCCCCATATGTGCGTAATCTTAAAAGTGCTTCAAGTGTTTTGATTATCTTAATTCGAGTCATTAGAATAGTTGAATGTAAAGTATGTAAAAGTTCAAGTGTAAGGGGAATGCAAATTCCCTATGATGTATTATTTTGGATGGCAGGGTAAGAGTGTGTGTGTGTATATATATATATATATATATATATATATATATATATATATATATATATATATATATATATATATATATATATATATATATAAATTGAAAAAAAAGAAAAAAAAAGAAAAAGAAAAAGAGAAAAACATACGGACTACCATCCCATTTCCTTTATGTTTATTTTAAGTTTTTGTTATTTTTGCTTTATTAGCTTAAATTGAATCGAGTTTTGGCTTAGCAACGCCATATTGTACATATAATTAACCAAGATGATTAACTCGCCACCAGTAAATATTGCCTTTATCCAACAAAACCGTGTTTATCCTATCCCTACACCTAACGTTATAACCCTTTAAAAGACCTCTTTGATAGTTTATCATAGGTGTTTACGCCAAGTGGTGGAAGTTTGATCCTTTCCCAAGCCTATGGTAATATATTTGCTATGACAGGTAGTGAGAGATGTTTTCCATTTCCTTATTTTGATATATACTTTATTACATCTGAGAGATGTGAGTATCTAAACACTATTTGTGAGGTGCTAGTATATAATTTCCGTGCTTGTTTTTGGTTGAAGTGGAACGATTATTTATTGTAATTACTTTTATATTAGTTTTAAATGACCCCTAACTTGTATTTTTATTGGTGGAAAAGCTCATTTGCTTGAGGACAAGCAAATCCCAAGTGTAGGGATATTTGATGAAGCGAAAAGTGTACCGCTTTTAGGGGGTCATTTAAGTCCTAAATCGAGATTATTTGATCAAATATTGCCCTAAATCGTTCATTTTGTCATCTTAGGTACTTTGGAGAAGAAATTTGGAAAAGGAAGCATTTTGGACGTTTTTTGAGCGAAAAAGTAAAGAAGATGGCAAAGTCTCTAAATCATGCTGAAAACAGTACCTGACGGCGTCATGTATTGCATGTGACGGTGTCACGCTTTGGCCAAAAGGTGGATATGAAGTTTACACGAGATGCGCCAGAATGATTTTTGGGATTAAAGAGTGACGACATCACGTTATAAAATGCCAAGGCCATCACGTATTAACTTAAAAGAGAGACGGCCCAGAGGACTTAAAGAGTGACGGCGTCAGGGTTGAACCTGACGACGCCAGGGTTGAACCTGACGACGTCAGTTGATTTAGAGTGACGACGTCAGGAAGAAGGCTTACACAAGAAGAAACCTTAGTAAAACCGTCACATGTTGATCAAGACAATCATAACTTACGCGCGGAATAGCTGACACTATTTTGGCCATAACTTTTGCATATAAACTCAGATTTAGGTGATTCAAAAGCCCACGCGAAGAGGAATAAGAGATCTACAATTTTATGAAGAAATTTTGGTCTTAACACCGTCAAGTGTATGGACTAATGCCTTCAAGATGGGCCGGGCAGAAAAGTACCTATAAATACAACCTTATAACTTCATTATTTGTAAGCCCCCAACCCTAGGTCCGGTTTTAGGGTTAGGGTAGGTGTTTTTCCAGCAACATAGAGGGTATCAATCACTCCAAAAACATCTTGTATTGTTTTGTTGATTCTATCTTAATTATGTTTTTCATTATCATTGTTGCTTGCTCTTATTTGATGATGTTTTGCTAATTCACCTTGTGTCTACTTATGATTGTGTGAAACTTGTATATAATTGATTAGATCTTATTGATTCCTTATTCATGTTTGTGTCTATCTTCATCAATTAGGGTGTGACACTTCGATAGGTCTAATTGGTTTAGCTTATAATTCTTGTTTCCTCCTGTCTCTTGTTTGATTGATTGATTTCGATGTTAGGCTTTAGAAAACTAGCAGACTTCCAATTGGTAACTTGCTTGAACGTCTTATGAAACATGATCGGATGTGTACTACGATAAATTCATTATATTTAATGCGTAAGTAACTACTAATGATGCTATGTTAGGAGCTAGTAGTTGGCTCGACATAGGATGAAGTGGAAGCTTATAGAGTTGGGGAAGATTGTACACGGCCCCACCAATGGTATTAAGGAATATAACCTGTCAATTAAAACAAGGATGTAACAATTCAATAGGTAGAATTGGATTGCTACCAAGGAGTAATACATCATAGGTAGATACGCTTCACTTCCCTTTTAGAGTCTTAATTTACTTTTCTTGCACATTAGTTTAATTAGTAGCTTTTGGGTTAGTTGATTAGCAACTAATTCTGCCCACTCTTCCAATTCCCGAGAGTTTTACCTGCTTTTCATAAAATATAAAAACACAAAAAGAATCTTCCTTCACCTTTAGACCTAGTTAGATTAATTTCAATCCTAACGAACACTATTCTTTGAGTTGAATGATCAATACCCCGGTACTTGTCACTACTATACTACAACGATCAGGTACACTGCCTGGTGGGGATTGCAAGCTTCTTAAGATCCCTTGAGATGTAAAACCTTTTGCGAGGGCGTAATTCCACGCATCAATAGCCTAGTTAGGGTTTTATGCTTAATAGACTTGTACCTAAGCTCTAAGGGGTTGTACTAGAGTCTAAGGGTGCTAAGATATCCTATTGTTCCTAGGGTAACTCATACATAAGCCTTGAACACTTTCAAACTAGTTCAGATAAGCAATTAGGGTTTTAAAGATAACCGTAAACACATAAGGCTTGATTAGGGTTAGATTAGGGTTTGTTGTGATACTATGATAAGTTTAGTGTCTTAGATTGATAGATTACCTATTGTGGAGTTGTTTTTATCTTATGCTTGACATACCGGGAGTTAGTGTGAAGATATGTGGCTTGAGTGGATACCTGAGCAAGTCTAGAGAGTCATGCAAGTCATGAAATGTTTATAAAGGCAAAAATTTACCTGTGAAATACCTGACATAGGTATTTGTAGTGAGAATGATAGTGGTGAGATTTTACGGGTGATTACAGTCTTACCCCCTTAGAAGAAATCTCGTCTCGAGATTTAGTTGAATGTAGGGTAAAAGATGAACGAGTTGACGATTCGAGAAAGGTGAGGTTATAGAGAAAGAAAGGAATTGTACAAACGGAGTAGAAAATGTTTGTACATGTGCCAGATACTTAGGCTCATTTATTTATATCTCAGTACTCACAAGTAGAGGCGTCCCAATTCTTGTAAGCAAGAGCTTATAAATTCATGATCCGTTTGATTTATAACTTTCTCATTAAAATGAAAGAGCGTCCTAGTTTATTTTAATAGGATAGTCATCATAAATCATCCTTAAGTAGTATCGGCGGAAAATGGAGAGAGTTTACCACACTTAAGGAAGTGTGATACGGAAATGTTTTGGAGACAAGTTCCAGCCATGGTGAAGACAAGTTCTAGTCATGGTGAAGATAAGTTCTAGCCATTGTGAAGACAAGTTCTAGCCATGTTGAAGACAAGTTCTAGCTAAGGTGACTAGTTTTATAGTCTACCTGTTTAGCAACTAGTCACCTGGTAGCATCCCATAACGGCTAGAGTGACGGACGCCAACGATCTCATTTTTGCAACTTTTGCAAGGCGAGATCGTATAATATTATAGTCGAACATAATGAGGATTAAAGTTCGACATAAATATTCTAACAAGATCTAACTAATAGAATTTTTTATATGAAGAGAAATAAGTTCTAACTCTTAGAACATTGTAGGATGAGGTAGGCAGAGTTTAGAGTAAGGAAAAATATAGTGAAAATGACGGAGGAATGAAAGGATGGGAGAAAGTGGAAAGATGGATTTTATAGGAAGGAGTGAAGGGGAAAGAGGGAAGGCAAGGGATGAAATAGGAAGGTATGAAGGAGTGGGAGATAACGAAAGGGTGGAAGAGTAGGAATAGGTGGAATGGGAAAAGGACGGAAGAGTGAGATTTAAATAGGAGAATGAGAAGAAGCGGGAGAATATAATTAAACGGAAGAGTAAGAATATCAGATACCTGAAAAGATGGTATACTAATAGAATTAAGATTTACTAGATTCCTTCAAAGTTTGTTTTCCCCCTAAGGTTCTTCTAGTTTTCATAACTAGTTTTAAAATCTAAGGGTGATATATTGGTCTTTGTTGGTGAAGAAGATCCTATAATAGGAGATGGGCTAGGTGATTCCTTATCTAGGGGTTTACTAGGAGTATCACTATTCCTAAGTAAAGTTTCATGTTTAGTCTTTTGACCTAAGTTGTCTATCATATGTCCTAGGTACTTGAAACCAGGTAGGGTAATATCCATAGTATCCTCTAAGTAGAATTCCTAATGTGTAACCTATGAAACATCAAATCATAAGAAACTAAGTATAGGTAGACTAAAATCCTCAGATGTCTTATTCCTAGTTAATATAGAGATATAAATAAATAAACAAATTTAAATAAATATATACAGTTAAACAAATTTAAATAAATGTGGACATTCAAATAATTAAATATAGATGTATAATTAAAAGGAAAATAAAATAACTGACCCCGAGTCGGTTCATGAAGGCAACCCTCGTCGCTTTCTCAAGACTGTACCAGGAGGGATAGTGCAATGGCAAGGACCTAACCAGGTCGCCAACGAAGTTACTGAACCATGCGCAGTGGGTCCCGACATGAGTGTATGTCCCCTGATCTCCATTCTCGAACTCGATCGACTTCGGGCCCAATCTTTCCACGGCTTTCTTGAACGCTACGTTCTTCGAGGCTTGACGGACCGGTGGCCTGCCGCCATCCCGACCTCCATCCCTCACCCTACCTCCTCGTCAGGGTTGTCGTGACGATCCTACAATTGAAGTGAGTGAAAACGTCATAAAATAACAAGTAACAAAATTCAAATGATCAAGTTTAAGTTTCTTACCACTACGGTGACCGCTCTCAATCTAACGAAAAAGGGGTAGTGGGTCATCGACACCGTCACCACCATGACCGCGCCCTACTGCTACCATCTGTAAAAGTACAAGTTGAATAACATATAGAAATTCGGG
This sequence comes from Artemisia argyi, assembly GCA_030686995.1. Classification (NCBI taxonomy): domain Eukaryota; kingdom Viridiplantae; phylum Streptophyta; class Magnoliopsida; order Asterales; family Asteraceae; genus Artemisia; species Artemisia argyi. The sequence continues at coordinate 140,715,845 of CM060691.1, read as the reverse complement.
AACAAATTAACATAAGCATGCACACATTCAACTAAATACACATTCAAAATAAATATACACATTTAAACAATCCATAACATTATCATTCAAATAAGTGTCGTCTTACAAGTTACAATTTAAGATCAATCTGTTAAATCAACATCACTATCATAAACATCATCAGTCACAACTTGAACTTCATCATCAGAATTGTTTGCATCAGAATCTGCTAAATCATAAGGATCGTCGTCTTCCTCATCAATGAAATCATCGTCGTCATCAACATGAATGATTGGTGGTGGTGCATCAACTAACGTTGATTGAACATCGATATTTAAGGTTTCAAATTCCAAATCATTCAAATTAGCAGACAATTGGAGATTAGATGAGTTGTTGCCATATTTCACATCATCATCGTCTTCTACCATGATGACATCCCAGGTTGTGTTGTGAGACACATCTTGGACGACCTTCCAATGGAGTGGTCGTCTGACAGGATCTTCAAGGTAGAAGACTTGTTTTGCTTGTGCTGCGAGAATTTAAGGTTGATCTTCAAACGCATAGTTACTTGCCCAAATTTGTGTCATGTTGTTTCTAGTGTTAAAACATGAGACTCTACCTCTTTTGGCTAAGTCGATCCCCTTAACTCGAAACAACACAACTTTGAACTGGGTATACTCAAACTCCAGAATATCTTCTAGTTGACCATAATACATTTCTCCTTTCTTCTCGCCAAGTGAACAAATTCCGTTGTTCAGAGTTGTACGTTTTATATCGCGGCTGTGTACGACAAACTTCACACCATTGACTACGCAAGAGTTGACTGAGGTTGGGGTCGATGATGGTCCACAAGCCAAAGCGAATAAGTCGGGAGTACAACTTGGGTCATTGGCTATGTAAAGTTTATCGATCTATGAACAAAGATAAGAATAGATAGAGATGAGTAATATAGTTGTTATTTATACAAGGAAATACATATAATAAGTTTACCTTCGTCTCAAACCATCTAGGAAATTCTTGTTGCATGTCGCTATCAGGACGTTCACTGAAAATGTTCATGATATTAAAAATTAATCGAAAAGATAACTTGGGAAAAAAAAATTTCAAAATAAAAACGCGTACCTCTCGAACTCGTTCATGTACACGTCGATCTCGGGACTATTGTGAAGTACATACCATATCACTTTCTTAATTTCTTGGAGACCTAACCGAATAATTGTCTGTTTACCACAATTTTTACATAGTGATCGGAACACATGGAAATCACTTGTTGGGCTAGGACAGTCCTGAGATGCAGTGGGACGATTAAATTTAGTCCCAATTTTACCCCGAAAATAATGAGAACAAAACGTTAATGCTTCGTCTGCAACATAACCCTCCGCTATTGAACCTTCCGACTTAGCTTTATTTCGTACATAGTTTCTTAGCTTCTTCATGTATCTTTTAAATGGATACATCCACCGGAATGAAACAGGCCCGCCTTCAAGAGGCTCTTCAGGTAAATGCATAACCAAGTGAATCCTAATGTCAAAAAAAGCAGGAGGATATATTTGCTCGAGACTGTACAAAATATTGATCAACTGGTCATTAGCTTTCACCATGTCATTCACCATCAAAGTTTGGGCGCAAATTTGCTTAAAGAATGAACAAAGCTCGATTAATGGTGTATAAGTCTATGCATTCAAGTATTGATGAAGTCCATAAGGAAGTAACCGTTGCATCATTATATGACAGTCATGAGACTTCATGCCCGTTATATTGTTATCATCTTTGGTCACTTTCGACTTGAACTTGGTTCTGAACCCATCTGGCAGTTTAATTGTTTTGATGTATTGACAAAACAATTTTCTTTTATCGGGTGTGAGGGAGTACTTAACATGAGGTTTCAAGCACTTCCCGTTTTGTTTGTTTTCGAGCCACAACTCCCGTCGAATGCCCAAAGCTTGCAAATCTTGTCTTGCCTTAGCGGTGTCTTTAGATTTGTCATTCATTAGCAAAGTGTTCAAGATACTCTCCAACACATTTTTTTCAATATGCATGACATCTAAATTGTGTGGTAGAGAAAGAAAAGACCAATATTCAAGCTCGTAGAAAATAGACCGTTTAGTCCAGTTCAGTTCGGTTATATGATTACGTTTTATCTTCCCCCCCCCCCCCCCAATAATCTGGATGTTTCTCAGGCAAACGTGTGGGCAATATTGCAAGTTGAGTCAATATATCAGCTGGAGTATCTTTTTTAGGAGGATCTCTATAATCGGTTTCACCATTGAATGTCGTATAGTCCCTCCTCCATTTATGGTTTTTTTAAGAATCTTCTATGACCAACATAAGCTGTTTTGCTTTGAACACGCATAGCCAGAGTATCTACTTTGCATGTAGGGCATCCGTAGTAATCTTGGCCACTCCAACCGGACAAACTACTTCGAGCAGGAAAATCATTGATGGTCCATAAAAGCATCGCTCTCATGTGGAATTCTTTGCATGTAACAGCGTCCATAGTCAGTTCACCTAGTTTTTCCCATAATTTCTTAAGGTCATCAATCAAAGGCATTAAGTAAACATCAATGTCCTTCGCCGGTGATTTAGGGCCAGGAATCAACAATGTCAGCATCAAAGAAGTCTCTTTCATGCATAACCACGGAGGCAAGTTGTATGTTGTTAATATAACCAGCCACATGTTGTAAGTCTGACTAAGGTTACTATAGAATATCAATAATCAAAACATATATGGTTCTTGTAAGTATTGTAAGATTCAAGAAAGAGACTAGAGAGAGAAAGTGAGTTGGGTGTTCCTAGAGAGAGAGAGAGATGAGAGAAAAATGTAAGATTAGATTAGTGAAAATGGAAAGCACCAACCCTCTCCACATGTGGAGAGGGGTATTTATAATTTCCTATAAAAAAAGATAAAACGCCCACAACTGGGCTGTAGATCAGGCATACAGTGGGTAAATACCCGTCCTTCTTCCACGGTGTTACTTAAACTAATACTAACTAATAAATAAACTAATTACGAGCTAACTTAATGCTATTACAATATTTAGGTGACCGAGTCTTTTATAGGAATATTTGTATTCCTAACAATCTCCCCCTAAGCGAGGTCACCTTGGAAATTAAGCTCCTTGATCTTCAAGCATTCTTTAGACTTTGTAGCTCGTCGGTTCTGATTCTTCACTTTTCACCACACTTTGTACTTCAAGCAATGATCATGTGATTTGAGTTCCTTTGTAATGTGTGATCTTTGGGTTTCTTTGTGATCATCAGCCACAGTAAATCTCCAAGCCCATCCACAGTAGTATCGCCTTCATGTGATGTAGTGACTTTAGGACCGTCATGCTCACACCCTTCTGGATCAGGAGACTTTACATCAGAGTTGCGGATCAGGAGACTTTTCTTCAGAGTTGCGGAAATGTTGTTGGTAGTCTCTCAACATTCGTTGTAGTAAGTCTCTCTTCATCATTGATAGTGAGGAGGATGTGTGAGCATGACGTATGGATTGACCCGATTCAGTTGGAAATAGGAGCCATCAACGCCATCTTTATATGTGTCCCTAAAATAAATCAGTTAGCAATAAAGATAGAGAACAAATATGGCTTTGTCATTCGTTCTGCGAGGACAGACTACCCTCCGGTTTTGTGAAAACCGACCTGTGATCAGGTAGAGTCTCTTTTAAAGAAAACTCTCCTTGACAGGAATTTCCAGCTTGTAGTAATGAATTTTCCAAAGAATCCACTTCGGAATCTTCATACTTAGCATGTTCTCATACCGGAACGTCTCAAAGTAGACAGCACGATAGAGTGAATCGGTGAATAAATATTCACGGATTGATGAGAAATTGATTTATAGAAATCACTCGCGTGTCATATGATAAACTTTTTCTGAGACACGACGAGAGTTTTAAGCATTGAATCATATTTCCATCAAAAATACTTTTGTTTGAAAGGTTTTACACAATCAATGTGCTCGAAAATTAGTTGTGAGCTCATTGAAAGGTTTTTTGCAAAAGTATCCGTCAATCCATATCCTGGAACAAGTTTGATGCAATGTTGAATCACACCATTGTTGCTTTCCAGTTGTCACTTGATCATTGACCCAAGATGGATCTCACATGTCACCTACCAAGAGCTTGAAAGATGTCCGCTCTAGAAGGATTTCCATCTTCATTATGAATATTTTCATATCACTCGGATGTTCTGGCAATACCACAAGGATAATGCGTAGGACTCTAAATATTTTATCTTATTTTCCACATTGTGTGAAACAATAAGCATATTTGGAAGTGTGTCCTATCGAGATTTATGGATGATCTCATGGCTCTAGACTCAATAGTGCATTTTGATCCGCTCCTGGAGACTGGGGAGGCGTCTCCTGTTTAGGTATCAACATAGCTCGCAATGAGCGGTCGATACATTGCACAAGGTTCCCTGTGAGAATGAAACAAGCTCTTTTAAGAGAACTTGAGTGGTTGGGAAGTTTAGTGCAGTGCGTCACTGGGTCCATGACGTCTTGTCTTCAATACCGGTGTTACCTTAGTAACCGCCAGTAGATTATGAATTGAACCCGGTTTCTGCCCTAAGGTTGAATATATGGAGGGATATTTCTTTTCACCCTTTCTCATTACATTTCTTTTTCATTCTTCAACCCCTTCCGTGCTTACCAAGACTTCACCACTAGAACCTTGTTGGGTTTGTTCCAGTCCTAGCTCTATCTCAGTCTGCACTCTTCCTTTTCTCACTTTACTCCTTCTTTCAATCGTTCCTAAGGACTTCTAATCTATCTAGAGGATTATCCCTGGGAACACTAGTATAGATTTGGCCTTTCGTCACACATAGCGTATTTTGAATGGTCACGCAGCAACATATTTACGTGACTAAATGTACCAGCCTTAATTAAACAGCCACACTTGATCCGACTTGTGTGACCATTTCGTAAAATATATGTCACACATTGGTGTATATATGTGACTAGAGGGTAACTGGTAAATATTTTTCGACATTTTAGTCACTTTTAATTCGGGACGTGTGACTGATACAAATCAGCTCAAAACATTAGTCACACTATTGATATACATATGTGACAAATATATGTCACACAATTGAACAGTGTGACTAAAAAAGATATACGGTCACATGAAGTACTTGCATAAGTGGCTAAATTATATAGTCAAGTTTGTCACACATTATATAAACGTGACTGCTATTCTTTGCTGAATAGTTAGCCACATATGAATTTGTAATGTGTGACAACTAAAATGTAACTTTGAAGCGTTAGTCACGATATGCATTTAATAGTGACAAATATATATGTTACACACTTGAAGAGTGTGACCAAATGCCATATATGGTCACACTAAACCATACAAACATGATTAAGCATAACGAAAATTCGATACATATGGTCACGTAAGTTAATATGTGTGTCTAAAGTTTAGTGTGTGTTTGCTTTCCAAATCCTAATGTGTATAGTCACATATATTTATAGCACGATCATGTGACTATAGGCTTTACAATAGTCACACCATATCACAAATGTGTATCTACATCATGATTATGGCCACGTTATAAGGGTATTATATGTGACCATTAACCATGTACACATTTATCCTTGTAACATAAATGAAGTTGTTGTAGTCTACTTAAATTATATGTTAATCATTACCTAAAAATAGATTTAGTTAGTTGTAAAATGAATTTAGATAGGATTGTTTTATTTTTTAAAAATTTACAAAGATTTGTTGTTTTAATATTGTAGTTTTAAATGTTTGTAACAATCATTTAAAACTATAATGTAAAAGTTATAATCTAATTAAAATTCTTGTATTTAAAAATGAAATAAAGTTAAAACATCAAGTTAAACGAAATGAAGTAGTTGTAATCTACTTTAATTATGTTAACGCTGCTTGGCATAACTTAATGCTGCTAGGCATAAATTAATGTTGCTAGGAAATTTTGGGATGTGTATGTTGGTAACCAAAACGTTTAGCATTTATTACCCAAACACGCCTAAAACACATTTTCACATGTAATTACCCCGCCTATTTATATGCTATAACCCAAGTAACTTCCTCATTCATCCGGTAAACAAAATCAGTAAAACATAAATTGTATCAAAGGGTGTAAGAATGTCTCCATTTGTGCTTCTTCAGGAACTTGAAGCGGCTGCTATCTCAACTGAGTTACCATACCAAATGACGGTGTATTTTGATAGGGAGACACAGCGTGATGTGAAGTATGCGAAAGATCCGTTTAAGGCATATCAAGAGTTGCTTGATATTGTTATTCAAAGGAACAAGTACATGGCTGAAATGGAACTTGTGCGTCCTTCGGTGCAGATGTTCAAGTGCTTGGAGTATTTTAAGAAGCTTCAAAAGTCCGACATTATCGAGCTTTTGGAATTGAAGAAGAAGATTGCCGAAGCGAAGCTCAAGCTTTTCAACAAGCACGCATTTGTCAAGGGACTTTAGAGTTTCTTTTAATGTTTTTTATCAACCATGTTATGTTCCTTTGAATTTTAATGTTATGTTTTTATCATGTCATGTTATGTTTTTTTTAATCAACTTTAATGTTATATTATTAATTATGTTGCCTGCAAGTAGATATACTAGTGAAGACTGCAAATTTTTTCATTGCCATAGAAATGCTTGACTTTTTGGAGTCTAAATCAATTACAATAGGCTAAATTACACAAACAACTATTGTAATAGCAGTAGTAACTTAATAATAGCATTAGTAACTTTTGTACCAACAACATAGAAGATACAATTATCTATTTAATGAAAACAGAGAAGCTACACCCCTGCTACCTCCAAACACCTTATCTTCTTCTATTCCGTTCTTTCATTTGTCTCTCATACTAAGCACGAATTCTTTCAATGAGATCTTTAACTACCTCTGTAATTTCTTCACATATGATCTTTTTAGATATCATCACAGCAAGTAAATTAGCACTCAAAGGATACTCTTTTTCTGCAAGCATAAAAACATCAACTCCACCTTGTGTTGATAACTGATGTACATGGCAGCTATCATAAAACTTCCATGAAGTTGAGAGATCATAAATTGAGAAGTTCCAATAGATATCTGCTGGATCAGGTTCATATAACCTGTGTAACTCAACCCACAGCTCTTGCTCTTTCATATCTGGCTTCTTGATTGTTTTGAGTTTTTTTGAACCAACTCCCATAATCTGTCTAAGTCTTCTCTGTCACTTCTTCTTATCAATTCCTGAAAACTTTTGCACACTTCTGATCCTCCACCAAGCCTGATTATCTTCCAAGCCTTTCCAAATTTATCTTTGTAAATCTCCCAGTCTATGATTGGATGTCTAGATTGAATAGGATCAGCATATAATGTTTCAGGAACAATCACCATCATCTGATCAAGAGAAGAGCTGTCTTCATTTCTTTGTGAATCATTCTTCTTCTCAGCATGCTCGTCTTTAATGATCTTTTGTTTCTTTGATGCTGTTTCTTCTGTACCCATGGGGATAAACTTTTCTTCAATATATCTCTTACAGTGGTAGTATAGATGTGCAATTTCGTCATATGACTTTCCCCTGAGTTGATGAGGTTTATAAAAACCTTGATTCTTTAAGTATGTTTTCATTACACTCATGAGCGGAGACTTTGTGGTATTTCTTTTCCTCTTCTGACTTTGACCTTGCTTCATTGACTTACTTCGCTGACTCAAAGCTAATTCTACACCTCTTTCATTTATCAAATCAGCAAGTCTTTGTACTCTGTTATCATCAGTTAAAGTCTTATCTTTGTAAAGTTCTACAATTCTAGCCTGTAGAACTTCATCCTCATCAATAAAAGCTTGCATTTTTTCTGCATGAGCTCTTTTTGCTCCTTTTCTTGAAGAATGAATGCTACTAGCTCTTCTGTCTCAAATTCAGACATTTTATATCTCCTTTTCTCATCCAAAAATTTAGCTATTTCAGCTTCATCAACTCTCTTTGCAACCTCTTCAGCAGTAGAAACATCTTATACCACCTTGGCCAGTTGTTCAACATTACTAGTAGCAGCAGTTTCTCCCAAACTAGTATTAGTCTCCACCATGATCTTTGAAGCTTGTGCAATATTTTCACCTAGAAACTCCACTACCTGCTGTTTATTTACATCTTCCAAAACCGCCTCATTACCCTCATTGTCAGCAACTACATAGTCATCATCCATATTATCACCACTATCAATCCCAATATCCATATCCACATGCATATCAGCACAAGCACCTTCAGCATTTGTCGTTTCCTCCCTTGAGACTCTGCTTTCATTCCTCCCCTGTTTGGGAGGATCCTCCAAACTAGCAGCCTTAGAAGAACTCATCCTGTGTGCTGTGCCCACCTTATTCAAACGTCTGAACTGAGTTTTTCTTGAGCTCTGTTGACTTTCCAAATATTGAAGTCTCTTTTTCAACTTTTTGATCTTTTCACCTTGTTTTGTTGAGCGCTTTTGGAGGCCAAGAACATCCTTTTCTTACTGGATACAATTGTCCTTCAAATCCTGTATAAGTTTCATTCTAGCCTCACGACTTCGGCTTGTGTTACCTAGCCCGAGAGATGGATCATTGGAATTGACATTTTGTGCATCAATATGCATCAATTCATGTGTTTCAGATCTACCCTCATCACTTCGAGATGTGTTACCTTCACTGAGAGGTGAATCAACGACTGTATACTCAGTCTCATGTATGTTACCACTGGCCTGCTCAACTTCTAAGCTAGCAGTAGAAGTGGTAGCCCCTTCCATGACATCCTCACCCTTTTTTTGTGGAAGGTTCACCATATATGGAAAAAGTGGTGTAACCCTTCCTGAAAAATCCTTGCCATTATTTTTCAGATTTGAAAATACTTTCTTTTGTAGTGAGGTGGCATAAAAAGTTTCTCTATGTGTCTTATTAGTAGTCAATTGATTTGGAATAATAAGCTGCAAAAACCTTGGATATAAAGAGTTACCATCATACCATCCAAAATCATTTTTGAAAAATTAAAAGGTTTTCCTTTACTAAGGCATATCACTGCTGATGCCATGGTGGTACCAAACTCATTCCAACCTGTTGTTTTAGGACTCAAACAATGTAAGAGAGTATGAATCAAGAATTTCCACTGAGATGAGAAGAGACCTTTGTAAAATTTTAATCTATCATTCTTCTTCTCATACCCCATTTTTTTCAAACCTTTGAAAATCGCGGCATTTTCAAGACACACAATCACTTCATTATCTGGTAGGTTAAGAGATTCCCAAATAGATGCCTCAGTTATGAGTATATGTTGGCCATCTACCTTAGCCTTAATCTGTTTTTCTCCATTAAAAGTTATGACCTTAGTAGTAGCCCAAAACTGCTTAATAAAAGAAATGCATATAGGAGGATTCACAGTTAATGCATACCTAATAGGGGTAGCATTCAAGAAATCGATTATCTGTGTGAATCCTTCAGAACCATCTAGTTTCTTCAAAAAAGCGACCATGTTGTGTCTGTCAATAAATGTGCGTTTTGATTCAATTGGCAACACCATCTTGAATTAGGGTTTTGTGATTTGGGGATTTTGAAAATGATTGATAAAAGATGTTAGTGTTCGTGATTATAGAGAAATTATATGTGCGTGAAACTGAATTATCGATTTGATTGGGGATTTAAACCGTTAAGTGTAAATGTTATCAATCCACCCCTGCACTCTCAGTTCTAGCAGTACAAACCCACCTGAAATAACGTTTTCTTAGCAGCAATTTTTTTTTTTTTTTTTTTTTTTTTTTAGTGCAAAGGGTGAATCATTATATTAATATCAACAAGTAATGAGAAAATTGAGCAATGACAAAAGTACTGGAATTAAGATTAAACATTTTCTATTAAAACTTGAAATGAAAAATTACAAAATAATGTACAAAACCAGCTGCAGTAACATTTTCTTAGCAGCAAAATCTTTTTTAGTGCAAAGGGTGAATCATTATATAAATATCAACAAGTAATGAGAAAATTGAGCAATGACAAAAGTACTGGAATTAAGATTAAACATTTCTTCCTTATAACTTGAAATAAAAAATTACAAAATACTTGAAATAAAAGTTACACATTCTAAAAATCTACTAATCTAATTTTGGAGATTTCTCCGAGTCAAATGCCACATGCGCATCTTCGTAATCCAACCCATCAAACTCCACATCAGACAAATCATCATCATCCAATGTCTTGTACGCCTTGGGATGTCGTTTGAGAGATGGTTTTTTTGTTGCTATGTATTCCTTTTCATCCTCAACATGTTGTTTGATAGATTGTGTTTTTCCTGCTTTCTTTCTTTCAGTAGCCCATCAATTGTACCTCGCATTTCCACCCAATTTAAAATTTTTTACACTTTTTTCTGCTTTATTTTTTGAAGCAGACATGCTTGAACCTTCTCCCTCAACCCATTGTGCTGATCTCTTGTTGTTTGCAGACATTGTTTATGAATACTTCTTGCAGGTTTTTGTTTAGAGATTTGATAAACTAGGATTTGTGATTTGAGATACACATAGTAACGAGTATAAAAAGGGGATATGGGAAAACCAAACTACCTATGTTTAATGCAGGAAAGGATTGATGTTTCCCACAGGTGGCTTGAACCTTTTCAAGATCTTCGGGCCAACCATGATCCATTGGGACGAACGTTTTCCAGGGATCAATGCTTATATATAACTCTTGACAGAACTATATACATATTAGTCGCCAACAAAGACTAGTCACAATCGAACATGATTGACCTGAAGAAATCTGCAAAATTTCATGATTGACCTGATCCAAATATCCCTTTAGAAAGTAGTCTGACCATGGATTTACTGCAAAAAAAATAAAAAATATATTAAAAATTTTAAAAATATAGTGTAAATGAAATAAAAGATAATGTTGCAATTCAGGGTGTGTTTGAAACAACCTTTGTTCTTGGAACTAATACTTGATAATTGTTTCTGTATTTTGGCAAGTTGAACATATACTTGATAATTGTTTCTGTATTTTGGCAAAGAGCAAAGATGAATCAGTAGTGGATGAAACACCAGAACAAGTTTATGTTCATACTTGAAAGTGGTGGCTTTTCATCCATCGCTGATACTTCTTCCATCTTTGATACTTGGCTGTTTTAGCCTAAATATTCGCACACACATCCACCACTTTTTTTCCTTATTCTCTCAATACAAATGCAACATAATTCTAATATCAAAAATACATCATACATATATGTAAAGCAAACAGAGTGATATAAACAATCTACAAATGTTGAGTAAAGAATAGAGTCTAAGTAACATCACTCATCTTGAATGCGACAATGAAGGAGTGTGGCCTGTCATGAACAATACACACTATATCATTATCACATTGAAGACGTCTCAATTATCAGGGCCCATCTATCTAACGATGTAGATGGGTTCCATCGCTTTAATTGGACCCTGTTTTCTAACGATGTTTAATCTTGATAATTGAAAGAACCATTAAAAATCGTTAGAAAATGGGGTCCAACAAAAGCGATGGAACCCATCTACATCGTTAGATAGATGGGCCCTGATAATTGAGCTTTAAGTTCTTAGCAACCAAATTCTTACTATCATTTATATTGCTCACTTAAATGTGACGAACATACATATTAGTTATGTATGTCCTATGACATTAGAGAACTAATAATGAATCAATGAAATCATATTAAATTTATATCAACAATGCAATGAAAATATTTTCATTGTAACTAAATACATGAAAAAACTCTTTAAGTTCTTGATGTTTATTGTACTTCAACCTAATCCTAAGATAAAATAAGCTAATCCAAGCAAACCTTAATATCTCTTTTGCTCTAATTATTCACAAAAACAACACAACATGTTATTCCTTATTCTATCAATACAAATTGTACTTGATAATTATTTCTATATTTTGACAAAGAGCAAAGATGAATCAATAATAGATGGACAACACCAGAACAAGTTTATGTTCATACTTGAAAGTGGTGTCTGTCCACCTATCATTGATACTTCTTCCATCTTTGATACTTGGACGTTTTAGCCTAAATATTCGCACACACATCCGCCACTTTTCTTCCTTATTCTCTCAATACAAATGCAACATAATTCTTATAACAGATAGTCAACCTAATCCTAAGATAAAATAAGCTAATCCAAGCAAACCTTAATATCTCTTTTGCTCTAATTATTCACATAAACAACACAGCATGTTCTTCCTTATTCTATCAACACAAATGCAACGCAATTCTTATAACAGATAATCAACCTAAGCCTAAGAATAAATAGCTCTAAGGGGGTATTTGGATTATATTCATTTGTGATCTTATCAGCTTTTTGAGATTTGGGATCAAAACCTAGATCTGAGTGAGTTGTAACTATGAGTGTGAGAGATAAAGAGATGATTATGGAAATGTGTGAAGTGTGTTTGATAAGTTTGTGTATATATATATATATATATATATATATATATATATATATATATATATATATATATATATATATATATATATATATATATATATTACTGTAGAAGTGTAAACGAAGTGTGTTTGATACTCTTGCTAGGGGTGTTCACGGGGCGGTTCAGTTCGGTTCGGTTAGTTGGAAGATTTTAACTATCCATCGCGGGCCGGGTAATTTATTTATATTATATACGGTTTGGTTTGGTTAACCACTGATATCTAAAAGGAAAAACCGAAATCGAATGCTTGGTTTGTCAGTTTCTCAGGTTTTTTGAACACCCCTAATGCTTGGTAGGGGGTTATAGGGGTGAAGAATGGGAAAGGTAGCGAAAAAATATGCTTGGCAAAGCATAATGCAATAACCCATTACCCAATAGTGGGTAATGGATCATTAACCAATAAATTGGGGGGATTGATCTTCTTTACATTTCCCTTTCCCGACCATTAGCTTACATTTTCCCTTTCCCTTTCCCAAGTTTGAACCAAGCGCACTTGGCCTTTAGTGTATTTTGTATTTAAAAAGTCGCCCATGTGAATTAGCCATTATCACCGGTTATGCATGGTTTCCATTACACTATAAGCGACTACAACACAATGCACATGACCCACGACCCATGTTAATTACCCATTATATTGTCGATCACCATGAATGTATTGGTTGATAACATTACACTATAAGCCACTACAACCCAATACATATGACCCATTACCCATGTTAATTACCAATTGTCAACAGTCATGGATGTGTCGTAACATGACACTCTAAGCAACTATCCACCCAATGCATATGACCCATATGATTGATGTCAAATACCCATTAATTAATAAATGTGACCAGTGATAACCTAATGCACATGACCCATGACCCATGTGAATTAGCCATTATCACCGCTAATGCATGGTTTCCATTACACTAAAAGCCACTATAACCCAATGCACATGACCCATGTTAATTACCAATTGTCAACAGTCATGGATGTGTCGTAACATGACACTCTATGCAACTATTCACCTAATGCATATGACCCATATGATCGATGTCAAATACCTATTAGTTAATGAATGTGACCAGTGATAACCTAATGCACATGACCCATGACCCATGTGAATTAGCCATTATCACCGGTAATGCATGGTTACCATTACACTAAAAGCCACTCTAACCCAATGCACATGACCCATGACCCATGCATGTTAATTACCAATTGTCAACAGTCATGGATGTGTCGTAACATGACACTCTAAGCAACTATCCACCCAATGCACATGACCTATATGATCGATGTAGGGATGAGCACGGTACCAGAATGGTACCGAACCCGTACCGAATTGGTGGTACCGTTTTTTTCCCGAGCATGAAAGGGGGTACCGGTACCGTACCAGACGGGATTCGGATACCGGTACCGGTACTGGTTTCGGTACCGGTACCAGGAAATCGGGTTTTTCCCATTTTTATTCGGGAATTTCCCGATTTGGTACCGGTTCCGTACCGAATTAGTAGTCCCGATTTTTTTTTCACCTTATTTCGTAGTCCCGGTACCGTACCGTATATCAGGAATGGTACCGTTTCGGTACAATACCGGTACGGTTCTGGTTCGGTTCCGGGATTCGGGTCAAAATGCTCATCCCTAGATCGATGTCAAATATCCATTAATTAATGAATGTGACCAGTGATAACCTAATTACTGCACATGACCCATGACCCATGTGAATTAGCCATTATCACTGGTCATGCATGGGTTGCACCGGCTTGGTAGGTGTATACCATTTGTCACAGACACTAAGAAGTAAGCATCCCGGGACCTTCCCGATCATATGTTATCCGGGATCGAGAAAGTTTGAACTCAGATTGAGCTTGACTCGAAAAGCTCGATTTATCTGTAGAGATGTGTTTTATTACAAAAATTAAATTTGAAATATAACCTAAGAATTGAATTTGGTTCGACTTCAGCTCGAAAAGCTTGATACATTCATAAGTAAGTATTTACACTTAGTACACTTACATATTAAAAAAAACATATATTTTATATCACTTACAAGCTCGAGAACTCAACAATAACTCGAGTTGAACTTGTATAAGGTTGAGCTCAACTCATTAAACATTTCGAGATCATTTGATAGGCTTTCAATCTCCAAATTTTTAGTATAGCGCTCAACATCCCACCCCTAAATTTTCCCCAAAATTTCAAGCTCCCGCTCTGCTCATATGGCGCCCCTTTTTCACCCTAAATCAAAACATTAACACTACTAGCTTAGTCAGATCTATCTTCTCTCTATTCATCTCTTCTCCTTCTCTCTAGAACCGACTCACACCACCGCCTTATCTCGCCGTGGTTCCACCAACCATCGCACCTCCACGCCATCACCGTCATCAAGACAAGGGAACTGTATGGGAAACTTTGTTTGCTTTGGTTGTTTGGTTCGAGATAACCACCAGCATCACAGTCGAGCCACCATTACCCTCATCTCTCATATCCTACTCTGCTAATGGGTATGCTCAAACACATATTTAATTTATATTTTCTTAAATGTGTAATCGAATATAAAACGATTTAAATTGATTTACGTGGATTAAACTAGCCTAAAACATGTTTTTGATTATAAATTCGTGTTATGGTAATCGTTGCAGGTAGACTTATTAAGACGAAATAGTTTTCCTGTTTATTGGAATGGAGACAATCGACGTGTTCTAAGAGGCCACTTATCGTAAAGGGAGTCTTGATTGGTTTCCACTCCGGGAGGATGTTGCTGAACAGTTGGAGTTTGCTTATCTCAGTTGCATAAGTTATCTATCAAAAGATTAACATAACATCTGTTATATAGGAAATTAACTCAAATATGGTTGCTTTTTGTCAAACTGTTTCATTTGTACCAAATGTTAGTGATTTGCTTGCTTGGTAATGTGTTTGACATTTATTCATTCCACGTTTGGCACTGCATAAAATTGCAACCATTTGTATATTATTTGTTGCCCGATTCGATATGCAACCCGTATGTTTGTTTTTGAGGCTAAACTTATATTTGGGACATCTAATGTTGTCGTCTTTTATGTTAGCATTAATCACGTTACTTGTTTCTTGCAGGGGCTACATGCTATTTTTATGGGTGAGGATGATACATGGGATGCCTGGCTAAAAATTCCCTCAGATGGATTTTCTGGCACACTTCATTTTTGAGGCGTGGGTATGCTCCATCTCAGTCACCAAAGCCAACCCATATATATTTTTACAGTTTCATGGTTGGTAGATGTTATATTATGCAGCGTTATTAGTGCCTTAGTTTCTTACATTTCCCATATTTTTTTTGCAGAAAGAAAGTGGCATTAGACTCAGATGTAAGCCACTTTTTATGTTGTTAACAATTTCATTTTCTAATGATAACACCATTGTATTTCTTAATTTATATTGCAGGTGACCACTCCAATGGCCATTGAAACTTTGGTAAACGTACCAGTAATGGAAACAGTGGTAAGTAATAAAACATCCACCTTTGATTTTTTTTAGTTTTACGTACATGACTAATGTACCGTGTTTTATATATACATATAGGAACCTGTTAAAACTATCGGACATACGAAAACGCTTAAGCCACGACAAACCGGTTCTACAGGTTACACCACCAACTATGATACCAAATATTAATGAACAAAATACAGGACTAAAATTAGTACCAACGAAGCGAAAACATTTGGTCTCTAGTGAAACCTTGCAAAAGCAAGCTAAGGCGGCGAAGAGTCAACAGGTTTTAACTTATGATAGTTGAGAATTTGATTATATACGACATTACAATTATATATATATTTGCTTCATTTATATACATTCTGTTATATATATATATATATATATATATATATATATATATATATATATATATATATATATATATATATATATACACACTAGCAGTAGTAACTCTGCTCCAGCAGTACTAACGTGGTACTAGTATTAACTCTCCTATCATGTTTGTGCAGATTGTTGAACCAGTGGCTCATCTAGTTCTGTTATGTTGTGAGCTTTGACATGTTCTAGTCCTGCTCTCATCCTGATGTGTTGATATGCACTAGCCTACATTTTCAAGGCTTTTATATCCAGATGATGAGATTAGATTAATGGGAGAAAAACTTGTAAGTTTAACTGCAAATTTTATTAGTATGTTCATTGTTTTGGATTAAAAGTCTTCATGATGTTGTTAGAATTACTGCTGATCATGTTTGTGTTAATATTGCTTAGATGGATTTAGTGCAGCTCATGAACTTCAAAGAAAATGTGGCCAAGTATTTACTACTGCTAGTACAAAAGTTACTACTGCTAGTTAAAGTTGGTACTGCTCATAGATTAAGACCGCTCGAAGTTGCTACTTGCTTATGGAAAAGATTATAGATACTTATAAAGAAACTATTGTAAGCCGACTAGGACTCCTTGGTGTATAAAAGGATGTCCAATTATACATTTTGTTCAGTTATACATTCCAATTTTATTGTATTTGAATTTGTTTTGATATATATTTGAATTGTTTTGATATATATTGATTTTTTAAATGTGACTAAAAGATGCATATAGTCACACTTATTAACACTTTTGGTCACTGTTTGCTTTAGTCGTTGTGTGACTAAATGTTACTGAAGGCCACACAAACATAAAATTCACGTGGCCATTGGATGATCTATAGTCACACAAAATACACATTTCTTCACTTTAAACAGCATATGGTCACACTTATTTACACTTTTGGCCACTGTTTGATTAATGGTATGTGACTAAATACCCAAAATAAACATGCTTTGTGTGACTAAATATTACAAAAGGCCACACAAACATAAAATTCATGTGGCCATTGGATGATCAATAGTCACACAAAATACACATTTCTTCACTTTAAACAGCATATAATCACACTTATTAACACTTTTGGCCACTGTTTGATTAATGGTATGTGACTAAATACCCAAAACAAACATGCTTTGTGTGACTAAATATTACAAAAGGCCACACAAACATAAAATTCACGTGGCCATTGGATGATCAATAGTTACACAAAATACACATTTCTTCACTTTAAATAGCATATGATCACACTTATTCACACTTTTGGCCACTGTTTGATTAATGGTATGTGACTAAATACCCAAAACAAACATGCTTTGTGTTACTAAATATTACAAAAGGTCACACAAACATAAAATTTCACGTGGCCATTGGATGATCAATAGTCACACAAAATACACATTTCTTCACTTTAAACAGCATATGGTCACACTTATTCACACTTTTGGCCACTTTGTGTTAAATTGTATGTGACTAACTGCATAAAAATAACACCCATTGTGTGACTAAATCATCACAAACGTTACATTTATTGAATTTTCATGTGGCCATTGGATTATCAATAGCCACACAAAATACACATTTACTTGAATGTATCATCTCAAATGTCACATATATTATATATTTATGTGGCCAAAGGACGAACAATAGTCACTCTCAAAAAACATTCGTGTGACTATAAGGTGTTTACGGTCACTGATAATGACTAATCCAACAAAACTTATGCATAATTTGTCACACATATTCGGGGTTTTGGTCACTCTTTTTCGATGGAAAAGGCCACGAACTCAACAATGTGACCATATGCCACCTACGGTGGCGGGACTTTTGGTGACACACAACGAAAAAAACATGTGTAACTATAGGCATATCATCACAAATTTTTGGCGTGACCAATACAACTTTTTGTACCAGTGGAAGATCCTTCCGGTTCTGGTGGATCATGGGTACTCATACCTAACCTTAACCATCCTTATAACTCCATGCATAAAGATAAATGGTCGGTCTTTGGTATTACTTCCACAAATGCCTTTTGCTCCCCCTCAATATGTGCATCGATATTCGAAAGTGTTTAGCATATATGTGGGAGCCTATTTATTGAGTCCAAAAGATCACTTTTGATTATCATATTTCATATTTAAATCACATTCTCTCCCCCGATCAAAAATTTCAAATCTTTCGAGATTTTGGATCTCAATTGATTTAAATAAGTTAGAAAGCTTTTGGGAGAGAAATGCGGTCAGTTTTAATATTTTCAGATAAAAGGAACCTTTTTCTTGCTCCCCCTCAATCAGTGAGGGAGGTTGTTATGTATCAGATTTGAAGAGTTTACAAAAGATTTGAAGTTATAACGAAAACTCTTTGAAAATGTTCTCATTCTGACACATAACCATGACAA
Source organism: Artemisia argyi (assembly GCA_030686995.1). NCBI lineage: Eukaryota > Viridiplantae > Streptophyta > Magnoliopsida > Asterales > Asteraceae > Artemisia > Artemisia argyi. Next base: position 140,697,203 of record CM060691.1, on the reverse strand, counting down.
ATCATTTTGTTGCAAGGATTATGTACAAAGTGTGGAGAGTTTTGATGATACATAAAATTTTGAGAAATCACTATCCCCCTCAAACAATGACAGATGTTAAAGCTTAAAAAAATGATGTCATTGATTGAGTGAAAAATTTTATCAAAATTTTGAGTTCAATTTGATTTTCAATCAAAATCTCATGGTGCCACCAAGTTTTACACAAATACTTTTCGGAAAAATCATAGAAGAGAAAGTATTTGGCGATAAAAAGAAGATTTCTCTTCTTTATCAAGCAATAATGCCCTGAAGCGTACATTAGATCGAGGAAACATGGATATAAAGTAATCCATGCCCAGGTGAACTTCACCCGGTAAAAGGAAGAACCGTCTTTTTGGTGACGTGTTTTCCCCATTTTGAAAAACGGGTTGCTATTTGAAGTAATAGCAAGCCATAATTTTGAAGTTCGGGTTACAGCCTGAAATGACTACAAGCCATATTTTTAAGTCCGGGTTGCAGCCTGAAATGACTGCAAGCCATAATTTTTAAGAATGTTTTGAGAAACGACATGTTTTAGAAAAAAACTTTATTTGAAACCGAAAAACTCTTGCTCACGCATATGTATGATTCCGTGTCATTATTGAATGACATTTCTAGAAACGTACATAATATTGATTACACAAGAGACATGTCGTGAGAAGAATATTTTTGTATTTTTTTATGATTTTTCAGATTTTTATGGTTTTTATAGGTTTTATGTTTTTCTATTTACGTATTGGTATAAGATATGTACAAAGGATACCAAACAGTTTAAGGAGATGTTGACATGAGCATCAAAATGAGATTATCGTTCAGCTCGTTGTAGAAGTATGTAGTCAACATCTCTTAAACTTTCACCACTAAAGCTTTCGAGGCTCCTGAATAATCGTCTGAATCCGTAGTTGCCATGATATAATCTTAAACGGGATTTTACAACTCTTGTGACTTAAACCGAGAGATCGATTCTTTCCCGGGATTTTACTAAAGTCAACAAAAGAAACCGAAAGATGTAATATGCGAGTTAGACATAGAGTGAGATCTCGGATAAGTTACAATTAGCACTAAGTGTCACGTCGCGACAAGTCAAGTTACAATAGATCCGATCGTAATAAGTAAAGCCGTAAAGATTAACTCACAACGTCCAATTACAATCAGACTAATCGAAACGACTTAAGTCACAACAATTCACCAAACACAAGTAGTTAACAAATCACTAGAATCTCACAACTGAGTTAATCGCTAGACACCCACCAAATCGATGATTTTTTTTTGCCTCCTCAATGTGAAGCTTTGGTAGTTTCCCCCCAAACCGAAAATCATCTTCATGAGACCACTTCCCCAAGTAGTTGAAGTGATGAAAAAAGTCTCATTGTATGACACTCAAAGACCTAAAGAAAATGATAGCACCAAAGTAACAAGGTGAACCATGGATCGTCTCTACAGTTATCAATCCCGGAATGTATGATGAAGCCCGATCACATGACCATGTTGTGTGTCCCCAATGTACACATTACTTTGAGGTTTGGAGCAGTTGTCTATTAGGGGGAATAAGATATCAACATCTTCATTTCACTAAATGCTTTCCAGTTATCTTACCCATACCAACTCAATCCATATTGTACGCATGTATCCAACACAAGAAGAAACGATGACACCAAAGTAACAGGTTGAAGCACTGATCATCTCTGTGGATATCACCTCCGGAATATATGATTAAGCCCAATCACGTGAACCTGTTGCACTTCCTTGATGTACATAAATCTCTCCCCTGATGGTTGCGATCTTATCGGAATCATCATAACATTGTGTACATGAAGCATTAACCAGAAGCACTTTACCATAAATCATATCAGCTCATATGAAGATGTCGATAAGCAATATCATCTCACGCTCCAATTGTTCTTCTCATATTTCTTCCCACTGAAAGCTGAAGTAATACCTACCACAAGTGTTAGAAAACCACTTCCCCCCACATAGTTGGAATGATACACCAAACGCCACGAGTTAAGACACTGATTATCTCTGCGGTTGTGACATTTGTCTTCCTGGCATAACTTCAATTAAGACGAAGTATTAAGTTCATCACGTGTACTCATTATGCATTCAGATGTATGTCTCCTTCCCCCTTGCTGGTTTTGATACCTCAGAATCAGCAACACATTTTATGCACACGTACTTGAAATCTTGTGAGAAGAACAACCTTTGGCTTAAATGGATCTGGTGAGAATCAACTGCTGTAGAAACACTCACTAATTGGGTTATTACTCCCTCCCAATTAGTAAGCCCATAAATTAACTTGCTCCCTCCCAAACTGACGACCCGTTTGATATAACCTTGATGCTTGTTGAAGAAGTATCTCTCAATTCTGCCCAAATGTCTTCAGTCTCTTAACATGTCATCCACAACGTAAAGTGGATCATAAACTGATAATCTGTAGCTTCTTCACGGGTTTGTTTGGGGAACGTCACTTCGACATTTTCAACTCACTTAGAATGCTTCCAGTTCTTCGATAAAAGCCCCGATGTACACATTTCACCCTCCATGATGATGATGATCACTCAAAATCATCATAACTATGTGTACATAAACATATCAACTGGAAGCAACATACAAATCACTACCTCATGAGTAGATGTTGATAACAATTCTCTTCAACAATTCTCTGCAGATCAACCCCTAATTAAACCTCTTTTCACTTCCACTGGCTAATGGTAAATGACCACATATGGAGAAAACCCGATATACCAAACTTGAAACTGAAGTAGAGTTCCCCACTCTTGTGTCTTAAGCTTGCACTAATGTTGGAAGAACGGTGTAGAGAATTTATTCTCTAAGCAAATCTCTAAGTACTCACTACCCAACCAAAGCATGAGACATTACCACCTCTTGCGATTATCCACAACGATATCGGCGTGTGACACTGAGTACTACAACGTAACTCCTTAAAGTGATAGTTAACCAGGTCTTCAACCATCCACCTCGACTGCTGGTAACTAGATAAACCAAGTCTTCAACTTAAATCTCAAGCACGAGCAAGTTATCATTGAAATTCATTCATCCAACCAACCCCGACTTCAAGATAAACTAAGATCACGTCTTTGTGAAAGTCAATCTTCAATCTAAAATATGTGATACCCACTCAACTCCGTAGTCACAATTAGTCTTCCTTAGTTAGTGGAACATTAGGTGTTGGAGGAGAGGAGAGTCATTTCACGCATCAATCAACATGTATTTTATTCACACTTCTCCCCCTCAAATATTGCATATGAGGATGCGATTTTTGATTGAACAAGTGAATAGAAATACATGTAGTTTATTCACACTTCTCCCCCTCAAAAATTCCATAAGAGGTTGATCCACTGTCCACACTTCTCCCCCTCAAAAATTGCATTTGAAGATGCCATTTTTGATCGAGTGAATAATAACACATACAATCTGATGAAGGTAATCCACTTGATGACTGAACAAGCGTGGAACAAATATGAGGTTTGTTGATAAGAATGGTCAGAAGCAAGAACATTTCTCTTCTTCAAAAGATAAAGCGTACTCAAGCATACACTTTTCTTTTCTTTGATGAACGGGGCCTGAAGTGATGCCAGTAGACGCCATAATGATGAAATTGAGGACCGAGGCTTGAATTGATGTGTTCAAATGTCATAGTCATTGAAGAACGATGCCTGAACTGATGTATTCAGATGTCATAGTCTTTGAAGAGCGAGGCTTGAACTGAGTTGTTCAAACATCATAATGCACACATACATCAACATTGACTTTCTAGATCTCCTGAAGCAGGAGATATGTATTCTTTAGCCCTCCAGACTTTGAGTCTTCTCATGTGGTGAATGATTGATGTACCTTCAACTGAGTAAGGACTACCTGCACTAACAATACAAGCTTGTTTGCATATATATGGGTTGGTGACAAAAATATCCAAACCCTTGGGGGTTTCAAGGTCAACCATGGTATTGCCATTGGTAAGTATCTTTCCGGTAGGTATCCACTTAAGTCCAGCGTCCTTAAAAGTTCTACCAGTAGGTATCCACTTATGGCAAGGTCTAGTTTTGTTAAGCTTCTTATGCACATTAGAAGGCTTATCAATATTCCTAGTTTCCAAAGATTTAGCAGTTTGAATCCACCTAGGAGAAATTATAGGTTTGTTTTGCTTCTTATGCATTGTGGATGACTTACTGTAAATCCTAGACTTAACAGGTTGAACCTTAGCATTGTTCCTCAATATCCTAGGAGGGATCATACAAGGTTGTGAACCTAAGATTCCATCCTTATGAAGTAGTGCCCTTTTCCTAGCCTTTTCTAGATCATAGTTCTTGTACAAGTCATTTATATCATAAGTGTTTTGAACCTTAATGCTAGGTTTTGACACTGTTTTCGAACTAATCTTAGAGGAGCTGGGTGTAGGAGTAACTACTTGTTGAGGGTTAGCTGAACTAGAAGCAATAATCTTATCCAAATAATGTGTAGTGACTGGTTTTGTCAAAACTTGTTCCGCATCAACTTGGGAGGAAAACCGTGTTTTTGAAAGTTTTGGTCGTTCAGATCTAAACGCAGTGTCACACCCCCAAAATCGGGTCCAGCGGAAGCATACATGTAGCTGGGGTGTAACTCAATTGGTATCTCGACACAAGTTCAAAAATGGTTTGCACTTGAATCATTTTGAATAAAATAGTTAAATCAAAATGTTGAATTTACATTGTTAAAAGTAATGCGGAAGTAGGCCCTAAAAGTAGTTTAAAACGGTCCCCAAATGATTAAATCAGAGTCTTCTATGACCATGCCATGCCCTGCCAAAACCTCCAGTAGTGTGCCATTGGTTATAACCTGAAAATACATGCTAAAGTGTCAACACAATGGTTGGTGAGTTCATAGAGTCTTGTGAAAAAGAATGTAATGCATATGTATGAAGGTTTCCCAGCAAAGGCATCGTAAATCCACTCAGTTACAAGTCCCGCCATAAGAGCCTTGTAACCTGTGTGTCTACGACCCACTGCCAAATGTAATATGTTTACGTGAACAAAGGTAATACTTGCATCTAGATTCAAAGATAAATGTAGCAATACTGCTATATAAAGGTAAGAGTGATAATGTAGCCATGGCGATGTCGCCATAAAAATGAATCTGACCATAAGCAAAACGCATAAAATGAATATTGATTGCACTAAGTTCAAGGCACCAAAAAGGTTTTTCAGCTAAATGTAGGAGATTACACTCCCAAGTAATGTAGGTAAATCCATACCCAATGCAGGTAAATCCATACCCGTTGAAATTGTAGGTAATCAAACATACCCAATGCAGGTAAATCTATACCCGTTGAAATTGTAGGTAATCAAACATACCCAATGCAGGTAAATCTATACCCGTTGAAATTGTAGGTAATCAAACATACCCAATGCAGGTAAATCTATACCCGTTGAAATTGTAGGTAATCAAACATACCCAATGCAGGTAAATCTATACCCGTTGAAATTGTAGGTAATCAAACATACCCAATGCAGGTAAACCTATACCCGTTGAAATTGTAGCTACAGGTCCTTAACTTAGGCAATCTTAGGAAATCGGTAAATAGTTTAACTTTATGCACTCATGTCCATGAGTAAATAGCAAGTATGTAGCACGTGAATTGTTTTGTACTCGGATAATCAAACAAGTATTTAGATAAAGCTGAAAATGTTTGAGTAATCAACCATGTAAAGCAAGTAATGCGTTTAAGTAAAACGAACATGTATTCTCCCCCAAAGAGTTTGCAAAACAATTTAAAAGAGTAGGGGCTATGACTCACCTGATATGATGGTACCATGAACATGTAATGAGCTGAAAAACAAGGCGCGCACACTAGCCGCAACCTAATATGAATGATGAACGATCTACTTTAGATCATGAAATGATGTTATGAATGTCCATGCACATGTTCCTATACCACTCTACTCTTTGAAAAACACTTGTGTTATCAAAATATATAATCCAAGTATTTGGAAAAATATTGCTATTAGAAAATAAAATAAGCTAGTTGCAATATATATACTTATATATATATCGTATGTTTCCATGTTAGTGTTGAAATACTCGGGTTGTAATCCTTGAAATATCGCCTTGAAATGATGAAAATATACTTGTAATAACTAATACTTCATTAGTTATAAAGCTTGGTACTTAATATTATTTCTAGCTTATAAAAGTACTTCGTAGTTTTAGTGTCCATTTTTATTAAAAGCTGTCAAATAAAAATGGTTTTAGCCGATATTCAAACGTGAATATCTTTGTCGTTACTTGTCCGTTTTACTTGTTCTTTATATCCACGGTTACGTCTTAGTATGTAGTAATATATTTTGGAAAGCTCGGCTCCTCCGGGTTACGTCTAAAGTCTCTTTTTGTCCAATGAAAAACGTCCAACAGCAACAAATTTTCCAGAAAATACTTTTCGTCAACAATCTTGCAAAAATCATAACTTCTTCGTTATTAACTCTTTTTAATCCGTTCTTTCGCCTACGGATTCGTTTTTGAAAGTATTTTCTAAAAATTTTGCCAAAGTTCCCTTGGTGTTTACTGATTTTCCAGGTTTTTACAAAACGGGACAGCATGTCTAAAATAGGTTCCAAATCATGTTTTCAAGGTTTATAACTAATTTCTAACATCATCAAACCTCTTGTAATCACCACATAGCTAATCTAATCCTACCATACACCTTCTTAGGGTGTCATGGACTCCTAACCAAGTTATTATAGCAAGGGAATTCATAAATAAGAAGTTAGGGTTTGTATGTTCCATTTTTGACAAAATAAATGGTGGTATAGCTAGTTGTACATGGTTTTTAGCATGGAAATCATGTAATACATGTAATTATAAGATGAATCATGAAAAAATAAAGTTGATAACTCACTTTGAATTATGAGGTGGTTAGATGATGAGGAAAACTTGTGTTTCTTGTGTTTTTGTTGCAAGATTCTTAACTAGAATCATGAAATGAACAACTTTGATGCTTTAACTTTTGAAAAACCTTCACTTGATCATGAAATGGATGTTGGGTCGTGGTTATGGTGAAAGGGATGAAGAGAATGAGTTTTTGATCCAAAAAAATAAAATGTGTAGTGTTTAAAGTGTTTAGGCTAGATATTTTTCTAGGAAATGGCAATTTGGTAAATATTTAATCAATGTCAAGTAACTTGTGATGGGGAGGGGTGGCACATGCTGAATTTAGGAAGAGGATGTAGAAAATTTGAGTATTATCTAGTCCACGGAGTCGGTTTTGGTTCCGTTAATCGCAAACCGTAAACTGTTAAGTCGCGAAACGTAATTCCGGGTATCGTAAAAATATGAAATATGAAATAATGACTAAACTTGTCAAAATGAAGTTATAAAAATGTTAAAATTATGTTGGGTACAAATATTGAGTGATCGGGTGATTATTGTTTAGTTTTCACGAAAACCGTCGTAATATTCTTAAACTTACGTTATAAATAAAATAAATTACCAAAATACTGGGTAACTGAATGTTATAACTTTTATGATGTTAAAATGGATATAAAAATATGTCGGGACCATTGTGGGAATATTTAGATATATTCGTCGTGTATAAACCGGGTGTTAACGTTTACTATAAATACTTATACGTAAAAACGTTAAATGTACTGAATATAGAAATTTGAAAATCCTGAGAGTGGTATAACATGAAAATGCTGTTATGATGATATGCAGACTATCTCCAGTCCGTATGCAGTGTTCTTAACACTAATGAAATGAATTCGCACCTAAACCAATCCGGTTACGCGAATTTGAATACCCGTAAACTAAATTTACGATGAAATGAGTAATGCAAGTGAATTGTGAAAATTTTTCCGGCAATGAATAGTGTTCAGTGAATAGTAAAATTTCTGAATGCTTCTCGGAATGTCAAACTGACACAAAAAATGATGAATAGTAAACTGATGAATAGTGTTTTGATGAATAGTGTTGATGAATAGTGTTTTTCCAAAGTTCGGGAAATGACCTGAAATGGTGAGTTGTGACAGTCTTCCCCTCTAAAAGGAACTTCGTCCCGAAGTTCAGTTTATGTTCGTCTCTGAAAACATATTGGTGAAAAGGTGATGATATTCTAGAATTCCAGCGAACTCTAACGATAGGAATTCGACTCTGCTTCTACTGTTTGACCACACGGTCCATGATTTCTACTTGTTCTCCTGCAAGGTTTATGTTTGACTATGGGTTGGATTCCTTTCCAAATGGGATTATGGGTGACAATTCTGAAAAGCTGATAATACGTGGTTGTGTAATCCTGTTGCTGTTGTTCTCTAACAAGGCTCAAGTCTGACGACCACTAGGCCTACTCTGTTTGAAATATTACATGGTCCAGTGTATATCTCGGGTTTAACTTTCCAAGTTTTCTGAATGGTATCATGCCTTTCCTAGGCAGAACTTTCTGTATAACTCTGCTTACCAACTTGTAGTTTTAATGGTTTACCAAAGATCGATGTTTAAAATTTCCTAACAATTCAATAGTTTTGTAAAGGATTAACCAAAAGGAATTTGTTTATCAAAATAAGTGCCTCAGAAAAGTATTTCTTACAAGATATATGTTTTGTATAACTGTAGTTTGAAGAAAAAAATCAATTTAAAAGTGAAAGTATTAAGAGGATAAAATAGACAGGTATGTATATCTGCACAAAGGCATAGGTGTCTAACAGGTTTGGATAAAGTCTATTGGTGAGGACATGTTCAATCTATAGTCTCGGTTAAGAGGTTGAATTTATCTCTATGGTGTTGTTTTGTGAGTAATCGTATCTAAAATAATCCTGTAATTCAGTCAAGCCAATACTTTCTAGATGATGGAATTTTTGGTGATCAGGCCAATGATAGTGTTTCGAATGGTTTTGTGATATCCTGAGATTTCTGTTGAGTTTTGAATGGTCTTAATGTACCGAGAGATTCTCCTTATAGATGGTATGGAAAGTCTTTCCTAGGGAGGTCATTGATAATATCCACTTAACAATATTGGTGGTAGTGAGGGATGAGTGGCATAGGAAACTATATAGTGTCAGCTAATTCTATATTTATATGGGGATGGGGAAAGGAAATGATAGTGATGGTGAGAAGGGAAGAGACTGTGACAACTGCGACAAAATGATATTGTAATAAAAGAAAATACCGTGATGTAAGTGTATCATGCATAGACGTGAATGTTCATGAAATGAAATGATCAATTGACATACTTCCAAGCGGCGGTTCATGAGGTGATGAAAAGTATGAATGTTCTGACAACGAGGGTATACTCACACATGCATGAAACATTTGGAAAATGAGTAAAGGATTCAATCCAGACAGAATTTTATTATAACCATTCTCAGTGTTGCAAAATTCATTTCTGAGTCAGACATAGGTGGTCAGCCTATATCTCACTATCCCGGGTTGAATATAGATGACCAGTCTATATTCCACCGAGGTTCCATGAATTTTGAAATACTCAGCTCAGTCATACTAAGACTATGTCCTTCACAAATACCAAGACGTTCCGAAAGACAAAAGCAAATGACCAAACTCGAGGTCAAATGATGAAACTATGCAAGGAAAAACATAATGCGGTGATATATATGATACGTGAACATGCTTATATGAAAGACAATTATAGTAAACAACTATAATAAATGAATATAATATATCAGATAATGAGACATAAATCTCATCACCTATGTCAGCAACTAACCACAAATGAGGCTTCAGCTTGGCAGGCAGGCATGTGACGGTCATAGGGTTAAGTTTTCTTGAAAGTAGCTATAGTCTAGGTTTTAAAAACACTTAGTTTGCTATAGCCAAAGCTCTGATGCCAATCTGTCACACCCCCAAAATCGGGTCCAGCGGAAGCATACATGTAGCTGGGGTGTAACTCAATTGGTATCTCGACACAAGTTCAAAAATGGTTTGCACTTGAATCATTTTGAATAAAATAGTTAAATCAAAATGTTGAATTTACATTGTTAAAAGTAATGCGGAAGTAGGCCCTAAAAGTAGTTTAAAACGGTCCCCAAATGATTAAATCAGAGTCTTCTATGACCATGCCATGCCCTGCCAAAACCTCCAGTAGTGTGCCATTGGTTATAACCTGAAAATACATGCTAAAGTGTCAACACAATGGTTGGTGAGTTCATAGAGTCTTGTGAAAAAGAATGTAATGCATATGTATGAAGGTTTCCTAGCAAAGGCATCGTAAATCCACTCAGTTACAAGTCCCGCCATAAGAGCCTTGTAACCTGTGTGTCTACGACCCACTGCCAAATGTAATATGTTTACGTGAACAAAGGTAATACTTGCATCTAGATTCAAAGATAAATGTAGCAATACTGCTATATAAAGGTAAGAGTGATAATGTAGCCATGGCGATGTCGCCATAAAAATGAATCTGACCATAAGCAAAACGCATAAAATGAATATTGATTGCACTAAGTTCAAGGCACCAAAAAGGTTTTTCAGCTAAATGTAGGAGATTACACTCCCAAGTAATGTAGATAAATCCATACCCAATGCAGGTAAATCCATACCCGTTGAAATTGTAGGTAATCAAACATACCCAATGCAGGTAAATCTATACCCGTTGAAATTGTAGGTAATCAAACATACCCAATGCAGGTAAATCTATACCCGTTGAAATTGTAGGTAATCAAACATACCCAATGCAGGTAAATCTATACCCGTTGAAATTGTAGGTAATCAAACATACCCAATGCAGGTAAATCTATACCCGTTGAAATTGTAGCTACAGGTCCTTAACTTAGGCAATCTTAGGAAATCGGTAAATAGTTTAACTTTATGCACTCATGTCCATGAGTAAATAGCAAGTATGTAGCACGTGAATTGTTTTGTACTCGGATAATCAAACAAGTATTTAGATAAAGCTGAAAATGTTTGAGTAATCAACCATGTAAAGCAAGTAATGCGTTTAAGTAAAACGAACATGTATTCTCCCCCAAAGAGTTTGCAAAACAATTTAAAAGAGTAGGGGCTATGACTCACCTGATATGATGGTACCATGAACATGTAATGAGCTGAAAAACAAGGCGCGCACACTAGCCGCAACCTAATATGAATGATGAACGATCTACTTTAGATCATGAAATGATGTTATGAATGTCCATGCACATGTTCCTATACCACTCTACTCTTTGAAAAACACTTGTGTTATCAAAATATATAATCCAAGTATTTGGAAAAATATTGCTATTAGAAAATAAAATAAGCTAGTTGCAATATATATACTTATATATATATCGTATGTTTCCATGTTAGTGTTGAAATACTCGGGTTGTAATCCTTGAAATATCGCCTTGAAATGATGAAAATATACTTGTAATAACTAATACTTCATTAGTTATAAAGCTTGGTACTTAATATTATTTCTAGCTTATAAAAGTACTTCGTAGTTTTAGTGTCCATTTTTATTAAAAGCTGTCAAATAAAAATGGTTTTAGCCGATATTCAAACGTGAATATCTTTGTCGTTACTTGGCCGTTTTACTTGTTCTTTATATCCACGGTTACGTCTTAGTATGTAGTAATATATTTTGGAAAGCTCGGCTCCTCCGGGTTACGTCTAAAGTCTCTTTTTGTCCAATGAAAAACGTCCAACAGCAACAAATTTTCCAGAAAATACTTTTCGTCAACAATCTTGCAAAAATCATAACTTCTTCGTTATTAACTCTTTTTAATCCGTTCTTTCGCCCACGGATTCGTTTTTGAAAGTATTTTCTAAAAATTTTGCCAAAGTTCCCTTGGTGTTTACTGATTTTCCAGGTATTTACAAAACGGGACAGCATGTCTAAAATAGGTTCCAAATCATGTTTTCAAGGTTTATAACAAATTTCTAACATCATCAAACCTCTTGTAATCACCACATAGCTAATCTAATCCTACCATACACCTTCTTAGGGTGTCATGGACTCCTAACCAAGTTATTATAGCAAGGGAATTCATAAATAAGAAGTTAGGGTTTGTATGTTCCATTTTTGACAAAATAAATGGTGGTATAGCTAGTTGTACATGGTTTTTAGCATGGAAATCATGTAATACATGTAATTATAAGATGAATCATGAAAAAATAAAGTTGATAACTCACTTTGAATTATGAGGTGGTTAGATGATGAGGAAAACTTGTGTTTCTTGTGTTTTTGTTGCAAGATTCTTAACTAGAATCATGAAATGAACAACTTTGATGCTTTAACTTTTGAAAAACCTTCACTTGATCATGAAATGGATGTTGGGTCGTGGTTATGGTGAAAGGGATGAAGAGAATGAGTTTTTGATCCAAAAAAATAAAATGTGTAGTGTTTAAAGTGTTTAGGCTAGATATTTTTCTAGGAAATGGCAATTTGGTAAATATTTAATCAATGTCAAGTAACTTGTGATGGGGAGGGGCGGCACATGCTGAATTTAGGAAGAGGATGTAGAAAATTTGAGTATTATCTAGTCCACGGAGTCGGTTTTGGTTCCGTTAATCGCAAACCATAAACTGTTAAGTCGCGAAACGTAATTCCGGGTATCGTAAAAATATGAAATATGAAATAATGACTAAACTTGTCAAAATGAAGTTATAAAAATGTTAAAATTATGTTGGGTACAAATATTGAGTGATCGGGTGATTATTGTTTAGTTTTCACGAAAACCGTCGTAATATTCTTAAACTTACGTTATAAATAAAATAAATTACCAAAATACTGGGTAACTGAATGTTATAACTTTTATGATGTTAAAATGGATATAAAAATATGTCGGGACCATTGTGGGAATATTTAGATATATTCGTCGTGTATAAACCGGGTGTTAACGTTTACTATAAATACTTATACGTAAAAACGTTAAATGTACTGAATATAGAAATTTGAAAATCCTGAGAGTGGTATAACATGAAAATGCTGTTATGATGATATGCAGACTATCTCCAGTCCGTATGCAGTGTTCTTAACACTAATGAAATGAATTCGCACCTAAACCAATCCGGTTACGCGAATTTGAATACCCGTAAACTAAATTTACGATGAAATGAGTAATGCAAGTGAATTGTGAAAATTTTTCCGGCAATGAATAGTGTTAAGTGAATAGTAAAATTTCTGAATGCTTCTCGGAATGTCAAACTGACACCAAAAATGATGAATAGTAAACTGATGAATAGTGTTTTGATGAATAGTGTTTGATGAATAGTGTTTTTCCAAAGTTCGGGAAATGACCTGAAATGGTGAGTTGTGACACGCAGTCGGTTGCCTAACAACGGATTGGTTTCTATTTGATAGAGAAACTGGTTTCCCCAAGATTGATGGTTTTGCAAACTTAGTTTTCACACTATTCCCTGTTGCTTTTCTTAGCTCGTTCTTTAATGCTGTTATCGTGAAACCCTTTTCCTGAAGTTGAGCTTTGAATTCATCATTTTTGGTAATCAAAGAAGTTGTTTGCTCAGTATTCTTAGTTTTCATTTCTTTGATCAAATCACAAAATTCTTTGCACTGAATTTTCAAAGACTCATTTCCATCAAGTAATTTAGCCACATTAAGTTCCAATTCAGCATTTCTAGTTGCAAACAACTCACTGACATGCTTATCCTTAACTTCATTACACATATCACACATCACAGAAATACATTTTTTCAGGTTGTTGATTGTCAAGTTTTTGGTTTCTAGTTGAGCTTTCAAATCATTTATCATAAAGAATTCACGGAAATCAGGAAGTCCTGGATTTTACAGGGTTGGTTAGTTTGAAAACTTTCTTCCTTTTGTTGCATTGCGATTTCAAGTGAAATACAGTGCTCTTCAAGTTGTAAGAATCTGTTTGAAAGTTCATTAAAAACATCTTTATCAACCATATCATGTGATTTGAAAGACTCAGCCGTAAACAAAGAACTTGATTCATCATCATGTTCAGCATCCTGATCAATTTCTCCCCCTTTATGACTCACATTTGTTGAGTCAGGAATGATATTGCTATTAGTCGTTTCTAACAAATATGTGTCATAAGTGGGTTTAATTTGATCAGTATGCAGCAGTTCATCAGAAAGCGTATTGTGTTGATCAGTGACATGTACCTCAGCAGATGGGACATGGGCATTTACCGGCTTGTGATCAATAATCATGCCATGTGTGGTAGAAAACCCAGAATTGTCGTTTATATTATGCTTATCAGAAGTAGTGTCACTGCATTGTAGTTGCTGCGCTCTTTCATGAATGAACTTTTGCACATTGCCCATGAGTTGAAGGAGTGTATATCTGAATGTGTCAACCTCAATTTACGTGTGATCAGCAAAACACTTCATTGTCATCTAACTTTCATAGTCATAAACCATAGCGGATTTCGAATTGATGAACACCTACAGTTGTTTGTTGAGCACACAGAGGGCAGCCATGGATCTAATATTGGAAGGTTCTGCTTAGTCAAGTTGTTGTCGTAATTGATCTAAATTAAGAATCATTGTGTCTGTGAAAGTCTGAACATCTTGACCGAAGAGAGTTGTAAATGCACGTTCAAATCCCATCTTGAATCCAGTTCCCTCTAAAAGTACCGAGAGGTGTGAATGAAGTTGTCGAAAGCATTCAATGCAACAATCCTTTGCATCATCAAGAAATTTAATTGGCTGATGAATCAAATTCTCATGAGGATCCGAGCACGAAGATTCCATCCTAGCAATATCGGATTCAAACACGTAAATTTGTTGTGAAGGGTTGGAAGACTTATGTTCATCGACCATGTCGTACAATTTGAGTATCTCGGATATGACTAAGTCTGAAGAATTTGACATGATTGGACGCGCACGGGATTTTACACTTCTATGATTTAAACCGAGAAATAGATTCTTTCGCGGGATTTTACAAAATCAAGAAGAAACCGTGAAATGATGAGAAACCGTTGGAACAGTAAATGATGGGATGATAGTTTGATGAACGTGATGGTTGTATGATCAAAATCCGAATAAACCCCGAAATTATATCCAATAAGCTCGAAAACCCGAAGTCATCTCCAATAAGCCCGAAAATATCACAACTCAAAACTCAATCGCGTACTTTGAAGATCACCCGAAACCGTTGTCCAAATTTATACTCAATAATTCAACAATTTCTTGTAAGTAAATTAGTGAGCCACAACTTATAATAGAAATTCAAGCACTTCGTTCTTTGTAAATCATAGTAGTCCATGATAAGCTAAAATATGTATAAATCTGATTCAAGCCCATAATCCAACAAGAGTTCCCGTAGCCCACGTTCAAACTTACTAATCAACAGCTCAATATCTCTTATGAAAATCTCAGCCCAAGTATAATCCTAAGTTACCCTAATCACACGGGTATATATCACCACTAATCCCACTTTTAACAAACCCTAATCCTTGTAATCACAAAACAATACGCAGCCACCACAAGATTTATCCTCTCACCCAACACAGGAAAAGAAAAAAAAATCATCCCTTAGGTGATTCTCATATTAATCCGAACACAAGAACATACGAAGCCCCTTTGAAATCTGCTTCAAGGTACAAGTTTGATCATTTTTGTTAAACAGAAAGACAAAGAAGATGAAACACCATTTGTTTATATCTTTCTTTTCATATTTCGTATAATTAAATAGAAGCTTGTCTTCTTGAACGCTCTGTGATGATAAAATTCATTTGAGTGCAAAGATCTTAAGGTCTTTAGATATCAAAGAAAAAATCTGAGATCATCGTTTCTATTTCTTGTTTGTTGTTTAGATCTAGTTATACCAAACCAAGAGAAGGGATGACACACAAGTTGTGTTGTTCTTACTTCAATAAGGTTCGAATATTAAGAAAGAAGTTTATCTTCTAAACTAGATCCGTGATGAAAAATCTCATTTGGTAGTATCCTTGGACGATTCCTTCCTTGATTGCAAACAGAGATAATCTGAGATCAATGATATCTTAATCTTGTTTTAGTTTACTTATAAAAACTAAATGAAAAATGAAGAGTGAAACAACTTAGTATTGTTCTTTCTTCTGATGTTACGGATTTTAAATTGAGGCTCGACTTCAAATAGATCAGTGATAATTATCTACTTGGTGTAAAACTTTGAATGAATCTTTGAGAACCAAGGAAAAGATAAGCTAAGATCTTTTGTTTTCCTTTTCTTGTTTACAATTGTTGTTATGATTTACCGAAAGATAAGAGGAATGAAGCACCCTTGTTTTGTTCTTTTTCTTTATTGTTAAGCATGAATCAAGGTAAGGATGTAAACAAATCTCTAGCTTGGGTAATCGCTAACTTGAAATTACCACCAAGAGCTAAACGCAACCAACAAATCACAGGAGATAATCGCTAATTAGAGCTACCAAGAGGTAACCGTAATCAGTAGCAGATACACGCTAATAGAATAAGTCCAAAATAGTGACTTTCTCCCTTTTTGTCTTTTACTCAAAATGCACAAAACACCAAACAAAGACTTAATCGCAATACCAAGTTGGGACAAAATAGGAACTAATCGCAACAAAGAAAACTTAGTTAATCGCAATGAAGAATAAGACCCAATCTAACAGTTTCAACATGAAGCAGCCTATCCACGAACTTGTGAACAATACTTTGACTACAAAAGATATATTATGTTATACACTCCTGATGAGGCGAAAAATGAACCACTTTTAGGGGGTCATTTAAGCCCGGAATTGAATTTATTTGATCAAATATTGCCCTAAATCGTTCCTTTTGTGATTTTAGGTACTTTGGGAGTGAATTCTGGAAAAGGAAGCAATTCAGACGTTTTTGGAGCATAAAAGTGAAGAAAACGGCAAAGACATAATTTTCCATGCTAAGAACAGTACCTGACGGCGTCTAGAAGAAAATCATGACGGCGTCAAGAGTAAAATCCATGACGACCCAGTGAAAACCTGAAGGCGTCACAACAAGGTCGTCAAGACAATTTTTGGTGACGGCCTGCATAAGGAGTATACATGACGGCGTCAGACCCAGATCTAGGCAGTCCGAGAAACTATTTGGCGGCGAGATGACGGCGTTAGAATTTTGTTCTTGACGCTGTCACCTATCAGAATCTATATATACTCTTCTATTTTTCATTCATAAAAAGAGGAACTTGTGTGGAGAATACTAGGGCCGAACTTTGTAAACCCTAGGTCGTATTTAACAGTATTTTCAAGGGTTTTCACCCCTTGAATCCTTTCATGTTCAATTGAGATAAGTCTTCTCTTAATTCAATCAATATGTCTATGTGTTTTTTGAATATATCTTATGCTTGTCTTGATTTCAACATGCTAGGCTAGATCTATCATGTGTTTGCTTAGATGTAATGAAACCTAGATGTTAATTATGTGTTGATTACTTGTTTATGGTTGTAATGGATGAATGATTTCAATGTTAGGCTTAAGAAAACTGGCAGATCTCCATTGTGTAACATGCTTGAACGTCTTAGGAAACATGAACCGATGTGTACTAGGTTTTATTGGTTGTATTTAATGCATGAGCAAATTCTAGTGATCCCATGTTAGGAGCTTCTAAGCTGGCTAGACATAGGAGTGAAGTAGGCGCTCATAGGATTGGGGAAGTAAGTACGCCACCCCATGAATGGTATTAAGGAATACAACCCGTCATCCACGCAACTATAACAAGTAATTAACCTGTAAAAGATATCTAGGGAGTAGTGAAATCTAAGTAAACACAATTCTCCCATATATTGCTCACAACTCTAGTTTAATATAGTTTATTTTCATTTCTAGTATTTTATTTTGATTGCATCTTTAGTATTGTGTTAGTTGACTAGCAACTAATTCCGCCAAACTCCTTCAAACTCGAGATTTTTATTTGCTTTTATAAAAACTAAAAAAATACAAAAAGAATCATCCCTCATCTCTAGACCTAGTCTTTAGGTTTTCTAATCCTAGCGACACTATTCCTAGCTAAACGATCAATCCCCCGGTACTTGTCATTATACTATACTACATCGATCAGTTACACTGCCTGGTGGGGGTTGTAAGCTTCTCGAGATCCCTCGAGAGGTAAAGCCTAGTGCAAATCCCTACGCTACCATGTTTTTGGCGCCGCAGCCCGGGGAATAGTTATTGTCTAGGTTAGAATCTCCTTTTGTTAGGTCTACTTGCTAGATTCCTTTCTAGTAAGATTTTATTTTTATTTTTAGGTTCTCTTTAGTCTATCTTATTTCTTCATGTTTTTGTTCGTAACTCTTTGCCATCCGACATCATGGACGATGGTAACATCTTTGAACCCGTCATCCCACCACAACAAAACCCACCACTAGATAACCAACCTCTTAGGCCCCGAACCCTAGGAGAGTACTCCCGACCTAGCCACCAAGGCTACCGAAACACCATTGAGCTCACCCAAGGAGCCAATGTGTCCCCCTTGCGATCTGACACCATCCAGTTGGTGCAAAGCGGATGTGCATTCCATGGACTTCGTTCCGAAGATCTAAACCAACATCTCAAGGACTTCCTTAAAATCGTAGATTCTATAGACCTTGATGTTACAACTAGAGAGTCAAACCGATTACGCCTATTCCAATTCTCTCTATGTGATCAAGCTAGCCAATGGCTTGAACGTTTACCCGCGGGATCCATCACCTCATGGGATGATCTCACCACTCGTTTCCTTGCTCAATTTTTCCCACTGGGGAGAACTACCAAGCTTAGAAATGACATCTTGATGTTCCAACAACGTCAAAATGAAACTCTTTATGAAGCATGGACTCGTTTCAAGGACTTACTCCAAAAAGTCCCTCATCATGGCATAGATCTTTGGCTCCAAGTCAAAATCTTCTATGACCATATCGATCTCTCCACAAGGCGAGCCATTGACCAATCGGCCGGTGGTAAGCTACGTGATCTAAGTACGGAACAATCATGGGAACTCATAGAAGATCTTGCTCTCTATGACAACGAAAGTTGGAATGATCCCCGTGATTTGAACAAAACGGTCAAGGCAATATCTTTGCCTTCGAACAATTCTAGCACTCCCGACCGTAGGATCATGGAACTTGAGGACCAAGTCAAGTTTCTCATGAAATCTTACGAAGCTCCTAAGCCTTCAAGCCAAGTGAACAAAATCACTTCTTCATGCGAATTATGTAGTGGTCCCCATGACACTCGTGATTGTGTGGAACTCCCTGGAACAGCTTTTGCGGACTACGCATCCTCGCGTACCGACGAATCGGGAGATAAGTTGTACACTTTCAAACTCGAGACAAACCCTTACGGTGATTCCTACAACCCCTCTTGGAAAAATCACCCAAACCTTAGTGGAAACAAAACCAAGCCAATTCGTCCAATCCGCCTAATCGTTACCAACCAAACGGTCCACCCTCCAACCGTACTTTCAACAACAATCCTTCTAACAACTATGGTAGTACCAACAATCTTGAAGGATTGATGTCCAAGTTTATGGCATCTCAAGAAGCTCTCATATCTAAGTTTGAAGCCGATTTCAAACAAAATCAAAGCGAGATGACCACCAAAATTGACACATTGTTGAAAGTTCTCAATGACCGAGAAATGGGAGCACTCCCAAGCGACACAGTCAAGAACCCGAAACTAAACGTTAATTCCATATCATCAGTTTCGTCACCCACTTCTTGTCCGCAATACTACTCGGTTAAATCAACGAGCACGTGTTTCAAGCAAAACCAAATTCTTCAAAAGGGCCAATCGAATAAAACACCCTATATAAAACCGGTCAAAAGCATAGTTGAAACACATCCCACGCAAGACCTTGATGATGAATTCAAGGAGCTTCACCTTGAATGCCCCGTCATTGATGTCTTAGCCCTTGCTCTCTACTATAGTGCCCTCCTAGAAAAGTATGAGAAGTTTAAACTAGGTAAAAATGGGACCGCCTTCATTTAAAACAAGTTGCCTAAAAAGCTTGATGATCCGGGTATATTTGTTTTGCCTTGTAAGATAGGGAGATCCGAAGCTTTCGACACACTGGCCGATTTAGGATCAAGCCTCAACTTGATTCACTTATCCCTTTTCACCACTCTCAAGCTAGGAAAGTTAGAGGAGATGGAGGTATTGATAGGTCTAGCGGATGGGAGTATTGCCCACCCAGTTGGAATGATTAAGGATGTAGTTGTTCACGTAGGGAAGTTAACTATTTTAGTGGACTTTCACGTCCTCGACATGGTTAGTGACACTACATGCCCATTATTGGTAGGAAGAGGATTTCTAGCAACCGCTAGCGCCATGATAGATTGTAAGGAGTCTAAGATAGCGGTAGGTAAGGGCGACACTTGGTCGGTATACGATGTTAAGAAACATAGCTATGATTGTGAGGATGAACCGACACCACATTGGATAGAGATGAATAGGAGACCATCTAGATATGGACCTTGGATAGAAAGGAACTTTATAGGACCTCAACGCCCATTCTATCTACAAAAAGATTTCATCGAAAAGACACATTCGGTGGAACAACTCATAGCTAGAGATGAAGAGCTAGACCCTTTTGAGGACCCCTTAGTCTTTAGGAAGATGATTGAGTTCTTAAGCGTAATGCCTATTAATATAGAGATGAACAAGTGGAAAAGAGAAGGAGATAAGTGTAAATGGAGGTGGGACAAGCCAACTAAGGAAGGTGACGGATCATGGCATATGAAGAAGATTTTGTATGATCCGGATGGAGAGAAGTTTGAAAGGTCATACCGTACTAAGAAAACTGATAGGAAGTTAAAAACTAAGTTTGATCCCAAAGATGTCCTCAATGAGGAACTCACCCGCATCACGTAGTAACCCATGACCTTTAGTCTAGCTACAAGACTCGTAAATAAAGAAAAGCGCTTCTTGGGAGGCAACCCGTGATTTGTGTGTTTTTTATTTTGTTTGTTTGTTATTTACTTCCGTATGCATGCTTTATTTTTATTGTTGGTAGATCATGTTTCAAAACTAGAATAGTGAAAATACTTTATTTTGTTGTTTGGCCTAGTCTTAACTTCATCCAAAGGTATTTTTGCAAAAGATAAGTGTAAGGGGAAACCCCAAATATGTTTTTAAGAAACAAAACCGATCATGATTCTCCACAATATTAAGAGAACATGTATATTCGTATTTGTTAGAGTCAAATGCTTGTATCGAGTCATAATGAAGTTTTGCAGGGATTTCCAGGAAGTAGGACGAAGTTTTTCCAGAAATTTTCCGGAAACTTAACATAAGGATTTCTGCAGGTCACTTCCGACGGCGTCAGGAATTAATTCCTGCCGGCGTCACGTGTAAAAATCTGGAAATTTTACCAGTTTTGTTTTTCTAACGGAGTCTTAAAGTTTTTGTTGAATTATTAGTTTTATAATCTCCAGGAAATCTGCAAACATCATTCCACAAGCATTATATCTTATTTTGTTTTCTAGGTCTTATTGCATATGTAGATTGCCGCCAATTTTATGCAAGGTTGCCTTGTCTGTTTTCTCAGGTTTTACAGGTTATGTATGACAAGAAGATGATTCATTTTTTTGGAAGGGAAGCTTTGATTGTTCATTTTCTTGGAGGAAGATCTAACCTGGCCACCTTATTATCCATACCGAGCGAATCAGGGGAGTAATTGATTTCATTCGTTTTACTTATTTCACTTTTACATCCTTTACTTGAACATTGGGGACAATGTTCATCTTAAGTGTAAGGGGAGGGTAAAATGATGATACCTTACAGATATACTTTCGCTTGAGTTTGTTTGTTTGATAGTAAATGTGTAATAAAATTATGAGAAATACTTGTTAGTGCAATTTTAGCGCCAAATTTAAAATTTTTTACAACATTTAGGAGTGAAACTTTAGCCATAGCAAGCGTCTCATGGATAAGAGATTGTATGACTAGCACAAAACCGTACCATTCAGAAAAATTTTCCACCCGAATATGTGAGGTTCGCCTTTAGATTTGATAGGAAAAGCATTTATTATTAGTGCTTATGAGTGTACCGGTAGCGTTTAGATTCTAGAACTTGCGTTAGTGATGTATCCCGAGACCGCTAGTGAGACTACATTCGTGTAGTAGGATTTACTACATGATAAGAGGCATTAGGATCACCCTTGTGTTAAACCCGTATCATAATTACTTGACCATTTAAGTCATATTACTTGGCTAGTTAAGTCAATTAATTTTTCCCACACCTTTAGCGTTGTACTCATTTTTAGTACACGAAACCCCTAGTACACCCCTCCGAGCCTATCTTTTCGTTTCTAACTTTAAGCATCTTACTTAAAGGAAGAATTTGTTACACCCCACTTAGATGTACACCCAAATCGCCTTAGCCTTCCGTGTATGCACTCATCTTTAGTACATATTGTTTTGGGACGATTGGGACTCATGGGTAAAGTACTTATTTTATTGAGTAATGGGGAAGAACATCATTTATTACCCTCATATGTGCGTTAATCTTAAAAGTACTCCAAGTGTTTTGATTTTCTTAATTCAATTCATTAGATTAGTTTATTGTAAAGTATGTAAATATTCAAGTGTAAGGGGAATTTTCATTCCCTATGATGTATTATTTTGGATGGTAGGGTAAGAGTGTATGCAAAAATAAAAAAAATAAAAAAAAATAAATAAAAAAAAAGAGAAAAAACATACGGACTACCATCCCTTTTCATTCTATGTTCATTTTTGTTTTTGTTATTTTTCATTTATTAGCTTAAGTCGAGTCTAGTCTTGGCTTAGCAACGCCATGTTGTACATGTAATTAACCAAGATTGTTAACTCGCCACGAGTAAAGACTACCTATATCCAACAAAACCGTCTATTCCATATACCTACACCTAACGTTACAACTCTTTAAAAGACCTCTTTGATAGTTTATCCTAGGTGCTTACGCCATGTGGTGGAGGTTAGATCCTTTCCCAAGCATATGGTAATCTATTTTGCTATGACAGGTAGTGAGAGATATTTTCCGTTTCCATATTGTGAAATTACTTTATTACACCCGAGAGATGTGAGTATCTAAACACTATTTGTGAGGTGCTAGTATATGACCTCCGTGCTTGTCTTTGGTCTTTAGTGGAACGATTACTTGTTGTAATTACTTTTATATTAGTGTTAAATGACCCCTAACTTGTATTTTGACTAGAATAAAAGCACATTTGCTTGAGGACAAGCAAATCTCAAGTGTAAAGGTATATGATGAGGCGAAAAATGAACCACTTTTAGGGGGTCATTTAAGCCCGGAATTGAATTTATTTGATCAAATATTGCCCTAAATCGTTCCTTTTGTGATTTTAGGTACTTTGGGAGTGAATTCTGGAAAAGGAAGCAATTCGGACGTTTTTGGAGCATAAAAGTGAAGAAAACGGCAAAGACTTAATTTTCCATACTGAGAACAGTACCTGACGGCGTCAAGAAGAAAATCATGCCGGCGTCAAGAGTAAAATCCATGACGACCGAGTGAAAACCTGAAGGCGTCACAACAAGGGCGTCAAGGCAATTTTTGGTGACGGCCTGCATAAGGAGTATACATGACGGCGTCAGACCCAGATCTAGGCATTCCGAGAAACTATTTGGCGGCAAGATGACGATGTCAGAATTTTGTTCTTGACGCCCTCACCTATCAGAATCTATATATACTCTTCTATTTTTCATTCATAAAAAGAGGAACTTGTGTGGAGAATACTAGGGCCGAACTTTGTAAACCCTAGGTCGTATTTTACAGTATTTTCAAGGGTTTTCACCCCTTGAATCCTTTCGTCTTCAATTGAGATAAGTCTTCTCTTAATTCAATCAATATGTCTATGTGTTGTTTGAATATATCTTATGCTTGTCTTGATTTCAACATGCTAGGCTAGATCTATCATGTGTTTGCTTAGATGTAATGAAACCTAGATGTTAATTATGTGTTGATTACTTGTTTATGGTTGTAATGGATGAATGATTTCAATGTTAGGCTTAAGAAAACTGGCAGATCTCCATTGTGTAACATGCTTGAACGTCTTAGGAAACATGAACCGATGTGTACTAGGTTTTATTGGTTGTATTTAATGCATGAGCAAATTCTAGTGATCCCATGTTAGGAGCTTCTAAGCCGGCTAGACATAGGAGTGAAGTAGGCGCTTATAGGATTGGGGAAGTAAGTACGCCACCCCATGAATGGTATTAAGGAATACAACCCGTCATCCACGCAACTATAACAAGTAATTAACCTGTAAAAGATATCTAGGGAGTAGTGAAATCTAAGTAAACACAATTCTCCCATATATTGCTCACAACTCTAGTTTAATATAGTTTATTTTCATTTCTAGTATTTTATTTTGATTGCATCTTTAGTATTGGGTTAGTTGACTAGCAACTAATTCCGCCAAACTCCTTCAAACCCGAGATTTTTATTTGCTTTTATAAAAACTAAAAAAATACAAAAAGAATCATCCCTCATCTCTAGACCTAGTCTTTAGGTTTTTTAATCTTAGCGACACTATTCCTAGCTGAACGATCAATCCCCCGGTACTTGTCATTATACTATACTACATCGATCAGGTAAACTGCCTGGTGGGGGTTGTAAGCTTCTCGAGATCCCTCGAGAGATAAAGGCTAGTGCAATTCCCATGCATCAACTCCTTAATTTAAAAAACAAGGTAAGGTCACGAAACAAGTCAAAAACAAAAACAAAACAATATGTTTAAACTAATACCAAGTTTGAACCAAAAAGAACCACAAAGAAAACCATACAAAAAAAACTCAAGAAAACCAAGTCCCTAAGATAAAACCTTGGCTCTTGATACCAATTGTAGAATATCAATAATCAAAACATGTATGGTTATTGTGAGTATTGTAAGATTCAAGAAAGAGACTAGAGAGAGAAAGTGAGTTGGGTGTTCCTAGAGAGGGAGAGATGAGAGAAAAATGTAAGATTAGATTAGTGAAAATGGAAAGCACCAACCCTCTCCACATGTAGAGAGGGGTATTTATAGTTTTCTACAAAAAAAGATAAAACGCCCACACCCGGGCTGTGGATCAGGCATACAGTGGGTAAAGACCCGTCCTTCTTCCACGGTGTTACTTAAACTAATACTAACTAATAAATAAACTAACTACGAGCTAACTTAATGTTATTACAATATTTAGGTGACCGAGTCTTTTATAGGAATATTTATATTCCTAATCGTTACCGAACGAGTTGAAACCATCAGCAGCCAACCCTAATCGAACGTTTCTTGGTTCTGAAGCAAAATCCGAATATTTATTGTCAAACTTCTGCCATGCTTTACCATCAACCGGGTGTTGCATCATACCGTTAGCATGCCAAGTCATATGTTTTGCCGTGTGAATAGACTTGTACAAACGTTGTAGTCTAGGAATGATAGGAAAGTAATGCAACACCTTGTTAGGAAATTTCTTCCCTGTTGTGTTCTTGTCTTTCCATCTACTCGTTTTACAGACCGGACAATACTCCAAATCTTCGGCATTAGTCCCTCGATATAAAAAACAATCATTTTCAAAAGCACGTATCGACTCATACCCTAACCTGACCTTTTTAAATGTCTTTTTTATAGCAGAGTATGATGGTGGGAGATTGTAACCTAACCTAGGAGGAAATACCTCCTAGAGAAATTTTAGCATACTGTTAAGTGAAGTATCACTCCATTTACCGTTGGCCTTGAGATGCATAAACTTTGCCATAAAATCCAAGGTGGTCATAAAGTCACAACCTGGGTAAAGAGGCTGGTTGGAACTGGCAAGTAACTCTTCAAACTCGTTACGTACAGGAGGTGTCGTTGCTTGAGTCGGCTCGTTACTTGTCTCGCCAATATTTGGAGGAGTTGGCTCATTTTGTTCATTATTTAGAGGAATATCAAGAATATCATTAAGGCATGCACCCATGTCACTCATCTCACATTGTATTGTGTTATGTTCTATAGGCAGAGGATCCGGTTCACCGTGATCGCGCCATTGTGTATAAGTTAGGTCCACGCATTTTGGCCTATGTGCCTTTTAAGTTTGTCGAGAGATACCCATGGAATATTGCAACAAATACGACATGGACATTTTATGTTTCCGTAACTATTCAATAACGGCTTGCAATGTTCAATGAATGCGGCAAGACCATCAAAAAACTCTCTTGAACAACGACTCTCTAAACGGGTCCAACTCTTATCAAGTATAATAACTGCATTTTGTTTTGTTCAACAATTAATTATTACACATTAAAAAGATTCGACACATAAACACATATAACATTGGAATTATTACGAGTTGCTTTGTTTACCTAGTGCAACTATGGAAGGCAATCCTAACCCACTCTTTGAATAATTCGTCTCATATATGAATGCGTATAACTGATTTACTATTTGAGAAAATTTCGGCAGCATTTTCCCTCAACTCCCCAAATATGTGCATTAAAGACATATTGGTAAGAGTAAAGGAGAAACATTGTCGAAATCATCTCAAATAGTAAATCGGTTATACGCATCCATATCCTAAATGAGACAAAACATTCAAAAAGCAGTCCTAAACAGGGGACTTTCCAAAATTAATTTCTAACAAATTAATTACGGATGGGTTTTCTATAGGATGATTAACTTCGGATGGGGACTTTCCGAAATTAATCACTAAAATCCTAAAACGTTTACAAAAGTCTAACAATAATACACAAATCAACTATTTTAAGTTAAACAATTAATAGCATATATTTTAAGTTAAACAATTAATAGAATATAAACAATTGTTTGATTTTCGGCTTATGTTTCATAAGCTTATTTTTTGTGACTTATTTGAAACTATTTTGTTTATATAAGTTTATCATGTCAAACTTATTTTTTGTGACTTATTTTTGAAACTATTTTGTTTATATAAGTTTATGTAAAAACTATTTTGTTTATTTTGAAACTTATTTTTTGTGACTTATTTTTGAAACTATTATGAAACATAAGCCGAAAACCAAACAATTAATAGAAAGATATCAAATATATCTAAGGGGTTGTGTGTTTAGGCTTATATAACAAGCTTATGGCTTATTTGGTTTTCGGCTTATGTTTCATAAGCTTATTTTTTGTGACTTATTTTAAAACTATGTAAGGTAAAACGTTTCAAAATAAGCTATAAAAATTTAGCTTATGAAACTTAAGCCGAAAACCAAACAAGCCATAAGCTCGTTATATAAGCCGAAACAAACACCCTCTAACTTGAATTATTCTACATCTAACGCAAAAATTCTACATTTATCCAACACCAACTGATTTTTCCTCAACGCAAAGCCATACAGCTAGTTCAATACCATGTCCCCCAAGGTGCTATTTGCACCGTGGGTACACTATGAGCAAACGTAATATCCTATTTAATATATCAAAACCTAATATACTAATTAAAAAAATTCTAATTCTAATTACTTCTATATATAACGCAAAACTTCTAATTACTCTACTTCCCTTCAACTAACTGTTTCAACTAATTATAACGCAAAAATTCTAATTCTACTTCTATCGTTTCAACTAATTATAATTCAAAATTTCTAATTCTATCCTACGTACTAATAAATCTGCAACATAATGTACATAACTAATGCTTTCTAAACTACAACAAAGCAAACTTATGCAATATTTACTCGACTGGAAAACTCAAATTCATTTCAAGCAAACTACAGCTGGAAAACTAAACTACTAACCAAACGCTACGGGATACCAAAACTAAACTACAACAAAGCATAAAAATGAAAAAACAAAGAACATATTGTCTCGGTCTCCGCTCCCAGGCTGTGGTCTCGGCTGTGGTCTCGGGCTCCGGTCTTGAGCTGTGGTATTGGGCTGTGGACTCGGCTGTGGTCTCGGGCTCGAACTATTTAAAAAAGAGCACGTTAATATATTGGTTTCTTAAATATTAATGAGCTCAAACTGTTGACGGCGACATGTCGTCGGGATACTAAAAGTTTCAAAAAATATATAAAAAAGAGACAACATTACCTATATATCTCGCTCTCGGCTCGCTACTGTCGAGACTGAATAAAAAAAGACAGAAAATAACATCAAAACATTAACAAATTTTACATAAATTAACATTTATATTACATAAATTAATAAAAATAAAAAATAACAAAAATTAAACATTTATATTACCTGCTTGAATTCAAGAAAGAAAACGTGGGGAAGAAAAGGAAGAATTAAACACGAGAAGGGTTTAGGAAAGAATTAAAAATGAGAAGTGGGGAAGGAAGAGGTGCACAGTGGTGCTCGTGTAGTGGTTGTGGTGGAGGAGCTGTGGTGGTGGAGCTGTGGTGGTGGTGGGGTAATGTGATGTGGTGGAGGAGACTGTGGTGGTGGAGGAGGAGACTGTGGTGGTAGTAGAGGAGCTATGGTGGTGGAGAGTGGTGGTTGTGGTGTATTCGCCGGCGGAATGATAGATCGATTATTCTTTTTTTCTAAGTGTTGTATTCAATAATTGAGACCAGATCTGGTTTTGTATTTACTTTTATCGTTTGTCGTTTGGCGGGACGTATAAAAATTTCATGAAATTTTTGGCGCTTATATTCCCGTAGACATGTCGACGGGATAATAACTAGTTCTTATAAATACTTTTATAAAATAAGTAGTTAAGTTTAATATTAACTTTAATATAATTAAAAAAAAATTATTTATCATAAATACTTTTATAAAATAAAAAGAAAATATTAAAAAAATAGTTTTATAAAATTAATAAATTACTTTTATATAATTAAAATTTTTTATTTATTATAAATACTTTTATAAAATTAAAAAAATATATATATTTAAACAATAGTTTTATAAAACTAAAAAATAACTAGTTAAATTTAAAATTAATTACTTATAATATAATTAAAAAATTATTTATTATAAATACTTTTATAAAATTAAAAAATATATTTATATAAAAAATAGTTGAAAGTTGGCGTATAGTTGGAGTTTGGTAGTTTACCATTTTCGGGTATAACTTTGTATATAAATACTTTTTTTCGATAGAATAGTTTCAGCAAAATAATTTTGAAACATCTAATTATTTTATTACATAAAAGATTAATGTATTTTTTATTTATTAAAATATAAAATAAATAATAATTAGAATATCACAAAATAGCAAAGATGTACAACTCTGTTTTTTTTCTTTTACCCGTAGCTAGCTATATCTAGTATCTGTTTTGTCAAGTCTTGTCCTTCACCTATTTCAAAAATACTGAATCCCAACCATTAGATAACCTCGAGATCACAACCGGTCAAAATTCAAGTCTTGTATCCTTGACCCAATATTGTATCCTTAAACGAACGAGTCGAGATGATATAGTTATACACGAGATGTTAAACGAACGAGTCGAGATGATATGGTTATACCCGAGATGTTAAATGAATGAGTCGAGATGATATGGTTATATAGGAGATGTTAAACGAACGAGTCGAGATGATATGGTTATACACGAGATGTTAACTAACGAGTCGAGATGATATGGTTATGATGAGGCGAAAAATGATCCATTTTTAGGGGATCATTTAAGCCCGGAATTGAATTTATTTGATCAAATATTGCCCTAAATCGTTCCTTTTGTGATTTTAGGTACTTTTGGAGTGAATTCTGGAAAAGGAAGCATTTTGGACGTTTTTGAAGCATAAAAGTGAAGAAAACGGCAAAGTCTTAATTTTCCTTACTGGGAACAGTACCTGACGGCGTCACAAAGTTCTACATGACGGCGTCAAGAGTAAAACAAGAGGTGAAGTGGATAGAGTCCGTGATGATCCAGAGAGTTTTTACACTAGGGGCATGACGGCGTCACCATAGGCCGTCATGGTCCCATTACATGTGACGGCCCAGAGAAAATTTGCACTTGACGGCGTCAGATCTGGATCTAGGCAATCCGATATTACTATGGGCGGCGAGTTGATGGCGTCAGATATTTCTTCTTGACGCCGTCACGATGGAAAATCTATATATAGTTTTGTAATTTTCATTCATTAAGAGAGGACGATTAGAGGGATAACTTGGAGAAACCCTAGCACGATTTTTAATGTTCTTTCAAGGGTTTTTTACCCTTTGAAACCTTTCATGTTCAATTAAGATAAGTATCTTTTCAATTCATTCAATATATCTATGTGTTGTTTGAATATATCTTACGCTTGTCTTGATTTTAACATGCTAGGCTAGATCTCTTGTGTGTTTGTTTAGATGTAGTGAAACCTAGATGTTGATTATGGGTTGATTGCTTGTTTATAGTTGTTACGGATGAATGATTTCGATGTTAGGCTTAAGAAAACTGGCAGACTTCCATAGGGTAACATGCTTGAACGTCTTAAGAAACATGAACCAATGCGTACTAGGTTTTTATGGTTGTATTTAATGCATGAGCGAATTCTAATGATCCCATGTTAGGAGCTTCTTGCAGGCTCGACATAGGAGTGAAGTAGGAGCTTATAGAGTTGGGGAAGTACGTACGCCACCCCACGAATGGTATTAAGGAATATAACCCGTCATCCACGCAATTGTAACAAACTATCATCCTATAAAAGATATCTAGGGAGTAATGAAATCTAAGTAAACACAACCATTTATTGTTCACACCACTAGTTTAATTAGCTTTATTTTCATTTTTGTTATTTTATTTTGATTGCATCTTTAGTTATTGGGTTAGTTGATTAAGAACTAATTCCGCCCACTCCTCCAAAATCCGAGATTTTAATTGCTTTTATAAAAATATAAAAATACAAAAAGAATCATCCCTCACCTCTAGACCTAGTTTTTAGGTTTTCTAATCCTAGCGATACTATTCCTGAGTTGAACGATCAATCCCCCGGTACTTGTCACTATACTATACTACAACGATTAGGTACACTGCCTGGTGGGGGTTGTAAGCTTCTTGAGATCCCTTGAGAGGTAAAGCCAGGTGCAATTCCCACGCACCAAGTTTTTGGCGCCGCAGCTGATGCGTGGGAATTGCACCAAGCTTTATCTCTCGAGGGATCTCGAGAAGCTTACAACCCCCACCAAGCAGTGTACCTGATCGTTGTAGTATAGTATAGTGACAAGTACCGGGGGATTGATCGTTCAACTCAGGAATAGTGTCGCTAGGATTAGAAAGCCTAAAAACTAGGTCTAGAGGTGAGGGATGATTCTTTTTGTATTTTTTATATTTTTATGAAAACAAGTAAAATCTCGGGTTTTAAAAGAGTGGGCGGAATTAGTTGCTAGTCAACTAACCCAATTACTAAGATGCAATCAAAATAAAGTAATAAAAATGAAAATAAACTAAATTAAACTAGTGGTGTGAGCAATATATGGGAGAATTGTGTTTATTTAGATTTCACTACTCCCTAGATATCTTTTACAGGTTAATTACTTGTTACAGTTGCGTACATGACGGATTGTATTCCTTAATACCATTCATGGGGTGGCATACTTACTTCCCCAATTCTATAAGCTCCTACTTCACTCCTATGTCGAGCCGGCTAAGAAGCTCCTAACATGGGATCACTAGAATTCGCTCATGCATTAAATACAACCATAAAAACCTAGTAAACATCGGTTCATGTTTCTTAAGACGTTCAAGCAAGTTACACAATGGAGATCTGCCAGTTTTCTTAAGCCTAACATTGAAATCATTCATCCATTACAACTATAAACAAGCAATCAACCTATAACAAACATCTAGGTTTCATTACATCTAAACAAACACATGAAAGATCTAGCCTAGCATGTTGAAATCAAGACAAGCATAAGATATATTCAAACAACACATAGACATATTGAATGAATTGAAAGAGAACTTATCTTAATTGAACATGAAAGGTTTCAAGGGGTGAAAACCCTTGAAAATACTATTACAAACGACCTAGGGTTTATTAGGTTCGACCCTAGTATTCTCCACACAAGTTCCTCTTCATGAATGAGAAATAGAAAAGTATATATAGATTTTGTGAGGTGACGGCGTCAAGAGTAAATTTCTGACACCGTCATCTCACCACCAATAAAGTTCTCGGACTGCCTAGATCTGGAGCTGACGCCGTCACGTGTAATCATTCTTCAGGCCGTCACCAAAATAACTCTTAACGCCCTACTTCTGACGCCGTCACGTTTTCTCTGGGTCGTCATGCATTTTACTCCTGACGCCGTCAAATTTTCCTTCTTGACGCCGTTAGGTACTGTTCCCTGCATGTAAAATTAAGCCTTTGCCGTTTTCTTCACTTTTATGCTCCAAAAACGTCAAAAATGCTTCCTTTTCCAGAATTCACTCCCAAAATACCTAAAATCACAAAAGGAACGATTTAGGGCAATATTTGATCAAATAAATTCCAATTCTGGCTTAAATGACCCCCTAAAAATGGTTCATTTTTCGCCTCATCATATATCCATACACTTGAGATTTGCTTGTCCTCAAGCAAATGCGCTTTTATTCTAATCAAAATACAAGTTAGGGGTCATTTAACACTAATATAAAAGTAATTACAACAAATAATCGTTCCACTAAAGACCAAAGACAAGCACGGAGGTCATACACTAGTACCTCACAAATAGTGTTTAGATACTCACATCTCTCGGGTGTAATAAAGTAATATCACAATATGGAAATGGAAAACATCTCTCACTACCTGTCATAGCAAAAAAGATTACCATATGCTTGGAAAAGGATCAAACCTCCACCACATGGCGTAAGCACCTAGGATAAACTATCAAAGAGGTCTTTTTAAGGGTTGTAACGTTAGGTGTAGGGATATGAAATACTGGTGGCGAATTAATAATCTTAGTTAATTACATGTACAATATGGCGTTGCTAAGCCAAGACTAAACTCGACTTAAGCTAATAAATGAAAAATAACAAAAATATAAAATAAACGTAGAATGAAACGGGATGGTAGTCCGTATGTTTTTTCTCTTTTCTTTTTCTATTTTTTTTTCTCTTTTTCTTAAATTTTTTTTTTTTTTTTTTTTTTTTTTTTTTTTTTTGCATACACTTTTACCCTACCATCCAAAATAATACATCATAAGGAATGAACATTCCCCTTACACTTGAATTTTTACATACTTTACAATAAACTAATCTAATGACTCGAATTAAGATAATCAAAACACTTGGAGTACTTTTTAAGATTAATGCATATATAGGGGTAATAATATGATGTTCTTCCCCATTACTCCATAACATAAGTACTTTACCCATGAGTCCCAATCGTCCCAAAACAATATGTACAAGGATATGACTCGACTTAGCAACGATGTAATCAATTTGATAATTAACTAAGGGTTTAAACAAATGACAATAATGCACTAAAGATGAGTGCATACACGGAAGACGAAGGCGATTTGGGTGTACATTTAAGTGGGGGTGTAACAAATTATTCCTTTAAGTAAGATGCTTAAAGTTAGAAACGAAAAGATAGGCTCCGAGGGGTGTACTAGGGGTTTCGTGTACTAAAAATGAGTACAACGCTAATGGTGTGGGAAAAATTAATTGACTTAACTAGCCAAGTAATATGACTTAAATGGTCAAGTAATTATGATACGGGTTTAACACAAGGGTGATCCTAATGCCTCTTATCATGTAGTAAATCCTACTACACAAATGTAGTCTCACTAGCGGTCTCGGGATGCATCACTAACGCAAGTTCTAGAATCTAAATGCTACCGATACACACATAAGCACTAATAATGAATGCTTTTCCTATCAAATCTAAAGGCGAACTTCACATATTTGGGTGGAAAATTTTTTAAGTGGTACGGTTTTGTGCTAGTCATACAACCTCCTATCCATGAGAAGCTTGCTATGGCTAAAGTTTTACTCCTAAATGTTGTAAAAAATTTTAAATTTGGCGCTAAAATTACACTAACAAGTATTTCTCATAGTTTTATTACACATCTACCATCAAACAAACAAACTCAAGCGAAAGTGTATCTGTAAGGTATCATCATTTTACCCTCTCCTTACACTTAGGATGAACATTGTCCCCAATGTTCAAGTAAAGAATGTAAATGTAAAATAGGTAAAAAGAATGAAATCAAATACTCCCCTGATTCGCTCGGTATGGATAATAAGGTAGCAAGGTTAGATCTTCCTCCAAGAAAATGAACAATCAAAGCTTCCCTTCCAGAATATAAATCATCTTCTTGTCATACATAACCTGTAAAACCTGAGAAAACAGACAAGGCAACCTCGTGTAAAATCGGCGGCAATCTATATATGCTAACAAATCCTAGAAAGCAAAGTAAGATATAATACTTGTGGAATGATGTTTGCAGATTCCCTGGAGATTATGAAACTAAAGATTCAACAAAAACTTTTAGACTCCGTTAGAAAAACAAAACTGGTAAAATTTCCAGAATTTTACATGTGACGCCATCAGGAGTTTCTTTCTGACGCCGTCAGAAGTGACCTGCAGAAATTCTTATGTTAAGTTTCTGGAAAATTTCTGGAAAAACTTTGCCCTACTTCCTTGAAAATCCTGCAAAACATCATTATGACTCGATACAAGCATTTGACTCTAACAAACACGAATATACATGTTCATTTAATATTGTGGAGAATCATGATCAGTTTTGTTTCTTAAAAACATATTTGGGGTTTCCCCTTACACTTATCTTTTGCGAAATACCTTTGGATGAAGTTAAGACTAAGCCAAACAACAAAATAAAGTATTTTCACCATTTTAGTTTTGAAACATGATCTACCAACAATAAAAATAAAGCATGCATACGGAAGCAAATAATAATCAAACAAGATAAAAATCACACAAAACATGGGTTGCCTCCCAAGAAGCGCATTTCTTTATTTACGAGTCTTGTAGCTAGACTCAAGGCCATAGGTTACTACGTGACCTCATTGTTGGTTTCACTCTCCAGGTCATCTCCTATATTGGTATCGCTTTCATAGTGCAGGTATTTTGGGTCTTCGAACTCAAAGACATTTTTTCGATACTTAGACCCAAGTTTACTAACATCCTTAAAGAACCCACATGATAAATCAGAAGTGTTCTTACATCCTCTCCGAACATCTTCATCACATAAGATAAGTTGAGAACTTAGCCTATCAAGCCCGTCACAATCGATTTCCTTGAGATCTTTTCTCTTGTATGGCGTTTGGTATGAAACCCTCCTAATTCCATCAGCGAAGGTCATGATTCCGTTCCGGTCATCAACTATTAAATTAGTGATTTCGCAAAAGGGTGCTCCTAAAACAACTTGTGACAACCTCGGGTCGACGTAGTCTTCGATGTTGTCCACGATCGTAAATTCCATAGTGAATGCCATATTTCCTATGAATACCTGGATTTCATGATCTCTACCAACCACTTTCTGTCCCTTATAAATCATCCCCCATCTACGTATATTGTTATAGTGGAATAGGGACATAAAATTCTTGGGTAGGAATACGTTAATGTAGCGTTATCGAAATACTTATGACCGATCATGTAGGGGATTTTGAGATTATTCGGATCACGCCGCCTTATCTTCCCCGATCCTCCATCCCTTGATCCATATAGATTCCCCTCGAGGGAAGGACAGTACTCGTACACCTCCTCATTACCCCTACGAAAGATTACCTTCTTGACACCATTGGTGAACAATGCACTACCATCCTTCTCATCAAGGATTACTCCCGATTCATTGATGAATGGTTTCCCTAGAACAAGGTTGGTTAATGTTAGATTAGTGACAGGGTCTATGTCATCGACAACAGTGAGGTCAATGTTGTAGACAAGTTCTCCAATCATGATTGATAAATCTTTTATTACCCTTACGTTATTGACTCTCTCATACATCGCGCGTTCAGGGAAGGCTTCATGGTACAGGAAAAGGGGGATTATGTTGACGGGGAGGCTAGGATCTATATGACTATCGGTTAAGAGCCTCTTCCTAATAGTGCAGGAAATCTTGAAAACTTTAGAGTTGCTTTCCTCAGCCTATCACTATTCCCACTAGTAATATCCACCACTTTTCTCTCGGGTTCCTCTATAATAGATTTACTCAAAATCGCTGGATTCCTCGTATGCTCTTTCGATCTCTCATTCACCTCATCCAATTTGCGAGATTCTTGCATGACGGAGTGCTCGAATGAGTTGGTAGGGATTTTGGCCAATTCGCGGTCCAACCTTGAGGTTTCATCCTTAGCTGTATGGCCCATATTTCAAGTTGGTTGTTGGTTCAGGTTAGGTGTAGAAGCAGATAGTGTGGTGATAGTATTTACGAAGTGGATCGGTCCTAGGGGGTTGACAGGGTCTTTCACTTTTGGTGATAGATGTTTAAATAGCTTGCTAGGACTTTTTATTTTCACAGAAGAAGTTGGCTGACTGATTGGCTCCAAACGGTCAACCTAAATTGACCAAGGAATGGTCAACAAGGTCAAACTGCCTAGAGTCAATGCTCCGCGGAATATAGTGGTTTCGCCGGGTCGTTAAGTCCCGACGAGGTGTGATGGTTAACAAACGGTTCTGTGATCGGGTGAATTTGGACGGAAAGGGTTTGTGAATTATTGGAACTAAGGAATATACGAAGAAATAGCTTAAATAAGCTATATGAATAAGACTGTGAAATCAGAAAAACCAGAAACGATTAAAACCTGAAACGTGTACGTTTACATTTAAATAAAACGTAAACGTACAAAATAAAAGTGAAAACTGAAATCTGAAAACCCACAGGGGGTGAAAATGACACTTTTAAAAACATAAAATAAAAAGGAAATTTAAAATGAAAATGAAATTATTAAAATGATTATTTTAATATTTAAATACTATTTAATTTATTAAAACTATTTAAAAAGTAAATTAAACCTAATTTAAATAAACTAAAAGTGATAAACACTACAAATTAAACTAAAAACCTGCAAAACTAATTTCTAAAACTTAAAATGAACTTGAAGAAAGTATAAAAATTAAAAATAAATATTTTTGTCTTTTTATGGATTTTCTAGTAATTAAAAACTAATTATCTTAATTAAACTATTTAAACTAATTTAAATTACTAATAATACCTAAATGACTTAGAAAATTATGGAAAAATTTATAAAATTATTTTATAACATATAAAAGCTAGGAAAAATATAAAAACTAGGTTTTACTTAATAAAAACTAATTATGCTATTTAAGACTTAATTATTGATTAATTATTAATTAAACTAATATTAAATCTAATAAATAGCAAATGATAAAATAAAAATCTGAGAAATTTACTAAAATTACTTTAATATACAAGGTAATTAATAAAAATATAAAAAAGCTAAGTGCTTAACAAAAATTTAAAAATGAAAATTAAAATTAAATTACATTAAATAGAAACTATCACTTAAAATTAAATTGATTTTTCTTGATTTTTCTTTTACAAACTTACTTTACATCTAAAAACAACAAATTTTTGTAAAAACAAACTTTTTATAACTTAAAAATAAGCTGTATGGAAAGCAATAAGCCCAACAGTTGACTATTGTTGACCAAGGGGGAAAATAAGCTTAAATGACCAAGAGTGGGGCCCACAAATGATAATTCTGGTTTACTTGACTTATTTGAACATGATTAAGCTGGAAAAATCCAAAGTTGACCACAAAATAAGCAATTAAGCTAACAATAAGCACATGTAATCTTATATGAACTCAGAAACTGGGACAACTTTGAGGGGCTAGTTCAGGTGGGACCCAGGGGATCCAAGGTCAAACCAAGGGTCAATATCTCAACCCTGGTAGGAGGGGGTTGGGAGAACGAAAAACTAGGGTGTGGGGACCACTGTGGTGACCACAAACCACCACCAAAGTGGTGGTGGTGACTGTGGTGTCTGTTGTGCAGGGGAGCAGACAGCCCTGCAAGGGACTTTTGGGGGTTGTGGGGCCTAGATAAAAATTCACAAAATTCAAGTTAAGCTAGGAACTCAAAGATGAGATGGTAAACTATGATTAGGAACCAATTTCAGGGTCTAACTCAAATCACAAAAATCTATAAAAACATGCAATTTTGGAGAAAATCTGAAATGTGCAAACTTTGACTTTTGATAAAAACTTAAAACCTTGACTTATCTGAGTTATGATTTGATCCTACAGGCTAATTAAGATGTTATAGTCTAAAGTGAACCTAAATTAAGTAAAATTAATAAGATCCAAGGCTATGATGAAGATTTGGACACCAAAAAGTCCCACAGTGGACTGTCAAGGGCATTTGGGTGGGATTTTTGACTTTTTGAACATAAGTGACCAAGGAGATGATCCAATTGGACTGTGTTATACTTAAGAATCATAAACTAAGTGACATTGACTCACAATAACAACTTCAACACAGGTTTTAAGCTAAATCCAAACATCCCTTTGCAAATCTGTTTTGGTGATTTTCAAAGGATTCAAGTCACTCAGACCAAGTTTTGAATACACAAGGTTTTAATAAGATAATATGAGCTTGTATAAACACAGAAACACCAGCTTTATGCTACCAATACCTAGAACCTTATACTAGGCTAAAATGACAGTTAAATTATAATTATGAGCATCTAACAAACCTTAAAGGTTAAACAAGCTATACTAAGCAATACAATTACAATTTATCACAGAATAAACACAAAGAAAACACAAAGATAACTAATGGTGATCACAGATACAGTAAAAGCTAAAAATTTAGAAATGAGCTTACAAGGCTTCCAACTGCCAATGATGAATCAAGTACCTCAGTCACCACCTAGAACCTCCCATGAGGCAACTAAACCAACAAATTCCAAAATTCGTAAGCTCTTTTGCTTTATTTGTCCTCCACACTGAATTTCTTTTTTCATTTTTCTTATTTGTTGATTATTTTTGAGTTTTTTGAGCAAAACTGGTTATACAAGTGTCTAATAGCTTTAATAAGCTATATATGAGCTTAAGTGAGCCTAATGATCCCTAATCAACATCTTTAACCAACATTAAAAATAACTTGAGAATTTGAAATCAAATAAACATAAACTGAGTTTAAAAGAAAAAACTGATATTGATTGATGAAATGGTTTCAAGTTACAATGAAAAGGCTTCAGAACATAAGTTTGAAGCTTAAATTACACTGGAATTGAAAAGTACATGAAAAAGATAAATTAACTACACTAAAACTACTCTACACTAACTACTGCCTCCATCTTCTATTTTCTTCACTTAAATACACCAAAATATGTCCCACATGCTTTCCCATATCTGTTTTTAGCCCTTGGATTGCTAGATTTCATCCTGGCCCTTCAAATTGTTTTGGCGGGAAAAATGGGATTGGGCAGTTGGGGAGTTTGGTGTGGGAATTAATTTAGGAGGTGGGTTTGGTTGGGTGTAGGTGAGAATTTAATGATAGTTGGTGAGGAGGGGGAGACAAGGGCCTGAAGATTAGGGTGTTAATGGTGGGAAGGAGAGGTTAGGGATGGTGGTGTTGACTCGGGGATTGACCGTTTGACTGCGGTCAAAACGGGGGAAGTATTAGAGGTAGGGGTGGGCCGGTTTGTGTGGAGATGGGCTTGGGAGTATAGTGGGCTGGGGTTTTAATTGGATCAGGGGTGTGTTTTGGATTTGGTTTTGTTTTTGGGTTTGGTTTATGGGTATAAATAAATGAAAGGGTCCGTTTGGTGATAGTAAACAACAAGGACCAAATGTGTAAAATACCAAAAGTTTAGGGACCTAAATTGATACTTTCCAAAATTTATTATAAGGACCCATATTGACAAGTTTGAATATCATAAGGACCAAAATTACAATTTTCCAAAATTTGAACCCCGAGGACCAAAATTGTCATTTTCCAAAGTTTAAGGGTTAAACTTGCCATTTTGCCAATCTTTCATTCCAAGGACTATTTTTGACACATTTTGATTTTCCAAGGACAAAAAATGATTTTCCTTTCCAAAATATCCCACCAGGTACCAAATATGTCAATTACTGAAACTCCAGGGACTTATTTTGTAATTTTCCAAAACTTTTCCAATTTTTCACCAAAGGACAAAATATGACAACTTATGATTGTCAAAGGGCCTTTGGTGATAATTTTCCTATTTTGAATGACCAGGGACTAGTTTTGTCAAAATTTGAAAGTTGGGGGACTGAAACTGCCAATTTTGCAAACTTTGTACGTTTTTCATTTGTTTTTGCTCATTTTGCATCTAAAACATATAAAACACAATTTTAAAATATTTTTAGTATTTTGATGCATTACTGAGTGTTTTTGTATGTTTTGCAGTTCAGATTTGACAAAAAATGATGAGTGTTTGAGCACTCATCACTGACTCGTGATGGTAACAGATTTGACCTCTTCAACTTGAATCGGTTTATCAACAGCGTGCTCTTTGATAGCAGTTAACAGATTACAAATCTTGTTATTCATATCGGCTTGCTGTTGTTTAAATTTAGCCTCGAGCGTAGAGAGCTGTAATTCTTGAGATAGAATGAACTTTCGCAAGGCATCTTCACAACTTTGCCTAGGAGTGCTCTGTGATGGAAAATGCTTGGACCATTCGAGTGGGGACGAGCCATTGAAGGATACGCTCCGCGTTTGGTACCCTCTAAAATTAGGTTTATCCTTCCATGCCTCATAGGCCTCGTCAAAGTTTCGAAGGCCTCGACCAACATGTGACGATGTGAATTCGTTATAAGCGCGTTTTGGAAGCTCCATGCAGTTATGAGTTTCGTGCGGGCCATTACACAATTTACATGAAGAAGCGATTTTTCTCACTTGGCTCGAAGGCTTTTGAGCTTCGTAAGATTTCATAAGAGACTTGACTCGACCTTCAAGTTCCATGATCCTACGGTCGGGAGTGCTAGAATTGTTCGAAGGCAAAGATATTGCCTTGACCGTTTTGTTCAAATCACGGGGATCATTCCAACTTTCGTTGTCACAGAGAGCAAGATCTTCTATGAGTTCCCATGATTCTTCCGCACTAAGATCACGTAGCTTGCCACCGGCCGATTGGTCAATGGTTCGCCTTGTGGAGAGGTCGATATGGTCATAAAAAATTTGGACTTGGAGCCAAAGATCTATGCCATGATGAGGGACTTTTTGGAGTAAGTCCTTGAAACGAGTCCATGCTTCATATAGAGTTTCACCTTGACGTTGTTGGAACATTAAGATATCATTTCTAAGCTTGGTAGTTCTCCCCGTTGGGAAAAATTGAGCAAGGAAACGAGTGGTGAAATCATCCCATGAGGTGATGGATCCCGCGGGTAAACGTTCAAGCCATTGACTAGCTTGATCACGTAGAGAGAATTGGAATAGGCGTAATCGGGTTGACTCTCTAGTTGTAACATCAAGGTCTACAGAATCTACGATTTTAAGGAAGTCCTTGAGATGTTGATTTGGATCTTCAAAACGAAGTCCATGGAATGCACATCCGCTTTGCACCAACCGGATGGTGTCGGATCGCAAGGGAGACACGTTGGCTCCTTGGGTGAGCTCAATTGTGTTTCGATAGCCTTGGTGGCTAGGTCGGGAATACTCTCCTAGGGTCCGGGGCCTAAGAGGTTGGTTAGCTAGTGGTGGGTTGATGGGTTCAAAGATGTTACCACCTTCCATGATGTCGGATGGTAAAGAGTTACGAACAAAGACATGAAGAAATAAGATAGACTAAAGAAAACCTAAAAATAAAATAAAAATCTTACTAGAAAGGAATCTAGCAAGTAGACCTAATAAAAAGAAATCCTAACCTAGACAATAACTATTCCCCGAGCTGCGGCGCCAAAAACTTGATGCGTGGGAATTGCACCAGGCTTTACCTCTCGAGGGATCTCGAGAAGCTTAAAACCCCCACCAGGCAGTGTACCTGATCGTTGTAGTATAGTATAGTGACAAGTACCGGGGGATTGATCGTTCAAATCAGGAATAGTGTCGCTAGGATTAGAAAGCCTAAAAACTAGGTCTAGAGGTGAGGGATGATTCTTTTTGTAATTTTTATAATTTTATGAAAACAAGTAAAATCTCGAGTTTTGGAAGAGTGAGCGGAATTAGTTGCTAGTCAACTAACCCAATTACTAAGATGCAATCAAAATAAAATAATAAAAATGAAAATAAACTAAACTAAACTAGTGGTGTGAGCAATATATGGGAGAATTGTGTTTACTTAGATTTCACTACTCCCTAGATATCTTTTACAGGTTAATTACTTGTTACAGTTGCGAGGATGATGGATTGTATTCCTTAATACCATTCATGGGGTGGCGTACTTACTAACCCAATTCTATAAGCTCCTACTTCACTCCTATGTCGAGCCAGCTAAGAAGCTCCTAACATGGGATCACAAGAATTTGCTCATGCATTAAATACAACCATAAAAACCTAGTACACATCGGTTCATGTTTCTTAATACGTTCAAGCAAGTTACACAATGGAGATCTGCCAGTTTTCTTAAGCCTAACATTGAAATCATTCATCCATTACAACTATAAACAAGCAATCAACCTATAATCAACATCTAGGTTTCATTACATCTAAGCAAACACATGAAAGATCTAGCCTGGCATGTTGAAATCAAGACAAGCATAAGATATATTCAAACAACACATAGACATATTGAATGAATTGAAGGAGGACTTATCTTAATTGAACATGAAAGGTTTCAAGGGGTGAAAACCCTTGAAAATACTGTTACAAACGACCTAGGGTTTATTAGGTTCGACCCTAGTATTCTCCACATAAGTTCCTCTCAATGAATGAAAAATAGAAAAGTATATATAGATTTTGTGAGGTGACGGCGTCAAGAGTAAATTTCTGACGCCGTCATCTCGCCGCCAATAAAGTTCTCGGACTGCCTAGATCTGGAGCTGACGCCGTCACGTGTAATCCTTCTTCAGGCCATCACCAAAATAACTCTTGACGCCCTACTTCTGATGCCGTCACGTTTTCTCTGGGTCGTCATACATTTTACTCCTGACGCCGTCAAATTTTCCTTCTTGACGCCGTCAGGTACTGTTCCCAGCATGGAAAATTAAGTCTTTGCCGTTTTCTTCACTTTTATGCACCAAAAACGTCCAAAATGCTTCCTTTTCCAGAATTCACTCCCAAAGTACCTAAAATCACAAAAGGAACGATTTAGGGCAATATTTGATCAAATAAATTTCAATTCCGGCTTAAATGACCCCCTTAAAACGGTTCATTTTTTGCCTCATCAGCAGCCCGAGGAATAGTTATTGTCTATGTTAGAATTTCTTTTTATTAGGTCTACTTGCTAGATTCCTTTCTAGTAAGATTTTATTTTATTTTTAGGTTTTCTTTAGTCTATCTCATTTCTTTGTATATTTGTTCGTATTAGGTTGGTCTTTATGGATTTAGAGAATCGTCGTTTAGAAGTTAGCAAGAGGCTTATAGCGCATAAAAGAAGAAAGAGAGAAGTTAACACATTTAAGGAATTTATTAAGCCCCTCCAAATGAAAATTGAGTTTACAGACTTCGCTCCAACCCCTGATGAATTGAGTCACCATAGATTTCTTTTACAACACCCCTGCCCCTCAAAATATAGAAAGATACCATGGATTAGGAGGCACAACTTTTGGAACATAAAAATTCCTTGCATGATTGGGTACATGTCTAGAGAGCATACATACATTGACTTAAAGGCACCCATGAATATTATGTCTAGGCTCTACTACAACTGGATAATGAATGAAAGGTTAAGCCCTAGAAAAAACCCCTACAACTCTAATAGACTATGTAATTTCGTCAGGAGAGTTAAAGGGGTACACATCTTTATAGGAAATTTTACTTATCAATGCGACTTTGTAATCTTAGAAGATGTTAGAGGCATTATAGATCCACACCTAGGAGAAATAGTCCTAAGGCAACCTTTTGCTGAGAAGACTAAGATGTATTGTGACCATGGGAAGGGAATAGTTCAGTTTACTGATGGGAT
The DNA here is from genome assembly GCA_030686995.1 of Artemisia argyi. Classification (NCBI taxonomy): domain Eukaryota; kingdom Viridiplantae; phylum Streptophyta; class Magnoliopsida; order Asterales; family Asteraceae; genus Artemisia; species Artemisia argyi. Next base: position 140,653,470 of record CM060691.1, on the reverse strand, counting down.
AGAAAAGATTACTTTTATGATGCCTCACATGAAGGAAGAATTAAAGGGCATCAAGAATTTACAAATTGATGAGATTCGACCTTATGAGGTTAAGGAAGACGGAATTGATGATGATGTTTATTATGAGAGGTGGCGAACATACTATTCAGGTTGCATGAGTCTAGGCCCTGAGTACAAGCGTGATGAGAATTGGGTTAGATGTTTTGAGTCAGCACAAAAGTGGAAAGGAAAACGTAGCCCATGACCTTGAGTCTAGCTACAAGACTCGTAAATAAAGAAAAGCGCATCTTGGGAGGCAACCCATGCTTTGTGTGTTTTTTATTTGTTTGATTGTTATTTGTTTCCGTATGCATGCTTTATTTTTATTGTTGGTAGATCATGTTTCAAAAATAAAATGGTGAAAATACTTTATTTTGTCGTTTGACTTAGTCTTAACTTCATCCAAAGGTATTTCGCAAAAGATAAGTGTAAGGGGAAACCCCGAATATGCTTTTAAGAAACAAAATCGATCATGATTTCCCACAATATTAAATGGACATCTATATTCGTATTTGTTAGAGTCAAATGCTTGTATCGAGTCATAACGATGTTTTGCAAGATTTTCCAGGAAGTAGGACATAAGTTTTTCCAGACATTTTCCGGAAACTTAACATAAAGATTTCGGCAAGTCACTTCTGACGGCGTCAGGAATTAATTCCTGACGGCGTCATGTGTAAAATTCTGGAAATTTTGCTAGTTTTGTTTTTCTAACGGAGTCTTAAAGTTTTTGTTAATTCTTTAGTTTTATAAACTCTAGGAAATCTGCAAACATTCATTCCACAAGCATTATATCTTACATTGCTTTATAGGATTTATTAGTATATATAGATTGCCACCGATTTTACGCGAGGTTGCCTTGTTTGTTTTTTAAGGTTAATAGGTTATGTATGACAAGAAGATGATTTATATTTCTGGAAGGGAAGCTTTGATTGTTCATTTTCTTGGAGGAAGATCTAACCTTGTTACCGCACTATCCACACCGAATGAATCAGGGGAGTATTTGATTTCATTCTTTTACCTATTTCTCTTTTACATTCTTTAATTGAACATTGGGGACAATGTTCATCCTAAGTGTAAGGGGAAGGTAAATGATGATACCTTATATGATACACTTTCACTTGAGTTTGTTTGTTTAATGGTAGGTGTGTAATAAAACTATGAGAAATACTTGTTAGTGTAATTTTAGCGCCAAATTTAAAATTTTTTACAACATTTAGGAGTAAAACTTTAGCCTTAGCAAGCGTCTCATGGATAGGAGTCGTATGACTAGCACAAAACCGTACTATTCAGAAAAATTTTCCACCCAAATATGTGAGGTTCGCTGATTGGCTCCAAACGGTCAACCTAATTGACCAGGTGAATGGTCAACCAAGTCAAACTGCCTAGAGTCAATCTCCGTGGAAGTATAGGGGTTTCCCCGGGTCGTTATGTCCCGACGAGGTGTGATGGTATAAAAACGGGTTTGTGATCGGGTAAATTTGGACAGAAAGGGGTTGTGAATGATTACACTACGAGATGAGGAAGGAAAATAAATTAGAAACACTATATAAACAATTACTGATGATCAGATATACTAAAAACGTGAGCTAAGTCTAAAAACGCGTTCGTTTGATTTAAAGTTACGTTAGCGTACGAAATAAAACGAGAGTCTTATAGAAATAAAATACCTACAAACATGAAAATTACATTTTTACAATCCTAATGATAAAAGAAAATTTTTAGAAAACTAAAATTAATTTTTACACTATTTAATTAATTATTATTAATTAATTACTATTTAATAACTAATAAATAATATTTAAAATACACTAATTATGAATTTAAGCTAGAAAAATGAGAATTTAATTCTAAAAATTCTAAAATAATATAAAAGTAATTTTAAAACTAAAAATATATTTTTTCTACTTTTTCTCTATTTATTATTAATTAACTAAGATTTAAATACTAATTAAACTAATTAAATTAAAGAAAAATAGCAAATGACTAGTAAAAATTCTAAAACTTTTTCTAAAAATATTTTATTACATTTAAAACCTAGGAAAAATATAAAAACATAGAAGTACTTAATAAAAACTATTTATACTATTTAATTATCTAATATTAATTAATTATAAATAAAACTAATATTAATTATTAAAAATAGCAAATGAAAAGAGAAAAATCTAGAAAAATTCCTAAAAATACTTTAATATAAAAGAAGTCTAAGAAAAATATAAAAATGAAAAAGTGCTTAATAATAAGCTGAATGAAATGTTTAAAAAGATAAATTCTATTAAATAGAAGCTATCACTAACCTTAAATTTGGATTTTTCTAAATTTTCTTTTACCAAACTGTTTTAACACTAAAAATAAAAGACTTTTGCAAAAACAAACTTCCTAGAACTAAAAAATGAACTTTGTGTAAACTAATAAGCTCAACAGTGAGCTTATAAAAGCTCACTATGAAGTTTTTGGTTTCAAAGGGTCTACAAATAAGCTAAACTACTGATTTTAATGAAACTTAAGCAAAAAATAATGGAAATGAGTAGACATGAGCTGGGAAATACAATGGGAATAAGCTGAGAAAGGAAGAATAAGCAAATCCAAAAGCTCACTGCAAACCAAACAGTCCCTAAGAGCTAATGCAGGCCTGATTTGGGATTCCAAATAAGCTACAAAACCTAACTGACCCTGGAATCAATGAGTCCATAATGTGGGCTATCCCAAGAACCAAGTGACTCATGGTAAGCTTAAATACAGAACAATTGAGAAGCTTGTGAAATGACCCTGGCCACCAATGATCCAACAGTTATGAGCTTTGAGCTCAAGTGAGTTTTGTGAAACTAGCAGCCTCACCGTACACGCTCAAAAGCAAGAACTCAGGCAACCACACATAATCACAACTTAAGACAACTCAAACAAGCTTACAAGATTCATCAGTAGGCTAACAATAAGCTAAAACTGATCAGCTACCAAGATTAGACTGGTAAACCACCAATCCAACAACCTGATAAGCAATGTTGCAGGCCTAGGTGGGTGAGTTTGCATACCAAGAATAAACTAATAATGAGGAGTCTATACTAATAGCTAATGGAGCACCTAATTGCAAACACAAATTAAGAACCTAAATCCTACTATATCTAGTTTAAATTCAAGATCAAAAGGGTGGTTTGGACCTGTTGTAAGAGCAGGCCTGAAGGGGGGTTTCTAAGGCTAAAGTAAGCCACTAATGGACAAGCTTATTCTATAGAAAGCTCAAACATCCTGAGATAAGCTACAAAGGAACTCAAATACCAAAAATCAAGCATTTAACTTAACTAGGTAAGTAGTTGTGAGCTTATGAATTGAGCTTGTCACACTGACCCATCAGTGTGATTGAGATGGCAGGGTCAAATGGGAGGCCAAAATAAGCTTGTATGACAAGCTTGAGAGTCCAAACAAAGAGTAGAACAAACAAGTCCACCCAGTGGGCTTTTCAAAAATCCCACAAGCTCAGAAATAACTCAAGTGAATAACAAGCTATGGGCCAGAGAAAACTGGCCAGTAGCCAAAAAGGGTGGCACAGGGCAACTAGCAGGCCAAGAGGGGCACCTTGAGGGCTTATAAGCTACTAAAAAGAAATAACTAAAAATAAAATAAAATAAGGGGCAGGAAGATAAGCGGACAATTTAGATGTAAACTAAATTTGAGGACCTAAGAACATGAAATAAAGAAATGAAAAATGACCACAAAGTGGGTGTTGAAACCTGATGTCTGATGAGTGCTCAAACACTCATCATTTTTGGTCAAATCTGAACAGCAAAACATACAAAAACACTCAGAAATACATCAAAATACTGAAAATATTTCAAAATTGTGTTTTATATGTTTTAGATGCAAAATGAGCAAAAACAGATGAAAAACGTACAAAGTTTGCAAAATTGGCAGTTTCAGCCCCCCAACTTTCAAAAATTGGCAAAAATAGTCCCTGAGCACATATTTTAAAAGAAAAGTCACCAAAGGCCCTTTTGAAATCATAAGTTGTCTTATTTTGTCCTTTGGTGAAAAATCTCAAAAGTTTTGTAAATTTACACTTTTGGTCCCTGGAGTTTCAAACTTTGGCAGGATTGGTCCCTGGTGGGATATTTTTGAAAGTAAAATCATTTTGGGTCCTTGGGAAGTCACAAAAGTCGTTTTTAATCCCTGGATGAAAATTTTGAGGAAATTACATGTTTGGTCCCTGGACTTTTCAAAAATGACAATTTTGGTCCCCGGGTGTTTTATTTTGGAAAATTGCAACTTTGGTCTTGGTGTTATTCACATGTGGAAATTTTGGTCCTCATAATATATTTTGGAAAGTTCCATTTGCAGCCCCTCCAAATTTAGAAATTACAATTGTGGTCCTTGTGATAAATGTTGAAACCAAATGGACCCTTTGCTATTATAATCCAAACCAAACACATACCTGGTCCACAAATAAACCCCAGCCCAAACCATGGCCCAATCCACTTCCCGTTTAATATATTACCCCGGTCAACATAGTCAAACCCCCACCCCAAATACTGTTCATCATCCCTAACTTTCCCCTAATCCTTGGTTTTTGTCTCCCTCCTCCTCCCACTGTATCACCAACTCCTCCAACCTTCAATTAATTCTCACACCAACCCACACTAACTCCCCCCCTCCATTTATTACCCTTACCAAACTCAATCCTGCCCTTTACCCTTTTCCCGCCAAAAACAATTTTGAAGGCCTGGATTGATTGGAGCCAAGCCAAGGGCTGAGATGAAGTGGGATTGCATCAGTGGGGCCCACTAAACCCTAAAGGTCGTCTATATGAAGAAAAAGCAGCAAGGAGATAGTGTGTGTAGTTAGACTAGTATAGTTAGTTTAAATTAATGTAAACTTAGTTTTCAATTGTACTTATCATCTCAAAAATCTTGTACTCAGTTTATTTAAGTGATATGTGATCCTTATTCAAGTTTAAAATTTAAGCTCATGATCAATTCCAGTTTATAAAGTTTTGCTTTGAATTTAAGAATCTAAATAAATTTTATAGTTGTCATCTGTTGTTAATCTGAGTTCTTAAGCTCATATAAGTTCTTAATATAGCTGATATAAGCCACTAGAAGTAATCAAGTTAGTTAAAATCATCAAAAGTGAAAATTCATAAAAATCAAAATAAATAGAGTGAAAATAAAAAAAATGTGTGTAATGGTTATGGTGATTGGAGCAGGGAAAGTTTTGGAATACCCTGGGTTGTAGTACCTTATGGAAGGCTTTAGAAAGTGGGAATGATCCACGGTTCACAAGTTTTCAGTGTAAATCCTTTGTAAGCTCTTATTTCTATTTTTATGTTTTCACTATAGTTATGTTCATCACTGTTTAATTATGGTTCCATTGTGCTAATTTGATGTTTGTTAGTCATGATTTGACTTAAAATCTTGTGTTTGCATATCAGTTTTCATATTTGCTCCATACTTCATAATTATCAGTAAAATAGCTCAATAGTAATCTGTTAGTTATTGTTGTTAAATCTTATATTTTTGTGAGTATTTTGGTTTCTAACATCATAATGAGTCTTTATAATTTAGTTTCATGATCTATTGTGGTCATTTCCTTTGAAAATCAAAATTCAGTTTACATATGGGGGTGTTTGGCATAACTGTGTATGCCTTGTTGTGATGGATGTTTATGGTTCATTTTTACTTAGACATAACACTTAGGCAGTAACCAACTTAGATCAACCCTTTTCTGGGTCAATTTTTTAGCCAAAGTCAAAATCACCACCCAAATCCATCTAACAGTAACTGTCAAGGTTTTTGGGTTTCAAATCTCACCCAACTTAGTAACTGTCTAGCTTAATTCACACTTATTACAACTTAATACATCCATTTAAGTCAGTTAGACCTAATCAAAGTTGGAAAAAGTCAGTTATAAGTTTTTCATGAAAAGTCAATTTGCATGTTTTCATTTTTTCCAATTCTATCATGAATTTTCTTGAATTGTGTATTGTGTTTCAGGCCTTGTGCTTTTCAGGTTTTGTTGTATCCCAGCTACTCTTCAAGTTCCCATCATCCTTTCATTTTTGCTAATTTTCTGTGGGCCCACCATCACCCCAAAGTAGGCTGCAGGACAATACCCTGCCCTGCTGCAGCAGCACCTCGCCAATCACCACCACTTTGGTGGTGGCTGCAGCCCACCACAGTGGTCCACAGCCCCCCTCCTTGGTCCTTTCAACCCCCCTCCTACCCCTCTCTAGGACCCACTTGGAATTGCCCTCCTTTTGTGTCCCAGTTTCTGAGTTAAAATAAGATATCCAATTGCTTATTTTGCTTTCTTAGCTTATTTTGTGGACCCCACTTGCATTTTCTAGCTTAATCAAGTTCCAATAACTTATTTAGATCAGATTCAACCATAGAGGGTCCCACTTAAGCCCATTTTAGCTTATTTTCTTATTTAGTCAACAAAAGTCAACTGTGGAGCAAATAAGCTTCCACAGTGCTTATTTTTAAGTTGTAAAAAAATTGTTTTCACAAAATTTGTGTGTTTTTAGTTATAAAATAGTTTTCAGAAAGAAAAATCCAGAAAAAACAATTTAATTTTAAGTGATAGTTTCTATTTAATATAATTTAAATTTTAATTTTCATTTTTAGATTTTTATTAAGTATTTAGCATTTTTATATTTTTCTTAAATTTCTTTTAGGTTAAAGTATTTTTAGTCATTTTATCATATTTTTATTTTGTAATTTAGTATTTATTAGAATTAATATTAGTTTTATTAATTAATAATTAATAATTAATAATTAAGTTTTAAATAGCATAATTAGTTTTTATATTTTCCTAGCTTTTATATGTTGTAAAATAATTTTAGAAATTTTCTTGTAATTTTTACTGTTCATTTTCTATTTTTTATAATTTAAATTAGCTTAATTAGGTAATTAATATATAATTAATAATTAATTAATAGAAAAACCACAAAAAGACAAAAATACTTATTTTTAATTTTAAAATTAGTTTTTAGTTATTTTATAATTTTAGAAATTCTATTTTCATTTTTCTAGTATTAAATTAGTATTATATTGTATTTAAGTATTTTAAATATTAATAATTAGAAATAATTAGTATTTAATTAATATTAAATAATTAAATAGTGTAAAAATTTATTTTCTTTTTCTAAAAATTTTCTTTTACCCTTAGGTTTGTAAAAAAGTCATTTTCACCCCCTGTGGGATTTCAGATTTCAATTTTCACGTTTTATTTTGTACGTTTACGTAAATTTAAATTAAACGTATGCGTTTTAGGTTTTAAACGTTTCTGGTTTTTCTAAATTCCCAGTCTTGTTCATATAGCTTATTTAAGCTATTTCATTGTACAATTCAGTAGTGTAATCAATCACAAACCCCTTTCCATCCAAATTCACCCGATCACAGATCCGTTTGATAACCATCACACCTCGTCGGGACATAACGACCCGGGGAAACCACTATATTCTGCGGAGCATTGACTCTAAGCTGTTTGACCTTGTTGACCATTCACCTGGTCCGTTTAGGTTGACCGTTTGGAGCCAATCAATGCCTGTTGAAGCAATCCTGCATAAGGGATTAGCAGCCCAATAATAAGCAAGTAAGCAAGCTTGAAAAGTTAAAATAAGCTAAAATAGATGAAGTCTAAACTGCTATTTGCTAGCAAAACCAATATCCAACACTAAATCTTACTGAACCCTATCTAGAATCTTGTTCAAAAGGGTGTATTTGGATCAGCAGGCTGCAGTTGGGTCAAAATGGGTGGAAACTAATGTAACCAAGGATTATAAACCAGAAGCAACACTAGCTAACTCAAACCACTTATGAGCATTAGTGCAACTAAGACTGAGCTATACTAGATTTAACTAAGACAATTCATAAAAACAGTTAAAACTTAATATTTTAAGGTTTTCAATTAAGAAGCTTGTAACCTACTATTTGGTGCCTAAAACTCCCTCTACACTGCTACTAAACCTAGACTTATGCTAACTGAAAATCAAACATTAGTCAAATCAACCTTTTTGAGGCAAACAGGCAGTTTTGCCAAACACTCCTTAAAGGAGTGTATGTCTAAGTTTTGAAGCAGACCATTGATTTTTAAATCTAAAGCTTGCAAGGAAATGATGGAATAAGGTATATTTAAGGAAAATAAACATAAACCATTTAAGAATAAGCTATTGGACTAAGTAGAAACAAGCATATAAGCAGTAAAAGGAAACAGAATAAGAAAATTTAAAAAAACAATGAGGAATTCTTAAGCTTTCCTCAACTGATAATTGCAAAAAATCCTAGCATTCCTAAGTAAACATATAAGCATATATAAACCTTAATCATGAACAAATAAGCATGAACTTCACAATAATAAGCAGTTTTAAATAAACAGATATGGAGAAGCAGATATGCATGAACCAAGTTTGAAACTTTTATTGAATTAAAAAAAGGATTACAACTGAGATTAGGAACTAAAATAAAAATTACACTAAAACTACTTTTAACACTAATTTTCCTACTGCCTTATAAATGGCATACAAACAACCTATTTATACTAAATTGAAATTAGGGTTTCACTTGGATGCTTCACTTGTCTCTTTCCCATCTCTCTTAGAGCCCTTAGATTGGCTTCAAATGATCCTAGCCATCTGTTTTTGTTTTGGCGGGAAAAGGGAGCAAATTGCAATTTGGCTTTTAGCCTTTGGCAGAGGGGGAGGGTTTTGGTGTTTTGTGGTGGAAAGGTAATGTAGGGTAGCTGGTAGTGAGTGTGGCAGGAGAGGGAGTGGGAGTGTGATGATGGTGTTGGCAATGGCAGGTGTAGCAGGGCTAGGGATAAAAAGGGAGGTGAGGTGGAGGTTTGACCCTGGCGTTGACTGAGGGAGGGGTATATTAAAACAAGGGTGTGTTTGTGGCTGGGCCTGGTGAGGGTTTGTGTTGGGCTTGGGAAAAAAATAAAAGGGTAGTGGGCTAGGAAGAGTGGATTGGGTTTATTTTATTTGGGTGAGGTTTGGATTTTGGGTAAAATAATACTAGGCTAGGATCCGTTTGGTTTTTATGAAATATAAGCCCAAGGATCAAATATGAAATTTCTGAATTTTTAAGGGGTTGGTTGTGTAGTATTCTCAAAGTAATCACAAGGGTTGAATTTGTCGTACTCTAATTATCCAGGGACCACTTTTGTAATTTTCCAAATTTGAATTCCATGGACTATTCTTGCCAAATGTAGAACTCCAGGGACCAAACATGACATTTCTCCAAACCTTTCACCCAAGGATCATTCCTGCCAAATATGAATAGAACAAGGACCAAAAATTATTTTTCACAAAGTTTTTACATCCCAGGGACCATTTTTTTCAATTTGCAAAGTTGAGGGACTAAACTTGTAATTTTCTGAAAACTTCACCCAAGTGTTATTTTTGATAACTTTTTATTTTAAAAGGACTTGGGTTGACTTTTCTTGCAAAATAAATGCTCAGGGACTAGTTTTGTTAATTTAAGAAAGTTGGGGGACTGAAACTGCCAATTATGCAAACTTTGTACATTTTTCACATGTTTTTAATCTTTTTGCATCTGAAACACATAAAACACAATCCTGGGATATTTTATGTATTTTGATGCATTTTTGAGTGTTTTTGTATGTTTTGGCAGTTCAGATACGATAAAAATGATGAGTATTTGCACACTCATCAAACCTCCACACTAAACTATTGCTAGTCCCTAGCAATCTTTTGAGAAAATTTAATGGATTTGAATCTCTTTACCAAAAGCCATTACTTCTGGAGTAGCCAAATGTATCTTTTCAAGTAAGAACTATGGTCCACTTGATAACCATGTGATTTTGAGCAAACCACCAGCTGTCAACGGATTTGATTTGTCTTTACCAAGAGCCGTTTGCTCCTGGACTAGCCAACTCTTGATGGACATAGTCAACATCTTGCTGAGCTGATTACCAATTATGGTTTTTCCACTGCCTTTACCACAAGCCATAATCTTGCGGGCTAGCCAACTCATTCACTTTTTTGGATATGGCGAGTTGATTTACCATACAATTTTAGGCAAATTGCAAGCCATCAACGGGTTTGAGATATCTTTACCAAGAGCTGTTTGCTCCTGGATTAGCCAATCCTTTTGTCATTCAGACATGGCGGACTGATAAACACAAAAAATTTTGAACTCAAGTGAAAAAAATTTTAAATTTTTGCCAAAAACGGGGGTATTAGATAGTAAAATGTGATAAAATTCGCTAGAATAGCGAAATACCCCCCCCCCCCCCACACTTAGAATGAATATTGTCCTCAATATTCAAAGTCCCGGCTACTATGCCGACTCTTTGAACGTAAAAGAACAACATTACAATCTAAATGTGGAAACACCATTTTTGCTTTTTCACTTCATTGGTAACCATAGTAGGGGTAACTCCCCCACACTTAGGGTGAAAACCCTATAAGCATGCTACTGTTTTTGTTTACCGAGTCGCTAGCTTGACTCGACCCCGAATTCATTTGTTCTTGGGGAAGCATGATGTGGAAAAGAAAATCTCCATCGGATTTTGATTCAAGATGTTTGGACAAGCATTTGAAGCACGTGAAAGTTCCACACCGATGAGATAAGTATCCGGCTCAAGATAATGATACATGAAAATGCCGGGATCAAATATGGTATCTTCATTCCCGAAGGAGTGAAGAAGAAAAGAAGTCACCTTATAGCTGAAGAAAAGGAAGAAAACCATGATGAAAATCATGATAAGATTTTCTTCCTCGAGAGCAGGCTCATTAGCCTGAATTTGGATTTCAAGGGTTAAGCTAAAAAACATCCCGGGAGGGTGGGTGGGAATTTGCAAATCCTCATGATTGAGTGCATCTCCCCCGGGCTATCATACTGCGGAGGAGTGATGATATGATGAGTGAGTTCACTGGAGAACTCCTCATGAAGAGAATCATTCACAATATTTGAATCTGTGAACTCGTGTTCCGGAATAGACTCATCACAATCCTCATTCCGAATACCAAAGATTGGATTATCAGTAATCAAAGTGAATTCAGATTCGAATTCAAATAGAGGATTGGTTAGAGTAGTATTGAATGCTTCAGGAACAAAATGATTATCATTCTCTATTGGACTGTTAGGATAAGAAGTGAGTGGTGGATCATGATATAGGAGACTTTCAATTTCTCCCAGATCGGCTTCGAAATCAAGGAGCACTAGACTTTATGAATTCGTCCAATTCCTTATTAGGAACAGTGCTAAGATGCTCATCCCCCATGTTTAGAGAGTGAGTGTGAACTTCGGGTGTGATATCATTAGACTGAGGGAGTTGAGGAGGACTAGCAGACATGGGTTTTATAAATTTTATTTGTTCTTCTGCTAGTAATTCTATCATAGTCTTTTCTCCCTGATTATCCGAGGAAGGAATCACAACAGATGAACTTGATGAACCCTTACAAAATTGAGAAATATCAAGGGTAACTTCATCATCATCATCATCGTCGAGAAGAGCAGCATTGCGAAATATGGCACGTGTTTTAGCTGCTTGTTCTAAGACTAGCAATTCTTCCATGCTCAATTCGTTTCTAGCATCTCGTTCTTCAGCAAGTAATTCTGCCATAGATTTCTCACGAGAATCTTGAAACGATGTAGTAGCTAACTCCTCCTTAAGTTCTTGCAATATCTCAAGAGCCTCTAGTAAAAGGTCTTGCTCAGTATCATGAGGAGTTGCTTGGATCATTTGGTACTGTGGAGGTTGGTCTTGATACGAATAGTCATAATTGTTACAAGGAAATGGATTCCTTGTTTGACAATCCGAGCTGAAGTGGGGCCCTCCACAGTATTCACAACAATATGATTGTTGTGACTGGTTTGGTGAATAATATGGATATTGGTCATTTCCAAAATTCTGAGTGTTATCAGGAAACTGTTCATAGACAAACGTGTTTCCGGATTGACACTCAAATCCTTGGTGAGGACCTCCACAATACTCACATGAATATGTCAGTATCTTATGGTGTGGTGGCTGGTGGAATAAATCAGTCGTGACATGATGAGAATAGGGATCCTGGTTATAGACAGACCCGTATCCTGACTCTACCATGCCACAGCCGGGGCAATTACCACCGTTATGAGGGCCACCATACCATTGGCATCCCAAATGGTGTGGATGAGACATAGAAAGAATCAAAAGTTTATAGAGGGTAAGAATTGGAGAATCAAAGATGTGAGAGGGTAAAGGTGAATATTTTTGGAGTTTTTGGAAAACATTTTGTACAAATAAGAAAGAAAATCTTTTTGTGTTTTTCATATTCGTTGAAAACTGATTTTAAAATGTTTTTGGGAACTGTTTTTATGAAAATATACACAAGGATGGTAAATTTACAAAGAAGTGAATTCCAAAATCACTAATCTGAAAACCGTTTTAGAATAACGCGCACGACCACCCCGGCAACGGTGCCAAAATTTGATGGGCTCCAAACGGTCAACCTAATTGACCAGGTGAATGGTCAACCAAGTTAAACTGCCTAGAGTCAATCTCCGTGGAAGTATAGGGGTTTTCCCGGGTCGTTATGTCCCGACGAGGTGTGATGGTATAAAAACGGGTTTGTGATCGGGTGAATTTGGACAGAAAGGGGTTGTGAATGATTACACTACGAGATGAGGAATGAAAATAACTTAGAAACACTATATAAACAATTACTGATGATCAGATATACTAAAAACGTGAGCTAAGTCTAAAAACGCGTTCGTTTGATTTAAAGTTACGTTAGCGTACGAAATAAAACGCGAGTCTTATAGAAATAAAATACCTACAAACATGAAAATTACATTTTTACAATCCTAATGATAAAAGAAAATTTTTAGAAAATTAAAATTAATTTTTACACTATTTAATTAATTATTATTAATTAATTACTATTTAATAACTAATAAATAATATTTAAAATACACTAATTATGAATTTAAGCTAGAAAAATGAGAATTTAATTCTAAAAATTCTAAAATAATATAAAAGTAATTTTAAAACTAAAAATATATTTTTCCTACTTTTTCTCTATTTATTATTAATTAACTAAGATTTAAATACTAATTAAACTAATTAAATTAAAGAAAAATAGCAAATTACTAGTAAAAATTCTAAAACTTTTTCTAAAAATATTTTATTACATTTAAAACCTAGGAAAAATATAAAAACATAGAAGTACTTAATAAAAACTATTTATACTATTTAATTATCTAATATTAATTAATTATAAATAAAACTAATATTAATTATTAAAAATAGCAAATGAAAAGAGAAAAATCTAGAAAAATTCCTAAAAATACTTTAATATAAAAGAAGTCTAAGAAAAATATAAAAATGAAAAAGTGCTTAATAATAAGCTGAAAGAAATTTTTAAAAAGATAAATTCTATTAATTAGAAGCTATCACTAACCTTAAATTTGGATTTTTCTAAATTTTCTTTTACCAAACTGTTTTAACACTAAAAATAAAAGACTTTAGCAAAAACAAACTTCCTAGAACTCAAAAATGAACTTTGTGTAAACTAATAAGCTCAACAGTGAGCTTATAAAAGCTCACTATGAAGTTTTTGGTTTCAAAGGCTCTACAAATAAGCTAAACTACTGATTTTAATGAAACTTAAGCAAAAAATAATGGAAATGAGTAGACATGAGCTGAGAAATACAATGGGAATAAGCTGAGAAAGGAAGAATAAGCAAATCCAAAAGCTCACTGCAAACCAAACAGTCCCTAAGAGCTAATGCAGGCCTGATTTGGGTTTCCAAATAAGCAACAAAACCTAACTAACCCTGGAATCAATGAGTCCATAATGTGGGCTATCCTAAGAACCAAGTGACTCATGGTAAGCTTAAATACAGAACAATTGAGAAGCTTGTGAAATGAGCCTGGCCACCAATGATCCAACAGTTATGAGCTTTGAGCTCAAGTGAGTTTTGTGAAACTAGCAGCCTCACCGTACAAGCTCAAAAGCAAGAACTCAGGCAACCACACATAATCACAACTTAAGACAACTCAAACAAGCTTACAAGATTCATCAGTAGACTAACAATAAGCTAAAACTGAGCAGCTACCAAGATTAGACAGGTAAACCACCAATCCAACAACCTGATAAGCAATGTTGCAGGCCTAGGTGGGTGAGTTTGCATACCAAGAATAAATCAACAATGAGGAGTCTATACTAATAGCTAATGGAGCACCTAATTGCAAACACAAATTAAGAACCTAAATCCTACTATATCTAGTTTAAATTCAAGATCAAAAGGGTGGTTTGGACCTGTTGTAAGAGCAGGCCTGAAGGGGGGTTTCTAAGGCTAAAGTAAGCTACTAATGGACAAGCTTATTCTATAGAAAGCTCAAACATCCTAAGATAAGCTACAAAGGAACTCAAATACCAAAAATCAAGCATTTAACTTAACTAGGTAAGTAGTTGTGAGCTTATGAACTGAGTTTGTCACACTGACCCATCAGTGTGACTGAGATGGCTGGGTTAAATGGGAGGCCAAAATAAGCTTGTATGACAAGCTTGAGAGTCCAAACAAAGAGTAGAACAAACAAGTCCACCCAGTGGGCTTTTCAAAAATCCCACAAGCTCAGAAATAACTCAAGTGAATAACAAGCTATGGGCCAGAGAAAACTGGCCAGTAGCCAAAAAGGGTGGCACAGGGCAACTAGCAGGCCAAGAGGGGCACTTTGAGGGCTTATAAGCTACTAAAAAGAAATAACTAAAAATAAAATAAAATAAGGGGCAGGAAGATAAGCTGACAATTTAGATGTAAACTAAATTTGAGGACCTAAGAACATGAAATAAAGAAATGAAAAATGACCACAAAGTGGGTGTTGAAACCTGATGCCTGTTGAAGCAATCCTGCATAAGGGATTAGCAGCCCAATAATAAGCAAGTAAGCAAGCTTGAAAAGTTAAAATAAGCTAAAATAGATGAAGTCTAAACTGCTATTTTCTAGCAAAACCAATATCCAACACTAAATCTTACTGAACCCTATCTAGAATCATGTTCAAAAGGGTGTATTTGGATCAGCAGGCTGCAGTTGGGTCAAAATGGGTGGAAACTAATGTAACCAAGGATTATAAACCAGAAGCAACACTAGCTAACTCAAACCACTTATGAGCATTAGTGCAACTAAGATTGAGCTATACAAGATTTAACTAAGACAATTCATAAAAACAGTAAAAACTTAATATTTTAAGGTTTTCAATTAAGAAGCTTGTAACCAACTATTTGGTGCCTAAAACTCCCTCTACACTGCTACCAAACCTAGACTTATGCTAACTAAAAATCAAACATTAGTCAAATCAACCTTTTTGAGGCAAACAGGCAGTTTTCCCAAACTGATACGTTGGAATCGCACCAGGCTTTACCTCTCAAGGGATCTTGAGAAGCTTACAACCCCCACCAGGCAGTGTACCTGATCGTTGTAGTATAGTATAGTGACAAGTACCGGGGGATTGATCGTTCAGCTAGGAATAGTGTCGCTAGGATTAGAAAACCTAAATACTAGTTCTAAAGATGAGGGATGATTATTTTTGTATTTTTATATTTTTTTAGAAAGCAAGTAAAAATCTCGGGTTTGAAAGATTTGGGCGGAATTAGTTGCTAGTCAACTAACCCAATACTAAAGATGCAATCAAAATAAAATACTAAAAATGAAAATAAACTAAATTAACTAAGGTTGTGATCAATAAATGGAGAAAATGTGTTTACTTAGATTTCACTACTCCCTAGACATCTTTTACACGTTAATTACTTGTTATAGTTGCATGGATGACGGATTGTATTCCTTAATATCATTCATGGGGTGGCGCACTTAACTCCCCAATTCTATGAGCTCTTATCTCCTCCTATGCCATGCCCAGCACAACCATAGGGATTATAAACAGTGGCTCATGCATTAAATACAACCAATAAAGACCTAGTGCACATCGGTTCATGTTTCCTAAGACGTTCAAGCATGTTACCATTAGGAGATCTGCCAGTTTTCTTAAGCCTAACATAAAATTCATTCATCCAAAACAACTATAAACAAGTAATCAACACATAATTAATATCTAGGTTTCATTAGATCCAAGCAAACACAAGATAGATCTAGCCTAGCATGATGGAATTAAGACAAGAACAAGATATAGACAACCAACACATAGACATATTGATTGAATTAAAAGAATACTTATCTCAATTACACATGAAAGGTATCAAGGGCTTAAAACCCTTGAAAAACCTGTAAAATTCGCACCAAGTTCGTACTTAG
Organism: Artemisia argyi; assembly: GCA_030686995.1. Taxonomy (NCBI): domain Eukaryota; kingdom Viridiplantae; phylum Streptophyta; class Magnoliopsida; order Asterales; family Asteraceae; genus Artemisia; species Artemisia argyi. The sequence goes on along the minus strand of CM060691.1, from coordinate 140,637,181 downwards.
GGTTTCTCCAAAACTTCTCTTTCTTTAATGTGAAAATTAGAAAACTATATATAGGAAATAAGGTCTGACGGCGTCAAGACAAAACCTGTGACGCCGTCACCTCGCTGCCAAAACTCTTCTCGGACTGCCTTGATCTACTTTTAACGCCGTCATGTGTTATGCATTTCCAGGTTGTCATGACTTTTACTCTTGACGCCCTTCTTCGTGACGCCATCAAATCTGTACTGGGTCGTCATGGAAATTACTCTTGACGCCGTCAGGAATTCCTTCTTGACGCCATCACCTACTATTCCCAGCAAGGAAAATTAAGACTTTGGCGTTTTCTTCACTTTTATGCTCCAAAAACGTCCGAATAGCTTCCTTTTCCAGATTTCACTCCCAAAGTACCTAAAATCACAAAAGGAACGATTTAGGGCAATATTTGATCAAATAAGTTCAATTCCGAGCTTAAATGACCCCCTAAAAGTGGTTCATTTTTCGCCTCATCATATACCCTTACACTTGAGATTTGCTTGTCCTCAAGCAAATGCGTTTTTATTCTAGTCAAAATACAAGTTAGGGGTCATTTAACACTAATATAAAAGTAATTACAACAAATAATCATTCCACTAAAGACCAATAGACAAGCACGGAGGTCATACACAAGCACCTCACAAATAGTGTTTAGATACTCACATCTCTCGGGTGTAATAAAGTATAAATTACAATATGGAAACGGAAGATATCTCTCACTACCTGTCATAGCAAAATAGATTACCATAGGCTTGGGAAAGGATCAAACCTCCACCACATGGCGTAAGCACCTAGGATAAACTATCAAAGAGGTCTTTTAAAGGGTTGTAACGTTAGGTGTAGGGATATGAAATACACGGTTTTGTTGGATAAAGGAAGTTTTACTGGTGGCGAGTTAACAATCTTGGTTAATTACATGTACAATATGGCGTTACTAAGCCAAGACTAGACTCGACTTAAGCTAATAAATGAAAAATAACAAAAACATAAAAATGAACATAGAATGAAACGGGATGGTAGTCCGTATGTTTTTTCTCTTTTTCCTTTTTCTATTTTTTTTTCTTTTTCTTGATTTTTCGATTTTTTTTTTTTTTTTTTTTTTTTTTTTTTTTTTTTTTTTTTTGCATACACTCTTACCCTACCATCCAAAATAATACATCATAGGGGATGAAAATTCCCCTTACACTTGAATCTTTACATACTTTACAATGAACTAATCTAATGACTCGAATTAAGAAAATCAAAACACTTGGAGCACTTTTAAGATTAACGTACATACGGGGGTAATAATTGATATTCTTCCCCATTACTCCGTAAAATAAGTACTTTACCCATGAGTCCCAATCGTCCCAAAACAATATGTACAAGGATATGACTCGACTTAGCAACCATGTAATCAATTAGATAGTCAATTTAGGGTTTAACAAATAACAATAATGCACTAAAGATGAGTGCATACACGGAAGGCTAAGGCGATTTGGTTGTACATTTAAGTGGGGTGTAATAAATTCTTCCTTTAAGTAAGATGCTTAAAGTTAGAAACGAAAAGATAGGCTCGGAGGGGTGTACTAGGGGTTTCGTGTACTAAAAATGAGTAAAACGCTAAGGGTGTGGGAAAAATTAGTTGACTTAACTAGCCAAATAGTATGACTTAAATGGTCAAGTAATTATGATACGGGTTTAAGACAAGGGTGATCCTAATGCCTCTTATCATGTAGTAAATCCTACTACACGAATGTAGTCTCACTAGCGGTCTCGGGATGCATCACTAACGCAAGTTCTAGAATCTAAATGCTACCGGTACACTCATAAGCACTAATAGTAAATGCTTTTCCTATCAAATCTAAAGGCGAACCTCACATATTTAGGTGGAAAATTTTTCTGAATATACGGTTTTGTGCTAGTCATACAATCTCCTATCCATGAGACGCTTGCTATGGCTAAAGTTTCACTCCTAAATGTCGTAAAAAATTTTAAATTTGGCGCTAAAATTACACTAACAAGTATTTCTCATAGTTTTATTACACATCTACCATTAAACAAAAAAAAACTCAAGCGAAAGTGCATATGTAAGGTATCATCTTTTTACCCTCCCCTTAAACTTAAGATGAACATTGTCCCCAATGTTCAAGTAAAGAATGTAAAAGTTAAAAAGTAAAAAGAATGAAATCAAATACTCCCCTGATTCGCTCGGTATGGATAATAAGGTGGCCAGATTAAATCTTCCTCCAAGAAAATGAACAATCAAAGCTTCCCTTCCAGAAAAATAAATCATCTTCTAGTCATACATAACCTGTAAAACCTGAGAAAACAAACAAGACAACCTCGCATAAAATCGGCGGCATCCTATATAAGTTTCTAAATCCTAGAAAACAAAGTAAGATATAATGCTTTTGGAATGAAGTTTGCAGATTTCTTGGAGATTATAAAACTTAATAATTCACAAAAACCATAAGACTCCGTTAGAAAAACAAAACCGGTAAAATTTCCAGATTTTTACACGTGACGCCGTCAAGAGTAAACTCGTGACGCCGTCAGAAGTGACCTGCAGAAATTCTTATGTTAAGTTTCCGGAAAATTTCTGGAAAAACTTGGTCCTACTTCTTGGAAAATCCTGCAAAACTTCATTATGACTCAATACAAGCATTTGACTCTAACAAATACGAATATACATGTTCATTTAATATTGTGGAGAATCATGATCGGTTTGTTTCTTAAAAACATATTTGGAGTTTCCCCTTACACTTATCTTTTGCAAAAATACTTTTAGGTGGAGTTAAGACTAGGCCAAAACAACAAAGTAAAGTATTTCCACTATTTAATTGAGAAACATGATCTACCAACAATAAAAATTAAGCATGCATACGGAAGAAAATAACAAACAAAATCACACAAAACATGGGTTGCCTCCCAAGAAGCGCTTTTCTTTATTTACGAGTCTTGTAGCTAGACTCAAGGTCATGGGTTACTATGAAATACGGGTGAGTTCCTCATTGAGGACATCTTTGGGATCAAACTTAGGTTTCAACTTCCTATCGGTTTCCTTAGTATGGTATGACCTTTCAAACTTTTCTCCATCCGGATCATACAAAGTCATCCTCATATGCCATGATCCGTCACCTTCTTTAGGTGGCTTGTCCCACCTCCATTTACACTTATCTCCCTCTCTTTTCCACTTATTCATCTCTATGTTAATAGGCATTACGCTTAAGAACTCAATCATCTTCCTAAAAACTAAGGGGTCCTCAAAGGGGTCTAGCTCTTCATCTCTAGCAATGAGTTGTTCTACCGAATGTGTCTTTTCAACGAAATCTTTCTCTAGATAAAATGGGCATTGAGGTCCTATAAAGTTCCTTTCTATCCAAGGTCCATATCTAGATGGTCTCCTATTCATCTCTACCCAATGCGGTGTGGGTTCATCATCACAATCATAACTATGCTTCTTTACATCGTACACCGACCAAGTATCGCCTTCACCTACCGCTATCTTAGACTCCTTACAATCTATCATGGCGCTAGCGGTTGCTAAAAATCCTCTTCCTACCAATAATGGGCATGTAGTGTCACTAACCATGTCTAGGACGTGAAAATCCGCTAATATAGTTAACTTTCCTACGTGAACAACTACATCCTTAATCATTCCAACCGGGTGGGCAATACTCCCATCCGCTAGCCCTATCAATACCTCCGTTTCCTCTAACTTTCCTAGCTTAAGAGTGGTGAATAAGGATAAGGGAATCAAGTTGCGGCTTGACCCTAAATCGGCTAGTGTATCAAAAGCTTCGGATCTTCCTATCTTACAAGGCAAAACAAATATACCCGTATCATCAAGCTTTTTAGGCAACTTGTTTTGAACGAAGGCGGTCCCATTTTTACCTAGCTTAAACTTCTCATATTTTTCTAGGAGGGCACTATAGTAATGAGCACGCGCTAAGACATCAATGACGGGGCGTTCAAGGTGAAGTTCTTTGAATTCATCGTCAAGGTCTTGCGTAGGAGGTGTTTCAACTATACTTTTGACCGGTTCTACATCTGGTGTTTTATTTGATTGGTCTTTTTGAAGAATTTGGTTCTGTTTGAAACACGTGCTTGTTGATTTAACCGAGTAGTATTGTGGACACGAAGTGGGTGACGAAACTGAGGATATGGAATTAACGTTTAGTTTCGGATTCTTGACCGTCTCGCTTGGGAGTGCTCCCATTTCTCGGTCATTGAGAACTTTCAACAATGCGTCAATTTTGGTGGTCATCTCGCTTTGCTTTTGTTTGAAATCGGCTTCAAACTTAGATATGTGAGCTTCTTGAGATGCCATGAACTTTGACATCAATCCTTCAAGATTGTTGGTACTACCATAGTTGTTAGAAGGATTGTTGTTGAAAGTACGGTTGGAGGGTGGACCGTTTGGTTGGTAACGATTAGGCGGATTGGAAGAATTGGGTTGATTTTGTTTCCACCTAAGGTTTGGGTGATTTTTCCAAGAGGGGTTATATGAATCACCGTAAGGGTTTGGCTCGGGCTTGAAAGTGTACCACTTATCTCCCGCTTCGTCGGTACACGTGGATGCGTAGTCCGCAAAAGCTGTTCCGGGGAGTTCCACACAATCATGAGTGTCGTGAGGACCACTACATAATTCGCATGAAGAAGTGATTTTGTTCACTTGGCTTGAAGGTTTAGGAGCTTCGTAAGATTTCATGAGAAACTTGACTTGGTACTCAAGTTCCATGATCCTACGGTCGGGAGTGCTAGAATTGTTCGAAGGCAAAGATATTGCCTTGACCGTTTTGTTCAAGTCACGGGGATCATTCCAACTTTCGTTGTCATAGAGAGCAAGATCTTCTATGAGTTCCCATGATTGTTCCGCACTTAGATCACGTAGCTTACCACCGGCCGATTGGTCAATGGCTCGCCTCGTGGAGATGTCGATATGGTCATAAAAGATTTGGACTTGGAGCCAAAGATCTATGCCATGATGAGGGACTTTTTGGAGTAAGTCCTTGAAACGAGTCCATGCTTCATAAAGAGATTCATTTTGACGTTGTTGTAACATCAAGATGTCATTTCTAAGCTTAGTAGTTCTCCTCGGTGGGAAAATTGAGCAAGGAAACGAGTGGTGAGATCATCCCATGTGGTGATGGATCCCGCGGGTAAACGCTCAAGCTATTGACTAGCTTGATCCCGTAGAGAGAATTGGAATAGGCGTAATCGGGTTGTCTCTCTAGTTGCAACATCTTGGTCTATGGAATCTACGATTTTGAGGAAGTCCTTAAGATGTTGGTTTGGATCTTCGGAACGAAGTCCATGGAATGCACATCCGCTTTGCACCAACCGGATGGTGTCGGATCGCAAGGGGGTCACATTGGCTCCGGTGAGCTCAATGGTGTTTCGGTAGCCTTGGTGGCTAGGTCGGGAATACTCTCCTAAGGTTCGGGGCCTAAGGGGTTCTAATGGTGGGTTTTGTTGTGGTGGGATGACGGGTTCAAGGATGTTCCCATTGTCCATGATGTCGGGTGGTGAGGAGTTACGAACAAACACACAAAGAAATAAGATAGACTAAAGAAGACCTAAAAATAAAAATAAAATCTTACTAGAAAGGAATCTAGCAAGTAGACCTAATAAAAAAAGATTCTAACCTAGACAATAACTATTCCTCGGGCTGCGGCGCCAAAAACTTGATACGTGGGAATCGCACCAGGCTTTAACTCTCAAGGGATCTTGAGAAGCTTACAACCCCCACCAGGCAGTGTACCTGATCGTTGTAGTATATTATAGTGACAAGTACCGGGGGATTGATCGTTCAGCTGGGAATAGTGTCGCTAGGATTAGAAAACCTAAATAATAGTTCTAAAGATGAGGGATGATTATTTTTGTATTTTTATATTTTTTTAGAAAGCAAGTAAAAATCTCGGGTTTGAAAGATTTGGGCGGAATTAGTTGCTAGTCAACTAACCCAATACTAAAGATGCAATCAAAATAAAATACTAAAAATGAAAATAAACTAAATTAACTAAGGTTGTGAGCAATAAATGGAGAAAATGTGTTTACTTAGATTTCACTACTTCCTAGACATCTTTTACACGTTAATTACTTGTTATAGTTGCATGGATGACGGATTGTATTCCTTAATATCATTCATGGGGTGGCGCACATAACTCCCCAATTCTATGAGCTCTTATCTCCTCCTATGCCATGCCCAGCACAACCATATGGATTATAAACAGTGGCTCATGCATTAAATACAACCAATAAAGACCTAGTGCACATCGGTTCATGTTTCCTAAGATGTTCAAGCATGTTACCATTAGGAGATCTGCCAGTTTTCTTAAGCCTAACATAAAATTCATTCATCCAAAACAACTATAAACAAGTAATCAACACATAATTAACATCTAGGTTTCATTAGATCCAAGCAAACACAAGATAGATCTAGCCTAGCATGATGGAATTAAGACAAGAACAAGATATAGACAACCAACACATAGACATATTGATTGAATTAAAAGAATACTTATCTCAATTACACATGAAAGGTATCAAGGGCTTAGAACCCTTGAAAAACCTGTAAAATTCGCACCAAGTTCGTACTTAGGGTTTCTCCAAAACTTTTCTTTCTTTAATGCGAAAATTAGAAAACTATATATAGGAAATAGGGTCTGACGGTGTCAAGACAAAACCTGTGACGCCGTCACCTCGCCGCCAAAACTCTTCTCGGACTGCCTTGATCTACTTTTGACGCCGTCATGTGTTTTGCATTTCCAGGCCGTCATGACTTTTACTCTTGACGCCCTTCTTCGTGACGCCGTCAAATCTGTACTGGGTCGTCATGGAAATTACTCTTGACGCCGTCAGGAATTCCTTCTTGACGCCATCACCTACTATTTCCAGCAAGGAAAATTAAGACTTTGGTGGAATAAGGTATATTTAAGGAAAATAAACATAAACCATTTAAGAATAAGCTATTGGACTAAATAGAAACAAGCATATAAGCAGTAAAAGGAAACAGAATAAGCAAATTTAAAAAAACAATGAGGAATTCTTAAGCTTTCCTCAACTGATAATTGCAAAAAATCCTAGCATTCCTAAGTAAACATATAAGCATATATAAACCTTAATCATGAACAAATAAGCATGAACTTCACAATAATAAGCAGTTTTAAATAAACAGATATGGAGAAGCAGATATTCATGAACCAAGTTTGAAACTTTTATTGAATTAAAAAAAGGATTACAACTGAGATTAGAAACTAAAATAAAAATTACACTAAAACTACTTTTAACACTAATTTTCTTACTGCCTTATAAATGGCATACAAACAACCTATTTATACTAAATTGAAATTAGGATTTCACTTGGATGCTTCACTTGTCTCTTTCCCATCTCTCTTAGAGCACTTAGATTGGCTTCAAATGATCCTAGCCATCTGTTCTTGTTTTGGCTGGAAAAGGGAGCAAATTGCAATTTGGCTTTTAGCCTTTGGCAGAGGGGGAGGGTTTTGGTGTTTTGTAGTGGAAAGGTAATGTAGGGTGGCTGGTATTGAGTGTGGCAGGAGAGGGAGTGGGAGTGTGATGATGGTGTTGGCAATGGCAGGTGTAGCAGGGCTAGGGATAAAAAGGGAGGTGAGGTGGAGGTTTGACCCTGGCGTTGACTGAGGGAGGGGGATATTAAAACAAGGGTGTGTTTGTGGTTGGGCCTGGTGAGGGTTTGTGTTGGGCTTGGGAAAAAATAAAAGGGTAGTGGGCTAGGAAGAGTGGATTGGGTTTATTTTATTTGGGTGGGGTTTGGATTTTGGGTAAAATAATACTAGGCTAGGATCCGTTTGGTTTGTATGAAATATAAGCCCAAGGATCAAATATGAAATTTCTGAATTTTTAAGGGGTTGGTTGTGTAGTATTCTCAAAGTAATCACAAGGGTTGAATTTGTCGTACTCTAATTATCCAGGGACCACTTTTGTAATTTTCCAAATTTAAATTCCAGGGACTATTATTGCCAAATGTAAAACTCCAGGGACCAAACATGACATTTCTCCAAACCTTTCATCCAAGGATCATTCCTGCCAAATATGAATAGAACAAGGACCAAAAATTATTTTTCATAAAGTTTTTACATCCCAGGGACCATTTTTGTCAATTTGCAAAGTTGAGGGACTAAACTTGTAATTTTTTGAAAATTTCACCCAAGTGTTATTTTTGATAACTTTTTATTTTAAAAGTACTTGGGTTGACTTTTCTTGCAAAATAAATGCTCAGGGACTAGTTTTGTCAATTTAAGAAAGTTGGGGGACTGAAACTGCCAATTATGCAAACTTTGTACATTTTTCACATGTTTTTAATCTTTTTGCATCTGAAACACATAAAACACAATCCTGGGATATTTTCACTATTTTGATGCATTTTTGAGTGTTTTTGTATGTTTTGGCAGTTCAGATACGATAAAAATGATGAGTATTTGCACACTCATCAATCCTCCACACTAAACTATTACTAGTCCCTAGCAATCTTTTGAGAAAATTTAATGGATTTGAATCTCTTTACAAAAAGCCATTACTTCTGGAGTAGCCAAATGTATCAGTTCAAGTAAGAACTATGGTCCACTTGATAACCATGTGATTTTGAGCAAACCACCAGCTGTCAACGGATTTGATTTGTCTTTACCAAGAGCCGTTTGCTCCTGGACTAGCCAACTCTTGATGGACATAGTCAACATCTTGGTGAGTTGATTACCAATTATGGTTTTTCCACTGCCTTTACCACAAGCCATAATCTTGCGGGCTAGCCAACTCATTCACTTTTTTGGATATGGCGAGTTGATTTACCATACAATTTTGGGCAAATTGCAAGCCATCAACGGGTTTGTGATATCTTTACCAAGAGCTATTTGCTCCTGGATTAGCCAATCCTTTTTTCGTTCAGACATGGCGGACTGATAAACACAAAAAATTTTGAACTCAAGTGAAATCTTTTTTAAATTTTTGCCAAAAACGGGGGTATTAGATAGTAAAATGTGATAAAATTCGCTAGAATAGCGAAATACCCCCCCCCCCCCCCCCCCCACACACACACTTAGAATGAATATTGTCCTCAATATTCAAAGTCCCGGCTATTATGCCGACTCTTTGAACGTAAAAGGGCAACATTACAATCTAAATGTGGAAACACCATTTTTGCTTTTTCACTTCATTGGTAACCATAGTAGGAGTAACTCCCCCACACTTAGGGTGAAAACCCTATAAGCATGCTACTATTTTTGTTTACCGAGTCGCTAGCTTGACTCGACCCCGAATTCATTTGTTCTTGGGGAAGCATGATGTGGAAAAGAAAATCTCCATCGGACTTTCATTCAAGATGTTTAGACAAACATTTGAAGCACGTGAAAGTTCCACACCGACGAGATAAGTATCCGGCTCAAGATAATGATACATGAAAATGCCGAGATCAAAGATGGTATCTTCATTCCCGAAGGAGTGAAGAAGAAAAGAAGTCACCTTATAGGTGAAGAAAAGGAAGAAAACCATGATGAAAATCATGATAAGATTTTCTTCCCCGAGAGCAGGCTCATTAGCCTGAATTTGGATTTCAAGGGTTAAGCTCAAAAATATCCCGGGAGGGTGGGTGGGAATTTGCAAATCCTCATGATTGAGTGCATCTCCCCCCGGGGTATCATACTCCGGAGGAGTGATGATATGATGAGTGAGTACAACCCACTTAAATGTACAACCAAATCGCCTTAGCCTTCCGTGTATGCACTCATCTTTAGTGCATTATTGTTATATGTTTAAACCCTTAGTTAATTATCTAATTGATTACATGGTTGCTAAGTCGAGTCATATCCTTGTACATATTGTTTTGGGACAATTGAGACTCATGGGTAAAGTACTATTGTAATGGAGTAATGGGGAAGAACATCATATTATTACCCCCCATATGTGCGTTAATCTTAAAAGTACTCCAAGTGTTTTGATTATCTTAATTCGAGTCATTAGATTAGTTTATTGTAAAGTATGTAAAAGTTCAAGTGTAAGGGGAATGTTCATTCCCTATGATGTATTATTTTGGATGGTAGGGTAAGAGTGTATGAAAAAAAAAATCAAAAAATTAATTAAAAAAAATATAAAAAAAGAAGAAAAAGAGAAAAAACATACGGACTACCATCCTGTTTCATTCTATGTTTATTTTATGTTTTTGTTATTTTTGATTTATTAGCTTAAGTCGAGTCTAGTCTTGGCTTAGCAACGCCATATTGTACATGTAATTAACCAAGATGATTAACTCGCCACCAGTAAAGATTGCCTTTATCAACAAAAACCGTGTATTCCATATCCCTACACCTAACGTTATAACCCTTTAAAAAGACCTCTTTGATAGTTTATCCTAGGTGCTTACGCCAGGTTTGATCCTTTCCCAAGCCTATGGTAATCTATTTTGCTATGACAAGTAGTGAGAGATGTTTTCCATTTCCATATTATGATATATACTTTATTACACCCCGAGAGATGTGAGTATCTAAACACTATTTGTGAGGTGCTAGTGTATGACCTCCGTGCTTGTCTTTGGTCTTTAGTGGAACGATTATTTTTTGTAATTACTTTTATGTTAGTGTTAAATGACCCCTAACTTGTATTTTGACTAGAATAAAAGCGCATTTTCTTGAGGACAAGCAAATCTCAAGTGTAAGGGTATATGATGAGGCGAAAAATGATCCGTTTTTAGGGGGTCATTTAAGCCTGGAATTGAATTTATTTGATCAAATATTGCCCTAAATCGTTCCTTTTGTGATTTTAGGTACTTTTGGAGTGAATTCTGGAAAAGAAAGCATTTTGGACGTTTTTGAAGCATAAAAGTGAAGAAAATGGCAAAGTCTTAATTTTCCTTGCTGGGAATAGTACCTGACGACGTCACAAAGTTCTACATGACGGCGTCAAGAGTAAAACAAGAGGTGAAGTGGATAGAGTCCGTGATGATCCAGAGAGTTTTTACACTAGGGGCATGACGGCGTCACCATAGGCCGTCATAGTCCCATTACATGTAACGGCCCAGAGAAAATTTGCTAAGGGCAGCGAGTTGACGGCGTCAGATATTTCTTCTTGACGCCGTCACGATGGAAAATCTATATATAGTTTTGTAATTTTCATTCATTAAGGGACGACAATTAGAGGGATAACTTGGAGAAATCCTAGCACGATTTTTACTGTTCTTTCAACGGTTTTTACCCTTTGAAACCTTTCATGTTCAATTAAGATAAGTATCCTTTCAATTCATTCAATATGTCTATGTGTTGTTTGAATATATCTTACGCTTGTCTTGATTTTAACATGCTAGGCTAGATCTCTTGTGTGTTTTCTTAGATGTAGTGAAACCTAGATGTTGATTATGGGTTGATTGCTTGTTTATAGTTGGTACGGATGAACGATTTCGATGTTAGGCTTAAGAAAACTGGCAGACTTTCATAGGGTAACATGCTTGAACGTCTTAAGAAATATGAACCAATGCTTACTAGGTTTTTATGGTTGTATTTAATGCATGAGCGAATTCTAATGATCCCATGTTAGGAGCTTCTTGCAGGCTCGACATAGGAGTGAAGTAGGAGCTTATAGAGTTAGGGAAGTACGTACGCCACCCCACGAATGGTATTAAGGAATATAACCCGTCATCCACGCAATTGTAACAAACTATCAACCATTAAAAGATATCTAGGGAGTAATGAAATCTAAGTAAACACAATTTTCCAATTTATTGTTCACACCACTAGTTTAATTAGCGTTATTTTCATTTTTGTTATTTTATTTTGATTGCATCTTTAGTTATTGGGTTAGTTGATTAGCAACTAATTCCGCCCACTCCTCCAAAACCAGAGATTTTAATTGCTTTTATAAAAATATAAAAATACAAAAAGAATCATCCCACACCTCTAGACCTAGTTTTTAGGCTTTCTAATCCTAGCGACACTATTCCTGAGTTGAACGATCAATCCCCCGGTACTTGTCACTATACTATACTACAACGATCAGGTACACTGCTTGGTGGGGATTGTAAGCTTCTCGAGATCCCTTGAGAGGTAAACCTGGTGCAATTCCCACGCACTAGGTTATACCGAAGATGTTAAACGAACGAGCCGAGATGATATGGTTATACACAAGATGTTAAACAAACGAGTCGAGATGATATGGTTATACACGAGATTTTAAACCAACGAGTCGAGATGATATGGTTATACACGAGATGTTAAACGAACGATTCGAGATGATATGGTTATACACGAGATGTTAAACGAACGAGTCGAGATGATATGGTTATACACGAGATGTTAAACGAACGAGTCGAGATGATATGGTTATACACGAGATGTTAAACGAACGAGTCTAGATGATATGGTTATACACGAGATGTTAAACGAACGAGTCGAGATGATATGGTTATACACGAGATGTTAAACGAACGAGTCAAGATGATATGGTTATACACGTAATGTTAAACGAAAGAGTCGAGATGATATGGTTATACACGTAATGTTAAACGAACGAGTCGAGATGATATGGTTATACACGAGATGTTAAACGAATGAGTCGAGATGATATGGTTATACACGAGATGTTAAATGAACGAGTTGAGATGATATGGTTATACACGAGATGTTAAACACATCCCACCAAATTTTCCCACCAAAATCTTGGCCCCAAAATTTCCCTCCAAATTTCCCACCCGATCTGCTCTTATATAAATACACACACACACACACACACACACACACACACACACACACACTCATCTCACTAATATAAACACAAACACTCATCTCACTTACTCTCTCTCTCTCTCTCTCTCTCTCTCTCTCTCTCTCTCTCTCTCTCTCTCTCTCTCTCTCTCTCTCTCTCTCTCTCTCTCTCTCTCTAGCAGTTTTTGTTTTCTGACGACACAAGCAGTTTTCGGCCACCGAAATCTTTTTTCGGCGACCACCTTTCATCACCTCAACTTGTAGATCGGGCCACCCCGGTCACGATTCTATCACACACGTGCCAGCACGCCCTATCCAACACTAAAAACCTCTCATCCTCACAACGACTCAACCTCACAACCACAAACACAGACTGTTATCATGAAGATGGCAGAATTTGAAGCTTTTGCTTGTCCTTGTGGATGAGGAGACGTAATTCTGCGAGAATCGCATAAACCTTACTCCCGTGGTAAAATATGCTATGCGTGTCCTTTATCAAAGGTGAAAAATTACATACTTTTTGTGCATTATATAAATAATTTGGTTAGTTGTTAAAAATAATAGTTTTCACTCTTTAACGGGGGGGGGGGGGGGGACAAGAGAATATGGATGCGATTTTATTTATGGAAAGAGGAACGACTCGCCAAAATGACCGATTCTCCTGGAGCTTCAACGCCTCCAACTCATTCTGCAAGACCATCAACATCGAGTCCTGTAAATATAGAGTGCTCAAATTGCAAAAAATTAAATCACCAGATAATGGTACTCAATAAAATACTAGAATTGTATCAGCATCCCAACAACCACACAATTGATTCAACTGCCTTGTTTCATGAGCTTTATAATGAGATGCTAGGTGATATGGGAAATCATCGTATGTGGTGTTGTTGTTGTTGGTGTTGTTGTTGTTGTTGTTGTTGTTGTTGTTGTTGTTGTTGTTGTTGTTGTTTGTGTTGTTGCTGTTGTTGTTGTTGATGCTGCTGTTTGTTGTGTTATTGTTGTTGTTGTTGTTTAATAAAATGTTGTTGTTGTTGTGAAAGCTGATGTAACAAAAGCTTTAGTGTTGTGTTATTGTTGTTGTTTAATGTTGGAGTAATACGTATGTTTTAACCATGGAAGGTGTATTCTTCCACCATCCCCGACCTCCCGAATCACAATATCAACATAAAACCATGATCATCACAATTAACAAACACGAAGGTAAACTATTTATTTAAAACATACAAGAGTTCTCAACCACATAGATTTCATACAGACTCAAACGAAACAACTCGACAAAGAAACTAAACAACTCAAACTAAACAACTCGACAACCAAACGAAATAACTCAAACTAAACAACTCGAGAACCAAACGAAACAACTCAAACTAAAAAATGTGACAACCAAATGAAACAGATCAAACGATACAACGACCCATTTATTTTTTTTGCGGTACTTCCCGCTTTGCTGGAACTCGCACCATCTTTTCCTTTCCTTGCTCTCATTTCCTTGAGATGTGCAAACGTAGCTTCCAGACCTGTTATTCTATTTTCTAGATTATCAATTCCGGTGTTGACATCAGACGTGCTTTCAGCTTCATCTTCACCTCCAGCAACAGCAGCTTGAGATTCAGCAGCACGTTGAGCTTTAGCAGCATCTAGCTCTTCCAAATACTCTCTATAGTACGGTTTTTTCCTTAACCATACTAGAATCCGGTCTCTCTGCCACGGTTCACAGTTCGCATAAGAACCATATTCATAAAAAATTTCATAGCCCAATTTTATAATTTCATTATACAGGAGCTCGTGTGATAAAGCCTTTGACCACTCCTGTTCCAGGGTTAAACCATCCATTGTTATGTGTGTTTTATGAGAATTGACAATCGGGTTTTGTGAGAATTAAGAATGTATGTGTAAAATGAGACGGAATGATTTTGTGAGAATATATATAAGTAAAAAAATTTGGGGAGATAATCTCGTCGACATGTCGACGGGACAAAACAGGTAGGAAAAAATCCCGCCATACTATTGGCCAGTATTTTACTATAATTAAGTAACTAAAATCCTCCCCGTCGATAGGTCGACCGGAACGTTAAACCAAACACAGTAATTAATGTTAATCATACTTTAATTACACTTTGATTCGTGATTTATATGCTCCCGTCGACATGTCGACGAGAGAATATTAGCGGGATAATTTTGCGGCCAATTTTTGGCAATAATAGAGATGTGAAAGTTTGACCAATACGTTCTCGTCGACTTGGCGGGATAATCAATACAGCGGCGCTCGGTTAAGGATGGTTTTTGTCGTTTTCTGCATGTTACCGTAGACATTGTGTCGACGGGATCATACTTGTCGCCTGTTCTCCTATTTCTTGTAGTGTAGTTATAAAATGTTTTTATGGTGTCTATAGTGGTTTTCATTCTAATGAATATCAATGCGGATATAATGGAACATGTATGACATTCTCAAGGCCGTTGAAAATATAAAAATGATTGATGAGAACTTTATTTCCTCGTTCATGTTAAAAGTCTATAATGGCTTCAATACTTTATTTTGGAAAGACAATTGATTTACCGATGGTTCCTATGGCTATTTGCGCCTGATAGTTTGTCTTTTAGATGATATGTTAAGGCCAAAGGCTTGAGCTCAATTAAGTTTAGGGTTCACGTTAGCTTATTTTTCAAGTCATGATCTATTATAAATACACATGAAATCTCATATGTAATTACATAAAAACATAATTAATAATATTTTTATTTGCTACCTTACATGGTATCCGAGCTTTAGATAAAATTCACATACAAATTTTGCCATCCTCCAGTCATCGGCTACTCGCCGGTGATCCAGAGGGATCCGAGTTATTTTCACCTTATTGTTTTTTTAGGTTTTTGTTTTTTTAGTGAATACATAAACCCTAAACTCTAGCTGTTAAAACACACAAAATATATTGAATTGCCTTCAATTAACCATATTTTTTCCTTGTTGACAACAATATTGCCACTCCCTTCTAAAGACAAAGCAAGCCATGACATAAAAAATAACAAACATCAAAAAAATGGAGAAAACCGTAAAGCAATATACAATTATGTCGCCAAATACAAGTCCATAACCATGCAAACGAACAACAAAAAAAGAAGAAGAAAAGAAGAAGGTGATTTCAACATTATATTCTATTCAGTTTGTACGTCCAGAAACTTCTCGTTCAAGCTACAGGGGAGTGATAGATGATATGTTAAGGCCTACGCCTAAAGGCTTACGGTCCATCAATTTTAGTGTAATGTTAGCTTATTCTCTAAATCAAGTTCTATTTTAAATAGACATGAAATCTTATTATGTAACTACACAAAAACATAATCAATAATATCTCTATTTGCTATTTTACAGATGGATCATTTCCCGAGGCACTTTGCAATTGAGACACATCAGGATTGTGTAATTAAGTATTGGTGGGGTTTGATCAATGACTCTTGGGGTGGGAAATAGTCTTGGCGATATCCTCCTTGCGGCCCTTCTCTTGATGATCTTTCAGCTCTTATGTCCATCATTGGAAACTTAATTCTTGTTGATGATAGTATTGAAAAATGGACATGTGTTAAGTAAGCTTCAGGTTCTTTTAAGGTGAAAACTCTATCTAGTAGCATTTATGACATCCTTTTAGTCAGTCACAGTCTCGGCTTTCATCATAACTAGAACTCGTGAATCCCTCGTAAGATCAAAATATACCTTTGGAGAGCTTCAATTATCAGCTTCCTTTTAGATCTATCTTTTATCTAGACTTACGAACGTTCTTTCTGTAGCCTGTTGTTATTCCTGTTTAGTTGGTTACAAACTTTTAATAACTAAACTAACCAATTAACATATCTAATAACATAAGGTTAAACAACTGGTAAGATATAGACGTATAAGTTTAAGCACAAAGAGTTTTTTAGCGTTTAAATTCTTTTTAGAAGTCCAAAAAGAATTTATACTATATTGTTTGCGGAATAACAATCTTGGTTGAATGACAATTTTTGGGTAAAGGGGAATAATCCTGCACCCCGGTAAAATATATTAACCAGAAAACATTGAAGTACAACGGATGAGGGTGACATCCCTCATCTCAGTCCCTTAGGACACTTACAGACTCTCATACAAGAATGACACACCATTCTTATAACTTACAAAAATGAACCTACCAATAATGACACAAGTAAAAAGACATTACAATACTACTCAAGAAATGTACTTGAGCCTTCTAAATCACACTGGCGGTCCACTTACTTCCATGGAGAATCCTCCAACTTGCCACATGTGGATCATCAATCTTGAGATTCAGTTCACAAACGAGCACAAATGCACCAAGCATGATGACCATTAACGGATGAACATAGGATTTCCAAACCCTAACTTCCATCATAGACAATCACGAGACTCAAGATGAACAAGAATGCAACAGATCCGTGATTGTGTGAATGGGGTTTTGGACAAGAGCCCCCAAAACTTAACTTCCATCTACAACATGAATCTATCCCAAGCAGGACTTTCATCAATACCAGCGAATTGAATGATCAAAGATGCTCATAACATCAAATAAAACAGCTATATGATCATATAACAACCCCTAGCATCGACACCACACCATAGAACTTGCAGCAATAGAGTATACCAACCCTAACTTCCAAAACATTCAGCAACATCGATCAAAAGACCCAGGAAAATAACAAACACAAACATGTCTTTGAAAGATGAAACGTATTTAAAAACCAATTACCCCACTTGACTTCCTGCATTATCGATCAACAGCAGCAAATAAGATGTTTACAAAAACCCTACCATGCAAACAACAGCCATAAAGAACTGAATACAATAATCATAATCGATACACTAGGATTTTGATCATGTAAATAGCAGCATTATCACACATAAGCATTAAACTAGGGTTTTGAAACCCTAACATACAGAAAATTAGGATTTAGAAGAAACCCTAACTCCCATCGACCACCATCACCATCCCTCGCTCAACCCACTTCTAAGATTGATCATCACAAACCAGAATATAACCACGATCAACAGATCAACTTACATGACACCACCACGATCAGCAGATCGACATACATGAATGAATGGATTGGTGAATCCAACTTGCATAACACAGAAGATATACATGAACGCACAACAGCACCAATCACCATAACGAGTAATCAAAACTGAATAATACAAAACCCTAAAATAGGGTTTCGTTCTTGAAATAAGTATTGAATACCCAGATCGACCCTTAATATAATTATAACCGACTTAAGTATAAGGGTTGCAATCCTACACAAGAAACCCATAGGCGGTTAGTAATAAATCTGATAAGAACAAATCCGAAACCCTAAATCAGAAACAATTTATGGTATTGGAAATCGACAAAAAGAAGACATCAATAGGGATATATGGAACATGTATTACATGATCGATTATAAAAATAATCAATCATCCCATAATGAGATCGACCCTTATATATGAATAATCAAATTGTAGAATGATGAGTGTGTAAATACTCATCATTTTTATCGTATCTGAACTGCCAAAACATCCAAAAACACTCAGAAATGCATCAAAATACAAAAATTATCCCGAAAGTGTGTTTTATATGTTTTAGATGCAAAATGTTTAAAAATAAATGAAAAACAAACAAAGTTTGTATAATTGGCAGTTTCAGTCCCTCAAGTTTCAAAAATTGACAAAACTAGTCCCTGGAAGTTTAAAATAAAAGAAAAGTCAACCCAAGGCATTGAAAAGTCAAATGTTATCAAAAACAATCCTTGGGTGAAAAGTTTGAGAAAAGTCCCTGGAAGTTTCAGTCCCTAGTGGTCATTTGGTAGAAAAGTCAAAAGCTCTGTCTAAGTCTTCTATTTTGTTAACTGTTGGCATGCTCAGGATGCATCATCCATTTTTAGGTCCTAAATTTGCTTAGCTTGCTTACTTTAGTCTCAATATAGCTGAATTTAACATATTGCATCACAAACTCAGGGTCCAAGCTCAAATAAGTCAACCTGTGCAAAATTCAAAAAAAGGTCAAAAGTCTAAACTGAGTAAATGGACAGAAGTTCAAAAGAATGCACAGGTTTCAAAATGGATTGGAAATGAATAATGATTGTTGATTTATGATCCGTGGTTGCTTGTGCATAAGTTTAAATAAAAAAATTGGCTTTTGAAGTTGATTTGTTTGCTTAAAAATAAGTCCCAAGTCAGCTAATTGAGCTTTGACCTCCCCTGCACCACCAGGATTGACCCATTAGTCAGTCCACCTCACCTTGTCCATTAGTTGAGTATTTTGCATGATATTTGGTGTTTTGTGAAGTTTACTAGCTTGTCTTGTTTAGTTTACATTTGGTTTGTCATTGTTAGCTTCTTATCTAGCTTATTTTGTGCTTTAAAAATTCCTTTTGGCTCATGTGGCTGTTGGTTCTTCAGTGAAAATCATGCTTGTTGATTTTGATTTCTGTGTGATCCATGCATGTGTATTTGTTGTCTTTAGTTGAAATTAGTTATTTGTGA
Organism: Artemisia argyi; assembly: GCA_030686995.1. NCBI lineage: Eukaryota > Viridiplantae > Streptophyta > Magnoliopsida > Asterales > Asteraceae > Artemisia > Artemisia argyi. The sequence continues at coordinate 140,617,957 of CM060691.1, read as the reverse complement.
TGGATTTTAACTAGCTTGAGTAAATTTTACCCTTGTGCTCATCTTGCACACATTGCTTATTTCATAAACTTCCTTTGGACTTAACCTACTGAGTGAATTTCCCAAAGCCACAACAAGCTCAAATCTTGAGCTTGTTGCTTGATTTTGGATTTCTTACCAAGCCCTAATAGCTAGTTGTCCAATTCCAGTTTTATTTTTACCCTTGTGGCATCTTGCCACAGCTTATTTCATCCCTGCTTGTGCCCTGACCAAACACTCATCCTGAGTAAACAGGTATTGGATCCCTAAGTTCCCAAGCCCTCACAGAGCTTGATTGTGGGACCTATCCCCTGAACCCTGGTTCATTTGAAAGCTCCTCAGGTCTACTTCTCAGATCTCAGCTTGTTTTAGATCCCCAAACACACCTGTGGGCCCCACCTTGGGCTGCAGTTGCCACTTTGAACTTGTTTGGCTTTAAGTGGTGTGTAACTGCTTATTGAGCTTATAAGCTCAGTAAGGGTGTTTTTTCAGTAGTTTAAGCTTAAGTTGAGCATTTTTAACTTATTAAAAGTCTGTCTCACTCCTGGATCTCATTGTGATAGCTTTTCTCAACCAATACAAGCTCAAAAAGCTCTCTGAATTGCTTATTCACTTGCACACAGCTTATTATTAAGTTCCAATCAAAGTCCCTTTACAAAAAGTGCTTATTTTTAGTTGTAAAACAGTTGTGTAAAAGAAAATTAAGAAAAAGACAAAAATTAAGAAAGTGATAGCTTCTATTTAAGCTATTTTGGCTTATTTTCAGCTTATTTATAAGCACTTATCATTTTTAAATTTTTCTCAGGTTCCTTTTTAGTTAAAATAATTTTAGGATTTTTTCAGATTTTTCTTTTGTCATTCAGTATTTTTTATAATTAATTTTAGTTTAAATTAATTAAATAATTAGTTTTAAATAATAATTAATAATTAAAAAGTAGAAAAAATAGATTTTCTGTTTTAAAATTAGTTTTATAATATTTTAGATTTTTCTAAATTTAATTTTCATATTTTTAGTTAAGTTTCATAATTAATTAATAATTAGTGTAATTTTGTTAATTAAAAAGTAATTATTAATTAGTAATTAATTAATAGTAATTAATTAAATAGTGTAAAAATTATTTTTCTTTTTCTAAAAATTTTCTTAAGTCATTAGGATTGTAAAAATATAATTTTCACATTAGTAGGACTTTATTTGCTCATGTTTCACTTTTTATTTTGTGTGTTCGCGTTTATTTTAAATTCAAACGCGCGTTTTTAGGTTTACTTACGTTTCTAGGTTATCTGATCATCAGTAATTATTCCAATAGTGTTTCTAAGTCATTCTCAATCATAATCTCGTAGTTTAATCATAATAATCAAATTCCTGATCCTTCTGTTAAATCACCCGATCACTTAAAACGTTTTTAATTACAATTGCTTACCTCGCTGGGACATAACGACCCGGGAATACCCTGTACTCCTTGGTTAGTTGGTTTTAGACGTTTGACTTGGTTGACCATCACCTATTCAACTTAGTTGACCGTTCGAAATCAACCAAAATTTGGCGCCGCTGCCGGGGAGGTAGCTGCGTAATCAAAATGTTTTTAGGGATTAGTGGTTTTTCATTCGTCACTGTATAAACCCACCAACTTTTTGTAAATTTAAATCATAAAACAAAAACGTCATTAACACTTTTCCTAAAGTGTTAAAACACCAAAAAAATCAAAAACAACAAAACAAATCGTTACGTTTTCTATATTGTGTTTCTTTTAAGGTGATTCTTAAAGAAATACGATTTTGGTAAACGAAACGATACCAAAAATATTGTCCAAAAGTTTTTAACCCATACACAAAAAAACCTAAAAACATTCGTCTCTTTCTTGTGAATAATAATTCTACATAAAAATAAACCGTCGCAAACCAAGACAGAACACCTACCAACTGGGGGTGTGGACATAATAAGTTCCCAAACCAAAGATTTAAAACTTGCCTTTGTATCCCTGTGAGTGGTGTACCTTTCTTAAAGAAGCCACTTGCTTGTGATTATTGGTTTAAGTTCACTGTTGATTTGCCTCGATTTTGTTTTGATTGGTTTTTATCCCTAGCGCATGCGCACTCGTTCTTCTAGGTCTACTAGCTCATTACGTGAGCTTGTGAGAAAACCTAGAAGACCTCGTAGACGTTCAGCACCTACAGTCGGATCTGAGATCCGTACTGTTTCCACTCCAGCTGTCACCATGGCAGAAGACCACCCCATGTGTGAGCTTCTCCAAGCACCCATCGAGGATTACGGAGATGCCATTGTTGTTCCAGCCATCGTGGCTGATAGTTTTGAGCTCAAAACCGGGTTACTTAATCTTGTAACCTCAAGTCAATTCTACGGTTTTGAGAGGGACGATCCTCGTGCTCAAATTCGATGGTTCAATAAAATCACTTCAACCATCAAATACAAGAATGTCCCCTGTGAAGCAATCAAGCTTCTTCTCTTCCCATTCTCCCTAGAGGGTCAAGCCCGGATTTGGCTTGAGAAACAACCCCCCGCTCAATTGAGACATGGGAAGACTTGGTAAAAAAGTTTGTGAATGAATTCTTCCCACCTTCTAAGACCACGAGTCTTAAGAATGAAATCACCAAGTTCACTCAAAAATATGATGAATCATTTGGTGAAGCGTGGGATCATTTCAAAGAATTACTTCGCAAGTGTCCACATCATGGTTTCTCAGAGTTGATGCAACTCGATACTTTTTACAATGGCGTGAGCCAAGCTGATCAGGATTCACTCAATGCCTCCGCGGGAGGTAATTTCTTGAGTAGAACCACCAAAGAAGCTTTGCAAATCATTGAAAATAAGTCCAAGGTCCGCTCTACATGAAGCAAGCCTGTTGTTCCTCAAATTAATGCGGGTCCTTCCACTTCATCTTCTATGAGTCAATCTAGTACGGATGCTAAGATTGACAAGCTCACTGAAGCTATTCAAGCTTTGGTTCTCGCCCAAACAAAGAAAGTTTCATTTCCACAACATCCTCCACCTACTGAGGTTAAAAAAGTGGAAGTCTGTGTGACTTGTGGTGGGCCACATGCCTACTACAATTGCACAGCTACTGATGGTTCCCCATATGAAGCTCATGCTATAGCCTGGTCCTCAAATCAAGGAGGCAATCAATATCGCCCTCCTATGGACCCGAACTATCGTCCTAATCATTACCCTGGACCACCTGGTTTTAATCAAAACCAAAATGTCCAAAACCGTAACCAGAATCAAAATAGAATGAACCAAGGGTATCAAAACCAAGGTAATTTCAATCAGGGTCACGGTTTTCAAAGTCAAAACCAAGGTTTCCAAAATCAAGGAAACTTTAATCGAAACCAAGGTCAGGGTAACCCCAATCAAGGGTACTTTCATGAAAACAACCACCAGAATCAAAGGAATTTCCAACACCAAACTCAAGGAAATTTCCAAAATCAAGGTCCCAACCAAAACAATCGTGCTCCAAATGTTCCTAACAATCAAGCCATTGTTCCAACTGGGCCTTCATCTGACGAGTTGTTAAAACAATTCATGAAGTCCCAAGAAGAGTTGAACAAGTTGTTGGTTAGCCAGATTTCTGACATCAAGAAGTCTTTAAATGATCGACCCTCGGGCTCAGGTACTACTTTACCGAGCAACACGATCGCTAACCCGAGGGGCGATGCTAAGGCGATCACAACACGAAGTGGTGCTTCATATGATGAACCCGCGATTCCTACTACCTCTTCTTCCTCTCCTCCAAAGGTAGTGGAACGTGAATCTGAGGTGACAAAGGACAAGGTGCAATCTAATAGTCCGCGAAGTACCGCACATATCCACCCTCAGGTTATCCCAGAAACCATGCCGAAACCTAGAGTTGTCTTTGATCCACCTGAGACTCCAGCTGAGAACCCTAAATCCAAAACTTCTATTCCTTACCCATCACGCTTGAATGAGCAAAAGCTCCGCGAAAAGGCTAGTCACCAAATGGATAAGTTCTTCCAAATCTTTCAAGATTTGCACTTTGACATTAGCTTCGCGGATGCTATAATCTTGATGCCCAAATTTGCATCAACAATCAAAAATATGTTAAGTAATAAGGAAAAACTCTTTGAGATGGCACGAACTCCTCTAAATGAGAATTGCTCAGCAGTTCTTTTGAAAAAGCTTCCCGAGAAGCTTGGAGGTCCCAGAAAATTCCTCATTCCATGTATTTTTCCTGGGTTGGTTGAATGCTTTGCCTTGGCCGATCTTGGTGCTAGCATTAACCTTATGCCATATTCTGTGTGGAAGAAACTATCTCTTCCCGAACTTACTCCCACGTGCATGACTTTAGAGCTTGCCGATTGTTCAATTTCTCGTCCCCTTGGCATTGCCGAGGACGTGTTTGTTAGAGTGGGAAAGTTCCATTTTTCGGCAGATTTTGTGATTGTTGACTTTGATGCCGATTCAAGGGTCCCTCTAATTCTTGGAAGGGGATTACTTAGAACTGGGCATGCTCTCATCGATGTATTTGAGCAAGAGATCACATTGCGTGTTGGAACTGAAGCTGTCACCTTCAACCTCGATCAAACTTCGAGGTACTCCTCCAATTATGACTCTGAATCGGTAAACCAAATAGATGTCATTGATATTACTGCTGAGGAGTACGCTCAAGAGGTTTTAGGTTTTATTGATGATTCTTCGAGTGAAAACCTCACTCAATCTTCTCCCATCATTGCCAATTCTTCTCCTTCCCTCACTCCGTTTGAGGGAAGTGACTTCATCTTAGAAGAAATTGAGGCCTTTCTCAAAAGTGATTCGATTCCCGATGGAATCGATAACCAAGAGATTGACCCCGAGAGGGATATTCTCTTACTTGAGAAATTACTAAACGAAGATCCCTCTCCTCTTCCTGTTCTACCACAACAACTTCATAAAGAGGAGGTCAAAAATGTTGAGAAAACTGATGACTTTCCTGTGGTTGAGCTTAAGGACTTGCTGCCTCATCTTGAGTACGCCTTTCTGGAGGGTGATGATAAATTACCCGTCATAATTACTAAGGATTTAAGTGATGAGGAAAAGGCTGCTCTCATAAAGGTTTTGAAGTCACATTAACAAGCAATTGCTTGGCGACTCTCCGACATCAAGGGCATTGACCCTGACTTTTGTACCCACAAGATTTTAATGGAGGATGACTTCAAACCAGCAGTCCAGCAACAAAGAAGGGTAAATCCCAAAATTCATGAGGTTATCAAACAAGAAGTTTTAAAACTCCTTGATGCCGGATTGATTTATCCTATCAAGAACAGTCCTTGGGTTAGCCCAAATTCATTGTGTTCCAAAAAAGGGTGGCATTACTGTAAAACCCTAAATTTTCAAACATGTAAAAATCCAAAATTACCCCTCAAACCTTGAACACAAAAAAAAAAAAAAAAAAAAAAAAAAAAAAAAAAAAAAAAAAAAAGCTACTACAAAGGCCGTGTCACACGTTTACATGCACACTATGGGTCGAAATTGTCACATAACATGAGTACTTGATCCTTGGGCCTTAATACTTAAAAAAAATGCTAAACATGTAAGCCCATGAACATCCAGGAAACAAGAAATGATTTGGTCAATTGTCAATTCCATAAATCACGGAAATCTTGATTCCTTTCCATCTAAATTACACGCTCCTCCCAATACCAAATCAAAATATACGGTTCTTTTCACAACAACTATCACACACAACAAACCCTAGTATACAAAGTACGGCACGACTATATTTTCTTTCTCCATTTGATAAAAAAAGAACGCAATATAGCAAAGGCTTGGAGAGCTTGTTGAATTCGTGAATAATTGGGTGGTGTTTTGTCGTGTTTAATTCCGGTTCGAGGCGGAGTTTGGTCGTGGGTCATCAGCTGGAAAAGAAAAGGTTACTGTGGTGGTGTATCCTTTATGAATTCGAAGGGTGTTTGGTGGATTGGTTTCAGTCTTGTTTTGTCTCCGTGCTTCTCCTCTTGCTCACGCTTCAAGGGTATTTTGTATCATCTCATCCTTGTTCAATTCCTCTCTTTTGAATCTATATACATACGCTTATCATGTTGAATGACATCTATATGAATCGGATATAAAATAACCTGTATATATACAACTCTTTTCTTCACATAAAATCATAAATATTTCACATAATATAATGATGGGTAACCCTTACTTATAGACGTATAGAACCTGTTTATTTCGAACCTTATAATCCATGTTGTTACCTGCATGTCATTCGACACCCACATGTGATAACCAAATCAGTAACGAGCTATAATAATAATAATAATAATAATAATAATAATAATAATAATAATAATAATAATAATAATAATAATAATAATAATAATAATAATAATAATAATAATAATAATAATAATAATAATAATAATAATAAAAAGGAAAATGCATGTTTCAGTTTTGTTGTTTCGAATTGATAAAAGGATAAAGAGGGCTTGCATGTTTGCTTTGTTTTGACATGAGAATGAAAGGATAAAAGGTGGGGCACGACTTGTTTTAAATTCGAGAAAGATAAAAAGGGGACATGAGTCTAAGGAACACATAACTTGTTTTTTTTTAATGAATATGTGCGTGTGATTATATATGTTGTGTGTACGTATGGTTATCATTGCATGATACTATCTCTTTTAAAATGGAAGTTGGGTCGTGTAGCATGTATGGGTACGTATGGATGAATGTGAAATGTTGTCGTGTGGGTATGCTCGGGAAGCTTTGAAACGTATTTTGATCGTCACGGAATAAATTGATGTCGTGTATACATATAAATAATTTTGAACGACGGGGTCTAAAATTATCATTTTAATATAAAATTTTAGTATAAATCTTAAATTAATTTTATTTGACACTTTAATATTTAATTTTGATAATTTACCTTTATAACCTTAAACTTTATTAAGTTGTTGTAATTTAACTCTAATATATCATAATTTCCATTTCGAGTAATCTAACTTAATTAATTATTAAGTGTAATCATAAAAGATTAATCTTGTTAATACGAGAAATTTACTAATCCAGGAAACTTATTAAATATGGAAAATTACTATTTATGAAAAGTTTCTAAAAATGGAAAGATAACTAAAAGAAGTAATTTGAGTAATTCGGACTCGTCTTGATTCGTATCCATTATCTTCTAGGTTCGGTGAAGCGGGAGTGACCATTCTCTCTTTGACATGTGACTTTGCTTGTGCAATTGGACTGAGGTACAGATATTCCGTACTCTTTCAGTAAGAGTACAACTACTTCTCTCATGACTCTTCTTTCTCTCTTTTATATTACTTGATTGCACCCTTGATATTGAACCCTTGATATTGACCTTGATATTGACCTTGATATTGAACCCTTGATATTGAACCCTTGATATTGACCTTGATATTGAACCCTTGATATTGAACCATTGATATTAACCTGGATATTGAACCCTTGATATTGAAACCTTGATATTGACCTTGATATTGAACCCTTGATGTTGAACCTTGACTTGAACCTTTGATTATGACTTGACCACTTGTACTTGATATCGAACCTTGAACCCTTAACCCTTCAGTATTTTACCCAGGAGCTACTTGTTGTGGAGTAGCCATAACCATAGCATTGATGCACCAATGTTATGTACTCTAGTGGGGCTAGAGAGATGTCCCCCACCGTCCCTGATTCTTGTTATCGACTGCTGCTATGATTGTTATGATTATTATTATTGGCCAGCAGGGGCGTATGGATGCATCCTAGATTTGTCTTGACTTGTCTTGGGCTACGGCCACCTTGATTATGATATTGGACTACATGATATATATTGCTTGGTGACTGGGCGTGTGTGCATTACAGCCCCTCACATCTTGGGAGTTGATCACTCCATCTTGGGATACTTGACTTGATATACTTGACTTGACTTGTGTGCCTGGGGGTTAAATACTGATAGCCTTAACACTTGATACCAAATACTTGATAGCCTTGACACTTGACACCTGGTAACCTTGACACTTGATACTTGACATTTGACACTTGACACTTGATACCTAATACTTGGTACTTGACACTTGATACTTGACCTTGCAAACTATTGATACTTGACCTTGCTTAATTCTTGGGAATCTTGGGACTTGGAAACCTTTGATACTATACCTAAACCTTTACATTATACTTGACGATCCTTGAAACTAGTTAACCCTTACTATTACACTTGACGATTCTTGATACTTAACCTTGATGACGTTTCATATTAAACCTTGAAATTTCCTTGATATACCTGGTGACACCATATGTACATTCTATTCATACTCTCTTATCGTATTACTTGATGTACTTGTTATCTTCATATCTGTTCACTGAGCTTTTTAAGCTCAGCCGCGTCTTCTTTTCCATGCGGCAGGTACTTAAGCTAGGATGCGGGGTTTAGCTTTGGGATGAGAGAGCGTGGACCAAACTTAGAGTTCCTTCACATTATGGATATTGTTTTATTATTGAAATTCCCTTATCTTGGAATTTATTTGTAACCTTGTACTCATCGTATTGTTAAAGTATAAAGCTTGTGTTTTGCTCTGTTGGACACTATTTATTGTGATATCTTTACCCTTGATGGGTTGGGGTGTTACAATTTATGGTATCAGAGACCAGGCTGACGACTTATAATACATGACCTGGACCTGTGAGTTTTGGACCATTAGGTTTCCACTGTAGTAACATTGATGAACACCTTGAGAACTTGATTTAGGATTCTTCTCTGTGCGAACTTAAGTTTAAACCGGTGAGGATTGGGTAGATATTAGGTTTCTTTCGGCATACTTTTACTTTTCGTGGTTATTCCTGATTTCCCTATCCTGATCAATTGGTAACCGTTCAGATGGTTAAATCTCGTCACTCTGGATCACCTAACGAAGACCAAAAGGAAATGGCGACTCAAGCCATAAAGGATGTTGTGAGACAGACCGAGCGTGTAAGTACGAGTAAAGGAATTACTGTTAATGCGACGGGCAGCCAGAAGGTGGAGGACAAGAAGGAAGAGAAGTATGAAACCACACCAAATGATGACAAAAGTATTGGCACCAAATATTGCGGAAGTGCCCTGAGTTTGCGGAAGGAGATGAGAGAGATAGTGAGAGTGGCTTTGCTAGCCGCCTTCTACCGCAACACGAGAATAATAAGAACGGCTGGATTAGTGAAAGAGAAGAGGAGAAGGAAGAAAATGAGGTAGACTCCGACCTAGAGTCTACGGCGACCAGAAGCTATAACCCGAGTTGAATGAAGGGAATTTGTAATCATGAACTAGTTCTTTTACTCTTTTGTTTAACTTCAAACTTCATTTCCATTTCCAAGTTACTCTCATTTTGAATTAAGTTTCCCTCTTGTGCGTTTTGTTACGGAAATCTTGTTTGTATTCATCAGTTAATTATTATGGGAATCTTGATGATTTTGGAAGTATTGGTACGAGGGTTTTGCACCCTAAATTAATTGACTTGATAAATTCCGTTCTTTTCGGATAATTCTCATCTTTTGACCCCATTGACAGTGTTAGCAACTAGCATTCCATGCGTATCATTTTGACAACAATACAATGTTCGTATTCGCAATAAGACACACTTGGGCTATGAAGCTGAACAAACTTCCAACCTTTTCGAATAGCTGACTTGTCCGCCTAAAGACACTTGATAAACCTTACACTTGATCCTAATTCGTGAACTATCCGTCTGGTTTGACGAATGTAGTTACAATTCTGTTTACCTTGATATAATTTTGGACCTACCCTTGAAAATCCATTCCCGATGACTTCACTTGAAAGACTGAAGAAACAAATGAAAGAACTTCTAAGAAATGGGTTACTAACCAAGAGTAAGCCGTGAAGTATATCAGTTTTATTGGTGAAGAAAGAGGAGAGACGACGTAGAGTGAACGTGAAGGTTTCTTAAGATGATTGTGAGGCCGTAATTGTATTTCGTGATAATAAGTTAACTATTCCAATTGTATTGGCTATCACGTCAACTATTTTCGTGTACATGATGAGGTTATGTTTTCATGAATATTTGGAGAAATTGTATAGTACGACATTTTGGTATGTTTTGAAATGGAGTTATGAGTGGAGGTTATTTTGAAATCGCTTTCCGTATTCGTGACGACTACTATGATGGTTAGTGACGCTAATGGTATTAGCTAAAGCTCTGACCATCTTGTGAAATGAGAAATACCGTTTTCTCGTGAGTACTTGGACAAACAGTCATGGCATGACATAATAGTACATTCGAAGACGAGAAAGGACATGGAAACTATTTTGTACCTTGTTGAAATTTGGCGACCACTTGTGCATTTTGGGGAGATTGATAATTGTTGGACAACGGTGTTCTTAGATTAGAATATCTCTTTAAACTCCGCAAGATCCGAAATTTGCACCAAGTGATCAAGACTGACAATAAATTTGAAACTCTAGTCTTTTAAATCTTACAGAAGAATCTTGGAAGATGATTACCAGTTTGCGTCAACTAGAAACTTATGAGAAGATTAACTTCACTGCCTGACCTGGAATTGTCAACAACAGTGGCTACCATGAAGAGTGAAGACACTCCTTACAAGATAGAAGTGTTGACGATGCAGGGAACAAGAGCTGGGCAAAGTGCGAACCTGGAGCTGATGAAGACATGCAGTTTCACTTCCCTATTCATCTTGGTTGTACTAAGATGAATTAAGAGTGGAAGCAGACTGGATGATGAAGAAATTTAAAGGTCGTGTCAGAATTCGCATTACTCCATCGCATTCCAAGAAGAACTGCGGAAGGCTTGATGAATCAGACTCAAGATCACAGTTTTGTGTCATTTCTAGATTGATAGACAAAAGAAGATAGATTGCATGGACTTGAAGACATTTGATGTTTAGTATCGGTGATCTTTGGAACAAACCATTTTGTTGTTTGAAAGAGTTGATTGTGTGGAAGATGAAGTTTATGTTAATTAATGCTCACTCTTGTTAAATTCTTGAGTTTCGTTACATGGTAATGTGATCCTTGGATGATTTAGGTTCTCCAATATCATCTCTGTTTCGTGTTCATTCTACGTATGCTTGATATTATTCTTGTTTTGAAAATTTGGCAAATTTCGGGAAGATGGATGCTTTTGAGACAACGTACTTTGATTGTTGATATGTTAGAATTCCGTTACTCTTGCGAGTAGTCTTGTTTTCTTCTAGTTATTCATTGAGACTTCCGCTGTCTTGTTATTGGATGTTCCTCTTGGTTATGACGTTTGATGTCGGTTGACCTCTTAGGTGATAGAAGTAATAGGTGAACTAAGATTGATTTGTTTGTTTACGACTCGTGATAAAGTATGACCATCATGAGAGCATATTTATATGATGCTAGTATTATGACGCCTGGCCAACGTGATAATACTCACATCATATAACGTGCACTTATTGTGGTTATAGGATATCTTGGGGAGTATCTAAGAAGTTTAGAATTTGAACTCCATTGAAATTTCTGCGACTGGTGAGACTTTAGGTTCATTCTACCTATGCGTTGACTCTACATCTGTTCGTTGGATAATTGGATTAAAAGTTAACTCTCGATTTTGTATTCTGTTAACCTCGATACAACTGTCACCAATCTCAAAATCTTTGAAGAGATCTCTACTGCTCGATACAGTTAACTTGACTTGAAATTCTGTTCGTATCTCATATGAACTTTCCAGAAGATACAATTATCATCCTCTACATATGGTGTCATACCCTTTTGATCATATTCAACCAGATATGTCACTTGCAAACTCTTGATAGACAGGAGAGAGTCATGAGAAATAAGTTTTTTTTTTCAGTTTGTTAAAGTTCCTTGGAAGAACCGTCCACCACGTGAGGCAACCTGGGAGACCGAGGAATTTATGCGAGCCAGCTACCCTCATTTTCCTTTGTAGTCTGGTAGGCATTCGTTTTGTTTTGTTATCTCATTCCTTCTTTCATTTTCGCGGACGAAAATTCTTTTTGAGGGGGGAATAGTTGTAAAACCCTAAATTTTCAAACATGTAAAAATCCAAAATTACCCCTCAAACCTTGAACACAAAAAAAAAAAAAAAAAAAAAAAAAAAAAAAAAAAAAAAAAAAGCTACTACAAAGGCCGTGTCACACGTTTACATGCACACTATGGGTCGAAATTGTCACATAACATGAGTACTTGATCCTTGGGCCTTAATACTTAAAAAAAAAAATGCTAAACATGTAAGCCCATGAACATCCAGGAAACAAGAAATGATTTGGTCAATTGTCAATTCCATAAATCACGGAAATCTTGATTCCTTTCCATCTAAATTACACGCTCCTCCCAATACCAAATCAAAATATACGGTTCTTTTCACAACAACTATCACACACAACAAACCCTAGTATACAAAGTACGGCACGACTATATTTTCTTTCTCCATTTGATAAAAAAGAACGCAATATAGCAAAGGCTTGGAGAGCTTGTTGAATTCGTGAATAATTGGGTGGTGTTTTGTCGTGTTTAATTCCGGTTCGAGGCGGAGTTTGGTCGTGGGTCATCAGCTGGAAAAGAAAAGGTTACTGTGATGGTGTATCCTTTATGAATTCGAAGGGTGTTTGGTGGATTGGTTTCAGTCTTGTTTTGTCTCTGTGCTTCTCCTCTTGCTCACGCTTCAAGGGTATTTTGTATCATCTCATCCTTGTTCAATTCCTCTCTTTTGAATCTATATACATACGCTTATCATGTTGAATGACATCTATATGAATCGGATATAAAATAACCTGTATATATACAACTCTTTTCTTCACATAAAATCATAAATATTTCACATAATATAATGATGGGTAACCCTTACTTATAGACGTATAGAACCTGTTTATTTCGAACCTTATAATCCATGTTGTTACCTGCATGTCATTCGACACCCACATGTGATAACCAAATCAGTAACGAGCTATAATAATAATAATAATAATAATAATAATAATAATAATAATAATAATAATAATAATAATAATAATAATAATAATAATAATAAAAAGGAAAATGCATGTTTCAGTTTTGTTGTTTCGAATTGATAAAAGGATAAAGAGGGCTTGCATGTTTGCTTTGTTTTGACATGAGAATGAAAGGATAAAAGGTGGGGCACGACTTGTTTTAAATTCGAGAAAGATAAAAAGGGGACATGAGTCTAAGGAACACATAACTTGTTTTTTTTTAATGAATATGTGCGTGTGATTATATATGTTGTGTGTACGTATGGTTATCATTGCATGATACTATATCTTTTAAAATGGAAGTTGGGTCGTGTAGCATGTATGGGTACGTATGGATGAATGTGAAATGTTGTCGTGTGGGTATGCTCGGGAAGCTTTGAAACATATTTTGATCGTCACGGAATAAATTGATGTCGTGTATACATATAAATAATTTTGAACGACGGGGTCTAAAATTATCACTTTAATATAAAATTTTAGTATAAATCTTAAATTAATTTTATTTGACACTTTAATATTTAATTTTGATAATTTACCTTTATAACCTTAAACTTTATTAAGTTGTTGTAATTTAACTCTAATATATCATAATTTCCATTTCGAGTAATCTAACTTAATTAATTATTAAGTGTAATCATAAAAGATTAATCTTGTTAATACGAGAAATTTACTAATCCAGGAAACTTATTAAATATGGAAAATTACTATTTATGAAAAGTTTCTAAAAATGGAAAGATAACTAAAAGAAGTAATTTGAGTAATTCGGACTCGTCTTGATTCGTATCCATTATCTTCTAGGTTCGGTGAAGCGGGAGTGACCATTCTCTCTTTGACATGTGACTTTGCTTGTGCAATTGGACTGAGGTACAGATATTCCGTACTCTTTCAGTAAGAGTACAACTACTTCTCTCATGACTCTTCTTTCTCTCTTTTATATTACTTGATTGCACCCTTGATATTGAACCCTTGATATTGACCTTGATATTGACCCCTTGATATTGAACCCTTGATATTGACCTTGATATTGAACCCTTGATATTGAACCATTGATATTAACCTGGATATTGAACCCTTGATATTGAAACCTTGATATTGACCTTGATATTGAACCCTTGATGTTGAACCTTGACTTGAACCTTTGATTATGACTTGACCACTTGTACTTGATATCGAACCTTGAACCCTTGACCCTTCAGTATTTTACCCAGGAGCTACTTGTTGTGGAGTAGCCACAACCATAGCATTGATGCACCAATGTTATGTACTCTAGTGGGGCTAGAGAGATGTCCCCCACCGTCCCTGATTCTTGTTATCGACTGCTGCTATGATTGTTATGATTATTATTATTGGCCAGCAGGGGCGTATGGATGCATCCTAGATTTGTCTTGACTTGTCTTGGGCTACGGCCACCTTGATTATGATATTGGACTACATGATATATATTGCTTGGTGACTGGGCGTGTGTGCATTACAGCCCCTCACATCTTGGGAGTTGATCACTCCATCTTGGGATACTTGACTTGATATACTTGACTTGACTTGTGTGCCTGGGGGTTAAATACTGATAGCCTTAACACTTGATACCAAATACTTGATAGCCTTGACACTTGACACCTGGTAACCTTGACACTTGATACTTGACATTTGACACTTGACACTTGATACCTAATACTTGGTACTTGACACTTGATACTTGACCTTGCAAACTATTGATACTTGACCTTGCTTAATTCTTGGGAATCTTGGGACTTGGAAACCTTTGATACTATACCTAAACCTTTACATTATACTTGACGATCCTTGAAACTAGTTAACCCTTACTATTACACTTGACGATTCTTGATACTTAACCTTGATGACGTTTCATATTAAACCTTGAAATTTCCTTGATATACCTGGTGACACCATATGTACATTCTATTCATACTCTCTTATCGTATTACTTGATGTACTTGTTATCTTCATATCTGTTCACTGAGCTTTTTAAGCTCAGCCGCGTCTTCTTTTCCATGCGGCAGGTACTTAAGCTAGGATGCGGGGTTTAGCTTTGGGATGAGAGAGCGTGGACCAAACTTAGAGTTCCTTCACATTATGGATATTGTTTTATTATTGAAATTCCCTTATCTTGGAATTTATTTGTAACCTTGTACTCATCGTATTGTTAAAGTATAAAGTTTGTGTTTTGCTCTGTTGGACACTATTTATTGTGATATATTTACCCTTGATGGGTTGGGGTGTTACAATTATTGTTGTCACAAACGAGGAGAATGAGTTGATTCCAACTCGATTGGTTACAGGTTGGCGTGTCTGCATTGACTATCGCAAGTTAAATGACGCCACCCGTAAAGATCATTTTCCTCTGCCCTTTATGGATCAGATGCTCGAGAGATTAGCGGGGAATGAGTACTATTGCTTCCTCGATGGTTTCTCGGGTTACTTTCAGATTCCCATTGATCCGCAAGATCAAGAGAAGACACTTTTACGTGCCCCTATGGAACATTTGCTTATAAATGTATGCCATTCAGTTTATGTAATGCTCCGGGCACGTTTCAAAGATGTATGATGGCCATATTTTCCGACATGATCGGGAAAACTATGGAGGTCTTCATGGACGATTTTTCGGTCATTGGGGATTCGTTTCAATCATGTCTCTCCCATTTAGACAACATGCTCAAACGTTGTGAAGACACAAAGTTATGTCTAAATTGGGAGAAGAGTCACTTTATGGTCAAAGAGGGCATTGTCCTCGGCCATAAAATTTCAAAGAATAGGATTGAGGTTGACAAAGCAAAAATCGATGTCATTGCAAAATTACCTCATCCCACTACCGTCAAAGGTACTAGGAGCTTTTTGGGTCATGCCGGTTTCTATCGTAGGTTTATTCAAGATTTCTCTAAAATCGCCCGGCCTATGACCCATCTCCTCGAAAAGGATGCTCCTTTTATCTTCTCACCTGAGTGCGTAGAAGCTTTTGAAACTCTAAAGAAAAAGCTTACCGAGGCACCAATTCTTGTTGCCCCCGATTGGGACTTGCCCTTTGAACTTATGAGTGATGCTAGCGATTATGCTATAGGGGCAGTCTTGGGGCAACGCCGGTCTAAACACTTTCAGCCTATACACTATGCAAGCAAAATAATGACCGAGTCTCAAAGTCATTACACCACCACTGAAAAAGAATTATTAGCTGTGGTGTATGCCTTTGAAAAATTCCGGTCATATTTGATCTTGACCAAAAGCATAGTGTATACGGATCACTCGGCTTTGAAGTACCTTTTTGCAAAACAAGATGCAAAGCCGAGACGACTTCGTTGGGTTCTGAGGCGTGGGAATCGCACCAGGCTTTACCTCTCAAGGGATCTTGAGAAGCTTACAACCCCCACCAGGCAGTGTACCTGATCGTTGTAGTATAGTATAGTGACAAGTACCGGGGGATTGATCGTTCAGCTAGGAATAGTATCGCTAGGATTAGAAAACCTAAATACTAGTTCTAAAGATGACGGAAGATTATTTTTGTATTTTTATATTTTTTAGAAAGCAAGTAAAAATCTCGGGTTTTAAGGATTTGGGCGGAATTAGTTGCTAGTCAACTAACCCAATACTAAAGATGCAATCAAAATAAAATACTAGAAATGAAAATAAAACTAAATTAAGCTAAGGTTGTGAGCAATAAGTGGAGAAATGTGTTTACTTAGATTTCACTACTCCCTATATATCTTTTACACGTTAATTACTTGTTATAGTTGCGTGGATGACGGATTGTATTCCTTAATACCATTCATGGGGTGGCGCACTTAACTCCCCAATCCTATGAGTGCCTACTTCACTCCTATGTCGAGCCGGCTAAGAAGCTCCTAACATGGGATCATTAGAATTTACTCATGCATTAAATACAACCAATAAAACCTAGTGCACATCGGTTCATGTTTCCTAAGACGTTCAAGCATGTTACCATTTGGAGATCTGCCAGTTTTCTTAAGCCTAACATCGAAATCATTCATCCAATACAACCACAAACAAGTAATCAACACATAATCAACATCTAGGTTTCATTAGATCTAAGCAAACACAAGATAAATCTAGCCTAGCATGGTGGAATTAAGACAAGCACAAGATATAGACAACCAACACATAGACATATTGATTGAATTAGAAGAACACTTATCTCAATTACACATGTAAGGGTTCAAGGGCTGAAAACCCTTGAAAAACCTGTAAAATTCGTAATAGGTTCGGCCTTAGGATTTCTCCAAAACTTCTCTCTAATGAATGAAAATTAGAAAACTATATATAGAAAACTGAGGCTGATGGCGTCAAGACCAAATGGGTGACGCCGTCATCTCGCTGCCAAAAGAATCCTCGGACTGCCTTGATCTACATCTGACACCGTCATGTATTAGGTTCTTCCAGGCCGTCACGTGTTCAACTCTTGACGCTCTTCCTTGTGACGCCTTCATGTCTGCACTGGGCCGTCATGCAATTTACTCTTGACGCCGTCAGGATGGTACTCTTGACGCCGTCACACACTGTTCCCAGCAAGGAAAATTAAGACTTTGGCGTTTTCTTCACTTTTATGCTCCAAAACGTCCGAATTGCTTCCTTTTCCAGATTTCTCTCCCAAAGTACCACAAAAGGAACGATTTAGGGCAATATTTGATCAAATAAATTCAATTCCGGGCTTAAATGACCCCCTAAAAGTGGTTCATTTTTCGCCTCATCATATACCCTTACACTTGAGATTTGCTTGTCCTCAAGCAAATGCGCTTTTATTCTACTCAAAATACAAGTTAGGGGTCATTTAACACTAATATAAAAGTAATTACAACAAATAATCGTTCCACTAAAGACCAATAGACAAGCACGGAGGTCATACACAAACACCTCACAAATAGTGTTTAGATACTCACATCTCTCGGGTGTAATAAAGTATAAATTACAATATGGAAACGGAAGATATCTCTCACTACCTGTCATAGGAAAATAGATTACCATAGGCTTGGGAAAGGATCAAATCTCCACCACATGGCGTAAGCACCTAGGATAAACTATCAAAGAGGTCTTTTAAAGGGTTGTAACGTTAGGTGTAGGGATATGAAATACACGGTTTTGTTGGATATAGGCAGTCTTTACTGGTGGGGAGTTAACAATCTTGGTTAATTACATGTACAATATGGCGTTGCTAAGCCAAAACTAGACTCGACTTAAGCTAATAAATGAAAAATAAGAAAAACATAAAATAAACATAGAATGAAACGGGATGGTAGTCCGTATATTTTTTCTCTTTTCTTTTATATTTATTTATTTATTATTATTATTTTTTTTTTTTTTTTTCGATTTTTTTTTTTTTTTTTTTTTTTTTGGCATACACTCTTACCCTACCATCCAAAATAATACATCATAGGGAATGGAAATTCCCCTTACACTTGAATTTTTACATACTTTACAATAAACTAATCTAATGACTCGAATTAAGATAATCAAAATACTTGGAGTACTTTTAAGATTAACGCACATATGGGGTAATAAATGATGTTCTTCCCCATTACTCCATAAAATAAGTACTTTACCCATGAGTCCCAATCGTCCCAAAACAATATGTACAAGGATATGACTCGACTTAGCAACCATGTAATCAATTAGATAATTAACTTAGGGTTTAACAAATAACAATAATGCACTAAAAATGAGCGCATACACGGAAGGCTAAGGCGATTTGGGTGTACATTTAAGTGGGGTGTAACAAATTCTTCCTTTAAGTAAAATGCTTAAAGTTAGAAACGAAAAGATAGGCTCGAAGGGGTGTACTAGGGGTTTCGTGTACTAAAAATGAGTACAACGCTAAGGGTGTAGGAAAAATTAGTTGACTTAAATAGCCAAGTAATATGACTTAAATGGTCAAGTAATTATGATACGGGTTTAACACAAGGGTGATCCTAATGCCTCTTATCATGTCGTAAATCCTACTACACGAATGTAGTCTCACTAGCGGTCTCGGGATGCATCACTAACGCAAGTTCTAGAATCTAAATGCTACCGGTACACTCATAAGCACTAATAGTAAATGCTTTTCCTATCAAATCTAAAGGCGAACCTCACATATTTGGGTGGAAAATTTTTCTGAAGGGTACGGTTTTGTGCTAGTCATATAATCTCCTATCCATGAGACGCTTGCTATGGCTAAAGTTTCACTCCTAAATGTTGTAAAAAAATTTAAATTTGGCGCTAAAGTTGCACTAACAAGTATTTCTCATAGTTTTATTACACATCTACCATTAAACAAACAAACTCAAGCGAAAGTGTATCTGTAAGGTATCATCATTTTACCCTCCCCTTACACTTAGGATGAACATTGTCCCCAATGTTCAAGTAAAGAATGTAAAAGTGAAATAAGTAAAAAGAACGAAATCAAATACTCCACTGATTCGCTCGGTATAGATAATAAAGTGGCCAAGTTAGATCTTCCTCCAAGAAAATGAACAATCAAAGCTTCCCTTCCGGAATATAAATCATCTTCTTGTCATACATAACCTGTAAATCCTGAGAAAACAGACAAAGCAACCTCGCATAAAATCGGCGACAATCTATATAAGTTACTAAATCCTAGAAAACAAAGTAAGATATAATGCTTGTGGAATGAAGTTTGCAGATTTCCTGGAGATTATAAAACTTAATAATTCAACAAAAACTTTAAAACTCCGTTAGAAAAACAAAACTCGTAAAATTTCCAGATTTTTACACGTGACGCCGTCAAGAGTAAACTCGTGACGCCGTCAGAAGTGATCTGCAGAAATTCTTACGTTAAGTTTCCGGAAAATTTCTGGAAAAACTTGGTCCTACTTCCTGGAAAATCCTGCAAAACTTCATTATGACTCAATACAAGCATTTGACTCTAACAAATACGAATATACATGTTCATTTAATATTGTGGAGAATCATGATCAGTTTGTTTCTTAAAAACAAATTTGGGGTTTCCCCTTACACTTATCTTTTGCAAAAATACTTTTAGGTGGAGTTAAGACTAGGCGACAACAACAAAGTAAAGTATTTCCATTATTTAGTTTAGAAACATGATCTACCAACAATAAAAATAAAGCATGCATACGGAAGCAAATAACAAACAAACAAAAATAAAATCACACAAAGCATGGGTTGCCTCCCAAGAAGCACTTTTCTTTATTTACGAGTCTTGTAGCTAGACTCAAGGTCATAGGTTACTACGTGACCTCATCATTGGTTTCACTCTCTGATTGTAAATATTCTTTGTAGAAACCAATCACCTTTTTCTCAATCGCTCCTATAATCCTATGGGCAAATTCCTTATCAACTTTATACTTTGGTCCTAGAGCCAAGCAATCTTTGTAGAAAAGACTCCTCTTTTCCCATACATAATCCATGCCCTTTTTCTTATCCTCTTCATTGATGTCCTCAAAAGCACCAACGTTATCCTTATCAAATCGGGATATAAAGCGAAATTCTTTCATTCTATTAGGCATCCTATAAGTGATCCTATCGGTGTTACTTGCAAATCGGATTGTCCCTTCTATCTCATCATATTCTAACTTTGACTCCTCAACAAACAGTTTGCCAAACAAAACATTAGACAATCGACAATCAATAACATTAGCAAGATCTTCCACAATCATAAAGTCGGTGACAAAAGTGAAATTCCCGACAAAGACATGAAGACCTTTAACTCTCCCGACAAAGTTACACACTCCACCGGGGTATTTGGGATCTCTTCTAGGTTCAAGTCTTGTTTTCACTATATCATTATAAACATTTGAGGACATAATGTTGATTGGGGATTTAAAGTCAATGTAAGCATTGTCAACGTGTCTATACCCAATCATACATTGTATCTTAGCATTCTTAGGATCGCCTCTCTTTATCTTAGGTTTGATTATAGTAAAAGGAGATCGCGGGTTATCAATAAGATTATTATAATATGCAATCTTCTCCTTAGTGGGGTATAGATTAAAGTAATCATTAAGCTTCGGATCTATTTCTCCCTCTTCTAGTTCCTCAACAACATTTACAAAATCATTAGACCCTAGGTCCTCATTTGAATATAGGGCGGTCGCTAGGTCACTAAATGCATGGTTGAGCTCAACCTTAATCAACATATTAAGCTCCCTAAGTTCCCTAATCTCACTCTCAATTTGTTCACGTAACACAGCCACTTCTCTAGGGGAAAGGGGTGGATTCGCGTTTTCCATAATGGTCAACGGAATAGTCAATGAATTTTAATTTACTAACAAAGGCACAAAGAAAAAGATAGACTAAAGAAACCTAAAAAAAATAAAAATAAAATCTTACTAGAAAGGAATCTAGCAAGTAGACCTAATAAAAAGAAACTCTAACCTAGACAATAACTATTCCCCGGGCTGCGGCGCCAAAAACTTGATGCGTGGGAATCGCACCAGGCTTTACCTCTCAAGGGATCTTGAGAAGCTTACAACCCCCACCAGGCAGTGTACCTGATCGTTGTAGTATAGTATAGTGACAAGTATCGGGGGATTGATCGTTCAGCTAGGAATAGTGTCGCTAGGATTAGAAAACCTAAATACTAGTTCTAAAGATGACGGAAGATTATTTTTGTATTTTTATATTTTTTAGAAAGCAAGTAAAAATCTCGGGTTTTAAGGATTTGGGCGGAATTAGTTGCTAGTCAACTAACCCAATACTAAAAATGCAATCAAAATAAAATACTAGAAATGAAAATAAAACTAAATTAAACTAAGGTTGTGAGCAATAAGTGGAGAAATGTGTTTACTTAGATTTCACTACTCCCTAGATATCTTTTACACGTTAATTACTTGTTATAGTTGCGTGGATGACGGATTGTATTCCTTAATACCATTCATGGGGTGGCGCACTTAACTCCCCAATCCTATGAGTGCCTACTTCACTCCTATGTCGAGCCGGCTAAGAAGCTCCTAACATGGGATCATTAAAATTTACTCATGCATTAAATACAACCAATAAAACCTAGTGCACATCGGTTCATGTTTCCTAAGACGTTCAAGCATGTTACCATTTGGAGATCTGCCAGTTTCCTAAGCCTAACATCGAAATCATTCATCCAATACAACCACAAACAAGTAATCAACACATAATCAACATCTAGGTTTCATTAGATCTAAGCAAACACATGATAAATCTAGCCTAGCATGGTGGAATTAAGACAAGCACAAGATATAGACAACCAACACATAGACATATTGATTGAATTAGAAGAACACTTATCTCAATTACACATGTAAGGGTTCAAGGGCTGAAAACCCTTGAAAAACCTGTAAAATTCGTAATAGGTTCGGCCTTAGGATTTCTCCAAAACTTCTCTCTAATGAATGAAAATTAGAAAACTATATATAGAAAAATGAGGCTGACGGCGTCAAGACCAAATGGGTGACGCCATCATCTCGCCGCCAAAAGAATCCTCGGACTGCCTTGATCTACATCTGACGCCGTCATGTATTAGGTTCTTCCAGGCCGTCACGTTTTTAACTCTTGACGCTCTTCCTTGTTACGCCTTCATGTCTGCACTGGGCCGTCATGCAATTTACTCTTGACGCCGTCAGGATGGTACTCTTGACGCCGTCACACACTGTTCCCAGCAAGGAAAATTAAGATTTTGGCGTTTTCTTCACTTTTATGCTCCAAAAACGTCCGAATTGCTTCCTTTTCCAGATTTCTCTCCCAAAGTACCTAAAATCACAAAAGGAACGATTTAGGGCAATATTTGATCAAATAAATTCAATTCCGGGCTTAAATGACCCCCTAAAAGTGGTTCATTTTTCGCCTCATCAGGTTCTCCTCCTACAAGAATTTGATATCATAATTCCTGATAAAAAAGGAGCCGAGAACCTAGCTGCTGATCATCTCTCCCGTTTGGAGAACCCTCGTCAAGATGTCTTCGAAAAGAAGGAAATTAATGAAACCTTCCCCCTCGAGACACTCAATGCGGTTGCCTTTCGTGGAGATTCTGTTACCCCATGGTTTGCCCATTTTGCAAACTACCTTGCGGGTAACTTTATTGTGAAAGGGATGTCGTCCCAACAAAAGAACAAGTTCTTTAAGGATGTGAAACATTATTTCTGGGACGACCCCTACCTTTTCAAAATCTGTGCTGATCAAGTTATCTGGCGGTGTGTATATGGCCATGAAGCCACTGAAATTCCTAAGGCTTGCCATGCTGGTCCTATGGGGGGCCACCACAATCCAAATTACACCGCCAAAAAGGTGTTTGACTCCGGTTTCTTTTGGCCCTCGATTTACAAGGATGCCCAGGAATTAGTCAAATCCTGTGACGCTTGTCAACGTCACGGGAACATTTCACAAAAGAATGAAATGCCTCAAAATGCAATTCAAGTTTGTGAGATCTTTGACGTTTGGGGCATCGACTTTATGGGGCCATTTCCATTATCTCATGGAAATAAGTACATACTCGTGGCTGTTGAATATTTGTAAAAATGGGTTGAAGCGAAAGTTTTGCCTACTAATGATACCCGAGTAGTTGTAAAATTCTTGAAAGCTCTTTTTGCTCGATTTGGAACTCCACGTGCTATAATTAGTGATCGTGGTACGCATTTTTGTAATGACAAATTTGATAAAGTCATGCAAAAATATGGTGTAACTCACCGTCTTTCTACTGCATACCACCCTCAAACAAGTGGACAAGTAGAAGTTTTCAATCGAGGCATCAAGAGAATATTGGAAAGAACCGTTGGTGAAAATCGTGCATCTTGGTCAGATAAATTAGATGATGCACTTTGGGCTTTCCGTACAGCTTACAAAACACCCATCGGGTGTACACCTTACAAGCTTGTGTACGGGAAAGCGTGCCATCTACCGATCGAGCTTGAGCATAAAGCCTATTGGGCCCTCAAGTATGCAAATTTTGACCTAAAAACTGCGGGTGATCATCGGAAAGTTCAATTGAATGAATTAAATGAACTTCGTGATCAAGCTTACGAGAACTCTTTGATCTATAAAGAAAAGACAAAGAAGATTCATGACTCAAAAATCAAAAACCGCATTTTTAACGTTGGTGATCGAGTCCTTCTTTTCAACTCTAGACTCAAGATCTTCTCGGGAAAGCTCAAAACCCGATGGACTGGTCCATTCACTATCGTTAAGGTTTATCCTTATGGCACCGTCGAATTATCTCAAAATGACGGTCCTAATTTCAAAGTGAATGGACATCGTTTGAAACATTACTTTGGAGAGGACATACCATCCATGGTTGTCCCGGATCTCCAAACTTTCCCCAAGGACAATTAAATTCGGGGATCGAGTCAAGCTAGTGACTCGATAAACAAAAACAGTAGCAACAACATGGGTTTTCACCCGTGTCTCTGATTTCTTTCTACTTTCTAACACCCTAGTGTGGGGGAGTGGCCGTCCCCTGCAGCTATTTGAAATGTATATATTTTCAGAAAAGAAAAAAAAATGTGTGATTGTATGTACAGATAAATAAAGTGAAAAATGCAAAACGATATTTTCCGCAGTTAGTTTAGAATATTATCTTTTTACGTTCATAGATTTGGCATAATAGCTAGGACTTTGAATATTGAGGATAATATTCAATTCTAAGTGTGGGGGGGGGGGGGGGGGGGGAATTCTAGCGAATTTTATTACAAAATACTTTCAAGTACCCCCATTTTGGCCCAAAATTTTCAAAAATTTTTCACTTTATTTCAAAATTTTTGTGGTAATCAGTCCGCCGTGTCTAAACGATAAAAGAATTGGCTAATCCAGGAGCAAACGGCTCTTGGTAAAGATATCTCAAATCCGTTGATAGCTTGCAATTTGCCCAAAATTGTATGGTAAATCAACTCGCCATATCCATAAAAAGTGAATGAGTTGGCTAGCCCGCAAGATTATGGCTTGTGGTAAAGGCAGTGGAAAAACCATAATTGGTAATCAGCTTACCAAGATGTTGACTATTCCATCAAGAGTTGGCTAGTCCAGAAGCAAACGGCTTTTGGTAAAGACAAATCAAATCCGTTGACAACTAGTGGTTTGCTCAAAATCACATGGTTATCAGGTGGACCATAGTTCTTACTTGAATCGATACATCTGGCTACTCCAGAAGTGATGGCTTTTGGTAAAGAGTTTCAAATCCATTAATTTTTCTCAAAAGATTGCTAGGGACTAGCAATAGTTTAGTGTGAGGGATTGATGAGTGTGTAAATACTCATCATTTTTATCGTATCTGAACTGCCAAAACATCCAAAAACACTCAGAAATGCATCAAAATACAGAAATTATCCCGAAAGTGTGTTTTATATGTTATAGATGCAAAATGTTTAAAACAAATGAAAAACGAACAAAGTTTGCATAATTGGCAGTTTCAGTCCCTCAAGTTTCAAAAATTGACAAAACTAGTCCCTGGAAGTTTAAAATAAAAGAAAAGTCAACCCAAGGCATTGAAAAGTCAAATGTTATCAAAAACAATCCTTGGGTGAAAAGTTTGAGAAAATTACATGTTTGGTCCCTGCAGTTTGAAATTTGGCAAAAATGGTCCCTTGGTTTAAAATATTGGAAATTTACAACTTTGGTCTTTTGGTTATTATTATATGGCAGGTTTAGTCCTTGGTTACCATTTTGGAAAAGTTTCATTTCAGACCCTGGATTTTAGAATAATTACATAAATGGTCCTTGTGCTTAAATTTCATTCAAACCAAACGTACCCCTTAATATTACTACTCCCTCCAATCCAAATATAAACCCAAAGCCCACCCCATGTTTATTTGGCCCATCCACTCCAATAGCCCAATCCACCCCCATTTTAAATAAAAAAAAAAAAAAAAAAAAAAAAAAGCTGGTCAACCCTTTCCTTTGACTCCACCTCCTCCACATCACCACCTCTCCACTACCTGCTATACTCCAAACTCCATCATCATTCACCCTAGTCTACCTTCACCACCTGCACACTCAATTTCCCCCTGCCTATCCAAACAAACACTAAACTCCAATATTTCACCCCTGGCTCCAATTATCTGAGGAAAAAGCCAAAGGCAATTTTGGCGCCAAGAATTTTAAACGGCCAAGATCATGAGAGAGTTATCCAATGGTCAAAGAGGAAGCTGGGAAAAGTCCAAGGGTGCCCCAAAACCCTAATTGGAGGAAATAAAAGGCATGAGGAAGCAGTGAAGCAGCTAGTTAGAATTTTTAGTGTTAATTTAGTCATTTTCAAGCTTTGTAATTTCAATTTTAAATCCAAATTTCAGTTGTAATGTGTTTCACTTATCATTAATATAAGTTGTGTTTCCAGAAATTCAAGTTTCATTTTTTACATTTTAGTTACTTAAAAATACAAAAAAAAATAAATAAATAAATAAATATATAATATACAAGAAGAGAAGAAGAAGGTTGTGAAGAGGTGATGCAGAGAATGGAAAATGGGGATTAGAGACTCATGGGAGTCATATAAATGGTTACTTGGTTCTGTTACTTGAGCAGGAATGCACACTATGAGCTAAATCCTTATATTTTTCTTTGATTGTTAGTTAAGTATTGTGGTATTGCTTATATGTGTTTCTGTATGCTTCTTGGGTGATAGTTAGTAGTATTATTGCTTCTAGTAATTAGCTTGCTCATTTGTTTTTCTTGTTCTCAAATTTTTTTATATTAACTGTCTTTGTAGCATTTGAGTGAATCTCAGTCCATTGTTGTTATTAACAATATTTCTAAGCTCAAATCAGTTGATATTAGTACAATTCAATAATGGGAATCACATTTGTGGCTTAAAACTTTGAAGTGCTTTGTTAAGTTGTCAAAAACAGTTTGTAAAAGGGTGTTTGGATTTGCATGGTAATCTGGTTTAGTGTGTATTCCAGTGGGTAAAAGTGGTTCATACATCTTTCTTAGGTCCAAAATAGTGAGAATAGGGCACAAAACCTAGTGGTCATTTGGTAGAAAAGTCAAAAGCTCTGTCTAAGTCTTCTATTTTGTTAACTGTTGGCATGCTCAGGATGCATCATCCATTTTTAGGTCCTAAATTTGCTTAGCTTGCTTACTTTAGTCTCAATATAGCTGAATTTAACATATTGCATCACAAACTCAGGGTTCAAGCTCAAATAAGTCAACCTGTGCAAAATTCAAAGAAAGGTCAAAAGTCTAAACTGAGTAAATGGACAGAAGTTCAAAAGAATGCACAGGTTTCAAAATGGATTGAAAATGAATAATGATTGTTGATTTATGATCTGTGGTTGCTTGTGCATAAGTTTAAATAAAAAATTGGCTTTTGAAGTTGATTTGTTTGCTTAAAAATAAGTCCCAAGTCAGCTGATTGAGCTTTGACCTCCCCTGCACCACCAGGATAGACCCATTAGTCAGTCCACCTCACCTTGTCCATTAGTTGAGTATTTTGCATGATATTTGGTGTTTTGTGAAGTTTACTAGCTTGTCTTGTTTAGTTTACATTTGGTTTGTCATTGTTAGCTTTTTATCTAGCTTATTTTGTGCTTTAAAAATTGCTTTTGGCTCATGTGGCTGCTGGTTCTTCAGTGAAAACCATGCTTGTTGATTTTGATTTCTGTGTGATCCATGCATGTGTATTTGTTGTCTTTAGTTGAAATTAGTTATTTGTGATGGATTTTAACTGAGCTTGAGTAAATTTTACCCTTGTGCTCATCTTGCACACATTGCTTATTTCATACACTTCCTTTGGACTTAGCCTACTGAGTGAATTTCCCAAAGCCACAACAAGCTCAAATCTTGAGCTTGTTGCTTGATTTTGGATTTCTTACCAAGCCCTAATAGCTAGTTGTCTAATTCCAGTTTTATTTTTACCCTTGTGGCATCTTGCCACAGCTTATTTCATCCCTGCTTGTGCCCTGACCAAACACTCATCCTGAGTAAACAGGTAATGGATCCCTATGTTCCCAAGCCCTTACAGAGCTTGATTGTGGGACCCATCCCCTGAACCCTGGTTCATTTGAAAGCTCCTCAGGTCTACTTCTCAGATCTCAGTTTGTTATAGATCCCCAAACACACCTGTGGGCCCCACCTTAGGCTGCAGTTGCCACTTTGAACTTGTTTGGCTTTAAGTTGTGTGTAACTGCTTATTGAGCTTATAAGCTCAGTAAGGGTGTTGTTTTAGTAGCTTAAGCTTAAGTTGAGCATTTTTAACTTATTAGAAGTCTGTCTCACCCCTGGATCTCATTGTGATAGCTTTTCTCAAGCAATACAAGCTCAAAAAGCTCTCTGAATTGCTTATTCACTTGCACACAGCTTATTATTATGTTCCAATCAAAGTCCCTTTACAAAAAGTGCTTATTTTTAGTTGTAAAACAGTTGTGTAAAAGAAAATTAAGAAAAAGACAAAAATTAAGAAAGTGATAGCTTCTATTTAAGCCATTTTGGCTTATTTTCTGCTTATTTATAAGCACTTTTCATTTTTAAATTTTTCTCAGGTTCCTTTTTAGTTAAAATAATTTTAAGAATTTTTTCAGATTTTTCTTTTGTCATTCAGTATTTTTTATAATTAATTTTAGTTTAAATTAATTAAATAATTAGTTTTAATTAATAATTAATAATTAAAAAGTAGAAAAAATAGATTTTCTGTTTTAAAATTAGTTTTATAATATTTTAGATTTTTCTAAATTTAATTTTCATTTTTTTAGTTAAGTTTCATAATTAATTAATAACTAGTGTAATTTAGTTAATTAAAAAGTAATTATTAATTAGAAATTAATTAATAGTAATTAATTAAATAGTGTAAAAATTATTTTTCTTCTTCTAAAAATTTTCTTAAGTCATTAGGATTGTAAAAATATAATTTTCACATTAGTAGGACTTTATTTGCTCACGTTTCACTTTTTATTTTGCGCGTTCGCGTTTATTTTAAATTCAAACGCGCGTTTTTAGGTTTACTTACGTTTCTAGGTTATCTGATCATCAGTAATTACTTACGTTTCTAAGTCATTTTCAATCATAATCTCGTAGTTTAATCATAATAATCAAATTCCTGATCCTCCTGTTAAATCACCCGATCACTTAAAACGTTTTTAATTACAATTGCTTGCCTCGCTGGGACATAACGACCCGGGAATACCCTGTACTCCTTGGTTAGTTGGTTTTAGACATTTGACTTGGTTGACCATCACCTGTTCAACTTAGTTGACCGTTCGGAATCAACCATAGAACCGATTTAATAATCAGGAATTAAAGGGTGCGATTAAAAACAAATGGCGGTTTAAAAACCCTAAGAAAAACGATTCACCAAAATTCTGATGAAAACCGATTGAAGTTAGGGTTAAAAATCACCAGTAATGGAGAAAACCGATCAGGTAGAGATTAAAAAAACGTTACCAGCCACCCTCCAAAGAATATCCTTACCCTAATTGTATTGCATACCCTTCAAGAAGGATAGAGAGGACGGATTAGACAGTGATATTGGCCCAAAAAAAGGGGGAGGGTGGCAGCCGGAATTCTCCACAAGGGAGAGAGATTTTTAGGGTTTTGATTGAACAAGCTCACTATTATTTGGTTGAATGACAATGTACAGTGTGATCTCCTAACTAAACTTAAACAAAAACCTTTGTTAATGTTTAAATAAGAAATATGAGTACCAACTGAATACTAATTTCTAGTGTTCTAACTTTTAATACAAGAGATGCGCTTCACTCCTTTGCAACATTCATATTTATACGAGAGTATCATATGGAAACACGTGAGGTAAAAGGTATGTGTCAAGTGTTTACAGTTGTAGTACAATCCTTCTATTCTTGGGATATGTCTACCCATGCTTTATGCAACAGTGTTGCCACTTGTGTACCTTTTTACCAACTAAAGTACTTTCTTGACTTTTGATAAGTCCTTTGCAATTATCTTTTCAAAAAAGTTCCCGCTTATATTTCGTAGAGTTAGATACTTTTCAAATGTATCTAAGTCTCAGAATGTCTTCATTGTTTTGAGGAGATCTTCAGGGAGTCAGTGATTTATTGTCATAACTCACTGGTTCTTAGTTTCACTCTCTGAGTTTCGCCTCAGGTTGTATTGAGTCTTCTCTTAGACTCTGAAGAACATCTTGAAGATGACTTCTTGAATATTACTTTCTATTTATGGACCAGTTTACACTTAGGTTATTTTGATTCAAATCCTAGTCAAAGATTATTGGGCACTGAATTGGCCCAACACCTGTCCATTTCGTGAGTCTGCTGATGAATCTATTAGCCATTTCCTCATAAGTTGTCCTCACGTGACTTCTTTTTGACGAAAATTGTGGAGTTGGTTGCATATGGACTTTCTTTGTTGCCTTCCCTTCGTTTAATATCATAGTCCATAGACATTACTTTGGGGAACCTTCGTTAATCTGGATGTTCAATCTCAACAAGGTTATTTGTGTCGGGTTATGGTTAGTATGGAAATAGAAGAACAAGTTAGTTCATGCTAATTTGAAATTACATGATAATAGTTTAAATAAAGATATTTTCCCGTTCATCCAAAGATTCTCGAAAATATGGTTCTTGCCTACTACGAATTTCTTGTGTGCAACTGGAGACGCTGGATTTCAGGTCTAAGATCTCATATTTCTTATGTTTAATTAGAATGGTTTGGTTATTTGCTTTGTTGTTTGGTCCTTTAGAGGGCTTTTCTCTCTTTCTTTTCTTATTTTTCCTATAAGCTTGGTTAGTTCTCATCTTTAGAGTGTTTAAACAATATCTATAGCTTTTTAGAAGGAAAAAAAAAAAAAAAAAAAATCTAAATTTATTAACTATTAAAAGAGGCTAGGAAAAAAAATAATAAAACAAAAAAAACTATATCTAAATTGATTAACTATTGGAAGAAACTAAGAGAAAATCAAAATTAATCAATAAAAAGACTAGTCGTTAGTCACACATGAAAATTTAGTTTTCCTTACAATTTTTGTCTGTTTGTTAAGCCTAACAACTATCAAACTCAAGTTACCTTATTTGATTATTGTAGCAATTGCTATTATTAAAATATTTCTGAGACATGCTAAGAGCATTGGGTATCGTCGTGCCATGACTTCAAGCCGTGGCACAAAAAGTGCTGCCACGTCAGCAAAAATCTCTACGGCACTAGAAATCCCACGGCACCACATTTCAGAAGTATCCGTTGGCACCAGAATTTCTGGTACCGTCGGCCATTTTTTTTTTTTACTTAAATTAAAATATACACAATATACACTAAAATAAACTTCATTAATTAAAAACAAAAACACACATTACACTAAAAAAAAAAAAAAAAAAAAAAAAATCATAAATAATAGCCCATATATAATTTTTTTGTTTTTATTTCTTCTTCCTCCCAAGGCCCAAATAATATAGCCCATGTATAATTTTTTTTTCTTCCTCCACCTTTCTTCTTCCTCGGTTCCTCCCACCTGCAAAACAACTCCACGCCAAAAAAAAAAAAAAAAAAAAAAAAAAAAAAAAAAAAAAAAAAAAAAGACACAAACACAAACACAAAAAATACTCAAACCCACTAATTTTCAACGTTAACATTTAAGGAAAAAAGAAAAAGAAAAAAAAAAATAGCTATGGCGCTGCATGGTTGGGACGGCGCAGGAGACGACGGCGCCACCACCGGTACGGTGCGCCGTCGGTTTTTTTAGCTGGTGGTGACGGCGCGAGCGATGGCTCAGCCGTACCTCATGCTCTAAGCATTTGATTTAAAAGATAGAATGTACGTACGTTATCGTGTCAAAGTTACCAAAATTTGGATCATCGTTATTAATTTGGAGTTATGGTTACGAAAACTTTATTGTTAAAGAAAAGAAAGAAAAGAAGAAACTCTAAAATAGCAATGTCGATGAGTTCAAAATATAAAAACAAATATTAGATCAGTTCTTTATATGTTTTTTTCACTGTTTCTAATACACAAAAATTGGTATCCTGCTAGGTCAGAATTGAGAAAATGTGTTGTTCATGCCAGTTCGGAATTGATATCACACTTTTGAAACTATTAATACTTTAATAGATTAAATATTTGTACTATAAAATTTCGTATATGACGAGGACATTATTAGTCATAGGCTACACGTTTGATAAACGGTATTTAATTAAGGGATGGAACATGTTGTCATTTGTTTAATCAACTTAACTATCATTCCTCCACGAAACCATCATTCTTTCTTAATTCAATGGAGTACTTCCTAAATTACACATAAAAATTTGTTTATTTACACATAAAATTTCTTATAGAGGTGAGCATGGAGCTATTTGGGGTGGTTTTGGCTAAAACCAAACTCTGAATCAAAAGCTCGGTTTTAAGTTTTTTAAAACCAAACCCTGCATAAAATTTTAGTTTTGTTTTTTCGATTTGTGGTTTTGTGGTTCTGTTTTTTCATTAGGGTCATCTTTTCTTCAAGTTTCAAATCACTTTCATAAACAGTTATCGCATGAATTTAGATAAAGTTATCTAAAAGATAAATATTTTTCAACAAGATAAATACGATTATGATGGTATCAAAGTCGTCTCATCGTGTTTTGAGATCTAAGGCGAAAATATGAAATGAGATATTTTCGAAAATAATTTAAGGGACTTTTTAATAACTAGTTATATCACAAATTTGGATATCCGAAATTTGCGATGATGATTTTATGTTAGACCAATTATTTTAGCTAAATTTTTTCAATTCGGATATCTAAAATTTCGGATAACAATTTTATCTATCCGAATATCTAAATATCTATAATTTTTAGAAACATTTTATCTGAGTTTCAAACCTAACTTTTTAATAAATTATGATAAAATTTTTGGATATCCGAATACGAATATTTTTTAAACACCCACTACCTAAATCAAGAATTCGTAGAAACCAAGTTGAATATTCTATAGTAAAACAATAAAATTACACAACACATATATATATATAAAGATGAGATGTGCAAACATATGTCGAAAAAAAAAAAAAAAAAAAAAAAAAAAAACTAACTAACATTACGAATTTATTATAGTATTAGCTAAATAACATCTGTATGAATATCTAATACATG
This sequence comes from Artemisia argyi, assembly GCA_030686995.1. Lineage (NCBI taxonomy): Eukaryota > Viridiplantae > Streptophyta > Magnoliopsida > Asterales > Asteraceae > Artemisia > Artemisia argyi. The sequence goes on along the minus strand of CM060691.1, from coordinate 140,585,014 downwards.
TACTTTTTTTATTTTACTTTGGTGATTACTTGTATCAAAACTAATTTATAAATATGTATTTTACAAGTTTTATGAATATTAGTATGGGCGGTTAAATTTTTTCGGTTTCGGTTTCGGTTTCGGTTTTCATATAAAACAAAAAACCGACGAAAACTTTTACTTTTTTTTTTAACTAAAACCGCACAATCGGTTTTAGAATTGATTCGTCTTTTTAGCGGTTTTTTCAGTTTTTTAGTTTTTGGTTCGATTTTTCGGTTTTTGTTGTTCTCCCCTACTTTACAGTAATGTTTCGCCGTCCTTAACTTTAGAATGTTGTTAGTTACTTTGTCTTTGTAACGTTTATCAATATAATTTTCTTTTGTTTTCCAATAAATATATACTACAAAAAATGATGATATTTTTTGACATAACATGCTTAACTAAGCATATGTTTAGGTACATGTACACAATCTTTCTTTTGTCACATGTCTCGATATTTTTGTTAAGCATATGTTTAGGTACATGTAAAAAAAAAAAAAAAAAAAAAAAAAAAAAAAAAAAAAAAAAAAAAAAAAACTTGCAAATAAAGAACATGTAATGTAATATACAATAAAGAAACCTTTCTCATTTCCCATATTAAAATGTGGCTTGTTCTTCTAAACGTATTCTAGATAATTAAGCATACGACCAGAATGTGTTTTTACGCAAATTGCTTGCTTTTAGTTACAATGTTATTAGTATTTCCCTAAAAAGAATAATTACTTGCACTTTGTTTTAATTGCACGATTACTTGGTTAATCCAAAACAAACTTAGCTAACTCAATAAACCTAAACACATCATTTCAATACTTAATTCTTAAACACACAATTTGGTTTTAAGCATTTCCTTTTGTAGTTATTTAGCCTTTCCAAGAATATACAAACATATGAGTACATTGTTTACAGTTGGGTTACAAAAGTGCAATTCGGTTAATATTGTTTTTTTGGTTACAAAGAGGTAACTTAAGTAAATGGGTTTGTCATTTGAGTTACTCAAAGATTAAACATGTTACATAAATGTTAATGCGAGGGTGGGCAACCGGCTGATTACCGGTTCCCCTTGCCCACGTCAGCATCATAGTTTAAAATCTTACAAGGAAGTTACTATAGTTTACGGGTTTATTAAATAGGTTACTGAACCTTAACAAAAAGTTACTATGCGTTTATTATTATTATTATTATTATTATTATTATTATTATTATTATTATTATTATTATTATTACATTTTTCTCCTTCGCATATCTTTGTATATGTTCGTACATTTCTATCCGTTTTTATACGTTTATGTACGTTTTTCTCTCTTGTTGTACTTTCTTTACATTGTTTTACGTTTATGTACATTTTCTCTCTTGTCGTACGTTTTTCTCCAATTTCATACGTTTTTATCCATTTTTGTACGTTTTCATCTGTTTTTCGTAAATTTTCATACGTTTTCATATGTTTTCATAATTTTTTTATTACATTTGTGTGCACATTTATACGCTTGTGTACGTTTCATATGTCTTTTTATGTTTCCATACTAGTTTAACGTTTTTCTACACGTTTGTATGTTTTATACTTGTTGTGTTTTATACGTATGTAAAAATGTGTATAAAAAGTAAGAAAAACGGACAAAAACGTAAGAAAAACGGACAGAAACGTATGAAAAAGGAAAAAACGTAAGAAAAACGGACAAAAAATAAGAAAAACGGATGAAAGTGTAAGAAAATGGGCGAAAACGTATGAAAACGGAAAGCCCATAAAAAAGGGAAAAAACGTAAGAAAAAGTGACAAAAATGTATGAAAACCAAATTTTGAGTTAAGTATAAACCGTCATTAGGATAAAGGACTAACAGTGCAAATGTTTGTTGCAAACGGCCGTTAGCTAACGAAAAAAACTAACGACAGTTAGTCTGAGGGACCATTTTTGAAATTAACGAAAAAAAAAAACCTGTAGTAAAAGGTTAAAACATACAGAGTAATTTATATAACCGGTGACCAAACTTGAGTAACCTCTTTGTAATCAAAAAAACTTTAGTAACCAAATCGCATTTTTTGTCAAACTTTAGTAACTTTTGTGTTTAATAACTTTTTACAGTTTACACCTTTGTATCACATTTGAATCCAAACTAAATTTGGAAAATTCTCTTACGTTCACACGACATATCAACTTCATCTTAAATGGATGCGGCAAACGAACTTCACAATACTCGTATAGTTGTCATCTCTAAATTTATACAGATAATAGTAAACTTGCATTACATTCCACTCATTAAACTTTTGAAAGAAACGACAACACACGATGCTTGCATGCTTGAAACTTTTAGTGTACAAACTAAAAGTGGTATATTATAAGTTTATATTAAAACATGAACACACGACGCCGTTTTGGGTGCTGATTTCCCGCCAAAAACGCTGGGACAGCGCTTAGCCCACTTGGCCCTTTTTGTGGCCTTTTTCCTTAGCCCGATGTAGCCCATTTCAGTTGTATAAGTTTTTTTCAGTAAAAAATAAAAAGATAAAACGTATTATGTATAATTTGAAACCCATAAATTGTCAGAACGCTTCTATAAACTTCTACCAGATTCCGGTTATTCCCACCACCAGATACTCAACAGAAAGGCGGAGACAATCTTCTGCTTCCCACACGATCTACTGAAACCCATCACGATCTACATCACGATCTACAGAAACCTATCACGAATCTACAGTCGGCGGAAGTAGAGGGGAATCAGTACAAAATCAATAAACAAAAAATAAGGTAAGAAATTCTTTGTGCGAAATTAACTATAACTTCTTTCAGGTATGACAATTTTACACCTTATACATATATAAAAATTTAATTTGAAATTAGGGTTTTGTGATAGTTTGGTGGTTTTGTTAATTGCAGTTTTTTGTGATAATTTGGGGGTTTTGTTAATTGCAGTTTTTTTTAGTAAGGTTAATAATAAGTATAGTTTCATGTAGTGTTTTTGATTAAGTATGATAAGTATAGTTTAAGGGCATTTGGCTTAGTTTTTATATAAAAAAATCGCATCTTTAATTGCCTTTGGATGACGTTTGTGATAGTAAAGTTCATGTGAATATATGAAATTCCTTAGGAATTTGCATAGACGTTTGATGTTTGTTATAGGTTGATGTATAGGTGGATGTAACGGCTACGTCTGGGGAAGAAAGCGAGGCTCAAAAGGATGGATTTCAGTGCTGAAATGGGTGCAGGCGTTGGTGCGGTTACATGTTGAAATGGGCGAGTTTGGGGGCTCAGCTAGGGGCTTAAATGGGTTGTTGACCTAATGGATATCAAACCAGATGACCTAAACAAACCGCTTGAAATTAAGGTATACAGAAAATGGCCATCCAGAAATGTACCAGATCCAAATCCCACCAGACTACGCTTTATCTTCTTGGATAAAAAGGTGCGTACTATTAACATAACATATCACAAAAGTTATTTACTTTCTTCAAACGGGCATAAAAAATTGAGGCATGAATTTCTTTCGAAACAATATTTGTAGGGTGGTGCAATCCAGGCAAATGTTCAATTATGGGATATGCAACAGTTTGATGCAAAACTTCAGGTCGATTCATGCTACAAAATCCGAGAATTCGGCACTAAGAAAACTGACAAATGGCAGCGGACACGGACTCTGCCCAATAACATCACACTCCTACTCGGCAAGTACACACATGTCACACCTATTGAAAACCAAGGTTTCCAGCTGAATCACTTTAACTTTGCAGCTTACAATGAAATAGGTGACCGGGCAGACTCACAAGACTCCATTCTTACAATTACCGTACAAAACTGAAAACACTTAAAAAACACATAAGATACTAATACAAAAAAGGTTTCAACATATTACATAAGCACAATCCGCAATATAGGAGCACTACGAGAGTTTGGAGATTCAACAAGAAATCTCACCACTCGAAGGAACATCGACTTACAGAATCTCAGGTACGTTGGTTCACTGTCATTTTACATTGTTCAAAACTATATGCAGCGGTAACACTCTGACATTCACTCTGTGGAATGAGATGGCGACAGCCTTCGAAGTCGCCAAATGCGCAGCCATGGAACAGCCGATCATCATTGCTATAAGTTCATGTTGGGCCAGGCACTTTGCAGGTGGACCTCTACACGAAATATAAGCTTATGGAACAATGCATATAACAATACCTTACCAAAAAATGTTGCTGATACAGGGGGACTACAACTATCTACAACCCCGGCAACAAGTTGCTGCTATCTGAACCCTGATGTCCCAGAGACCGACCAAATTAGACATTTGTAAGGCCTCTCACAAATATCTTGAAACAATAGCCTCACTTTATTGTTTTTATTTGGACCAGATTTATATCGGCCTTTCCACGTGTTACATCAACAGGTATGCCAAGTTAATGGGACCATCACAACCGGTCATGCTCCCATTTCCTGACACCGAGGCACAGGAACATGAAATTCCTGAAGGTCCCATATCATTGGCAACACTAATGTCACTAAACCCGCAAACTCACATGGTAAGAAACAGTCTAACATACTAAGATACACAAAACACACACTCCTTATATTTTGCATACCATTATTCCAGGACCAAGTGTTTACTACCGAGGCTGTCATAGTGTACATCGATGAAGCAAAAGGTTGGTACTTTGATAAGTGCCGCACATGTCATATGAAAATTGAAGAAGGACATCCACACCGCCACTGCCAACAACTTGGAACAAAGCCAATGCCAAATTACAGGTACACTTGAAACGCCATACCACCAAAACTAATAAAGATGTATAAGGTCTTTTCAATTTAGTTGTCGCCTTTTTTTTCTGAATTTCAATCATTTGTGAATAAATAACTTCTCTCATGGAATACGTGCAAGAGTCGAGCAGCAATGGAGGCGCTTCAGTACCCTTTCTTTAACAGTTAAGTGTCTCTTATTTTCAAACTGATGGCCCTAAACAGCAGCTTATTTTCCTGTTTATGAATTCATTTTTAATTTATTATGGCAATGAAGATAGTATTACTTTGGTGCGTTTAATATTTTCCAGCTATTATAACGTACTCGAACATGATGGCTGAAAACGACCCGTATCTTGGCAGGGCATCATGATCAGAAAACTGATTGCCGCCATGGCGGGCTCGCTTACCCTTTTGGCCAGTTCCGCACTTGAAAATCTGAGCCAGAATTAAAATATATATATTTTTTTTTTACGATTGCTTTGTTTTTTTAATTTGTCTTCAAACCTAAATTCACCTTTAAAAAATCTGCATAAAAAAAGAAACCAATCGTTAAAAAAGTTTGATTTTAAACTGAAATCAGCATGTTTATGCATGCATTTATTATTTATTGTAGCCTTGGTATTGTTGTGGCAGCCCGTTTGGATCAGCCCGATACTCCTTCTCATAATGTGAACACAGGTTCTAGGCGACGAAAGCATGTGACACAACGTTTGACTGAACAAGTGATGGAAAAGAGTTGGCTTGCTATATTTTGGGTACTGGAAAACTTGGATGCTGAGATAGCTACTGCTGAAAAAAAAGGCCTCGCGCACGTGCAGCAACATCGGATCCAAATTCAGGTATGCAGTTAGATGAATTTAAGATGAAAAATACAGTCGTTTTTGCCCTCCATATACATGTAGATGAGTTACACATGTATATTCTGCATACTGAGGTCTACGCAACCAGTGGGAAGTGCCGACACCAGGTCATTTGATGATAAACTTAGTGCCTTGTACATGCAATGGTTATATGACAAGGTATGCACTTCACCACACGCACACACATGCACATATAGTGACGATCGATATAGTAGTTGAGGCATATTGGGTAATGGGATATATATGCACCTTTACTCCATAAGAGAAGCTGCTAATACCTGAACCGCCTTGCAGAGGAGTTTGGTCCCGAATGGGCAATGCAACACATTCTTCCCAGGTATACATTTTGCTTTGGATGCGATTGGAGCTATTGGCGGGTTCATACACAACCTCGAATAATGATTTTCTATTTGCTATATGTTTATTGGGTAGCACTAAATTTGAGGCCTTAAAAGCCTGAATAGTTTAAAAACTATGAAATATCTTTTGTTAGATTTGGAGTCATGTGCACATGATCAATGTATCTTTTGCATGGTACTATAGGTATAAGTGGGATAAAAATGAGGAACATTTGAAGCCCAAGACCGTATTGCTTTAGCTTCGTGATGAAATAGGCGAGGATCTTTTGATGACGGACCAACAGAGTTTGAGGAAGTCAACAGGCCAGTGGCGTACGAAAGAATGCCTTAGATGTGGGCCGAGTGGGTAGACCAGAACATAAACCAAAATCGCACCATGCTCATATTATACATCTCAACCGGTAATAATGTTTCTTTTAACAGTTGAGATATATTGTTACATTTGCAACATTATGGCACCTCAATAAGAAGACTGTACTGAAACTACTACAGATGGTAATGAAGATTTACAACATAGTTTTTACCTTTTTGTATTCAGATTGCCTAAAATATTTGATGAAAAAGAAATAATTATAAGTTGTATTTTCTATTTTATCCTCTTCTTTGTGTAGGTGAGGTCCAAAACAACGTTTTCGTGACTTTAGGTTCAACCAAGTTCATTTAGTTGAGGTAAACAACAACCTTCGTTTACGGCTTTGTTTTAATTGAATGTGATGCAAGTATATAAACAGTGAGTGTATGACTACTTGATATCATGTACTAATTGGTTGGGAAAAAAACAGGCCATTCTCGTAGTTATTTCATTCAAGACGTGTGTTTATTAGTTTGATACATATTTATGTGTATTCACTTGATAGGTTGCTCTTGTCTACCAACTTTAATTTTCAACCAAATTATCAACTTCGTCCAAAAGTAGAAGTGACAAGTTTTCACAAAATTCGTTCGTTACTATCTATCTTTGTATAAAACATTTTGTAAACATGCAATGTCGAAAAGTTATGGTCTTATAGAGTTGTCTTATCTACCATTCTATGCTATTTTACTTTAATTTACAAGATTGATTGGAATTAAGATATCTTTATATTGCATTTGTAAATTAAAAGAATTGAAACAAAGGCAGCAAAAAGATCGACTTGAATAGCTAATATATATAGAAATAACTAGAACACAAAAAAGAGTTGGTAATATATGTACATTTTTTTTGTCCAATCCAAATTAGAAATTATATCGTGTGTAAGAACTTATGATGTAATTATGTGTATATAGCTAGTTTCTAACCAGGGACAAAACCAGAACCAAATATTACTAGGTGCACAAATTTTTTGAAATCATAATATAGATTCACATTTCAATGGATGATCAGGTGCATTTAAGATAAAATAATATTTTTTTTTTTCAAAAATTAACAATATATTGTAAAAATCCATATGGGTTCCGGGCACCCGCGGGAACCCTCTGGTTCCGTCCCTGTTTCGAACATTCAAGGGTGTATACATTAGTTGTATGGTATTAGTGTTTTCATATTTACACAGGTTCAACCCATTTTTTTTTTTTTTTTAAATTTACCGGGGTTAACCCCTTTACCAAAAAAAAAAAAAAACCCTGTTCTTCTTAATATTTTCCTCTCCTCCATGAGTTATCTTCCCATGATCAGTAGCGACCGCCCTGCTAAACTTAGCATTTCAACTCTTAAATGAAACAAGATACATTTTGAGATTCAAGCATCTTGCATTTTTTTTTAGAAGGGCGTTCATTTTATTATTTTAGCCGCATATTATTTATAGTCATATTTAGAGATGGACAAAATGTGTTGAAGGATCAACTTAATTAGTTTTGATATATTGTCCAACCTGGCTAGTTTAGTTTATTCAATTACATCTACTAATATCCATAATTAATTAAGTATGTACAGTATAATATTAGTTACGAGACTTTAGAGTATTAATTAATCCACATGACAAGCCATTAATATAAGATCACATCTTATAAATAAAAGTCAATTACTTAAAGATGGTATGGATTTGTGTCATATATAGTACTATCAAATACCCTTTGCTTCTTTTCTTTGTGTTCTTACCTTCAAAGCCATGGCAAGTGCTGAACAATTCTGTGAAAACTACTTAGTGGTGGATGCACAAAAAGCAAGTCTCTATGATATTGCTTGTATTTTGGTATGCTCAACAGATCATTTAAACAATAAAAGCTTTTACGAAGAACTGTCCCAAGATGTTGAGAGATCAAGCCTGGATAAATTTTGGCGACGATGGCTCATCTTCGCCTCGGTGCTTGCGCAAAAGTTTCTTATTTGGGCAAAGGGTCCAATGGCTTGGATAGGGTCTAAGGTTGAAATATGGTTGAATCTTTTGTCAAGCAATGGAGGTTTTTTTAGACTTGTGATCAACAGTATACAAGGTTAGTGTGAAATAAATTCATGTAATTATTATATTTGAGACCTCCTATGTAGTCACCACAAGGCTTTTGGTTTTGGTTAAGTGCTGGCAAATTAGCCGAGCAAGAACCATAGGACCACAGTGGTGATGGTTTTTGATATATGGTTCTTGGTTGGATTGTAGGGAAGGTGGTGAAACCTGAGGAATCACCGGAAAAGTTTATGTCGATTATGGGAGAACTCGACCCACGTTTGAAAATGGATGCAAGTATTAGAAAAGGTGATGGAAGATATAATCGGTCGCTAGCTATACTAGCCGCAAAATTGTCTTATGAAAATGAGGCATTTGTGAAGGTTGCAATCCAAGATCACCTCAAGGTCCTAATTTAAATCTCTCTCAATTTATTTATTAATGGAATTGATCTTTAACACCCTTAAATTATACTGTAAGTTAAACTACCGTGTTTCTACTTTTGAATCTTACATGTACTTGCAAATATAACACGATGAATGGGGTATATCTTTAAGTTTGACTTTTTTTAACTTGTGTCACCATGTTATTTGTTAAATACAATTAAAAAACTTAAAATACCATGTTTAAATGTTAGTTTACATTAATAGTTTTCGTAATTTTCTTCTAATTAGCATGATTAACTTTGTTTTATTTAAAAATAATTTTATTTTAGAAATAACTTAGTTCATTTAATGGTTTTAAACAAATGTCATGGCACAAATTAGAAAATCCTTTATATAATTATAAGTCTTATATAACATTATTCAGTGGTGATATCCCTTCCTTAATACAAATGAGCAATTAAGCTACAAGTTAACACTAGATTATGTTGGGATAACCTATGATTTGTGTGTTTTTTTTTTTTTTTTTTTTTTTTTTTTTTAAACATGACTACAATTTTCATTTAACAGTAGTTTGTTAGTTTATATTGTCATCATGCAACTATTAATTTTAATTACTGATTTCAGTGTTGTGTACGTAAATTTTGAAAACCCTTAATACTTTTTGCTAAATTATTTCATTATATGTGGAAAGTAAAATATCATATAAATCCAACTCATTTTGACAAGAAACTCGCTTTATTTAAATCATTGAACAGTCATATATATAAGTTATAAGTTAAGTAAGAGAAAAATAAATTAAATTTTGTATGCGTTTGTGTTCTTGATTGTTCTGATGAATGGGTTGCTTGTAGTTAATTAAGATTAGTTGAGAATTAGATCTAACACTCTAAATAAGTGATGGAGCTAGGATTTAGTTTTTGGACAAGCCGGTAAAAAAACTAACGTTGTCAAAGTGTCAAGTATAAGAGGAAAAAAGCTTAAATAATATTGAAAGCTATGAAATTTACTGTAGATTTTATTCATGAAAAATTATTAACCTAACTATTGAACCATAGACATAAACAAATAGAGCTAAGTACTAATCTAGTATAAAATATTTTTTTCGTCTTTATCATGGTCACTTTTAAACTAAATTCCATAAATAGTCATGCGCGACTACTCAACTCCGCAACCCCTCCTAAAACGCGACACGCGTCCTTAACCAAGTACAGTTAGTTACTTTGAATGAGCCCACATAATTACCAAACATACTCAACCTTTGTGCTACTCAACCGGTGGCTACTCAACTTACATTGATTCACGTGAAAAAGTACATAGGGAACCTAAAAAGCACTATTTTGGGAAAGAACAAAATCTTTTGTCTATACTCTCTAAAAAATACTTTTACTTTTTTAAAAAGTACATTTAATTTATGAAAACTATAACGGTCGAGTAGATCTTGGTCGAGTAGCGAATTATGGTCGAGTATCCTAACACTTATTAATTATCACAATTAATTTTTAAAACTAACAATTACTAATTGATAACATTTAAATTTTCACCAACATATGGGATGTAGTAGATGCAAATTTAAATACATATTTAATTTATGAAAGCTATAACGGTCGAGTAGATCTTGGTCGAGTAGCGGCTTATGGTCGAGTATCCTAACACTTATTAATTATCACAATTAATTTTTAAAACTAACAAGTATTAGTGGATAACATATTTATTTATGAAAGCTATAATGGTTGAGTAGATCTATATAACAAACTTATAAGTACCAATCGGAAAACAAAAACAGAAAAAAATTAAGCATTAACTTAAGTGTCAATCGGAAAAATTAAGCATTAACTGATAGTGTCAATCGGAAAAAAACGTACCGGAATCATAACGGAATCAAAAATTAAGCATTAACGGTCGAATATGATTACTGATGTTGTGTTTTGTTTGAATCCAAATACATAATAATAATAATAATAATAATAATAATAATAATAATAATAATAATAATAATAATAAGTACCAAATCAAAAAAAAAAAAGAAAAGTATTACCTTTCCAATAAAGTTGTCTTGTCAAATCACTGTCAGTTGAGTAGCCGCCGGTTGAGTAAATTTGGAAGTTGATGTGGGCCCCATAATAAGGACACGTGTCGCGTTTTGAGAGGGGTTGCGGAGTTGAGTAGTCGCGCATAACCATTTAGGGAATTTAGTTTAAAAGTGACTATGTTGGGGATCAAAAAAAATATTTTGTACTAGATTAGTACTTAGCTCTAAACAAATATGTAACTATGTACAAATTAGAGTTCAATATATTCTTTCTTATCACATTATTTGTACGGAGATTCTATTAAACCATATATAAAAGACATCTCAATTCTGAAAGCATCTTTTATATAATAAAATAAAACTCTTATTAGGAATTTTGCATTTCAAAAAAATCAATTCATACCTGATTTAGTAATAATTTTATTAAAAAAAAGATTATTTTCTTATTAGGTAATATTTTATATTTATACATAACACAAGTAGAAGATAAATACAAAAAATATAAATAAGATATTTAAAAAAAAGATTATTTATTTTATATTTATCCACAACACAAGTAAAGATAAATAAAAAAAATATAAATAAGATGCAATTAATAATAGAATTAAAATTTTTAAATGATTATTTAAAAAAAAAAAAAAAAACGCTCATGCATGGATATTGTAGCTAGTAAAAAAAATAAAGTATAAAATGGACCAAGTCCTTTTAAAATATGATCAAATTTAATATTCTATTAATACACATTTCGCAAAGGGGTAGGTTATTCTCACGGGCCCTATTTCTATTAACCGAACCCTCTCTAAAAGAGGTAGCCCACTTTTTTTTTTTTTTTTTTTTTTTTTTCCTTATTTTGTCGTTTAATTGTCTTTTTTTTTTTTTTTTTTTTTTTTTTTTTGGTATAGTATATATTTTTTGTAATGTTTTGGTATAGTATATATTTTTTGTAATGTTTTTTTTGTGTTTATTTGTTACGTTTATATAATTAACGTCCAATGCGTTTTTATTTAATTAATAACAACAACAAATAGCATGTTAAACGTTACCACATTAAACGACTATGACAACAAACGTTACCAAAAAAATTTCAACTTTTATTATTTTTAACAAAATACTTTTTTTTTAAACTTTTATAACATTTATTACAAAAAAAAATAAATAAATAAATAAAAAAATAAAAAAAATTACAAATTTTTTTTTAATTACAAAATTATATTAAAAATTTACAACTTTTATTTTTTTTACAAAAAAATTTCAACTTTTATTCTAATCATTTAAAAGATCATGGAGCCGGGCACTTGGCTGTTACAAAAAAAATTACAAAATTATATTAAAAATTTACAACTTTTATTTTTTTTTACAAAAAAAGTTTCAACTTTTATTATTTTTAACAAAATACTTTTTTTAAAAAACTTTTATAACATTTATTACAAAAAAAAAGAAAAAAAAAATTACAATTTTTTTTTTTTTTTTTTTTTTTAAATTACAAAATTATATTAAAATTTACAACTTTTATTTTATTTACAAAAAAATTTCAACTTTTATTATTTTTAACAAAATACTTTTTTTTTAAAACTTTTATAACATTTATTAAAAAAAAAAAAAAAAAAAAAAAAAAAAAAAAACACCATAATATATGGCCGCATATTTTGACCATGGCAGTTAGGGGTGTCATATGGGTCGACCCGACCCGACCCGAACCCGATAAGGCCTTATAGGGTCGGGTTGATTCGGGTCCAATATACCTTATCGGGTTATCGGGTCAACCCGATAAACCCGATAGCCTTATAGGGTCGGGTTTCGGGTCTTAATTATTTCGTTATCGGGTTATCGGGTTGACCCGATAACCCGATAAGCTATAATAACCCATTAAAAGCTTTATAATTTTTGAACTTGACCCGATAACCCGATAACCCGAACCCAATAACCCGAACCCGATAGACCCGATAACCCGATAGACCCGAACCCGATAACCCGATTCCTTATCGGATCGGGTTGCGGGTTAAATTTTATATGTCGAAAACCCGATAGACCCGACCCGATAAGAGGCTTATCGGGTCGGGTTGACCCGAATGACACCCCTAATGGCAGTGGGGGACAAAAAAAGAAATAGGGCAGTGGGCTAGGGGTAGGTGGCAGTGGGCTAAGGGCATAGAGCCCGCCCGGTTAACAACACCCTTCGCAAAATGTTAAGGGTGGGCCTTGGCCAATCCGGCCTTTAATGGTAGTAATACGTGGCGTTTAACTTGATCTATAATTTACTAGTAGAAGATTAGAAGACATTGTGGACTGATAATCACGGATCCATTATTTTATATTTTGATAATTATGCATAATTATGATCGATCATAAGAAATATTTACATATCATATCGACCATTTTATGCAATGATCGTTTTGTTTTTTTTTATTTTTCTGTGTTCTTAATTTCGGTTCCCTGCAGATGGAGTTCATTGGTTTCTACAAGTTTTGGAACGGTAAGAAACTCATGACCCGGTAAATACAGCATTATTGTAGGGATCACGTTTTATGTAGTCTGCATGAATAAAAAAATTGTTTATCAATGAACTAAGGGCATCTACTATGATAAACCTTTGAAAAAGTTTATAATTGTGTTATGACATTAATTTATAAACTTTTTTGTTTTATAAACTTATTCCCACTATGTATAAACCTTTTCAAGTTTTATCAACATCTTACATAATTCAAATGCATTAAATTATGAAAAAGTCTAATATCTTAGACCTCTTCATGACACATAAGCATGAAATGGATGTCCACTATGGTTTACAAGTTTTTAGACCTCTTCATAATTTTATAAACCTTTTCATAAACCACCATAGTGAATATCCTAAGATCAAGAAATCTTTATTTTTTTGAAATGTTTTCATCACATAATCACCAATAAAAAAAAATCTTATCATCGGATGAAATTCTTAAAAAAAACGAACACAATACCCAAAACATAGATAAAAATCAACATTTGATTGTATAGATTATTTCATTTTTAAACGGTCAACTGTAATACAATATGAATATGACTTCAACTAGGTTTTTTGTACAGTCGCGGTGTGCTCACTTTCAAGCTAGGTTCATAAACCGTAAATATTATATTTCATTAATGCACAAAATAATTCTATTAATTAGTCCCAACATATAGTGTAAAAATCATTTTTCGCCAATAATACAATTGTATATCTTATATACGATTTTGTGTTGCAGATTACCGGAATCAGTTCACAACACATGCAACCATGTTTCAAGATACATCAGAACCAAACTTAATAGTAGTAGCATTTAGAGGAACCGGCCCATTCGATGCCGATGACTGGATAACAGACGTTGACATATCCTGGTACGAGCTTAAAGATACAAAAACGTCCAAACCAATTGGTCAAATCCATGGTGGGTTTATGAAAGCACTTGGATTACAAAAGATCAAAGGTTGGCCAAAAGAACTTGAAAATCCAACCGATGAGCACCCTTTTGCTTACTACACAATTAGAGACAAGCTCAAAGAGATTCTAGAAAAAAAAGAAAACGCGAAGTTTATATTGACGGGCCATAGTTTAGGAGCAGCATTAGCGATCTTGTTTGCGGGTGTTCTTGGGTTACATGAAGAGACATGGTTGTTGAAGAGGTTAGAAGGTGTGTACACATTTGGCCAGCCAAGAGTAGGGGATGAGTGTTTTGGGAGATACATGATGAAGATGATTGAAGATCATGATTTGGGGTATTTTAGATATGTTTATAGCAATGATCTAGTGCCTAGATTGCCTTATGATGATAGAGCTCTATTCTTTAAGCACTTCGGGCAAAGTCTATACTTCGATAGTTTCTACAATGGCAAGGTACGCGCGTTAGTTGGACGTACATACACCTAAGTTGGTCTATCATCGTACATTCAAAGAATTTACGATGGCATCATCATATACTCTAATATGCTAAACATAAAGTTCTATGTGTTTGTAATTTATGTTTGCACGACTAATCTTTAAGTTTTCATTTAGGTTTTGGAGGAAGAACCAAACAAGAACTATTTCTCGATGGTGTGGATTATACCCAAGTATATAAATGCATGTTGGGAGATAATTAGGAGTTTCATTTTGCCGTATTGGAAGGGTAAAGAATACAGGGAAGAACATATTGAAAAACTGTATAGGTTGGTCGTCGGATTGGTAATTCCGGGATTAGCAGCTCATGGTTGTAAAGACTACGTTGATGTCTCCATACTCGGTACTGATCTTGTACCGACCATTGCGAACATGACAAAGGATGAACTAACTGTGAAGAAAAATGACTAATGAACGTATTAATTAGTTGGTGCATTGATAGGGGAGTGTGACGAAGATAAAGGACAACTTACATTGTTTAACAATGATTGTTATATCTGTATCAGGGGGTTATGAGTTGACCAAGACTTATCATTCAAATATATAGAACAGCATTCTATTGTATGATTGGGTTTGAGTTTGCATTAAAAAAAAGTACTAGTTTTAAAGCATAATAAATGGAGCAATTGATGATCCAAGTACATATATTGGTGATTCTTTGTTGTAATTGGCATCACAATAGTAATATGCTAATTTGGTGTTAATAAATTAAATTTAGAGATTTGCTAATAACAACCCATCGGGTATTATTTAAGCATTTCATATTTAAAATATTAGCATTTAATAATCTTTAAACATTTTATGTTTAACATCACATACTATATTTAAAATGATTAAAAATGTATAATCATGAAATATATGAGTTTATTAAATGTGTTTTTTACAAATAAAGAATGCTTAAACAACACAAAGTGGGTTGTATTTAGCAAATCACTTAAATTTATAATTTCTTTCTACTTCAATTGTCATATGACGCGAAAATACGCTAGTGTTGAACATACACTTTGGTGTAACACTAATTTTAATGCAAGAGTAGTTTTTAACGGGATAATGCATAGCTTATCCAAAATTCAAAAGAGTATTTATTTCATCCAATTAGTAATTTAGTTTTGTTATGCTAACTTCGGCGAAAATTTTAAAAGTCGCTTTTATGGACTTTCTGAGTGTATAACTAAGATAGATTTTCGTAGGTACCGTAACTTCATTTTTATTTTACAAGTTACACAGGCTTATATAGTCATACACGAAACGAAAATAATGATTCTTTTAAAGTTTTGTAGACAAGCTTTGTTTCGACAGTCGAGTGGGCTTAGTATAGCTATTTTTACTAGTTTGGGTGGTTTATGTGTACGTTATTCATTGTTTTAATGTAGGTTTGACCAACAAAATTGAACTATTAATAACTAAATACATCTCCTAGAATCACATGCTTAACGAAAATCTCAATTTCAATTGATTTGTGGAACAAACAGAAAGTATTTTCAAGAACATAACTTCGTACTTTTTGGCAGTTTCATTTTCATATAGCTAAACTGCTAAAGATTACTGTATTATATACACAGAACAAAACGTGTGTTGGGTAGATTGGAATGAGTCATGGACTCTCTAACATATCATTATATTCTATTATTGATTTACAGGCAAAATGTTGTTGAGTTTGGTTTGACTTTAGGAATGGAATAGCTCATTCAGTACGGAATGGGATTCCACCAATAACTGCATTTTCTATTCTTTGACGGTGGGTTGCCGGCATGT
Source organism: Artemisia argyi (assembly GCA_030686995.1). Classification (NCBI taxonomy): domain Eukaryota; kingdom Viridiplantae; phylum Streptophyta; class Magnoliopsida; order Asterales; family Asteraceae; genus Artemisia; species Artemisia argyi. The sequence continues at coordinate 140,568,640 of CM060691.1, read as the reverse complement.
AAAAATGGAATGCTTGGTGGGTTCTCAGGGTAGAAGGTGCAGAGGGTGTAGCCAAGGGGGTGCCCGCGGGTGCACGTGCACCCCATGGATTTTTTCGATATAGTTTTAATTTTTTAAAAAATTATCGATTTTACCTAAATGTATTTTAAATGCACCCGGTGCATTAAATGTGTCTCTAGTATTATTTAGTTCGTATACTTTAAATATAAAATTTTGTAAACGCCCAAAGATAAAACAAGTTTAATAAATTAAAGCACAAAAACCCAAAGATGAAATATGTTTATTAATGGAACAAGTTTATTCATCATCCTAACAATTTACAAAATCCAAAATTTAACTAACACACAAAGATGAAACAGGTTCGTAAGTCGTAACATATACTTTTCATTTGTTTATTATGTCTTTTAAAGTTTTCATGTTTTGATTTTTTGTATGAAATTTTGACTAATTTGTTGTTTCCGTATAGTCTATCATCATCAATAAGGGCTTAGGGAAATAAGAATAAGTGAATAACTATGCAATTTCTATTAAGACAAATAGGGATAATAAGTTTAAGTGATAGTCAACAATATATTAGAATATGAATAGCATCCCAATTGTGTTGTCATGGGGCATTTTTATTGTTGTTGTAGTTACAATATATAAAAGTAGTGCTTAATTGAAGTTGGCTTTAGTCTTGCCTGTTGCTACTGCTACAGTTGAAAGATGGTTTTTTTTTTTTTTTTTTTTTTTTTTTTTTTTTTTTTTTAATGAAGCTTATTAAAACTGATTTGCGAAATTGGATGGGTGATGATTATTTTAACGGCGCTTTAACTTGTGTTTTATAGAGAAAGAAGAACTTATTAATACTAAAAATGAGGGTGCACGTAAGTGTTATTTTGCTAAGGGAGATTGTAGAATCATTAATTAGAAGGCAATATGTTCATTTGTTTATCGTTTTAATGAAATCTTCGTTTTAATTCACGTTTTAACTCTATTATATTACGGTTCAAAAATATTTGTGCACCCGGTCATATTTCTTTCTGGCTCCGTCCCTGGGTGTAGTTTTGATTTTTCTCACGCAAGATTAGTTTCACATCAGCAAAAACACATGTTTTACTTTTCTTTCCCTGGTTTGGCTCAATCACTACATATTTTCTTTCATTCACTCAACATTTTAATTTTTTATCTTTCAAAAATACTTCAAATACACATATACACTCACAATTAATAAAATACACACACTCTCTCTCTCCCCAAAGCTTTCCGGACTTAAGCGTCACTTGGGGAAAAAAAATTGTGTCCGCCTCTTTCCCTGCGATGGGGGAGGGGGGGGGGGGGGTTGGATTTCCTGCAAACACGCTGTAAAAATTATCGGACTTCATCGGTTAAGTCCGACATATAAAAATTGAATGCCTGACTTAACCAATGAAGTTATATTTGGCATTAGTCAACCAAATCCTACCTTACTTCACGTCTTTCACAATCACTTAAATACCCAGGGGACAGAACCAGCGAGCAGATGCCCTGAGCAAACATGATGGTCTCACATTCGAACACTTCAGAAAGGAGGTCTTGGTAGAAGTCATCAACGAAAAATCCATCCTCCAACCTGTGGAAGTCTCCCAGGTCGAGACAGATGACACTTGGATGAATCGTATCTTCAACCGGCTATCTCAAGGTATTTTGCCGCCTGACAAACTAGAGGCACTGAGAATCAAGCGCTAAGCCATCATGTACTCTATAAGGGATGTCATTCAATACCGCAAAACATTTAGAGGTCGAATTGTGAGGTTATTCTAAAAAGGATCTTATAATAAAAGTGTAGGAAGGATTATGAGAGTGACATGTGTCACCTTGCCACATCATATAACACAACATACGACATGTGTCAACCCCCCCCCCCCCCCCCCCCCCCAAATAAAAAAAGGCCAAAAAACACTTTTTTGTGCCAATTTTTTTTTTTCTCGCCAAAAGTTTATAACTATGATGCACGATTTTCTTTTGGTGCATCACAGTTATAAAAATTAGTTAAAACTCTGATGCACCAATTTGTATAACCGTGTTGCACCTTTTTTTTTTTTTTTTTTTTTAGTGCATCATAATTATAAGTTTAGTGCATTATAGTTATAAGAAATTGCATCATCTTAAGTTTTCTGCATCATATATGTATGTAACTGCATCATAATTAAATATGATTCTTTTTTTATACAAGTTATACACTTTTTATATCATTAGTGCATTACACTGATAAGTTTTGGTGCAGCAACTATGATGCAGTAACATATAACCTTAATGCACTAAAATCATAATTGTGATGCAGTAACTTTATACTCCCTCTGTCTCATATTAGCTTTCCAGTTTGACTTTTTCAAGTATTTCTTTCTCAACTTTGACCTTAAACATCTTTATTTGTGTTATATAATACTTGATGGAAAAAATATATGAATGGATTGAGTTTTTAAATACATTTTCATTTGTATAATTTTTATCAAATATTATATAACACAAACAAAAATTTTTAAGGTAAAAGTTAAAAAAAAAGACTTAAAAAAGTCTAACTGGACAGTCAATATGGGACGGAGGGAGTAACTGTGATGCAGTAACTTTATAAATGTGATGCAGTTATAAATTTGCCGGGAAATTTTTGGCAGGAAACTTTTTTCCCCTTGATTTTTTTTTTTTTTTTTGGAAATTTTTTTTTGGGGTGGGGGTGGGGGTAGGTGACACATGTCATATGGCAGAGGAACAAAATAAAACAGAAATCATTAAATGCATCTAATATGCGTATATGTATCTAATTAAAAGCTAGAAAACACATTATGATGTGTTGTGTCAAATCTGACCAAATTATCCCTCATAAGTATTTGAAACATTAAATCAACCAAAGTTTAGGATAGCTAATCACGCCAGAGATCCAAACTCTTTCTTTAACAGAGTTAACAAGGTAAATCAAAGAGCAAAGTTTACCCTTGACTGAATGATTAGCACAGCTGAATATCATAAGCTATCCAAAAAGACTCATAGGTAAAACACCTTGAGTGAACCTCAGAGTAGTCGGAGTAAAAGACCACTGAATGGAATAACAGTGATCTAAAGGGATTCAATGAATGTTCACGTATCTAATGATAAATACATCAGATATGCTTTGTAACTTCTCAGGTACAACAGTAGTACTTTGTAGCGATAAAGTCTAAAACTGATTGAAAACTTTGTAAACTGGTAACGGAGTCAGCTAAAACAAAGGGCACAAAAGCGGAAAAAAACCCCTGAGACCTCAAGGAGTGACAAATGCCCTTAGGTCTCTCATAATGATTTATCGTCTTAAGCCATGCAGAAGAACCAATTGCACTTATCAGATACACTCAGAGTATTCCTTTAATACACTTGTAAAGTGTATCCTTGGAGCTGACTAAAGTACTCAGCCACACTTAGGCAGGAGTAATTTGAGCTAAAGAAAATCGGGAAAACCCTTACGAAGATAACTTGTTGTGATTTGACTTCTTGCATTCTTCGTACCATGAAGTATGCAAGATTGAAGCGAATACCTTTGACAAGATAGAAGAACATGTAGCTAAAACATCCAGGCACATGATCACGGTTTCTTAACATACTGATGACGTTTTCTCTAAGAATCATTTCCCACTTTTTCAGTTACGGACGTAATTCATTTATGAAGACTCGATAGATGATTGAACTTGACAACCTTGATGTAGTGGTTTTTCTAGTTGTAATGGTATTGATGAGATCAACCAATTCAGTGACGTGTGCTTCATACATAGCGCCTTCATCTTGAGGATCATCAATCTCATCAAGAGACCATTTATCCGAAAACACAAAACTCCTTCTACATGGAATCTGAAGAATTATTGTGAACTCATTTAGAATGACAGTGTTTGAGAGATCTCCAACTTTGAAACGCACCAAGATTTCACCATCATCATCATCTCTCAAGATTTCAATGCAACGATAGAACTCAACCACGAATCTAGGACATATGGGTTCATCTAAGGTAAGAGCGGAGTTTAGATTGATATTTGAGAAGGCTTGGAAAGTATTAGTGTCTAAGATGTGTGATGGATCCACAAATCGTCCTTCATGAATCAGACATTTGTTTAGTTGTTCATATTCGCTCTTAACATCCGGGGGCATGTTTTGGTATGGTGAATCCTAGGTGAGTAGCTTTTGGTGAGTTTGTAGTCATTTTGGAAGTCCCTTGACATTTTTGACACCTAAAATATAGTAAGTAGATTTCGACATAACAATTATAGGTATTATAACACACAATTCAAGTCTAGTATGTGCCTATATGGAGACTATGTGAAGATGCAATTATCTCGACTCGATTTTTGAAAATAATGTAAGGAATTATTGAAGATACTACTGATTGCTACTGCTGACAGGTTCCTGCGGAAGGCTTAGTGACTTTCTGCTGATGACTGGTTCCTGCGGACATATAGAGATCCTACGAATAGAGTTTAACCGTGGGTATAGCTTATGTATTTTAGCACAAGATATGTAGAATATCTTTTATTAGTTTTTCATTATTCGTTTCTTGTAAAAAAGGTTAGGGTTTCCACTAGTATATAAGGAACCCTAGTTCATTGTAATGGGTACGAGTTTTCATTAACATTATTAGTAAAAGTTTATCGATCCATAGAGGATCAAGTTTTGTATAAGTTTGTTTTTATATTTCGCAATAATTACAAGCTCACAGAGATTATCTAACTTAGTCTTACTAGTGATTACATTAGTTGGCTAACGATCTATTGGCTCGTGATCTATCAAGATATATATCTCTACAAGTGGTATCAGAGCCACTAGATACTCTCTGTAACCTCAACACAATTACATATCTAATCAATCAGTACCAATGGGAGACAAACCAGGCAGTGATGTTGCTTTCTCAGAAGCAGGCTCTCTTACTCAACAACTACAACAGGTGGCCTTCTCCAACAGCAATGCAAAACTTCCTTTTCTTAGGAAGGATGAGTATGAGATCTGGGCCATGAAGATGCAGAACTGGATTGCAAGTGTTGACTATAACCTCTGGAATGTTATACTCAATGGTTGTCGTCCTAAAAAGCAAAGTGTTGATGCTAATGGTAAAGTTACAATTTTGGAACCTGTTTCTGCTGAAGAAATTCTTGCTCTTCAAAGGGAGAACAAAGCAAGAACCATATTGCTGCAGGAAATCCCTGATGACCACATGGGAGATTTTCATTCCATGACTGATCCAAGAGAAATCTGGTGGGCCATAAAAGCTAGATTTGGTGGGAATGAAGAATCAAAGAGGATGAGAAAGAGTATGTTGAAGCTGGAATTCCAAAAATTCAAGATTACTGAAGAGGAAGGTCTCCACAAAGGTTATGACAGGATTCAGAAGATTCTGAGTCACTTGAATCAGCTTCTTGCCAGACCTGACAATGAGGAGGTGAATTCCAGGTTTTTAAGAGCCTTACCTCCCTCATGGTCTCAAGTGAGTATATCATTGAAAACCAAAGGTGGCTTGGACTACCTCAGCTTTGATGACTTGTACAACAAACTCAGAGCTTTGGAAGGTGACATAAAGGGATTCTCTCCTTATGCAGCAACTCCTTCACAATCTGCATTTGTCAGTTCTAACTCAAACTACATGCCACACACCTATACAAGTCCATCCCCAGCACCACAGGTTTACTCAAGTCCATCCACTCCAAGCCAAAGTCTTCCAATGACCACATTGTCCTTTTCAAGTGCTAATCCAATAACTCATCCAAAGATTAGTAATGTGATGGAAGATGTACTTCATTCATTTGTTGCTGAAGTTGATAAACAGCAACAAATTGCTTATGAAGATTTTGAGCAGATTGATGAACTTGCTTTAGAAGAGTTGGACTTAAAGTGGCAAATGGCTATGCTCTCTCTCAAGGTTAGAAGATTTGAGCAAAAGGTTGGTAAAAAGCTCAATGTTGATGGAAGAGATGCAGCTAGGTTTGACAGAAGGAAAGTAAAGTGCTATGCTTGTGGAGAAATTGGACATTTTGCAAGAGAATGCACAGCCAAGAAGGGTGAAGCCAGTACCCGGTATTCAGCATACAAGAAGAAAGAAGTGGAGGCTGGAGAATCAAAGGCCTTGATCACTGCTATAGATACTAGTGTTGACTGGAATGAGCATGAAGATGCTACAAGCAGCTCTCCTCAAATCTCTTGCATGGCTAGTTGTGATGATAACTTTGGTCTCATGGGAATCTCTCCTCAGGTATCTACTTGTGTTTGTGATTGTGATTCTAAATATACAACTCTAAAAGAAGCTTATGATGATTTGCAACCAAAATATAATGCTTGTTTTATTGAAGCTGCAACTTATAAAGAAGCTTTTAAAACTTTAGAACAACAAAAGGTGTGGTTTCAACAGAATCAATTGGCCTATGAAGAAAAGATTAGAGTTTTAAGTAGAGATTTAGAATGTGCTAGCAATGAATTAAAGTTTTCTGAAAAAGAAAAAGCTAGGATTGAGTATGAGAAAAGTGTTTTGCAAGAAAAACTAGATAAAGAAGTAGCTTTACATAAAAATTGGTTGATTTCAGGAGATAATTTAGCTAGTTGTCTTTATGGTAGTCAAGCTGTAAACTCTGGGATAGGTTTAGGGTTTAAAAAATATGTTGGCTTAGAAGCAAGGAATGATGTGGGTAAATCTACACCAGCAGGCTTAGCATATCATGTTAAAGACGGAAATTTGCATGCTGTACCAGGACCCATCAGAGGTGTATTTATGCCTACTACCAAAACCTCTTACTTTGATGGTTCACACCATCTCTTTGGCAAAAAGTCTAAAAACTTGCCAAATAGGTCTGAAGACTCACCAACCATAGGAACCCCTCAGCCCACATCCCATAAGGTTGACTTACCAGAATCAAAGGAAACCACTGGCATTAGGATCAATGACTCCCCTGACACTAGAAGTATATCTAGTAATGATTCTAATAATTATGTCTCTTGTTCTTCCAGGGACAAGACCTCAGAGACCTCTAGTTTATGCCAGCTGTGATTCCAAGACCAAGTCAGACTCACCCAAGTCCTCAATAAAGAATTCTGACAAGTCATCTTACAAGTCTGTGGACTCTGAAGTTGCTGCTGATGAAGTTCTTTCTAAGACAGCCTCTTCTAAAGACTTGTTATTTACTTCTTATGAAAACAATTCCTTTCAATGTTTATAAAACAATTCTATTTCTGGTGTTTCTTTGAATAATTCTATGTTTAATCAGACATCTTTTGGATTTAATAAATCTTCTAAGAAGAAGAAGTGTTTTGTTTGTGGTAGCAAATTGCATTTAATTAAGGATTGTGATTTCCATGAGAAGAGGATGGGTGTTTCTGTTGTTAATAATAGACCTAGACAAAAGTGGACTAAAACATGTACCAAACCTTCATTAGTTCCACAGGCAAAGTATAATGTCAGCAGAATGTATTCCACTCCTGCTGATTGGACTGTTCCTTCTGATAGGTCTGTTTTTCATAATAGATATCCCAATAGAAATAGATATGGGTCACAACCATTTTATGGTATTAATCATTGGTATGAATATACTGACCAAATGTTTATGGGAAGGGGTAATTGGGATTCTGCTGAAAAGTCCTCAGCAGATTGTTCTTGGACATACAAAAGACCATTTAACTACAGGGACTCCAGGAACAATTGTGGATCTAACTCAGCTTCTTGGGTTCATCATAATGATCCACAGGGCAGGCTCAAGTCTTTCATGACTTAAGTCTCTTAACATATTTTTTGTTTTTGTATATTAACTTTCTTTGTTGTAGGAACATCCTCTTCTTAATAAAGACTTTGGTATTGTTTATAGTGGCTGTTCAAGAAACATGCCTGGAAATCAAGAGAAGCTACATGACTTTGTACCAATTAATGGTGGCATAGTGAGGTTTGGAAGTGGTGTAGGAAGGATCACTGGCAAAGGAACCATTAGAACTCCAAAGGTGGATTTTGAGAATGTATACTATGTGAAGGAGCTTCAAGGATTCAATTTGTTCTCAGTCTCACAAATATGTGACAAAAAGCTTCCTGTGCTCTTCACTGAAGAAGGTTGTTTCATTCTTTCAACTGAGTTCAAAATACCTGATGACAATCATGTATTACTAAAGGCTCCAAGAAATCATAATCTGTATACTTTTGACTTGAATGATGTCAAGCCAGAAGGTGATCTAACATGCTTGGTGGCTAAAGCATCCTTGGATGAATCTACTAAATGGCATAGGAGGATGGCACATGTTAATTTTAAGGTCATCAACAAACTTGCTAAAGATGGACTTGTTCATGGACTTCCTTCCAAGATCTTCACCAATGAGCATAATTGTGTGGCTTGTAACAAGGGTAAGCAACACAAGGCTTCTTATAAAGCCATTACTGTAGTGAGCACAATCTCAGAACCATTGCAGCTGCTTCACATGGATCTTTTTGGTCCAACATCCATCAGGAGTATTGATCATAAGTACTTCTGTTTGGTGATCACTGATGCTTTCAGCAGATTCAGCTGGACATTTTTCTTGGTGACTAAAGATCAAACCTTTCAGGCACTCAAAGAATTTATGGCTCTAGTTGAAAACCAACTTAACAAGAAGATTAAAGGTATAAGGTGTGACAATGGGACAAAGTTCAAAAATGTTAATCTCATTGAACTTTGTGGTTTAAAGGGTATTGAAAGAGACTATAGCACTCCTAGGACTCCACAACAGAATGGAGTTGCTGAAAGGAAAAATAGAACCCTTATAGAGGCTGCAAGATCTATGCTTGCTGACTCTAAACTTCCCACCATGTTTTGGACTGAAGCAGTTGGCACTGCCTGTTATGTATTGAATAGGGTGTTGATTACTAGACCTCATAATAAGACACCCTATGAGCTATTGACAGGGAAGAAGCCTACCATTGAACACTTAAAACCTTTTGGTTGTCAGGTGACCATTCTTAACACAAGTGATCACTTAGGCAAATTTGAAGCAAAAGCTGCTGAAGGGTATATTGTTGGTTACTCAGCTCATAGCAAGGCTTACAGGGTATATAACTTGGCTGCAAAGAAGATAGAAGAGACTCTTAACCTGAAATTTCTGGAGGAGAATGTCAATGTTCAGGGAAAAGGTCATGAATGGTATTTTGACCTTGATTATCTTACAGATTATCTGGGGTATGCTAGACATAAAACTAACCCTTCTGCAGGTATACAAGTGTCATCTTCTAACAATACAGGTACCCTACAGGATGATTCAGACAGTGATTCAGAAAGTGATGAACCCACTATTGTTGTAACTACTCTACCAATTCAAATAGCATATCCTCCTAACATAGAAGCCTCTGATGCCAAATCTGCTGATGATGTGGAAAATTCAACCTATGCAGAAGATCTTGCTAGACTCGAAAAGCAAGAACATGCCGCTGCTGAGGAAGCTAAAAGACTTGGTCTTGAATTTGCTCAAGACACTGAAGCCCTCTTAAAACAAGCTGCTGTTGAAGAAAGCAGAAAACCTAGTTCTGCTGATGCATCAGCTGATGCAGCTGTTGATTCTGCTGATGGCGATTCTGCTGACGGCATTTTTGCTGCAGTTCCTGTTTCCACTGAAACTTCCACAAGATTGGATGAACCTTATGGCAGGTTTCCAACTCCCTCAGATCTTGCTAATGTTGAGCAAAGTGATGGCATCTTTCAATCAGCTTCTTATGATGAAGACTTTGCTCCTACTTTAACCAATCTTGATACCTCCATTGATGTTAATCCTATTGCAACTAAAAGGATTAACACCATTCATCCACAAGATAATATACTTGGTGATCCAAATGCTATGGTACTCACCAGGAGTGCCATTAAGAATACCAAGTTTGGGCAATGTGCATTTTTGACTTATGTATCCACTCAGAAAAGAGACAATCACACAGATCAGAAGCATTGTTTGTTTGCTTATTTCTTGTCCCAAGTTGAACCAACAAGTATTAAACAGGCTTTGAGTGAGCCTATCTGGGTTGAAGCTATGCAGGAAGAGATGCAACAATTCAAGAATCAAGATGTTTGGGTCCTTGTTGATCTTCCTTAAGGGAAAATTGCAATTGGGACCAAGTGGATCTTAAAGTGCAAGAGGGATGCCAAAGGTATTGTGGTCAGAAATAAAGCAAGATTGGTGGCTCAAGGTTTCAGACAAGAAGAAGGGATTGACTACACTGAGGTCTTTGCACCAGTGGCTAGGGTTGAGGCAATTAGACTATTTTTAGCCTTTGCCTCATTTATGGGGTTTAAGGTCTATCAGATGGATGCCAAGAGTGCCTTCCTCTATGGCAAAATTGAAGAGGAAGTATATGTTACCCAACCACAGGGCTTTGAAGACCCCCATCATCCCAAGAAGGTGTACAAAGTTGTCAAGGCACTTTATGGACTTCACCAAGCACCAAGAGCATGGTATGCTAGATTGTCTACATTTCTTTTGGAGCATGGATACAGAAGAGGAGCTATTGATAAGACCCTCTTTATTAAGAAAAACTCCATGGACATCATTCTAGTACAGGTATATGTGGATGACATCATCTTTGGATCCACAAAGGAAGCATGGTGTAGGGAATTTGAAGATTTGATGAAAGGTGAATTTCAAATGAGTGCAATGGGGGAGTTAACCTTTTTCCTAGGGCTGCAAGTCAAACAACAACCTGAAGGGATCTTTATTCATCAGGAGAAGTATGTTAAAGATATTTTGAAAAAGTTTGACTTTGAACTTTTGAAGACTGCTACCACTCCATATGAACCACCCAAGCTTAAGAATCCAAATGAGCAAGATGAGGCTGTGAATGTTCATCTCTATAGGTCCATGATTGGATCACTCATGTATCTAACAGCTTCTAGGCCTGACATTACCTTTGCTGTCAGTGCTTGCTCAAGACATCAAGTCACTCCGCTGACTTCCCACCTAAATGCTGTGAAGAAAATTTTCAAGTACATTTAGGGCCAACCCAAACTAGGCCTTTGGTACCCAAGGGATTCACCATTTGTGTTGGAGGCTTACAGTGATAGTGATTATGCTGGAGCTAATTTGGATAGGAAGTCCACAACAGGAGGTTGTCAATTTCTTGGTAGAAGACTCATCTCTTGGCAGTGCAAGAAACAAACCATAGTGGCTACTTCTACTACTGAAGCAGAATATGTTGCTGCTGCCAATTGCTATGGTCAGGTACTTTGGATTCAAAATCAGATGTTGGATTATGGGTTTAACTTTATGAACACTAAAATGTACATTGATAATCAAAGTACTATTTCTATTGTTAAAAATCCTGTTTTTCATCAGAGAACTAAACATATAGAAATTAGGCACCATTTTATAAGAGATGCAAATGAGAAGCATCTAATTCAAGTGCTTAAAATTCACACTGATGATAATGTGGCTGATTTGTTAACAAAAGCTTTTGATGGACCTAGGTTTAATCACCTAGTTGTCAATATTGGGATGGTTAACCCTTGAATGCTATGTTTGAGGGGAGGCATAAGCCTCAGGGGAGGCATATGCCTCAGGGGAGGATTGTACATGTTTTCTAGAATTATGTTTACTAACTTTGTTTTGCAGGTTTCTTTCTAATTTTGTATATTATTTTGGTTGTTCCTTTGTGTTTTGTTTGAATGTTTGGTTTCAGATCATGTTTCTGCTGATATACAAAGATCTACACTCAATGGAATTAGATGTACAGACATAAAAGTAAATTTTATTCATCAGTGGAAAGCTTGGTACATCAAGATCTGTCATCAGAAGAAACACAAAATATATCAAACAACAACAAACAACCACCACTACATCCCTAAACCTCAACTCCCTAGTCCATCTTCCTCTTCCCTTTGCCTAAGTCCTTTGGGTCTGGCATTTTCTTGTGAATCCCTCTGGATTGCATGTCCTTGTTCCAGAGCTTGGGAGCTGCAAGACCAAGGACCACCTTCAATGGACCCTTCTTCCTTCTTGAGGACTGTGGTTCTTCAGGGACAGAGATCCTTCTCATATCTGCACATACTCTTTCCATTTCACTGGTTAAGAATGCAGTGATAGGAGTGAAATCAGGGACAACCATAGCTAGAGGAGTTGGTGTTTCCTTAGCTTCAATGGTTTCTTCTGATGAGGTTGGAGATGGACAAAACTCTGAAGGACCTTCACCTAAGTAATAGTATGATCTTTGGATTTGAGGTATGTCAAAGGTAGAATCTGATGAATCAGAAGAGATTTCAATGACTTTGGGGGATGGCTTCATGTTTTGAATGTGAGAAAGACTTTGGGATATGTTATTTGTGGGATGGTGAGTAGATTATGACTTGAAGACTTATTTATAAAGACATGATTTGGGTTTAATGTGAGTTAATGTAAGTAAATGGGAGGTAGTTGAGTCAGTAGCTATTACTAATTGTGCAAGTTTTCCACTTAAGTGGATTCTTTGGATGAAAGTCAATGGTTTGACCAACATGCTGCTGATACTATCTATTTTGTTGTTAAGTGTGTTCCTGCTGATGACTTATTCAAGATCAATTTATTCAGGGGAATGCTAATCTATCAGAAGAATTAAAACAAGTAAAAATTAACAAGGCAAATTTTTATTGATTCTTCAGAAGTTCAATACAAAACAGTGAAATTGAAAGATTAACAACAAAGTTCCTATTCTACTTTGCCCTTGCCCTTGCCTTCCACAGTCTTGTCCTTGCCCTTGTTGTTGATGTTGAAGAGTCCTTGCCACTGAGGACAGGGCAAACCTAAAACAACCTTTCTGGTCTTTGGCAATGGGGAATTCACCTTTCTTTTTCTTGGACGAGAGGACTGAGGCTTCTCAGGGGTTGTAGGGTTGTAAAATGCATCATTCTCATCATCCTCTTCATCAGAAGAAGTGAAGATGAAGGGAGACTCCTCAGGATTGGGAACTCTGTTTGCCCTCTCCAATGCATTCCATCTTCTCTCCATTTCTCTCTGGTACTCTGGATCATCGATTTCAGAAGGGTATGGTGGAAGATCTTCTGATGATGAACTAGGAGCAGGGACATCATGTCTCTTCTTCTTGGCTTGTTCCTTTGTGAGACCACGAGGACGTGTTGGCATATTGAGTGGTGGTGGAGATGTTAGTGAGTCAGATGTATCAGAGGAGTTAGAAGAAAGGTTGATGATTTGTTGATTGGAAGCCATGGATGTATTGTTGATTAGAGGTATTGTAAATAGGGATTTGATTTGAGTGGAGAGATTTGGGGATAATTAGACTTTATAATATCACCCAACCGCGTGTCTTTATTACCATAAATGCGAGGTAGTTTGGAGATAATTAAGGGTTCTTTGAAATTTGAATTAAGAGATCTTTTTCAAAGATATTTGGTTTCCACTGAAGGGAAGATTCTGCTGATTGCTTCTGCTGAAGGCTTTGTTGAATGAATGGTTGACCGTAGTCAACATTTGACTATTTTCTGCGGATTGACCATTTGATTTCAGCCGATTGACTTGGTTTCTTCGGATGAGTCAGTTAATTGGGATTTACTTTAGTTGATTATTGGTCAAAGATTTCTTTCCAATAATTCATATCCGTTTCATTCCACGTTTGGTAACTTCCATAATTACCCAAGACGTGCATATCCCACTCCCAATTTAACTGATTCTCTCTTGCTATAAAGTTTTAAAAAAACCATTTCAATATTCTTCAGAATTCCCAACCCTAATTTCTTATTCTTAATCAATGGCTGAACTACATTTCAAAGGTGATCATAACAAACATGCCTTTCTTAGTCGTGGTAAGAATGATGAAGATTATGTGGGAATGATGGAATTTCTTCAAAGATCCAAGATTCGTTATGCTCTGCTCCAGTATCCAAGTATCAAAGGGAAAGGCCTTGGACTAAACAAGAAATAAAGAAATACATGAGGAATTTTGTAAAGAATTAGGGATGTTCTATGTTTGGGTCAGGCTGGACTCAAAAGAAGGTTTGGGGTTTTTCAGATAAGCAGCTCACCTTCTACTATGACAAGATCATTTCCAATCTTCATTCCTCTGGTATACATGTCAAAGATGTTCTGGAGTTTAGAGGAAGACTTATAGATGGGCCTAAAGCTAAGAAAGCTAAGCTTCATGAGACTAATGCTCAACCTGTTGAGTCTATTGGGTCTTTTCATGGTGGTCAGGAGAATGTGCAACTTCCTTCAGTCTTGCCTCAGAAGGATGATACTCCTGATGCTCAGCAGGATGATACTCCTGATGCTCAGATGGATGATACTCCTGCTGCTTCTCATCATGATACTGCTGAATCTCATCCTGATACCACTGAAGCTCCACATGATGTTACCAATGATGCTTCAGAAGATCCTCCAATTGAAGTACCTGATGATGATGATTTTGCAGATGTTCCTGCTGATACTTCCAAACAAGTGCCTAAAGAAGAACCTGCTGATGGCCCTTCTATTCCTGTTACTACTGGCACTAGGAGAAAGACTAAAGCTATCAAGAGGAAGGCTCCAAAAGATATTCCTTTAGAGGATAGTACTACTTTCCTTGATTATGCTTCTGATGATGGTCAAGACCCTGTTGTATGGGAGAAAATTATGAAGTGGGAACTGGTTGATTCTGAGCTTGGTCAAGGAAAAGTGAATGTCATAACTAGACAAGATGGAACTACCAAGACATTCTTGTTTCTGAGCCAGATCTTACATATGGTGGACAAGCAAGATCTTCTCTCACTTTATGATTGGGTTACCAAGTACTATCAAACTCATTCCCCTGATGACATTGGAATGTATTTGATGGGTGATTTGCAGATTCTGTGTGATTCTTATAAAGGTGATTCTGGTGTAAGGTTTCAAGTATGGAAAGGTCAAAAGACATGGGTGGTTGACTATTGGAAGTTCTTTCCACTTCCTAATATTCATATGATTGTAACAACCACTGGTAAGACCTTGTACTGCTGGGCTGATGTTCTTTACCCAATCACAAAGGAAGTAATGCATCTCATGCTGGAGACAAAGTTATCTGTTCCTTTGGATATGACTGAAAATGATCTTCATCTTGCTGAACAATTGGTAAGGTTCATCAGAAGAAGTATCTTGACTAAGAAGGAACTGGCAATCAAGCATGGCATTCAAATGGATTCATATCTGCAATGATCTTGGTATTGTATTTTGTTGTATATTTTTTGTTTTATTCAAGTTTAATAAAAAAAAAAAAAACTAACATATTTGTATAGTTTTGTGTATGTTGTATGCAGGTTTGGTGTTGATTTTTATCACACTCTTTATGGTCATCAACTTGCCTGATGTTGACTATTTCATCAAAAAGTTGGCTAGTCCAAAGGGTACAGCTTTGGTAAAAACTCATCAAATCTGTTGATAGCTGTAATGGTTTGCTCAAAATCATATGGTTTTCAACTCACCCATGCTTTATTGTTGAGTAGTTGAAATGGTTGTCAATTGACCATGGATTTTTTCTTTATGGATTCCAAATAATTGGCTAGCCCACATGTATATGGCTTGTGGTAAAGGCAGTGGAAAACCATATTTGGTATTCAATTGACCAAGATGATTATTCATCAATAATTGACTAGTCCTGAGCAAACGGCTACAGGTAAAGACATCTCAAATCCGTTTATAGCTGATGCTTTGCTAAAAATCATGTGGTTATCAATGTACCTTTGAACACTTGGCTACTCCAGTAGTGATGGCTATTGGTAAAGAGACATCAAATCCATTATTTTCAGTGATTCACCTCTCACAGGAGTTAACACACCTGGATGTGATGAGAATAGTATGAAACTTATCTGTTTTGATGTACATTTAGTCTTGTGTTGCTGCAAAGAATGGTGCTTTTCAATTGTTTGCTGATCATAGAGATTCTACTTATGAAGATTCTTTGCTGCTGATGTTGATTCTCAATCCTCTGGTTTGTGCTATTGGCGATCTATCAAGAAATCTTGAACTTAACTGTGTCAAATTCAAGATTAGGGGAGGATTGTAAGGAATTATTGAAGATACTACTGATTGATACTGCTGACAGGTTCCTGCGGAAGGCTTAGTGACTTTCTGCTGATGACTGGTTCCTGCGGACATATAGAGATCCTACGGATAGAGTTTAACCGTGGGTATAGCTTATGTATTTTAGGACAAGATATGTAGAATATCTTTTATTAGTTTTTCATTATTCATTTCTTGTAAGAAAGGTTAGGGTTTCCATTAGTATATAAGGAACCCTAGGTCATTGTAGTGGGTACGAGTTTTCATTAACATTATTAGTAAAAGTTTATCGATCCATAGAGGATCAAGTTTTGTATAAGTTTGTTTTTATATTCCTCAATAATTACAAGCTCACAGAGATTATCTAACTTAGTCTTACTAGTGATTACATTAGTTGGCTAACGATCTATTGGCTCGTGATCTATCAAGATATAGATCTCTGCAAATAAAATTTAGTTAAACAGCTTTTGAGATAATCCAAAGTTCATCTTCTAGGTTTGATATTGCTCACTTAAATGTGACGAATCATACATATCAATTATGTACATTCTAAGACATTAGTGAAATCATCGTGCATGAATGAAAACATTTTTAGTTTGTATTAACAATGCAATGAAAATGATTTCATGATTTTCCTAATCGTGAGAAGATTTTATGAAAAAGCAATTTGAGGGTTTTCTAAAAATCAATTTCTTACAATGTAGATTAGGTTTATGCATAATTGATGATTGGGAAAACATAATAGTTATACACTACACTAATTAGTCTAATTAACAAGTAATTTAAGAATTATAGTGAATTATATAGTAAATCCCTCAAATTAGGTTTTATGCATAAAATTAGAATCCTAGACTCAGATTAAGGGTAATGAAGTAGTAATTACTTACAACAGTTGTTCAGATTGATGAAATATACATGATTTGATGATCAAAAGCTTCCAATTTTGATAAAGAAGTTAATGTATTTGAGTGGGTCGTGGTTATAGTTATCCTAGGTATTATGAGACTATGTTTTATGAAAGGGGATTTTATGCAGAGATCAGACATGCGGATCCACATTTTATACGGACGGATCCATATATTGTGGATCCGCGGATCCGTGGAAATGACAAAACGGGACAGAACAAGTTTTGTGAGATATGGATCCTAGATTTTGACTAAGACTTATCATGAGACTCTTACATATGCTGTAAGGAGTCTTGTGATGAATTTTTAGGTTATGACGTATCCTCAGTGATCTTCAACGATGAGTTGTATATGACTTTTTAGATGAAAAATCACACCACGCCAATCCTAATGTGCTTTAGATTTATGGAATATGTTCCATCATTCCTAGACCTAAACGTAGGAAGTTGAAAGGTTCACGCTTGAGTGGTTTCATTAGAATGTCGGCGATGTTGTGTTTCGAGGAAACTTTCTCGATAGAAATTTGTATGGGGTTTTACTTAAAGCTATGGCGCCTTTGTTGTCGCACATTATGGTGATGTCGTTAAGTCGTATGTCATAGTCAATTAAAGCTTGTTTCATCCATAGTGCTTGTTGGCACGCCTTGCCCGCGGACATATAGTATACTTCGGTTGTGGAGATAGCAAGGGAGGTTTGTTTCTTAGAGAACCAAGATTTCAAGCAATATCCAAGGAACGTACAAACACCACTAGTGCTCTTTCTATCTACGTAATCTCCTGTGTGATTGGAATTGGCATAGACGATCATTTCGACACCTGTATCCTTCGGATAATATAATCCTAAGTGTATTTCCCTTAATATATCTAAAGATACGTTTGACGGCTTCTAGATGGGATATTTTGGGATCCTCTTGAAATCGAGCACAAAGACAAACACTAAATTTAATGTCGGGTCTACTAACTGTTATGTAAAGTAAACTACCGATCATACCCCTATATTTAATGCTATCCATGGATTCTCCATCCTCATCTTTGGTTAGCTTGATTTCAGTGGACAGGGGAGTTTTGATTGGTTTACAATCTTCTAAGCCAAATTTCCTAAGCATTTCTTTAATATATTTAGATTGATTAAAGAAGATACCATCTTCCATTTGTTTTATTTGTAATCCTAAGAAGAAATTCAACTCACCCATCATGCTCATTTCAAACTCGTCATGCATGATCTTACAGAAATCATCGCGTAGTTTACAAGTTGAACCAAATATAACGTCGTCAAAATATATTTGTACAATGATGAGGTGTGAATTTCTTTTCTTGGTGAAGAGTGTGTTGTCTACCATCCCCATGGTATACTCATGTTCAATCAAAAATGCCTTGAGTCTATCATATCAAGCTTTAGGAGCTTGCTTAAGACCATATAGGTCTTTCTTGAGCTTGTAACATGATTTGGGTTTTCAAAATCAATGAATCCCAGAGGTTTTGCTACATATACCTACTTATTGATAAATCCATTTGATAAGGATTTTTTTATTACCTTTTTAAGGGGTCATTTAAGGTCAAAATCGTATTTGTATGATCAAATATTGCCCTAAATCATTCCTTTTTACATTTTAGGTACTTGGGATGGAAAATCTAGAAAACGACATGTTTTGGGATTAAAACAACAAGAAAAGAGAAGAAAACGACCAAGTCTCAAATTTGTCAGGAAAGGAACCCTAACGGTGTCACACTCTACCAAGTGACGTCGCCACTTGTTACTGAAGATGGAATTTTGGTGGTAAATTAAGAAGCGACGCCCCAGAAGAATTGAAGACTCTATAACCTGATGGCGTCAGGTGTATTTGAAGACAAAAGCTACGTACAAAGTTAACAAGAGTCAGCCTAGATGATTTATTAAGAGACGGTGTCATGACATCCATGACGGCGTCAGACATCCTATGTGACGTCGTCATAACGACGACTTACACAAGACGAAACCCTAATGACGGCGAGCTGACGGCGTCACAACCTATAAGGTGACGCTGTCACAAGTGTAAACTTATACTCTCTCCGTCCCAAATTATATGTCCATTTTCATATTTCACAAAGTTTAAGAAAAGTGGGACCCTTATAATATTAACCAATAAAAATTCATTCTCACCCACTTACAAGCATTTTGATTGGTTGAAATTAAAAGTGGCATTAATTTTGGGACAACCAAAAATAACAAAGTGGACTTATATTTTGGGATCGAGGGAGTATATACTTTCCATGTTTTCGTAATTCATGTAATATCTTGGAGTAGGGTTTTGAGAACGATTTTCTTAGCTATTGTAAGGGTTTTACAGCCCTCCAAACACATATTTCATTGAAGATAAGTTATTCTTTTAATCATTCAATATGTCTGTGTGTTGTTTGATTACTTGTTTATCTTTTTTTACTATAACATGCTAGCTTAAGTTAATTAGTATTTGCTTAGATCTAATGAAACCTACTTATTGAATATTGACTTGTCGTCTCTTGTTTAATTAATTGCCTCGCGTTAGGATAAGAAAACTGGCTAAGTTCTTATATGTATTAGCTTGAACGTCCTATAAAACGCAACCATAGAGTGCACTATTGGTTTTTCTCGTTGTATTTATCGTGTGAATTGCGGCATGTAGATCCTAGAAAACTTAATAGACTTTAAGGGTTTTAGAGGAGACTAATGTTCATAGAGTTGGGGACTTTGGAATCTCCCCACAACCAATATTAAGGAATACAATGCTTCAATTAAAACAAGGACGTGACAATTTGACAAATCAGTAGGAGATAACTAAGGAGTAAGGATATCTAAGAGAACACGCTTTTCCCTATCATAAGAAGTCATCAATTTACTTTTCTTGTTATTAGTTTAATTTAGTTTAATAGTAGTTTTGGGTTAGTTAATTAGTAACTAATTCTGCCCATTCTTTAAAACCTGAGATTTTTACTTGATTTTCATAAAATATAAAAACACAAAAAGACTCATCCTTCATCTCTAGACCTATCTCGACATATATTTTGAAATAATGACACTATTCCCCTAGAGAATGATTAATCCCCCGAGTCTTACCTATACTTCACTACAGCGATTAGGTACACTGCCTAGGTAGATCGTAAAACTACGTGTGAAGGTTCGCAATCTCAATATCAAAGTTTTTGGCGCCGCTGCCCTGGTATAGTTAATAGTTTAGGTTTGGTTTCTATCTCGTTTAGGTATACTTACTAGATTCCTGTCAAGTGAGATTTTTATTTTCTTTTTAGCTTTCTTGTGGTCTATCTTTTCTTCGTTCCTTTTGTTCGTAATCCATATCATTTGCCATCAGGGTGGATGATAATATCAACTACACCAACCACACCAAGAGTAAACCCACCTTGAAAAACCATACCAGGACCTACCTCGAGCCCATACTCTAGGTGAGTACTCCAAACTAAGCCACCAAGGCTATCGAACCAACATTGAGCTCCCCCAAAGAGACAATGTGTCTCCCTTGCAATCTAACACCATCCGGTTGGTGCAAAGCAAATGTGCGTTCCATGGACTTCATTCTGAAGATCCAAACCAAAGTCTCAAGGATTTTCTCAAAATCGTAGATTTCATAGACCTTGATGTTGAAACTCAAGAGACAATGCATTTGCGTCTCTTCCAATTCTCTCTACGTGACAAGCTAGTCATTAGCTTGAGCGTTTACCCACGGGATCTATCTCAACTTGGGATGATCTTAATTCTCATTTCCTCGCTCAATTTTTCCCACTGGGGAGAACCACCAAACTAAAGAATAATATCTTTTTGTTCCAACAACGTCAAGGTGAAACTCTTTATAAAGCATGGAGTCGTTTCAAGGACTTACTCCAAAATATCCCTCATCATGGCATCGATATTTGGCTTCAAATCCAAATTTTCTATGATCATGTCAATCAATCCACAAGGCAAACCATTGACCAAGCAGCCGGTGGTAAGCTACGTGACTAGAATGCGGAAGAATCGTGGGGAATCATAGAAGATCTTGCTTTCTATGACAACGAATGTTGGAATGACCCGTGCGAGTTGAGCAAAACGGTCAAGGCAATATCCTTGCCTTCTAATAACTCAAGCAATCTTGACCGTAGGATCATGGAACTTGAAGACCAAGTCAACTTTCTCATGAAATCCTACAAAGCTCCTAAACCATCACGTCAAGTGAACAAAAACACTTCTTCATGAGAATTATGTAGTGGTCCCCATGACACTTGCGATTGCATGGAACTCCCCGAACAAGCTTTTGCAGATTATGCATCCTTGCATACCGATGGAGCAAGAGATAAGTGGTTCACTTTCAAAACCAAAATTCTTCTCAAAACAATTTTTTTCAAATCCACCTAATCGTTACCAACCAAACAGTTCGCCCTCGAACCATACCTTTAGCAACAATCCTTCCAACAATTCCAATAATCATGAATGATTAGTTTCTAATTTTATGTTATCTCAAGAGGCTTGTTTGTCCAAGTTTGAAGCCGATTTCAAACAACCACAAAGCGAGATGATAAATAAAATTGACAACTTGTTAAAGGCTCTCATCAACTAAGTGATAGCCCTGTCAAGTAGAGTCGCTAGAAACACAGGTGGGGGTAGTGAAATCAAGGATCCATGATCATCAAAACATGTCCACTTTACTAACGCCATTACTCTACTACCACCAAATAAGATTAGTGAGGAAGAAGAGCAAGAAATAGTAATGGAAGGTAGTAGTGATCCTAGGAAGGAGACAAGAGACGATGAGAGTAAAGAAGAGGGAGAAGTAGATAATGAATACTTTAATAGGTTCCTAACAAAAGATGAACTTGCATACCATAAGTATTTGTTAGATGACCCTAATCCACCATATTACATGAATCTACCGATCATCCAAGCGGGTGACCCATCTAACATAAATATACCATTTAATATCAGGCATGTACATGTGTGGAAGGCTTACATTGACCTTAAGTCCCCCATAAATATTATGACTAGGATACACTACAATTGGATCATGAAAAAGCAATTGACACCTAGGAGAGATCCCGATAAGGGAAAGACAAGTAATTTTATGGGGCGAGTTAAGGGAATGCATTTTTTTTTGTTGGAAATTTCACATATTTTATGGATTTTGTAATAGTGGATGAAATTAGTCCGGCGGTTGATTATTGTTTGACTCACCTAGTGTTAGGTAGGCCATTTGTGGAAACATCTAAGATGACGTATGACCCATCCTTAGGGATAGTTAGGTTTAAAGATGAAACACATGAGATTGCCAACCAAATGCCTCATAAGATTGAACAATTTAGACGACTGTCAAGTTTAGGGAAGGAATATAAGCAATCGGTTTACTATAGGAATGAAGAAGATAAGAGAAGAGGTGTAGACTGTGTGATGAAGAAGATACATGGTTTTTACAAAGAATGATTACAATTAGGTCAGGAATATAAAACCAAGGTAGAAGATGACAATGGAATCACCTGATAGGCCATGACTTTGAGTCTAGCTACAAGACTCGTTAATAAAGAAAAGCGCTTCTTGGGAGGCAACCCAAGCTTTTTGTTTGTTTGTTTGTTTGTTTGTTGTCATATATATGTCTTATCATCATTGATTAATCTTTCATGTTTCGAATATAAATTTTTGAAAATACTTTATTTTGTTTTTAACTTTGTCTTAATTGCATATAAAGGTCTTTTATAAAAAGATAAGTGTAGGGAAGATAATATTTGTTTAAAAGAACAAATTCGAACATGAAAGTTAACAATGAATGATTAGCATATATTTGAGTGTTTGTTTGAGTCAAATGCTTGTATCGAGTCACAATAATATTTTGGAGAATTTTCAAGTTTTAATACTCAGATTTTTCCATAAATTTCCTAGAAACAAAATGCAAAAATACTGTCAGGTCAATCCTAACGGTGTCAAGGTTTAACCTGACGACGTCAGGCACTGTAGCAGGACAGTTTTCTAAAATTTTGTTTTTCTGCTGAAACTTAATTTTTGAGAATTTCTAGAATTTTTAAAAACTTTTAGGAATCTGTAGATATTTATTTTGAAACCATTATATCTCATTCGCTTTCTAGGATTTCGTTTTTATATATATAGTGTTTACTGCTGATTTTATGCGAGGTTTTTGTGTTTGTTTTCTTAGTGAATTACACGTTATATTAGACAAGAAGATAAAAGATGATGTATGATGTGCGCTTATTGAAGTTTATTTTATTGAAGGAGGATTTAACCATGTTTCACGTTGCCATGCCGAGCAAATCAGGGGAGTACTAGCTAGTTTCTTTCATCTATTTTATTTTCCCTTTGTCATAACTTTGATACTTTTTAAGAACATTGGGGACAATGTTCAATTTAAGAGTAGGGATGGTAAAATGGGATACCTTAGAAACTATAACTCGCTTGATATTTGTTTTGTTTTCTTGTAAACGTGTAATAAACTAAAAGAGACACTTGTTAGGGTAGTTTTAGCACCAAATTTAAAATTTTTCGCAACATATAGGAGTGAAACTTTAGTTTTAATAAGCGTCTCATGGATAGGAATTATATAGCTAGCACAAAAAACCCTTCCACTCAAAAATTTCCACCCCAAAAATGTAAGGTTCGCCTTTAGATATTTAGCAAAAAAACATTCACCTTTAATGCTTATGAGTGTACCGGTAGTATATAGATTCTAGAACTTGCATTTGATATGCTTCCCGAGATCGCTAGTGAAACTACATTCGTGTAGTTAGGATTAACTAATTGATAAGAGGCATTATGATAACCCTTGTTTCAGACTTGTTTTATCATTACGTTGGCTTCATTGGTCATGTAATTTTCCCACACATTTGGGATGTACTCATTTTTAGTACACGATACCCCTAGTATACCCTTTAGAGTCTATCCTTTTTGCGATTCTTGTGATATTTCGGTGGATTCTGAATTATTAATGAAGAGCATTGTTTACAATCAACCCCCAAATGTACACCCAAATCTCCTTAGCCTACCTTGTATGCACTCATCTTTAGTGCATTATGTTACAACTTATGTGTAAACCGTTTGTTAATTGTCTCGTTGGTTACATGGTTGCTAAGTTGAGTCATATCTTGTAAATGTAGTTTTGGGATGATTCGGACTCATGGGTAAAGTATTAAGTGATTATGGAATATTGAGGGAGAATGTCAATGTTACTACCCTGTATGTGCGTTAATGTTTAAAGTACCTCATGTGTTTTGATTTTCTTAATTCGGGTCGTTAGTTAGTTTTTATTTATGTAAAAGTTCAAGTGTATGGAGGTTGCAAGAAATCCCTTTGTAATGATTTATTATTTTGGATTAGGGCTGTAAACGAACCAGACGAACACGAACGGAGCCCTGTTCATGTTCGTTCATTTAATTTTAACCGAACAAATAAACGGACACGGACGCTTAAACAGACGAATTTTCTTGTTCATGTTCATTTATTAAGAAAATGAATTGTTCATGTTCATTTATGTCCGTTCATTAAGACACTAAACGAACGTTAAATGAGCATAAACGATCGAACATAAATGAAAATAGACAAACAAACATAAACTTTATTGAATTCTTCACAATATATTGTTTTATAAGTAGTTGCTCTGTTTAAACAAACCAATTTTTAAATTATAAAATTAAAATATATGATATATGAACATAAATAGATAAATAAACATAAACGAACTTTAATGAACGCTTAATCGGACGTTCACGGACATAAATGAACGAACGAGACTTTTATTCATGTTCGTTCATTTAACTAAACGAACGTAAAATACTGTTCATGTTCGTTCATTTAATAAACGAACAAACATAAACAAACTTTTTACCGAACGGTTCATGAAATGTTCACTGAACGTTCAGTTCGTTTACAGCTCTATTTTGGATAGTTGGGCAAGAGTGTATGAAACAAAAATGTAAAAAACTGAAAAAGAAAAAAAAAACGAAAATGAAAAAAAATGATAAAAAAAAGAAGAAAAAGAAAAGAGAAAAAACATACGGACTACCATCCCGTCTTTTATTTTTGTTTAAGTCAATAAAGTGTCATGAAAAATACAAAAAGACTTAGTAGTTAGCGAGTCGAATCAAGCACTAGCTTAGCAACGCCTCAATGTACATGTAATTTACTAAGATAATTGACTTGCCACCAGTAAAATTCCCTTTATCCAACAAAATCGTGTTTTTCCATACCCTTACACCTAACGTTACAACCATTAAAAAGACCTATTTGATACTTTATCGTAGGTGCTTACGCCAAAGTGGTAGAGGTTTGATCCGTTCCCAAGCCTATGGTAATCTATGTGCTATAACAGGTAAAGAGTGTTTTATTTTTCTGTTTCCTTATGTTATATAACTTTATACACTCGAGAGATGTGAGAATCAAAACACTATATGTGAGGTACTAGTATATAATTTCCATGCTTATTACGACTAACGTGGAATGATTGTATGCTGTAATTACTTTTATAATAATGTTAAATGACCCCTAACTTGTAAATTGATTAGGATAAAAGCATATTTGCTTGCGGACAAGCAAATCCCATGTGTAGGGATATTTGATAAGAGTATATTTGGTACCTTTTTAAGGAGTCATTTAAGGCCAAAATAGTATTTATATGATCAAATATTACCCTAAATCGTTTCTTTTTGCATTTTAGGTATTTGGGACGGAAAATTTGGAAAACGGCATGTTTTGGGCTAAAAACAACAAGAAAAGAGAAGAAAACGACCAAGTTTCAAATCTGTCAGGAAAGGGACCCTGACGACGTAACACTCTACCAAGTGACACTGTCACTTGTTAATGAAGATGGAATTTTGGTGGAAAAATAACAAGCGACGCCCCAGAAGAATTGAAGACTCTATAACCGGATGGCGTCAGGTGTATTTGAAAACCAAAGTCACGTACAAAGTTAACCAGAGATGGCCCATATGATTTACTAAGTGACGTCGTCATAATGGCGACTTGCATAAGATGAAACCTTAATGATGGCGAGCTGACAACGTCACAACCTTTAAGGTGACGCCATCACAAGTGTAAACTTATATATACTTTCGCATGTTTTTCATAATTCGTGTAATATCTTGGAGTAGGGTTTTGAGAACGATTTTCTCAGCTATTGTAAGGGTTTTACAATCCTCCAAACACATGTTTCATTGAAGATAAGTTATCATTTTAATCATTCAATATGTCTATATATTGTTTGATTACTTGTTTATCTTTTATTTACTTTAACATGCTAGCATAAGTTAATTAGTGTTTACTTAGATCTAATGAAACCTAATTATTGAATATTGATTTGTCATCTCTTGTTTAATTGATTGCCTCACATTAGGATAAGAAAAGTGGCTAATGTAACAACCCGAATTCATAGATAGCAGCGGAAGCTAGATCATGGGGTATTACTCATGGAAACACAGTCACAATAATAGAAAATGACTCAAAAGAGACGTTTTTATAGGAAAAAGAGTTACCATTTATTTATTCATCAGAGTTTTACAGTAAAAGATAAACTTTTACAAAAGAGAGGTCCCACAGACTCGGTGTAAAGTAAAGTATTATGAATGATAACAGGTCTGGACATCCTCATATCCATTGCCACTTCGTGCCTTAAGTTCTAAGGGTCTAGTTACCTAGGATAACATGCGTAAAGGTCAACACTAAGGTTGAGTGAGAGTCATAGGTTTAGGTTTAATATAGGGTTAAATACAAGTTCCACAGGGTTCAGCTGAAACCCTTGGGATGGTGGAAAAAGTATGGATAGAGTATTATTGCACTAAGTTCATGACACCCTACGTTAACATGTCCAGGTCATGGGGCACTGCAGACCCTTGCATGACGGGACGTAACAAGGAATTAACTTGCCAAGGTTAACCTTTTTAGTTCTCAAATATAGTGCTTATTGGTACCCGGCAAGGGCAAACCAACGGGAGTTGTCAAACTCCAAATAGATCTATTCACTATACTCGCGTTCACTCGCAAGTGATTATGGTTCATGATATTTTGTAATGTAATGATGGCATGGAAGGTACTCGTGCAACAACCAAAGAAAAAGACTTGTATTCGGTTTAAAGCTTGTATCCCCATCGCAGGGTTTGTAAAGCATTTAAAAAGTGAGGCTATGAAACTCACCTGGGATTAGAGATGAGTGTGGGTGCTACTAGACGGTCTACTCACGTAACCTGGTGTAGTGTGTATGTGAAGCCTGAGTGGGTGTATTCTAAGTTCTCCTAATTAAGTATTCTTAAGGTTTCTAGATTTAGATATAACATAACACCGTTCTGGCCATTGTAATTCAGAAGTATAACTCCTCACATGAAGCTCCCTACTACTGTATTATGTATAACATAATACCGTTCGGGCCATCATAATGTATAAATCCTCACACAAAGCTCCCTATTGTTGAGTCATGTTGTTATATGCTTAAGTTATAAATAGAACACAACACCGTTAGGGCCATCACAATCCAGAGGTCATGTAGTAAACGTTTGAGGAGCCAGAGCACTTTATCTCGTAAACCTAGCAAACTCGTCAAAACGAATACCTAAAAGAAACCCCTCACATAAAGCTCCCTGCTATTGTGTTATGTTTTATTTAAGGAATATAGGGTTTTATATTTATGAAAATACCTCAAATATACCCTTACGTTTAATAATTTACATAATATAACCTTAACCTAATAACTTTAACGGTTTTAGTCCTTGACAAATATAACTATATATAACTATATCCTTATGCTGTATAACTTTCCAAAATAGGTCCTAATGCTTTATACTTCTAAGATATGGCAAAAACAGT
The DNA here is from genome assembly GCA_030686995.1 of Artemisia argyi. Classification (NCBI taxonomy): domain Eukaryota; kingdom Viridiplantae; phylum Streptophyta; class Magnoliopsida; order Asterales; family Asteraceae; genus Artemisia; species Artemisia argyi. The sequence goes on along the minus strand of CM060691.1, from coordinate 140,540,990 downwards.
CCCTCGACCTAATATTTTCAGAAAGTTACAATATACACCCCTATGCATGATAACATTTGCAAAACTAGTCCTTTTTCTGCATAAACTATATTTTTATGAAACAAGAAGCTATCCTAGCTTATGATTAACTAATATAAGCCTATTAAAGTATCATAGACCAGCTCATGGCTCATGAAATGGGCTGGTTGAATGCAAACATGGTTTTGACTCAAATTAGGGTTTAGAAATGAAAACAAGCAAAAGAAAATGACCAAGGCTCATTCAAGGGTTCCTAGGTGATCAAATACTCATATATAGCATGCTAGGTCAGTACTAAAGCTAAAATGATCAAATTTTAAGCTTACTTGGGTCAAACTAAGGATAACGAGTGGGTTAGGGTTTTCTCGATGGGATTTTCCTTCGATAGGGGTTCTAGGCTTGCTTTGCTCGACTCCTACTCTTACTAGGGCTTCTATACTACTGAATGTATGAGGTGAAGAAGTGAGAAAGGTGTGATTTGAAGTGGTGAGGGGAGGGGTTATTTATAGGGCTTTGATGAGGCGAAAAATGAACCACTTTTAGGGGGTCATTTAAGCCCGGAATTGAATTTATTTGATCAAATATTGCCCTAAATCGTTCCTTTTATGATTTTAGGTACTTTCGGAGTGAATTCTGGAAAAGGAAGCAATTCGGACGTTTTTGGAGCATAAAAGTGAAGAAAACAGCAAAGACTTAATTTTCCACGCTGAGAACAGTACCTGACGGCGTCAAGAAGAAAACCATGACGGCGTCAAGAGTAAAAACCATGACGACCCAGTGCAAACCTGACGGCGTCACAACAAGGGCGTCAAGACTAATTTTGGTGACGGCCTGCATAAGGTGAATACATGACGGCGTCAGACCCAGATCTAGGCAGTCCGAGAAACTATTTGGCGGCGAGATGAGGGCATCAGACATTTGTTCTTGACGCCGTCACCTATCAAAATCTATATATAGTTTTCTAATTTTCATTCATTAAAGAGGAACTTGTGTGGAGAAAACTAGGGCCGAACTTTGTAAACCCTAGGTCATATTTTACAGTGTTTTCAAGGGTTTTCACCCCTTGAATCCTTTCATGTTCAATTGAGATAAGTCTTCTCTTAATTCATTCAATATGTCTATGTGTTGTTTGAATATATCTTTTGCTTGTCTTGATTTCAACATGCTAGGCTAGATCTATCTTGTGTTTGCTTAGATCTAATGAAACCTAGATGTTAATTATGTGTTGATTACTTGTTTATGGTTGCTTAGATCTAATGGATGAATGATTTCAATGTTAGGCTTAAGAAAACTGGCAGATCTCCATTGTGTAACATGCTTGAACGTCTTAGGAAACATGAACCGATGTGTACTAGGTTTTATTGGTTGTATTTAATGCATGAGCAAATTCTAGTGATCCCATGTTAAGAGATTCTTAGCCGGCTCGACATAGGAGTGAAGTAGGCGCTCATAGGATTGGGGAAGTAAGTACGCCACCCCATGAATGGTATTAAGGAATACAATCCGTCATCCATGCAATTATAACAAGTGATTAACGTGTAAAAGATATCTAGGGAGTAGTAAAATCTAAGTAAACACAATTCTCCTACATATTGCTCACAACTTTAGTATAATTTAGTTTTATTTTCATTTTAGTATTTTATTTTGATTGCATCTTTAGTATTGGGTTAGTTGACTAGCAACTAATTCCGCCCAACTCCTTCAAAACCGAGATTTTTACTTGCTTTTCATAAAATATAAAAATACAAAAAAGAATCGTCCCTCATCTCTGGACCTAGTCTTTAGGTTTTCTAATCCTAGCGACACTATTCCTAGCTGAACGATCAATCCCCCGGTACTTGTCATTATACTATACTACATCGATCAGGTACACTGCCTGGTGGGGGTTGCAAGCTTCTCGATATCCCTCGAGAGGTAAAGCCTGGTGCAATCCCTACGCATCAAGTTTTTGGCGCCGCAGCCCGGGGAATAGTTGTTGTCTAGGTTAGAATCTCTTTTTATTAGGTCTACTTGCTAGATTCGTTTCTAGTAAGATTTTATTTTTATTTTTAGGATCTCTTTAGTCTATCTTTTTCTTCGTGCCTTTGTTAGTAAATTAAATTCATTAACTATTCCGTTGACCATTATGGAAAACGCGAATCCACCCCTTTCCCCTAGAGATGTGGCTTTGTTACGTGAACAAATTGAGAGTGAGATTAGGGAACTTAGGGAGCTTAATAGGTTGATTAAAGTTGAGCTCGACCATTCATTTAGTGACCTAGCAACCGCCTTGTACTCAAATAAGGACCTAGGACCTAATGATTTTGAGAATGTTGTTGAGGAACTTGAGGAAGGGGAAATAGATCCGAAGCTAATGATTATTTTAATCTATGCCCCACTAAGGAGGAGATTGCATATTATAATAATCTTATTGATAACCCTCGATCTCTTTTTACTAGAATCGAACCTAAGATAAAGAGAGGCGATCCTAAGAATGCTAAGATACCATGTATGATTGGGTATAGACACGTTAACAATGCTTACATTGACTTTAAGTCCCCAATCAACATTATGTCCTCGAGTGTTTATAATGATATAGTGAAAACAAGACTTGAACCTAGAAGAGATCCCAAATACCCCGGTGGAGTTTGTAACTTTGTCGGGAGAGTTAAAGGTCAACATGTCTTTGTTGAGAATTTCACTTATACCGCCGACTTTATGATTGTTGAAGATCTTGCTAATGTTATTGATTGTCGATTATCCAATGTTGTGTTTGGTAAATCATTTGTTGAAGAGTCCAAGTTAGAATATGATGAGATAGAAGGGACAATCCGATTTGTAAGTAACACCGATAGGATCACTTATAGGATGCCTAATAGAATGAAAGAATTTCGTTTTGTGCCCTGACTTGACTTGGATAATATTGGTGCTTTTGAGGATATCAATGAAGAAGATAAGAAAAAGGGCATGGATTATGTATGGGAAAAGAAGAGTCTTTTTTACAAAGATTGCTTGACTCTAGGACCAAAGTATAAAGTCGATAAGGAATTTGCCCATAGGATTATAGGAGTGATTGAGAAAAAGGTGATTGGTTTCTACAAAGAACATTTACAATCAGAAAATGAAACCAACAATGAGGTCACGTAGTAACCAATGACCTTGAGTCTAGCTACAAAACTCGTAAATAAAGAAAAGCGCTTCTTGTGAGGCAACCCATGTTTTGTGTGATTTTTATTTTGTTTGTTTGTTATTTGCTTCCGTATGCATGCTTTATTTTTATTGTTGGTAGATCATGTTTCAAAACTAAAATAGTGGAAATACTTTACTTTGTTGTTTGGCCTGGTCTTAACTTCACCCAAAGGTATTTTTGCAAAAGATAAGTGTAAGGGGAAACCCCAAAAATGTTTTTAAGAAACAAAACCGATCATGATTCTCCACAATATTAAGTGAATATGTATATTCATATTTGTTAGAGTCAAATGCTTGTATCGAGTCATAATGATGTTTTGCAGGATTTTCCTGGAAGTAGGACGAAGTTTTTCCAGAAATTTTCCGGAAACTTAACATAAGAATTTCTGCAGGTCACTTCTAACGACGTCACGAGTTTACTCTTGACGGCGTCACGTGTAAAAATCTGGAAATTTTACCAGTTTTGTTTTTCTAACGGAGTCTTAAAGTTTTTGTTGAATTATTAGTTTTATAATCTCCAGGAAATCTGCAAACATCATTCCACAAGCATTATATCGTATTTTGTTTTCTAGGATTTATTAGCATATGTAGATTGCCGCCGATTTTATGCGAGGTTGCCTTGTCTGTTTTCTCAGGTTTTGCAGGTTATGTATGACAAGAAGATGATTATTATTCTGGAAGGGAAGCTTTGATTGTTCATTTTCTTGGAGGAAGATCTAACCTGGCCACCTTATTATCCATACCGAGCGAATCAGGGGAGTATTTGATTTCATTCGTTTTACTTATTTCACTTTTACATTCTTTACTTGAACATTGGGGACAATGTTCATCCTAAGTGTAAGGGGAGGGTAAAATGATGATACCTTACAGATACACTTTCGCTTGAGTTTGTTTGTTTGATAGTAGATGTGTAATAAAACTATGAGAAATACTTGTTAGTGTAATTTTAGCGCCAAATTTAAATTTTTTTACAACATTTAGGAGTGAAACTTTAGCCATAGCAAGCGTCTCATGGATAGGAGATTGTATGACTAGCACAAAACCGTACCATTCAGAAAAATTTTCAACCCAAATATGTGAGGTTTGCCTTTAGATTTGATAGGAAAAACATTTACTATTAGTGCTTATGAGTGTACCGGTAGCATTTAGATTCTAGAACTTGCGTTAGTGATGCATCCCGAGACCGCTAGTGAGACTACATTCGTGTAGTAGGATTTACTACATGATAAGAGGCATTAGGATCACCCTTGTGTTAAACCCGTATCATAATTACTTGACCATTTATGTCATATTACTTGGCTAGTTAAGTCAATTAATTTTTCCCATACCTTAGCGTTGTACTCATTTTTAGTACACGAAACCCCTAGTACACCCCTCTGAGCCTATCTTTTCGTTTCTTACTTTAAGCATCTTACTTAAAGGAAGAATTTGTTACACCGCACTTAAATGTACACCCAAATCGCCTTAGCCTTCCGTGTATGCACTCATCTTTAGTGCATTATTGTTATTTGTTAAACCCTAAGTTAATTATCTAATTGATTACATGGTTGCTAAGTCGAGTCATATCCTTGTACATATTGTTTTGGGACGATTGGGACACATGGGTAAAGTACTTATTTTATGGAGTAATGGTGAAGAACATCATATTATTACCCCATATGTACGTTAATCTTAAAAGTACACCAAGTGTTTTGATTATCTTGATTCGAGTCATTAGAATTAGTTTATTGTAAAGTATGTAAAAATTCAAGTGTAAGGGGAATATACGTTCCCTATGATGTATTATTTTGGATGGTAGGGTAAGAGTGTATAAAAAAAATAAATAAATAAAAATAAAAAATAAATAAAACAAAATAAAATCGAAAAAACAAGAAAAAGATATATATATATATATATATATATATATATATATATATATATATATATATATATATATATATATATATATATATATATATATATATATATGAAAAAGAGAAAAAACATACGGACTACCATCCCTTTTTATTCTATGTTCATTTTATGTTTTTGTTATTTCATTCATTAGCTTAAGTCGAGTCTAGTCTTGGCTTAGCAACGCCATGTTGTACATGTAATTGACCAAGATGATTAACTCGCCACCAGTAAAGACTGCCTATATCCAACAAAACCGTGTATTCCATATCCCTACACCTAACGTTACAACCTTTTAAAAAGACCTCTTTGATAGTTTATCCTAGGTGCTTATGCCATGTGGTGGAGGTTTGATCCTTTCCCAAGCCTATGGTAATTTATTTTGCTATGACAGGTAGTGAGAGATATTTTCCGTTTCCATATTGTGATATTACTTTATTACACCCGAGAGATGTGAGTATCTAAACACTATTTGTGAGGTGCTAGTGTATGACCTCCGTGCTTGTCTTTGGTCTTTAGTGTAATGATTATTTGTTGTAATTACTTTTATATTAGTGTTAAATGACCCCTAACTTGTATTTTGACTAGAATAAAAGCGCATTTGCTTGAGGACAAGCAAATCTCAAGTGTAAGGGTATATGATGAGGCAAAAAATGAACCTTTTTTAGGGGGTCATTTAAGCCCGGAATTAAATTTATTTGATCAAATATTCCCCTAAATCGTTCCTTTTGTGATTTTAGGTACTTTGGGAGTGAATTCTGGAAAAGGAAGCAATTCGGACGTTTTTGGAGCAAAAAAGTGAAGAAAACGGCAAAGACTTAATTTTCCATGCTGAGAACAGTATCTGACGGCGTCAAGAGGAAAACCATGACGGCGTCAAGAGTAAAAACCATGACGACCCAGTGCAAACCTGACGGCGTCACAACAAGGGCGTCAAGACTAATTTTGGTGACGGCCTGCATAAGGTGAATACATGACGGCGTCAGACCCAGATCTAGGCAGTCCGAGAAACTATTTGGCGGCGAGATGACGGCGTCAGACATTTGTTCTTGACGCCGTCACCTATCAAAATCTATATATAGTTTTCTATTTTTCATTCATTAAAGAGGAACTTGTGTGGAGAAAACTAGGGCCGAACTTTGTAAACCCTAGGTCATATTTTACAGTGTTTTCAAGGGTTTCCCCCTCTTGAATCCTTTCATGTTCAATTGAGATAAGTCTTCTCTTAATTCATTCAATATGTCTATGTGTTGTTTGAATATATCTTTTGCTTGTCTTGATTTCAACATGCTAGGCTAGATCTATCTTGTGTTTGCTTAGATCTAATGAAACCTAGATGTTAATTATGTGTTGATTACTTGTTTATGGTTGCAATGAATGAATGATTTCAATGTTAGGCTTAAGAAAACTGGCAGATCTCCATTGTGTAACATGCTTGAACATCTTAGGAAACATGAACCGATGTGTAATAGGTTTTATTGGTTGTATTTAATGCATGAGCAAATTCTAGTGATCCCATGTTAGGAGCTTCTTAGCCGGCTCGACATAGGAGTGAAGTAGGCACTCATAGGATTGGGGAAGTAAGTACGCCACCCCATGAATGGTATTAAGGAATACAATCCCTCATCCACGCAACTATAACAAGTGATTAATGTGTAAAAGATATCTAGGGAGTAGTGAAATCTAAGTAAACACAATTCTCCCACATATTGCTCACAACTTTAGTATAATTTAGTTTTATTTTCATTTTAGTATTTTATTTTGATTGCATCTTTAGTATTGGGTTAGTTGACTAGCAACTAATTCCGCCCAACTCCTTCAAAACCGAGATTTTTTCTTGCTTTTCATAAAATATAAAAATACAAAAAAAGAATCATCCCTCATCTCTAGACCTAGTCTTTAGGTTTTCTAATCCTGGGGACACTATTCCTAGCTGAACGATCAATCCCCCGGTACTTGTCATTATACTATACTACATCGATCAGGTACACTGCCTGGTGGGGGTTGTAAGCTTCTCGAGATCCCTCGAGAGGTAAAGCCTGGTGCAATCCCTACGCATCAGGCTCGACAAGGAATAGTGAGCAAGAAATGGTTGCATGGTGTCATGAGGAGGAGGGGGTGACTAACTACAGATACTAGTGACTCTTAAGACCTATGAGATGTGACTAAGGAAGGCTAGAAGTGGCTAGGATTGGTGGTGAGTCGTGGTTAGACCTGTGGAGGTCGCAGCCACAAGGAGGTCACAAAGAGGTCAAATGGTGGTGATGGTGGTGTGTGGTTGGGGTGGTGGATAAGTGACTAGGTTGGTAGCTTAAGGTGCTTAAGGTGCTTAAGTAGCTTATTTTAAGTTTAGGGTTTAGTTTAAGCTTTATCTTGCTTAGTGAGTGATTAGGGTCTTTCTTAGGTTCTAGTGCCTATATTAGGGTCCTATGAGTGCTTAGTGACTTAGATTAAGTTCTAGGAAGCTTACACTAAGTGGTGGTAGCTTATACTAGAGATTCGGGATGGTTTTGACCTTGTTCCGGGACTCTAAAGCCTATTTAGGGTTCTAAGCTTAAAGGACTTGTACTATGAGCTATGACTAGTGGTACTAGGGTTTTGGTGAGGTAATGTAGCTAAGATATCGTATACATGAGGCTTGAACACTTTCAAACTAGTTTGGTTGAGAAATTAGGGTTTTAGAGAGAACCGTAAACACATAGGGCTGGTTTAGGGTTTGTAATAGCTATAGTATACTAGAGTGATAGAATACTTATTGAAATGATGTTTAGAACTTAGGCTTGACATACTAGGAGGTTTACAAGGCATAACCTTGATGATATTTGGCAATAGTGGTTACGTGAGTCGTCTAGAGGGCTATGTAAGCTACTTTACATAGTAGATATGTGTAATGAGACTTACGGCTATTTGTAATGAAATAGGTGTTGAGATATACTAGAGAAATGTATCCTAGTGTTATGCTAAGGCATAATGGGGATAGCTAAGGCATAGTGGGGATAGTGGTGTGTGCTTATTCACACACTTTTTTCTGACCAAATTAAGATCAAAAGAAGCACAAACTAACCATAATTGCCAAAGATATTCTGTTTTTGTGTTTGTGAGCTTGCAGGAACGGATATTTCAGAAATTGGCATAAATTAGGCCAAAAAGGACAAAAACGAGCACAAGTTTGGAAAATGTGTCATAAGCCAGAGCCGGGGAAGCAAATTACCATTTTTGAGCTTAGATTATCAAAACACACCTTATGGAATCACAAAATTCCAAAAATAGTCCTTGGAGCAAAAGTTTGCAAAATTGGCAGAAATGGTCCCTCAAGTTTGAAAAATGACAGAAATGGACCCTGAGCATTGGATTTGGATGAAAACTCAAAAATGGTCCTTGGGAATTCGCAAGTTGTCATTATTGGTCCTTTGGAGAAAAAGTTTGAAGAAATTACAAGTTTAGTCCCTGAACTTTAAAGTTTGGCAGTTTTAGTCCCTGGATACCTAAATTTGGAAAATTATCAAAATGGTTCTTGGGTAATCAATTATGGCAAGCTATACCCTTCTGACAACTTTTGGGAATTCACATTTCAGGCCCCTCACTTTCGGCAAAATTACAAAATTGGTCCTTGTCATAATACAACACCAAACGGAACCTTTTTTTATTCCAAGTCCAAAATCCAAATCCAATCCACAAACCCACACCCCTGATCCACCAACACCCAAGCCCAATCACTCCACAGGCCCACTCCTTTTTAATAGTAAAATGCCAGGGTCAAACCCTTCACCCTCACCCCTTTTCCCTATCAGCTTGCCCTGCATCTGTCTAATCCACCACCCCCACCAACACCATCACATCCCACCACCCCTCCAATTGCATACTCCAAAACAAGCCACAATTAATGTACCACCCCCCAATTGCAATCACTCAGAGTAATTTGGTCAACAGTTTTTCCCGCCAAAATTACTTTTGAGGGCTAGGATCAATTCAAGCCAATCCAATGGCTAGGAAAGAAGTGGGGTTTGTGAAGTGGACCAGGAAAACCCTAATGGAACCCTATAAATAGAAGAAGAAGAATTAGAGCAGGAGTAGTAGTTAATTAATATAGGTTTAATGTCATATTAGTGTAATTTACCTTTTCCAGTGTTCTTACTAGTTTAAAAGTTGTATTCTTACTTTTTTTCAGTGTATTCTAAACTTGTTTGAAGCATCAATTTAAGTTTTCTTGTTAAGATTCAGTCTATGCCATTTTCTCTTGAAATATGAAATTCACTTCATATTGTAAAATTTTGTTGTTTAATGTTCATTTAAGCTCCATTAAGTTCACTTGTAAGCTTTTATAAGCTTTCAAAGCTTTAAAATAGGTCTTACTCAGTTTTACTAAAAAATAACAAAAATACCATAAAATAGTCAATAATTCAAAAATCAGTTTGTAAGGAAGAAGAAGCAAGGAGCATTGCACATACTAGATGACAATGGTCTTAGTACTTTTGGGGAAGCTTTAGGTGTGTTCTATGGTCCTTGGCTCTCATTTCTAAGCATGGATCCTTTGTAAGCCTATGATGAGGCGAAAAATGAACCACTTTTAAGGGGTCATTTAAGCCCGGAATTGAATTTATTTGATCAAATATTGCCCTAAATCGTTCCTTTTGTGATTTTAGGTACTTTGGGAGTGAAATCTGGAAAAGGAAGCAATTCGGACGTTTTTGGAGCATAAAAGTGAAGAAAACGCCAAAGTCTTAATTTTCCTTGCTGGGAACAGTAGGTGACGGCGTCAAGAGTAACATCCTGACGGCGTCAAGAGCAAATTTCCATGACGATCCAGTGCGGATTTGATGGCGTCACGAAGTAGGGCGTCAAGAGTAAAAGTCATGACGGCCTGGAAATGCATAATACATGACGGCGTCAAAAGTAGATCAAGGCAGTCCGAGAAGAGTTTTGGCGGCGAGGTGACGGCGTCACAAGCTTGGTCTTGACGCCGTCAGACCCCTTTTTCTATATATAGTTTTCTAATTTTCACACATTGAAGAGAGAAGTTTTGGAGAAACCCTAAGTACGAACTTGGTGCGAATTTTACAGGTTTTTCAAGGGTTCCAAGCCCTTGATACCTTTCATGTGTAATTAAGATAAGTATTCTTTTAATTCAATCAATATGTCTATGTATTGGTTGTCTATATCTTGTTCTTGTCCTAATTCCATCATGCTAGGCTAGATCTATCTTGTGTTTGCTTGGATCTAATGAAACCTAGATGTTAATTATGTGTTGATTACTTGTTTATAATTGTCTTGGATGAATGATTTATATGTTAGGCTTAAGAAAACTGGCAGATCTCCAATTGGTAACATGTTTGAACGTCTTAGGAAACATGAACCTATTGCACTAGGTCTTTATTGGTTGTATTTAATGCATGAGCCACTATTTATAATCCCTATGGTTGTGCTGGGCATGGTATAGGAGGAGATAAGAGCTCATAGAATTGGGGAGTTATGTGCGATACCCCATGAATGGTATTAAGGAATACAATCCGTCATCCATGCAACTATAACAAGTAATTAACGTGTAAAAGATGTCTAGGGAGTACTGAAATCTAAGTAAACACATTTTCTCCACATATTGCTCACAACTTTAGTATAATTTAGTTTATTTTCATTTTTAGTATTTTATTTTGATTGCATCTTTAGTATTGGGTTAGTTGACTAGCAACTAATTCCGCCCAAATCCTTTAAACCCAAGAATTTTACTTGCTTTCTAAAAAATATAAAAATACAAAAATAATCATCCCTCATCTTTAGAACTAGTATTTAGGTTTTCTAATCCTAGCGATACTATTCCTAGCTGAACGATCAATCCCCCGGTACTTGTCACTATACTATACTACAACGATCAGGTACACTGCCTGGTGGGGGTTGTAAGCTTCTCGAGATCCCTTGAGAGGTAAAGCCTGGTGCGATTCCCACGTATCAAGTTTTTGGCGCCGCAGCCCGGGGAATAGTTATTGTCTAGGTTAGAATTTCTTTTTATTAGGTCTACTTGCTAGATTCCTTTCTAGTAAGATTTTAATTTTATTTTTAGGTTTTTTTAGTCTATCTTATTTCTTTGTGTCTTTGTTCGTAACCACCCGACATCATGGACGATGGGAACATCTTTGAACCCGTCATCCCACCACAACAAAACCCATAATTAGAACCCCTTAGGCCCCGAACCTTTGGAGAGTATTCCCGACCTAGCCACCAAGGCTACCGAAACACCATTGAGCTCACCAGAGCCAATGTGACCCCCTTGCGATCCGACACCATCCGGTTGGTGCAAAGCAGATGTGCATTCCATGGACTTCGTTCAGAAGATCCAAATCAACATCTTAAGGACTTCCTTAAAATCGTAAATTCTATAGACCTAAGTGTTGAAACTAGAGAGACAACCCGATTACGCCTATTCCAATTCTCTCTACGGGATCAAGCTAGTCAATGGCTTGAGCGTTTACCCGCGGGATCCATCACCACATGGGATAACCTCACCAATCGCTTCCTTACTCAATTCTTCCCACCGGGGAAGACTGCAATGCTTAGAAATGACATTTTGATGTTTGAACAACAGCAGGGTGAAACTTTCTACGAAGCTTGGGCCCGTTTTAAGGATCTCCTCCACAAGGTCCCTCATCATGGTATAAACCTTTGGTTATTAGTCCAGATTTTCTACGACCATGTTGACTACCACACTAAGCGCACAATCGATAGGGCCGCGGGAGGTAAACTGCATGATAAGAACGCCGAGGAGTCTTGGGCAATTATCGAGGAGCTCGCCGCTGATAATCATGAGATGTGGGAATTTAATCATACAATAAAAGCGGCCATCAATACAGTCTCGACATCTAGAGTGACCACCGAAATTCCCGATGAACTCCTATGCAAACTCGAGGCAAAAGTTGACTATTTTGAGGAAAGGCAAAGGAGACCTTTAAGTCCTAGACGGGCTACTGTCAATTCTGTATCAAAACCAACTTCAGCACCATTATCTGAGTCACCTTCCAGAGAAAATGTCGAGACTTTTCAGAACTATGCCCCACCTTGTTCCCCTTCCGAGGAGCTTAGCTCGGAGTTTGAAGCTAGGATGAGAGAATATATGGCAACTCACTCAGATCGGCTTGCTAGATTTGAGGAAGCAGTTTATAAGCAAAAAGAGGAGATGCAGGAGAAAATGAATGAGATGATGAGTTTATTAGAGGAGTATGCCAACCAGAGAACCCTCGAAAGAATGTTACTAAGGAAAGAAAGCGCCACTCCCACCACCCAATTTGTTAATTCCATCACAATTGTCCAAAAGGATAACGAGAAGGTAGAAACCCCTGCTAAACAAACCTTAGAGAAACCACCAGAATCCCAACCTTTGAGTCACTACCTGAAACATGATATAAACGAAAACACCATAACAAATTGGATTAAGGGAGATGGGCGTAACCAACCTTCCAAACAGGGTTCTGAGAAAGAGGAAAAGGTAAGAGATGAGTATGATACGTTAACTGGGGGATAAGTATTCGAGAGGCTATTGGTACAAAAAGTGGCTGCCAAACAGAATGCATGTGGGAACTTTGAGATACCAACCAGCATCGGGGACTTGAAATATCTTAGTGCTTTTGCCGACCAAGGATCGGAAGTAAATCTTATGCCCCTAACTATTTACATCCAACTAACATCAAAAATGCCAGCCCCTACTCGTGTTAGGTTATCCCTCGCTGGACACTCATACGTATACCCCCTAGGAATCGCAGAAGATGTATTAGTTAATGTCGCAGGATTCATGTACCCCATTGATTTTATGATCATCGATGATAAAGGAGATGGATGCATGCCAATAATCCTTGGGGCACCATTCCTCGCCACCGCTAGGGCTATCATTAAGTATGAAGGTAGGAAGATCGAGCTTAAATCTGGAAAAAGAAAGATTAGCTTCCCCATGACTCCGCGTAGTGGACATGAGAATTTGAGTTGGAGAAAGATCAAAAACAACATTGACACGACACCCATTCGTGTTCAGAATAAAATTCTTGCATGGGAGGCAAGAATCAAAAGCTATAAGGAGGCTAAATATGAAAGAAGCAAAAGCAATAAGGTTCAGGTCGAATTCGAACATACTCAACCCGCAAAAAATCATGTACTATTTGAGGAAGGAAACTTGGTACTCTTAAGACACCTGGAAACAAAGATACCACCAGATAAACCAAATCCTTGGTGGTATGGGCCGTTCCCAATTGAAGGTGTGAGCCAAGATGGGATAGCTAACTTGAGAAGTGAAGTAGGTGGAATGGTGATTGCGAGTATCGATAGGTTGAGGCACTACCACCATAACAGTAATGATCGCAACTACATGGGGTATATCATTTCAAGGGATGAGGTCACGTAGTAACCTATGACCTTGAGTCTAGCTACAAGACTCGTAAATAAAGAAAAGCGCTTCTTGGGAGGCAACCCATGCTTTGTGCGTTTTTATTTGTTTGTTTGTTATTTGCTTCCGTATGCATGCTTAATTTTTATTGTTGGTAGATCATGTTTCTCAATTAAACTATGGAAATACTTTACTTTGTTGTTTTGGCCTAGTCTTAACTCCACCTAAAGGTATTTTTGCAAAAGATAAGTGTAAGGGGAAACCCCAAATATGTTTTTAAGAAACAACTTGATCATGATTCTCTACAATATTAAATGAACATGTATACTCGTATTTGTTAGAGTCAAATGCTTGTATTGAGTCATAATGAAGTTTTGCAGGATTTTCCAGGAAGTAGGACCAAGTTTTTCCAGAAATTTTCCAGAAACTTAACATAAGAATTTCTGCAGGTCACTTCTGACGGCGTCAAGAGTTAACTCTTGACGGCGTCAAGTGTAAAAATCTGGAAATTTTACCAGTTTTGTTTTTCTAACGGAGTCTTATGGTTTTTGTGAATTATTAAGTTTTATAATCTCCAGGAAATCTGCAAACTTCATTCCACAAGCATTATATCTTATCTTGTTTTCTAGGACTTAGTAACTTATATAGGATGCCGCCGATTTTACGCGAGGTTGTCTTGTCTATTTTCTCAGGTTTTACAGGTTATGTATGACAAGAAGATGATTTATATTCTGGAAGGGAAGCTTTGATTGTTCATTTTCTTGAAGGAAGATTTAACCTGGCCACCCTATAATCTATACCGAGCGAATCAGGGGAGTATTTGATTTCATTCTTTTTACTTTTTCACTTTTACATTCTTTACTTGAACATTGGGGACAATGTTCATCCTAAGTGTAAGGGGAGGGTAAAAGGATGATACCTTACATATGCACTTTCGCTTGAGTTTGTTTTGTTTGATGGTAGATGTGTAATAAAACTATGAGAAATACTTGTTAGTGTAATTTTAGCGCCAAATTTAAAATTTTTTACAACATTTAGGAGTGAAACTTTAGCCATAGCAAGCGTCTCATGGATAGGAGATTGTATGACTAGCACAAAACCGTATATTCAGAAAAATTTTCCACCCAAATATGTGAGGTTCGCCTTTAGATTTGATAGGAAAAGCATTTACTATTAGTGCTTATGAGTGTACCGGTAGCATTTAGATTCTAGAACTTGCGTTAGTGATGCATCCCGAGACCGCTAGTGAGACTACATTCATGTAGTAGGATTTACTACATGATAAGAGGCATTAGGATCACCCTTGTGTTAAACCCGTATCATAATTACTTGACCATTTAAGTCATATTATTTGGCTAGTTAAGTCAACTAATTTTTCCCACACCCTTAGCGTTGTACTCATTTTTAGTACACGAAACCCCTAGTACACCCCTCCGAGCCTATCTTTTCGTTTCTAACTTTAAGCATTTTACTTAAAGGAAGAATTTGTTACACCCCACTTAAATGTACACCCAAATCGCCTTAGCCTTCCGTGTATGCGCTCATCTTTAGTGCATTATTGTTATTTGTTAAACCCTAAGTTAACTATCTAATTGATTACATGGTTGCTAAGTCGAGTCATATCCTTGTACATATTGTTTTGGGACGATTGGGACTCATGGGTAAAGTACTTATTTATGGAGTAATGGGGAAGAACATCATTTATTACCCCCATATGTACGTTAATCTTAAAAGTGCTCCAAGTGTTTTGATTTTCTTAATTCGAGTCATTAGATTAGTTTATTGTAAAGTATGTAAAAATTCAAGTGTAATGGGAATGTTTAACCCCTATGATGTATTATTTTGGATGGTAGGGTAAGAGTGTATGCAAAAAAAAAAAAAAAAAAAAAAAAAAAAAAAAAAAAAAAAAAAAAAAATCAAGAAAAAGAAAAAAAAAATAGAAAAGGAAAAAGAGAAAAAACATACGGACTACCATCCCTTTTCATTCTATGTTCATTTTATGTTTTTGTTATTTTTCATTTATTAGCTTAAGTCGAGTCTAGTCTTGGCTTAGCAACGCCACATTGTACATGTAATTAACCAAGATTGTTAACTCGCCACCAGTAAAAAAACTTCCTTTATCAAACAAAACCATGTATTTCATATCCCTACACCTAACGTTACAACCCTTTAAAAGACCTCTTTGATAGTTTATCCTAGGTGCTTACGCCATGTGGTGGAGGTTTGATCCTTTCCCAAGCCTATGGTAATCTATTTTGCTATGACAGGTAGTGAGAGATATCTTCCGTTTCCATATTGTAATTTATACTTTATTACACCCGAGAGATATGAGTATCTAAACACTATTTGTGAGGTGCTTGTGTATGACCTCCGTGCTTGTCTATTGGTCTTTAGTGGAACGATTATTTGTTGTAATTACTTTTATATTAGTGTTAAATGACCCCTAACTTGTATTTTGAGTAGAATAAAAGCGCATTTGCTTGAGGACAAGCAAATCTCAAGTGTAAGGGTATATGATGAGGCGAAAAATGAACCACTTTTAGGGGGTCATTTAAGCCAAGAATTGAATTTATTTGATCAAATATTGCCCTAAATCGTTCCTTTTGTGATTTTAGGTACTTTGGGAGTGAAATCTGGAAAAGGAAGCAATTCGGACGTTTTTGGAGCATAAAAGTGAAGAAAACGCCAAAGTCTTAATTTTCCTTGCTGGGAACAGTAGGTGACGGCGTCAAGAGTAACATCCTGACGGCGTCAAGAGCAAATTTCCATGACTATCCAGTGCAGATTTGACGGCGTCACGAAGTAGGGCGTCAAGAGTAAAAGTCATGACGGCCTGGAAATGCATAATACATGACGGCGTCAAAAGTAGATCAAGGCAGTCCGAGAAGAGTTTTGGCGGCGAGGTGACGGCGTCACAAGCTTGGTCTTGACGCCGTCAGCCCCCTTTTTCTATATATAGTTTTCTAATTTTCACACATTGAAGAGAGAAGTTTTGGAGAAACCCTAAGTACGAACTTGGTGCGAATTTTACAGGTTTTTCAAGGGTTCCAAGCCCTTGATACCTTTCATGTGTAATTAAGATAAGTATTCTTTTAATTCAATCAATATGTCTATGTATTGGTTGTCTATATCTTGTTCTTGTCCTAATTCCATCATGCTAGGCTAGATCTATCTTGTGTTTGCTTGGATCTAATGAAACCTAGATGTTAATTATGTGTTGATTACTTGTTTATAATTGTCTTGGATGAATGATTTATATGTTAGGCTTAAGAAAACTGGCAGATCTCCAATTGGTAACATGCTTGAATGTCTTAGGAAACATGAACCTATTGCACTAGGTCTTTATTGGTTGTATTTAATGCATGAGCCACTGTTTATAATCCCTATGGTTGTGCTGGGCATGGTATAGGAGGAGATAAGAGCTCATAGAACTGGGGAGTTATATGCGATACCCCATGAATGGTATTAAGGAATACAATCCGTCATCCATGCAACTATAACAAGTAATTAACGTGTAAAAGATGTCTAGGGAGTAGTGAAATCTAAGTAAACACATTTTCTCCTCATATTGCTCACAACTTTAGTATAATTTAGTTTATTTTCATTTTTAGTATTTTATTTTGATTGCATCTTTAGTATTGGGTTAGTTGACTAGCAAATAATTCTGCCCAAATCCTTCAAACCCAAGAATTTTACTTGCTTTCTAAAAAATATAAAAATACAAAAATAATCATCCCTCATCTTTAGAACTAGTATTTAGGTTTTCTAATCCTAGTGACACTATTCCCAGCTGAATGATCAATCCCCCGGTACTTGTCACTATACTATACTACAACGATCAGGTACACTGCCTGGTGGAGGTTGTAAGCTTCTCGAGATCCCTTGAGAGGTAAAGCCTGGTGCGATTCCCACGTATCAGCCTATTTTTCACTTCTTAAGCAAGTTACTGTAGAATAGCTTAATCATTGTTTATCTTTTTGTTTTAGTGCTTATTTAGAGTATTAAAGTAACATTGTTGCTTATAATCACTAGCTTGTTCTCTATATTTCCTTGTTGTCACTTGTGCTCATTTACACTGTCATTTAGCATAATATAGATTCTTGGGTGTTTGTTGATTAGAGTGGTGTTTCTGTGTTTAATTTAAGCTATTATCTATTTAAAAGTCCTTTGGAATCAGTCTCATTGACTCAAACATCCATTTATTTCAAAAATCTAATTTTTTTAGTTTAATTAAGGGGTTTTTGGCTTAGACTATTTCTCTGGGTTTAAGGTCGATTTTGTGGGTGTTTGTTGTTGAGACAAGTCTCACTAGGTCCTAATAGCACAGTTAAAGCATAAAATCCAGTTCCCTTTTGGTAAAAAGTCAAAATGAGCCTTTAATCTCATTAATTTGTTCACTGTTGGATTTGTTAGTTTTAAATCTCATTTAATCTCTGCATTAGTTGTTCATTTAGCTTAATTTCACTTCAGGTTAGCTTATAACATCATAATTAGTCATTTGAAATCAACCAAAGTTCATGAAAGTCAAAATTGGTTCAAAACTTAAAAGTCAAAATTGCATGTTTTAGTCACAAACCCATTTATTTCAAGAATTTTCATGATCTATGTGTTAATCACTAGACTTTGAGCTTTTGGGATTTATTTCACTTCATGTTAGCTTATAACATCATAATTAGTCATTTGAAATCAAGCAAAGTTCATGAAAGTCAAAATTGGTTCAAAACTTAAAAGTCAAAATTGCATGTTTCAGTCACAAACCCATTTATTTCAAGAATTTTCATGATCTATGTGTTAACCCCTAGACTTTGAGCTTTTGGGTTCTTAAAATTTGGAAGCTTAGATTTTATGTCCAAATTTTATTTTATTTTTTAGATTTTTCTTATTGCTTTATCATGTGCTTCTTTTGGCCTGTTTGATCATTCAGTTGCCCTGTACCAGGTCTAATGACCTAGTTTCATAAGCTCACCTAGTGCTCATTTGTGAACTTAAGACCCCAAACCCTTGCTTTTTAAGAAGCTCAATAAGCCACCTTATTGTATCTGAGCTTATTTTGGGTTTAGGAGCCCCTGCCCATAGCTTATTCTTCCTATCAAAGTGCCCTGACCAACCCTATACACTGAGTCACTCAGTGTGATTGAGCCAAATTCACAAGCTCATAGCTGGCTTATTTGTGGACCACAGGGTCTGAAATTTGGCTTATTGGAAAGCCCCCCACCTAAGCTTATTGATTCCACCCTATCCTTGGACCCCTGACCTCTCCTGTGGGCCTCACAAAGGTCTGCAGTTGGCCATTTTGGCCTATTGGTTCTCAGGTTTTGGGATTGTGCTTATTTGTGTTTCCTAGCTTATTCAGTGTGTTTTTTAGTTGTTCTAGCTTATATTGTGTGCATCTCACTTAGTTGTAGCTTATTTTGTCCTTGGTTCAGTATTGGTAGCTTATTAGTAGCTTAATTCACTTAAAAATCTCATTTTAGCTAATTTTGGTGGATTGTTAAGCCACTAAGCTTGCATATAGCTTATTTTTGAGTTCCAAAAAGTTCACCTTTACAAAAGTTACTTAAAATCAGTGTATAAATAGATTTTTAAAAGAAAAAACAAGAAAAATCAAATATAAAAAAAATGATAGCTTCTATTTAAGTCATTTGGCTTATTTTTTGCTTTTTCAAAAAGCATTTTCCAATTTTATATTTTTTTTTTAATTTCCTATCATATTAAAATAGTTGTGTAAAAAGTTTCATAATTTTCTGATTAGATTTAGTATTTTTAATAATTAATTTTAGTTTATTTAGTTTTAATTAAAAAAATCAAAAATAAAAATCATTACTGCTTATTTTTAATCATTAGTACTTTTTATATTTTTCCTAGCTTTTATAAATCATAAATTATTTTTAGAAAAAATTTCATAATTTTTACTGTTCATTTAGTATTTTTTATAATTAAATTAGTTTACATAGGTTTTAATTAATAAATAAGTAAATAATTATTAAATTAGCTTATTTTTAACTTTTATAAACTTTTTATAATTTTTTAGGATTCCTGTGATGGTTAATTAGTTTTAGAAAAAATTTCATAATTTTCCAAGTCATTTTAGTATTTTTCTTAATTTAAAATAGTTTAAATTAATTATTAAATAGTTTTTAATTAATATTAAATAATTAAATAATCAAAAAAATAATTTTCTTTTTTATAAAATTTTATTTTGATTTTAAGTTTGTAAAAAAGTCATTTTCACCCCCCTTAAGTTTATTTTTGCTAAATTCCCACTTTTTCAGTACGCAACTACGTTTGTTTTAATTCTTATTTATGTTTTAGGTTTAATTATGTATCTGTTTCCTGTAATTGTTAATACTGTTAATCTAGCTTAATCTCAATTATTTCCATTAGCATAATCAAATCCTAATCATTATCTGGTTACTTTCTCAATCACTGAATCCCTTAAACGTTTTCCAAAATACAATTTCAACCTCGTCGGGACATAACGACCCGGGAAAACACTGTGCTTACACCGGATCATAAATTGATCTCCCCTCTCCCTCATAGCTTGACTTTGTTGACCAAGCACCCTTGGTTGACTTAGATTGGCTGTTTGGGAGGAGTCAATAGCTAAGGCAAAAAATTTACCCTGAAAAGTGCTATATAGATAGTATGAGTATAGTGACCTAGGTGAGTTTTGTGAGATATTACAGTCTTCCCTCCTAAAATAGAAATCTCGTCCCGAGATTTAGCTAGAAGTAAGAGGAGAGTGGGGGAAAAGATGAGGGTATTTGGCACGAATTTGATCCTCTCGTTCCCAGGTATATTCTGGTCCTCTTTGGGAGTTCCAGCGTACCTTAACGATAGGGATCCGATGGTGTTTTAGATTTTTGACCTCTCGGTCCATGATTAATAAGGGTTCGTCTACGAAATTGAGCTTATCATCCAACTGAAGCTCTTTCATAGGAATGATGAGAGATTCGTCGGATAGTCATTTCCTAAGGTTGGAGATATGAAATGTGTCATGTACATTACTGAGCTCTTTCGGAAGCTCAAGTCTGTACGCCACTGGTCCAATTCGCTCTAAGATCCTAAATGGTCCAATGTACCTCGGACTAAGCTTTCCTAGCTTACCGAAACGAAAGACACCTTTCCTAGGTGATACCTTAAGCATGACACGATCTCCTACTTGAAATTCTAAGGGTTTACGCCTAATGTTAGCATAACTTTTCTGCCTATCTCTTGAAACTTGCAAGTTCTTACGGATTTGAACTATTTTCTCAGTAGTCTCATGAATTATCTCTAGAACCGTGAGTTGAACTTCTCCAACTTCAGCCTAGCAGATAGGAGATCTGCACTTTCTACCACAAAGTGCCTTAAAAGGTGCGGCCCTAATACTAGAGTGATAACTATTGTTATAAGAGAATTCGATCAACGGTAAGTGTCTTTCCCATCCTTTTCCAAAATCTATTACACAAGCTCGAAGCATATCTTCGACTGTGAGAATAGTTCTTTCACTTTGACCATCTGTCTGAGGGTGATATGCCGTACTCATGTCTATCTGAGTACCTAGGGTACTTTGCATAGATTGCCAAAATCTAGAGGTGAAGCGAGTATCGCGATCCGATATGATAGATATTGGCACTCCATGCCGGGAAACTATTTCCTTTAGGTACAACCTTGTAAGGGTTTTGATGAGTGCTCAAACACTCATCATTTTTACCATATCTGGACTGCCAAAACATCCAAAAACACCCAAAAACGCATCAAAATACACAAATTACTCCAAAAGTGTGTTTTATATGTTTTAGATGCAAAATGTTTGAAAACAAATGAAAAACGAACAAAGTTTGCACAATTGGCAGTTTCAGTCCCCCAAGTTTCAAAATTTGGCAAAACTAGTCCCTGAAAGTTTAAAACGAAAGAAAAGTCAACCCAAGGCAAAGAAAAGTCAAAAATTATCGAAATAAGTCCTTGGGTGAAAAAGTTTGAGAAAATTACACTTTTACCCCTTAAAATCCAAAATTGACAAAAATGGTCCCTGGAGTTTTGAAGTTTGACAGATTTGGTCCCGGGTGAAATAATTTTGAAAGAAAATCACTTTTGGTCCTTGGAAAATCATAAATTGTCAAAAATGATATTTTGGTATAAGTTTGAGGAAATTACAACATGGGTCCCTCAAGTTTGGAAATATGGCAAAACAAGTCCCCCGGGTTTTTCAAAAATGGAGTTTACCTTTTATAACCCCTACACTATTTAGACTTGTCATAATTAGCCCTTGGGATACTTTGGATACATGTCAATTACACCCCTCATAATTTGGCCAAATTACACGAATGGTCCTTGTGATTCAAGTTACTAACCAAACCGGACCTAACCTAAAATAACTAATCCAAACCCACCCTAAATCTGATCCAGAAACAAAACCCACCAGGCCCAATCCCACCTTAGCCCACTACCACACCCCGTACACTCTCCCTCCCATTTTAAATAAAACCAAAAGTCAGACCTTGACTTTCAGACCCTCCCCTGCACTCAGACACCTCAGCTCACCACCACACTTTGGTGGTGGTTTGTGGGCAACTCAGTGGTCCATTCCACTTAAGTTTGGTTCCCATCAACCCCCCTCCTACCAGGGTGTAGGTTTGACCATTTTGTTTGACCTCTAGGCTTGTGGACCCCACCCTGCTTGGACCTTCAAGTTTGTCCCCAAAACTGCATCAGTCCCTTTTTACTTAAGTGCTTATTCAAGCTCTTTGGCTTATTCTATCTCATTTATTGCTTAATAAGTGCTTATCAGTGATTGTTATACTCAGAGAAACCAATCTCAATCAGTGTGGACCCCACAATTCTTCATTTGAGCTCATAACACTCCACAGTCAACAAAAGTCAACTGTGGGCTCAATAAGCACTTGAAGTGCTTATTCTGAGGGTTTTAACAAAAGTGTTTTTACTAAAGTTACTTGTTTTTATCTCATTATTAGTTTAGAAAAAGAAAAAAATCAAAAAAAAAACCAACTTTACCAATAGTGATAGCTTCTATTTAATAGGATTTATCTATTTATTTTTCTTTTTAATTAATTTCTAAGTAATATGTCCCTTTTATATTTTTAGAAATTATATTTTAGGTTAAAATAATTTTACAAATTTTTCCAGATTTTTATTTTGTCATCTAGTGGTATTTCTAATTAATTTTAATTTAATTTAGTTTTAATTAATATTAATCAATTAAATAGCTTAATTAGTTTTTATATAGTATAACCTAGTTTTTATAATTTTTACAGCTTCTATTTTAGTTAAAATAATTTTATAAATTTTTCTAGAATTTTTACTGTTCATTTAATAGCTTAAATAATTTAAATAGTTTAATTAGATAATAATTAATAAGTAGAATAATAATTAGTTATTTAACTTAAAAATACATAAAATTAACTTTTTATAATTTTTTAGGATTCCCATGATGGTCAATTAGTTTTATAAAATTTTTCTTAATTTTCTAAGTCTTTTAAGTATTTTTAATAATTCTAATTAGTTTAATTAGTATTAAATAGATAATTAGTAAAATAATTAATATTAAATAATTAAATAGTGTAAAAATACTTTTTATTTTTCTTAAAATTTTCTTTAATTCTTAGGATTGTAAAAATTTCAATTTTACACTTTTAACCCTTTTCATCCTTCAGTTTTACTTTTTGTTTTGTGCGTCTGCTACGTTTTTTATTAAAACGTACGTTTTTAGTGTTTAGCTCAAATTCCCGTAATCTAAATTCCAGTAATCAGTCACGTAGCTTTCCTAAGCTATATTCGTTAAATAATTCCAAATAATTCTGATCAAAACCTTTTCCTGTGGATAATTACCCGATCACAAATACGCCAAGGTTACAATTCACACTTCAACGGGACTTAACGACCTGGTGATACCCTATATTACCCGGAGCATTGACCTAGGCTGTTTGACTTTGTTGACCATTCCTTGGTCAATTTAGGTTGACGGTTCAGGCTCAATCAAAATTTGGCGCCGCTGCCGGGGAAGTGTGCGCGTTTCTTTAGCGTTATTTGAGATTAGTGTTATCTCACCTCACTCACTGTACAAATACCATCACTTGTGTATATTTTCATAATCAAAATACAAAAAAGTCATTAACACTTTTCCTAAAGTGTTAAAACACCAAAAAAAAATTAAAAACAACAAAACAAATCGTAACGTTTTCTGAATCGGTTTTCTTTTAAGGTGATTCTTGAAGAAAAACGATTTTGGTAAACGAAACGATACCAAAAATATTTTCCAAAAGTTTTTAAACCCATTCACAAAACACCAAAAACATCCGTCTCTTTCTTGTGTATAATAATTCTACATAAAAATAAACCGTCGCAAACCAAGACAGAACACTT
Organism: Artemisia argyi; assembly: GCA_030686995.1. Lineage (NCBI taxonomy): Eukaryota > Viridiplantae > Streptophyta > Magnoliopsida > Asterales > Asteraceae > Artemisia > Artemisia argyi. Next base: position 140,517,184 of record CM060691.1, on the reverse strand, counting down.
TCCAACTGGAGGTGTGAACAAATAAGTTCCCAAATCAAAAAGATTAAAACTTGCCTTTGTATCCTTGTGGGTGGTGTACCTTTTCTAAAGAAGCCACTCACTTGTGATTATTGGTTTAAGTTCACTGTGGTTTTGTCTCGACTTTGTTTTGATTGATTTTTGTTCCTAGTGCATGCGCACTCGTTCTTCTAGGTCTACTAGCCCATTACGTGAGCTTGTACGAAAACCTAGAAGACCTCGTAGACGTTCAGCACCAACAGTCGGATCTGAGATCCGAACTGTTGCCACACCCACTGTCACCATGGCGGAAGACCGGCCCATGTGTGAACTTCTCCAAGCACCCATCGAGGGTTACGGAGATGCCATTGTTGTCCCAGCCATTGTGGCTGATAATTTTGAGCTCAAAACCGGGTTACTCAATCTTGTAACCTCAAGCCAATTCTATGGTTTTGAGCGGGACGATCCTCATGCTCATATTCGATGGTTCAACAAAATCACATCAACCATCAAGTACAAAAATGTCCCGTGTGAAGCAATCAAACTCCTTCTCTTCCCATTCTCATTGGAGGGACAAGCCCGGATTTGGCTTGAAAAACAACCTCCACGATCTATTGAGACTTGGGAAGATCTCGTCAAAAAATTTGTGAATGAATTCTTCCCACCTTCCAAGACCACGAGTCTTAAAAACGAAATCACCAAGTTCACTCAAAAATACGATGAATCCTTTGGTGAAGCGTGGGATCGTTTCAAAGAATTACTTCGCAAGTGTCCACATCATGGTTTCTCTGAGTTGATGCAACTCGATACGTTTTACAATGGCGTGAGCCAAGCTGATCAGGATTCACTCAATGCCTCCGCGGGAGGTAACTTTTTGAGTAAAACCACAAAAGAAGCTTTGCAAATCATAGAAAACAAGTCCAAGGTCCGCTCTACACGAAGCAAACCGATTGTTTCTCAAATCAATGCGGGTCCCTCTACTTCATCTTCTATGGGTCAATCTAGCACGGATGCTAAACTTGACAAGCTCACTGAAGCGATCCAAGCTTTGGTTCTCGCCCAAACAAAGAAAGTCTCATTTCCACAACATCCTCCCCATGCTGAGGTTAAAAAAGTGGAAGTCTGTGTGACTTGTGGTGGGCCGCATGCCTACTACAATTGCACAGCTACTGATGGTACTCCATATGAAGCTAATGCTGTGATCGGGTCCCAAAATCAAGGGGGAAATCAATATCGTCCTCCTATTGACCCGAACTATCGTCCTCACCATTATCCTGGACCTCCCGGTTTTAATCAAAACCAAAATGTTCAAAACCGTGGCCAAAACCAAAACAGAGTTAACCAAGGTTATCAAAACCAAAATAATTTCAATCAGGGTCACGGTTTTCAAAATCAAAACCAAAGTTTTCAAAATCAAGGTTTTCAACATCAAGGAAACTTTAACCGAAACCAAGGTCAGGGTAATTTCAACCCCGGGAACTTTCATGGAAACATTCACCAGAATCAAGGAAATTTCCACAATCAAAACCAAGGAAATTTCAATCAAGGCCCCAACCCGAACAATCGAGCTCCAAATATTCCTAATCCGAATCAAGCCATTGTTTCAACTGGGCCTTCATCTGATGAATTGTTGAAGCAATTTATGAAGTCCCAAGAAGAGTTGAACAAGTTGCTGGTCAGCCAGATTTCTGACATTAAGAAGTCTTTAAATGATCGACCCTCGGGCTCAGGTACTACTTTACCGAGCAACACGATCGCTAACCCGAGGGGCGATGCTAAGGCGATCACAACACGAAGTGGTGCTTCATATGATGAGCCCGCGATTCCTACTACCTTTTCTTCCTCTCCTACTAAGGTAGTGAATCGTGAGCCTGAGGTAACAAAGGACAAGGTGCAAATTCCTAGCACACGAAGTACAGCACATGTCCAACCTCAGGATAATCCTGGAACCAGATGTAAGCCTGGAGTTGTCTTTGAACCACCAGAAACTCCAGTGGACAACCCGAAATCCAAAACTTCTATTCCATATCCTTCACGTCTCAGTGAACAAAAGCTCCGCGAAAAAGCTAATCACCAAATGGATAAATTTTTCCAAATCTTCCAAGATTTGCACTTTGATATCAGCTTCGCGGATGCTATTCTCTTGATGCCCAAGTTTGCATCGACAATCAAAAATCTGTTGAGTAATAAAGAAAAGTTATTCGAGATGGCAAGAACTCCTCTGAATGAGAACTGCTCTGCGGTTCTTTTGAAAAAGCTTCCTGAAAAGCTTGGAGATCCCGGGAAATTTCTCATTCCTTGTACTTTCCCGGGTATGGTTGATTGCTTTGCCCTGGCCGATCTAGGTGCTAGCATCAACTTGATGCCATATTCTGTATGGAAGAAACTTTCTCTCCCAGAACTCACTCCCACGTGCATGACTTTAGAGCTTGCCGATCGCTCGATTTCTCGTCCCATTGGCATTGCCGAGGACGTATTCGTTAAAGTGGGAAAGTTCCATTTTCCAGCAGATTTTGTGATTGTTGACTTTGATGCCGATTCTAGGGTCCCTCTCATCCTTGGGCGGGGATTCCTTAGAACTGGGCGCGCTCTTATCGATGTATTTGAGCATGAGATCACATTGCGTGTTGGGACGGAAGCTATTACCTTCAACCTAAATCAAACTTCGAGATACTCCTCCAATTATGATTGTGAGTCGGTGAATCAAATTGATGTCATCGATGTTGCTGCTGAGGAGTATGCTCGAGAGATTTTAGGTTTCATTGATGATTCTTCGAGTGAAAATCTCACTCAGACTTCTCACCCCATCATAGCCAATTCTTCTCCTTCCCTCACTCCGTTTGAGGGAAGTGACTTTATCTTAGAAGAAATGGAAGCGTTTCTCAAAAGTGATTCGATTCCCGATGGAGTCGATAGCCAAGAGATCGACCTTGAGAGAGATATTCTCCTGCTTGAAAAATTGTTAAACGAGGATCCCTCTCATCTTCAGGTTCTACCACAACAACTTCATAATGAGGAGGTCAAACATGTTGAGAAAACTGATGACTTCCCCGAGGTTGAACTTAAGGACTTGCCGCCTCATCTTGAATATGCATTTCTGGAGGGTGATGATAAATTACCCGTCATAATTGCCAAAGACTTAAGCGATGAGGAAAAGGCTGCTCTTATCAAGGTTTTGAAATCTCATAAACAAGCAATTGCTTGGCGTCTCTCAGATATCAAGGGCATTGACCCTGAGTTTTGCACTCATAAGATTTTAATGGAGGACGATTTCAAACCTGCGGTCCAACAACAAAGAAGGGTAAATCCAAAAATCCACGAGGTTATCAAACAAGAGGTTTTAAAACTTCTTGATGCCGGATTGATTTACCCTATCTCTGATAGTCCTTGGGTCAGCCCAATTCATTGTGTTCCAAAAAAGGGTGGCATTACCGTTGTCACAAATGAGGAGAATGAGTTAATTCCAACTCGTTTGGTTACGGGTTGGCGCGTCTGCATTGATTATCGCAAATTAAATGACGCCACTCGTAAGGATCATTTTCCTCTGCCCTTTATGGATCAGATGCTCGAGAGATTAGCGGGGAATGAGTATTATTGCTTCCTCGATGGTTTCTCGGGTTACTTTCAGATTCCCATTGACCCGCAAGACCAAGAAAAGACCACTTTCACGTGCCCCTATGGAACTTTCGCATATAAACGTATGCCATTTGGCTTATGTAATGCTCCGGGCACGTTTCAAAGATGTATGATGGCCATTTTTTCTGACATGATCGGAAAAACTATGGAGGTCTTCATGGACGATTTTTCGGTCATTGGGGATTCGTTTCAGACATGCCTCTCCCATTTAGACAATATGCTAAAACGTTGTGAAGACACAAAGTTATGTCTAAATTGGGAGAAGAGTCACTTTATGGTCAAAGAGGGCATTGTCCTCGGCCATAAAATTTCAAAAAACGGGATTGAGGTTGATCGTGCCAAAGTGGACGTCATTGCAAAATTACCTCATCCCACAACTGTGAAAGGTGTTAGGAGCTTTTTGGGTCACGCCGGCTTTTACCGTAGGTTTATTCAAGATTTTTCTAAAATCGCCCGGCCTATGACCCATCTCCTCGAAAAGGATGCTCCTTTTATCTTCTCCCCTGAGTGCATCGAAGCCTTTGAAACATTAAAGAAAAGGCTTACTGAGGCACCGATTCTTGTTGCCCCCGATTGGGACTTGCCCTTTGAGCTCATGTGTGATGCGAGTGATTATGCTATTGGGGCAGTCTTGGGGCAACGCAAAACAAAACATTTTCAGCCTATACACTATGCCAGCAAGACTATGACCGAGGCTCAAAGCCACTACACCACCACTGAAAAAGAATTGTTAGCTGTGGTGTATGCTTTTGAGAAATTCCGGCCATACTTGATTCTGACAAAAAGCATAGTGTATACGGATCACTCGGCTTTGAAGTACCTTTTTGCAAAACAAGATGCAAAGCCGAGACTTCTTCGTTGGGTTCTCCTCCTTCAGGAATTTGATATCATTATTCGTGATAAAAAAGGAGCTGAGAACCTAGCTGCTGATCATCTCTCCCGTCTTGAAAACCCCCACCAAGATGCTTTCGAGAAAAAGGAAATAAATGAAACATTTCCTCTCGAAACCCTCAATGCGGTTTCATTTCGTGGAGACTCTACTACCCCATGGTTTGCCGACTTTGCAAACTACCTTGCGGGTAATTTCATTGTGAAAGGGATGTCGTCCCAACAGAAAAACAAATTCTTCAAAGATGTAAAACATTACTTCTGGGACGACCCCTACTTGTTCAAAATCTGTGCGGATCAAGTCATCCGGCGGTGTGTGTATGGTCAAGAAGCCACTGAAATTCTTAAGGCTTGCCATGCTGGTCCCACGGGGGGCCACCACAATCCAAATTACACCGCCAAAAAGGTGTTTGACTCCGGTTTCTTTTGGCCCACAATCTACAAGGATGCCCATGAATTGGTCAAATCCTGTGACGCTTGTCAACGTCACGGGAATATTTCACAAAAGAATGAAATGCCACAAAATGCAATTCAAGTTTGTGAAATCTTTGACGTTTGGGGCATTGACTTTATGGGGCCATTTCCGTCATCTCATGGAAACAAGTATATACTCGTGGCAGTTGACTATTTGTCAAAATGGGTCGAAGCCAAAGCTTTACCCACAAATGATGCCCGAGTAGTTGTGAAGTTTTTGAAAGCTCTCTTTGCTCGATTTGGAACTCCACGTGCTATAATTAGTGATCGTGGTACGCATTTTTGCAATGACAAATTCGATAAAGTCATGCAAAAGTATGGTGTAACTCACCGTCTTTCTACTGCATACCACCCTCAAACAAGTGGACAAGTAGAAGTTTCCAATCGAGGCATAAAGAGAATTTTGGAGAGAACCGTTGGGGAAAATCGTGCATCTTGGTCGGATAAATTAGATGATGCACTTTGGGCTTTCCGTACGGCGTATAAAACACCCATTGGGTGTACGCCATATAAGCTTGTGTACGGGAAAGCGTGCCATCTTCCGATCGAGCTTGAGCATAAAGCCTATTGGGCTCTCAAGCATGCCAATTTCGACCTCAAAACGGCGGGTGATCATAGGAAAGTTCAACTGAATGAATTAAATGAACTTCGTGATCAAGCTTACGAGAACTCTTTGATCTATAAAGAAAAGACAAAGAAGATTCATGACTCCAAGATCAAAAACCGCATTTTCAATGTTGGTGATCGAGTCCTTCTTTTCAACTCTAGACTCAAGATCTTCTCGGGAAAGCTCAAAACCCGATGGACTGGTCCATTCACTATCGTTAAGGTTTATCCTTATGGCACCGTCGAGTTATCACAAAATGACGGCCCTAACTTCAAAGTGAATGGACATCGTCTAAAGCACTATTTTGGAGAGGACATACCACCCATGGTTGTCCCGGATCTCCAAACTTTCCCCAAGGACAATTGAATTCGGGGATCGAGTCAAGCTAGTGACTCGGTGAACAAAAATTAGCAACATATACGGGTTTTCACCCGTATTTCTGACTTCTTTCTATTTTCTACCACCCAAGTGTGGGGGAGTGGCCATCCCCCACCGTTTCAAAAGTAAATATGTTTCAAATTTCAATAATCATGTTTCGTATGTACATTATAAACTTTATCATTCAACTCCCGGGCTGTTAGGAAGAATTTATTACAGTTAATCATTCACAAGTGGTTAGCTTGCGTGGTAAACCTAACACAAGCCTGGGAGGTAGTGAGCAAAAAAAAAAAAAAAAAAAAAAAAAAAAAAAAAAAAAAAAAAAAAAATTGTATGTACAGATAAAATAAAGTGAAAAATACAAAACAAAATTCCACAGTTAGCTTCGAATATTATCCTTTTACGTTCACAGATTCGGCATAATAGCAGGAACTTTGAATATTGAGGGCAATATTCATTTCTAAGTGTGGGGGGGAAATTCTAGCGAATTTTATCGCAAAACACTTTCAAGTACCCCCATTTTAGGCCAAAAATTTTTCAAAATTTTTCACTTTATTCCAAAATTTTTGTGGTTATCAGTCCGCCAAAGTCTTAATGACAAAGGGATTGGCTAGTCCAGGAGCAAACGGCTCTTGGTAAAGACAACTCAAATCCGTTGATGGCTGGCAGTTTGCCCAAAATTGCATGGTTCCTCAACTCCCCCGCATCCTTATAAGCAAATGAGTTGGCTAGCCCACAAGATTATGGCTTGTGGTAAAGGCAGTGGAAAAACCATAATTGGTAATCAGCTCACCAAGATGTTGACTAGGTCCATCAAGATGCTGGCTAGTCCAGGAGCAAACGGCTCCTGGTAAAGACTTATCAAATCCGTTGACAGCTGGTGGTTTGCTCAAAATCACACGGTTATCAGGTGTGCCACAGTTCTTACACCTGGCTACTCCAGAAGTGATGGCTTTTGGTAAAGAGATTAAAATCCATCAAGTTTTTCTCAAAAGATTGCTAGGGACTAGCAATAGCTTAGTGTGGGGGATTGATGAGTGCTCAAACACTCATCATTTTTACCATATCTGGACTGCCAAAACATCCAAAAACACCCAAAAACGCATCAAAATACACAAATTACTCCAAAAGTGTGTTTTATATGTTTTAGATGCAAAATGTTTGAAAACAAATGAAAAACGAACAAAGTTTGCACAATTGGCAGTTTCAGTCCCCCAAGTTTCAAAATTTGGCAAAACTAGTCCCTGAAAGTTTAAAACGAAAGAAAAGTCAACCCAAGGCAAAGAAAAGTCAAAAATTATCGAAATAAGTCCTTGGGTGAAAAAGTTTGAGAAAATTACACTTTTACCCCTTAAAATCCAAAATTGACAAAAATGGTCCCTGGAGTTTTGAAGTTTGACAGATTTGGTCCCGGGTGAAATAATTTTGAAAGAAAATCACTTTTGGTCCTTGGAAAATCATAAATTGTCAAAAATGATATTTTGGTATAAGTTTGAGGAAATTACAACATGGGTCCCTCAAGTTTGGAAATATGGCAAAACAAGTCCCCCGGGTTTTTCAAAAATGGAGTTTACCTTTTATAACCCCTACACTATTTAGACTTGTCATAATTAGCCCTTGGGATACTTTGGATACATGTCAATTACACCCCTCATAATTTGGCCAAATTACACGAATGGTCCTTGTGATTCAAGTTACTAACCAAACCGGACCTAACCTAAAATAACTAATCCAAACCCACCCTAAATCTGATCCAGAAACAAAACCCACCAGGCCCAATCCCACCTTAGCCCACTACCACACCCCGTACACTCTCCCTCCCATTTTAAATAAAACCAAAAGTCAGACCTTGACTTTCAGACCCTCCCCTGCACTCAGACACCTCAGCTCACCACCACACTTTGGTGGTGGTTTGTGGGCAACTCAGTGGTCCATTCCACTTAAGTTTGGTTCCCATCAACCCCCCTCCTACCAGGGTGTAGGTTTGACCATTTTGTTTGACCTCTAGGCTTGTGGACCCCACCCTGCTTGGACCTTCAAGTTTGTCCCCAAAACTGCATCAGTCCCTTTTTACTTAAGTGCTTATTCAAGCTCTTTGGCTTATTCTATCTCATTTATTGCTTAATAAGTGCTTATCAGTGATTGTTATACTCAGAGAAACCAATCTCAATCAGTGTGGACCCCACAATTCTTCATTTGAGCTCATAACACTCCACAGTCAACAAAAGTCAACTGTGGGCTCAATAAGCACTTGAAGTGCTTATTCTGAGGGTTTTAACAAAAGTGTTTTTACTAAAGTTACTTGTTTTTATCTCATTATTAGTTTAGAAAAAGAAAAAATCAAAAAAAAAACCAACTTTACCAATAGTGATAGCTTCTATTTAATAGGATTTATCTATTTATTTTTCTTTTTAATTAATTTCTAAGTAATATGTCCCTTTTATATTTTTAGAAATTATATTTTAGGTTAAAATAATTTTACAAATTTTTCCAGATTTTTATTTTGTCATCTAGTGGTATTTCTAATTAATTTTAATTTAATTTAGTTTTAATTAATATTAATCAATTAAATAGCTTAATTAGTTTTTATATAGTATAACCTAGTTTTTATAATTTTTACAGCTTCTATTTTAGTTAAAATAATTTTATAAATTTTTCTAGAATTTTTACTGTTCATTTAATAGCTTAAATAATTTAAATAGTTTAATTAGATAATAATTAATAAGTAGAATAATAATTAGTTATTTAACTTAAAAATACATAAAATTAACTTTTTATAATTTTTTAGGATTCCCATGATGGTCAATTAGTTTTATAAAATTTTTCTTAATTTTCTAAGTCTTTTAAGTATTTTTAATAATTCTAATTAGTTTAATTAGTATTAAATAGATAATTAGTAAAATAATTAATATTAAATAATTAAATAGTGTAAAAATACTTTTTATTTTTCTTAAAATTTTCTTTAATTCTTAGGATTGTAAAAATTTCAATTTTACACTTTTAACCCTTTTCATCCTTCAGTTTTACTTTTTGTTTTGTGCGTCTGCTACGTTTTTTATTAAAACGTACGTTTTTAGTGTTTAGCTCAAATTCCCGTAATCTAAATTCCAGTAATCAGTCACGTAGCTTTCCTAAGCTATATTCGTTAAATAATTCCAAATAATTCTGATCAAAACCTTTTCCTGTGGATAATTACCCGATCACAAATACGCCAAGGTTACAATTCACACTTCAACGGGACTTAACGACCTGGTGATACCCTATATTACCCGGAGCATTGACCTAGGCTGTTTGACTTTGTTGACCATTCCTTGGTCAATTTAGGTTGACGGTTCAGGCTCAATCAGGTTTCCATACTATCAGTTTCTCGGATAGGGATGAAGTGAGCGGATTTTGTAAGACGATCGACTATGACCCAAATGGTGTCATGTCCGTTCGATGTCTTAGGGAGTTTTGTAACAAAATCCATCGTGATTCCTTCCCACTTCTACATGGGAATCTCAAGCTATATCAGTAAACCAAATGGTTTCTGGCACTCAGGCTTCACTTTGGAACATGTTAAACACTTGCCTACATATTCAGCAATATTTGCTTTCATGTTAGGCCACCAATAGTGTTTCTTCATATCCTGATACATCTTATCAGAACCTAGATGAATTGAGTACTTGGATTTATGGGACTCGTTCATAATCAAGTTTCTAAAATTACCAAAATATGGTAACCAACTCCGATTCATGATACAACGAGTTCCATCTGGACGGGCTTCAAAAGCCTTATCCATTCCTCGCAAGTTCTCAGACGGAAGATTTTCTGCCTTAAGGGCATCATTTTAGGCTCTAAGAATTTGAGAGGGTACGTTAGGATGAAGAGTCATAACTAAGGATCTAACCCTAAGAGGTTTGATTCGCTCCTTACGGCTCAAGGCATCAGCTACTACGTTAGCCTTGCCAGGATGATAACGAATCTCACAGTCGTAATTGGCGAGTAGTTCAATCCAACGATGTTGTCTCATGTTCAACTCTTTTTGATTTAAAATATGCTGTAAGCTTTTATGATCGGTGAAAACCGTACATTTTGTGCCATACAGATAATGTCTCCATATTCTAAGAGTGAACACAACAGCTCCTAATTCTAAATCATGGGTGGTGTAGTTTTTCTCATACATTTTGAGTTGTCGTGATGCATAGGCAATGACCTTATCCCTTTGCATCAGTACAGCTCCTAATCCTTGATGAGAGGCATCACATTAAATGACAAAATCATCGTTACCCTCAGGTAATGCCAATGTTGGAGCTTCGTACAACTTCGTCTTCAGAAGTTGGAAATCTAATTGTTGATTCTTTCCCTAGACAAACCTTGTGTTTTTCTGGGTTAACTCACTCAAAGATTTTGCAATCCTTGAAAAACCTTCGATAAACCTACGGTAGTAACTGGCTAATCCTAAAAATTGGTGTATATCGATGGGTGACATGGGAGATGGCCAATTACTAACGGCTTCTATTTTGGCGGGATCGACATGAATTCCTTGATTATCTATCAAGTGTCCGAGAAATAGCACGACGCTAATCCAAAAATCACACTTAGAGAACTTTGCATAAAGTTTCTCTTTTCTGATTAATTCAAGGATTATTCCCAAATGAGTAGCGTGCTCTTCCTCGTTATGAGAATAGATAAGGATATCATCTATAAACACTATAACAAATTTATCCAAATATGGTTTACATACCCGGTTCATGAGATCCATGAAAACCGCAAGTGCGTTTGTTAAACCAAATGGCATCACTTGAAATTCATAGTGTCCATACCTTGTCCTGAATGCGGTCTTAGGGATATCCTCTTCCCTAACTCTCAGTTGATGATAACCAGATCTTAAGTGGATTTTAGAATAGACGCGTGACCCTTGAAGTTGGTCGAATAAGTCATCGATCCTGGGTAATGGGTAACGATTCCTAATGGTGAGTTTATTCAAAATGATAATCGATACACATCCTAAAAGATCCGTCTTCCTTCTTTACGAATAAGATAGGAGCTCCTCAGGGTGATGTACTCGGACGGTTTGGTTGGGGGTAAGGGTTCATACGATTATTGGTATTGGTGTTAGGGTTATGAAATTTGTTGTTATTGCTAAAAGATCTCCGATCATCGAACTTTCATTTATTATCTCGGGGCTCTGGCACATACCTGATCCACTAACCTTTGAGTGATGGTTATAGCTTCCTATAAGCTTTGAGGTTTAGAGGCAGTAACATTCCCTTCTATACTAAAAGGCAAACCTCCAATAAAAACTTCCATTGTCTTTTCAACAGTTGGCACCACTATGGGACACAACCTGAAATCTCCTAATGTAAGTTTTTATATCATTCCCCTTGACTGTCAAGTTATAAAATTCATCCTTCATTTTCTTGACCTCAGTCCGAGGGCAGTATTTCTTAATTAGAAGATTCTTAAACTCAGTCCAGGTGGTCTTATAAGCTTCCTCAATACCCCTTGGTTGGGCATATGAGTTCCACCAGGACAAAGCCTCTTCTGTAAAAGTACCGGTAGCAAACTTGACTTTACAGTCCTCACTACAGTTGCTATGGGCAAACACTGAGTCGCTTCGTTGGAACCAGCGGACCAATCCTATAGCACCTTCTGAACCTTTGAAATTGAAAGGATAGCAGCTCATAAATTCCTTGTAGCTACTCTTCTTCGTTAAAGGAATTTCACTAGGCTCGAGGTTTCTAGGGGGTTATCGGCGTTAGCCATGTTAGCAGCTCTGGATTCTAATGCCGCAGTCACACTGTCAGCAACTAGTTGCCTAATGGCTTCCGGAGTCATGGCAGAGGTAGTAGACGTAGATGTTCTTCTAGTTGGTGTCATTCTATCACTAATTGATAGATAGCCAGGAACAAGAAGGATATCATAAGTCGGGCATAATATAAAATTATGAGAATTCCAATAGAGATATTTCGTTCGATACAAGTTCTAACTAATAGAACATTGTAGAGGGAAGACGGAGGATTACGAAAGGAATAATATCATAAGTCGACCATAATGACGATTATGAGATCGATGTAGCTATTCTTACAATGTCCTAACTAATAGAACATTACGAGGAGACGGAAGATTAGGAATACAAGTTCTAATGCTTAGAATGTTGTAGGATAGAACGGAGGGATGGAAGTCTAAACTAATGATGGGAATCCTAATGAGCACTAAGTTTTCTAGGATCTAACTTAAGGACTCGGTATGATCAATAGTGAAATATCTAAATTCCTAGTCATAAATTCCTTAAAGAAATAGTCGGATATAACTAATCTAACTGGGAATAAAGAACCTATTCATGATGACGTAAACTCGTTATAAGATTCGGAATCTAAGTTTCTAGGTCTTAGGGTAGGCTTAGGATATCTAGAAGGTATAAAGTCTATAGTGATTCTAAATCTACCAAAATGTAATACCTAAGAAATCTTATTACGGGATAGTCAACTAGGTATGGGGAAATACTATAACCTCAATATATTAGAAGCAGCTAGCACACTTATCTTACAAAGTGAAACCTTAACAGGTACACTTATTTATGCTACATGTCTAAAACTTATTCTAGGTCATAAGTTACCACACTACTGGCCTTATTTGCTATTCTTAAGTTCCTGAATGACATCTAAGAGATTTCTTATATCTGACTTATGATTAACCTGAAGGTCCTCTATTATCATTTCAAGGGTAGAAAGCCTAACATGAGCTAGTATAACCTCATCAGCATACCCTTCTTGTTTCTTTTGTAACTTATCAATTTGACTATGGGCTTTTTCTAGTTTAGAGGCTAATCTATCAAAGTCCTTTTGTATAATAACTCTACCTTTTCATAAACCGTAAATCTTAGTTTCTATTTCCTCGATACGCTTTAAGGATAACTGACCTAAGTGATCTATAATTCTTCTATTTGTTCCTCATGCCTTTCTAAAGGAATCTTATACGAACTACATCCTATTTCAAATCTAGGGGGTTTAGGTGGTATAATATGGATTTTCTTACGGGATGGGGTAACTATTTCTGGAATGTAATAGTCTCGGGGTTTAACAGATAAGGGTGGTGGATCTAAGGGAACTAAAGGAATTTCACCATTGCATGCTTGCATATAACCGTTATGTGTTTTCATATAAGGATCAATTGGGTAGGTGTTGTTTGATTACTTGTTTATCAGTTTAATCATTGAAGATAAGTTATCATTTTAATCATTCAATATGTCTATGTGTTGTTTGATTACTTGTTTATCTTTTCTGTACTTTATCTTTTCAAGCATGTATCCCCCTCACAGGGTTTGTAAAGCATTTAAAAAGTGAGTCTATGAAACTCACCTGGGATTAGAGATAAGTATGGGTGCTACTGGACGGTCTGCTCATGTAACCTGGTGTAGTGTGTATGCCAAGCCTGAGTGGGTGTATTCTAAGTTCTACTAAATAAGTATTCTTAAGGTTTCTAGATGTAGATATAACATAACACCGTTCAGGCCATTGTAATTCAGAAGTATAACTCTTCACATGAAGCTCCCTACTATTGTATTATGTATAACATAATACCGTTCGGGCCATCATAATTCAGAAGTATATAACTCCTCACATAAATCTCCCTACTATTGAGTCATGTTGTTATATGCTTAAGTTATAAATAGAACACACCATCGTTTGGGCTATCATAATCTAGAGGTCATGTAGTAAACGTTTGAGGAGCTAGGGCACTTTAACTCGTAAACCCAGCAAACTCGTCAAAACGAATACCCAAATGAAACCCCTCACATAAAGCTCCCTACCATTGTGTTACGTTTTATTTAAGTAATATATGGTTTTATATTTATGAAAATACTTCAAATATACCCTTAAGTTTAATAATTTACATAATATACCCTTAGCCTAATAACTTTTACGTTTTTAGTCCTTAACGAATATAACTATATATAACTATATCCTTATGCTATATAACTTTCCAAAATAGTTCATAATGCTTTATCCTTCTAATATATGGCAAAAACAGTCCCTAGACCTAATATTTTCAGAAAGTTACAATATATACCCCTTGCATGAAAACATTTACAAAACTAGTGCTTTTTCTACATAAACTATATTTTTATAAAACAAGAAGCTATCCTAGCTTATGATTAACTAATACAAGCCTATTAAAGTATCCTAGACCAGATCATGGCTCATGAAATGGGCTGGTTGCATGCAAACATGGTTTCGACTCAAATTAGAGTTTAGAAATGAAAACAAGCAAAAGAAAATGACCAAGGCTCATTCAAGGGTTCTTAGGTGATCTAATAATCCTATATAGCACGCTAGGTCAGACTAAAGCAAATGATCAAAGTTTAAGCTTACTTGGGTCAAAATAGGGGTAACGAGTGGGTTAGGGTTTTCTAGTTTGGATTTTACTTCGACAGGGGTTCTAGGCTTGCTTTGCTCAACTCCTACTCTTACTAGGGCTTCTATACTACTGAATGTGTGAGTTGAAGAAGTGAGAAAGGTGTGATTTGAAGTGGTGAGGGGATGGGGGTATTTATAGGGCTCGACAAGGAGTTGTACTCGACAAGGAGTAGTAAGCAAGAACTGGTTTCATGGTGTGTCATAATGAGGAGGGGTTGACTAAATACAGCTACTAGTGACTCTTAGGACCTAGGAGATGTGACTTAAGGAAGGCTAGAAGTAGCTAGCATTGGTGGTGAGTGGTGGTTGGACCTTTGGAGGTCGCGGCCACAAGGAGGTCACAAGGAGGTCAAATGGTGGTGATGGTGGTGTATGGTTGGTTTCTTGGGAAGGTCAAGGTGGTGGATAAGCTACTAGGTTGGTACCTTAAGGTGCTTAAGGTGCTTAAGTAGCTTATTTCTAAGTTTAGGGTTTAGTTTAAGCTTAGTCTTGCTTAGTGAGTGATTAGGGTCTAGCTTATGTTCTAGTGCCTAGATTAGGGTCCAATGAGTGCTTAGTGACTTAGATTAAGTTCTAGGAATCTTACACTAAGTGGTGGTAGCTTATACTAGAGATTCGGGAAGGTTTTGACCTAGCTCCGGGACTTTAAAGCCTATTTAGGGTTCTAAGCTTAAAGGACTTGTACTATGAGCTATGACTAGTGGTACTAGGGTTTTGGTAAGGTAATGTAGCTAAGATATCATATACATGATCCTTTAACACTTTCAAACTAGTTTGGTTGAGAAATTAGGGTTTTAGAGAGAACCGTAAACATATAGGGCTGGTTAGGGTTTGTAATAGCTATAGTATACTAGAGTGATAGAATACTTATTGAAATGATGTTTAGAACTCAGGCTTGACATACTAGGAGGTTTACAAGGCATAACCTTGATGATATTTGGCAATAGTGGTTAAGTGAGTCGTCTAGAGGGCTATGTAAGCTACTTTACATAGTAGATATGTGTAACGAGACTTACAGGTATTTGTAATGAAATAGGTGTTGAGATATAGTGGAGAAATGTATCCTAGTTTTATGATAAGGCATAATGAGGATAGCTAAGGCATAGTGGGGATAGCTAAGGCAAAAATTTTACCCTGAAAAGTGTTATATCGATAGTATGAGTATACTGACCTAGATGAGTTTTGTGAGATGTTACAGCTAAGTTCTTATATGTATTAGCTTAAACGTACCTCCATCGTATACTTTGTATGTTAAGAAGAGACTTTTGTTTCCCGTCATGTGTTTGGAGCAACTATTATCTTTTACCTATTCATTTGGCTCAAATCGACCTTTAAGCATACCTAGTTTAATAACACAAAAACTCAAACATTTTGTCCCCGTTATCTCATGGGTCTATACATGTTAGTGTCAAACATTCTAGCCAATTGATGAGTATGTGGCATGAATTCAAATGGTGAGTAAACTCCCCAAGGCATGAAACGTTGTTGATGACTAGTGTTCCAAGACATAGGATATAGATGTTGTTGTGTTAGAAAATTTTCTCTTCCCCTAGGCTGAGGTGTTTTTGATCTAGGCTGAGAATTAACACTCTTCTAGGTGCAGGTGTTGTTGATCTAGAGTCATTCTTAACATAGCCTAAACCATGCTTAAGTGAGGGCTTTAACAGTTGTATTTGTTTGTTTTCATTAGTTGATGTTTTCTTACTAACTACAACAAGATCGGTTCTAGATGAAGTGTTAAGTTTTTAAATTTTCTTTTCTCCACTAGCCTTAGACTCTAATTGTTCATAGCTAATCTCAAATTTTGGTTTAAGGGCTTCACGACGCATGTTAAATAATTCTGACATATTTTTGCACTTCGGCGGATCCACGGATCCGTATAATACGGATCCATCCAGTGAATTTATGGATCCGTGGGGTACCAAAACATCAGGACTTCCCTTCAAATTTTTTACCTTTGATTGCGCCTGTTGACGCTTCATTTACGTTAAATCCTAATCCTACTTTATCATTAGGATTTTTACCTTCAACCATTATATTCTTTAATGTATGCCTACTGTTTTCAAATTGTACAACTTTTGACGTGTTCTTTTCAACCTTAAATTGTGACTCTTTTAGTTTTGTGTTCTCTAATTGTAGGGCTAGACATGACTCACATTCTATGGCTTTGTTACTCTCTAGTGTTTTTATTTTCTCTTTTAACTCAACTTTCTCGTTTTCTAGTCGTTTTCTAATGACTTTCATATCTTTGTTTTTAAGTATGATTTTTAGACTAGTTTCATACATTTTATCATATTCTTTTTGCATAGTATCATCATATATAAAAGATGCTTCATCACTATAGTAAGATAGATTGAAAAATACCTCGTTAGATGATTGAGCCATGAGAGTCATTTTCTCCTTGGTCTTTTCGTGGTCCTCTTCACCACTATCACTCTAAGAATCTCCGACAAAAGCCTTTTGGTCCTTGCTTCTAGGTGGTTTTGGACAATCACCAATGAGATGATTCAGGGTCTTCGCATCTATAGCATTTCTGATCATTTTTTTTCCTTTCTTTTCATCTCGGCTGTGGAAAACTAGAAGGGGGGGGGATTGAATAGTTTTACGTCTTTTTAATTTGTTATAAAATATTGCTTGAGTGTTTTCTTTACTTTCAAAAATCTAGATTCGATATTATGTGATCTCAAGTCTTGCACAATATAAACAACAATAAATATGTATGATATAGCAATAATAATGTAAGTAAAGAAATAAATAAGATATGGAAAAATCGAACCGCGAGACAAGAGATTTATAATGGTTCAGCTACAAGGACACCTTCCTTGCCCTACTCCACTCCCCGAGCACCTAACTTGAGAGTTTTCTTCACTATGTCAACAAGCTCCCTTATGGTGGAGAAAACCTTACACACCAATATACACACCACAACTTCGTCACAACTTGATCACACCTTGTACACAACAACTTCACACCTACCTATCTTCACACCTATCTACTTCACAACTATCTTCTTCACAACTATCTACTTCACAACAATCTACTTCTCAACAATCTACTTCCCAACAATCTTCTTCACAACTATCTACACACTAAGCTAATCTATCTTCTATCAAATATTCACAACAAATAACACAAAGAAATATATGTAATTAAAGATGCTCAAACAACTTGGATGTGGAGGTCACAACAAGTTGTAATACTTCTTGTCTTGAAGGCTAGAAGTATTCTTCTCTTGCACTTGAGAGGTTGATGTTTGGATCACTTTGAAACAAAGATTTATGTATGTATGATCAAAGGATTTAAAGAATAGAAATGGAGATCTAGAACAGAAAGTTTAGGAGTGCAAAAGGTCAGAAAAATCTGTGAAATGAACCAATATTTATAGGCAAACAATTTACTGTTCTGGAGCGTGGCCGGTCCCCTTAATCATTAAGGGGGCCGCCTATGAATTAAGGGGGCCGCCCCCTCTAGAACGCTGGAATTGTTTGTCCTTTTGTGAGGAAGGTTTTTCTAGATAATATTTGCCATTTTTGGTTGGAAATTTGAAATCATATATTTATAATGAATTAAACATATTCTTTTAATTCCAAAAGTGATTTTATAAAAGATATAAAATGTTTATGACATTTTATAAAAGTTCTAGTGACTTTGAAAATTTTCCTTTGATCATAAATTGCAATAAACACTTTGTTTATTCATACCTTAAGTGATTTGGATGTAAAGAGAGATATTTATCACTTGTTTATGTCATAGATTTTAGTTCAATGAGTTTATGTTTTGTAATTATCAAAACATAGAGATATTGTTAATGTGTTAACAATGTTTTTAGACATTATTTATGTCAACAATCTCTCCCTTTTTGATGATTACAAAACCTTAAACTCATTAGGTCTAAAAAATTAATTTTTAGACAAGTATTTTAGAGTTTAATATTCTCTTCTCTCCCTTTTTGTAAAATCAAAAAGGTTAACCCGATTAAGCTTCACAAAAGAAGTTAAACGGGTAGAAAGCTCCCCCTTGATGTATGCTCCCCCTCATTTGAGAGCACCAAGGAAACGAGCTATGGAATGCTTGGCTATAAAAAATATGTGTGGAGAACAAGACATATATATATATATATATATATATATATATATATATATATATATATATATATATATATATATGCAAAGCAACAATAATGCAAATAAAAATAGATTCATTCAAGCATATATGAGATGATCATAGAAATGATCATCATTACAACATTCAATATGCTTGAAGCATATTGATTACAATAAAACAACATAGTCCTAAATTGCCAAAGAGAGCACTTGGACTTGCTTGCAACCCATGGTTGAGTGTTTTATTTGCTTGAGAGGAACATAAGCATAGGGCTTAGTTGTTTGATGGAGAAGGATATGGCGTGGGGTATGGAGCGGAAGAGGTGGATCTCATGATGTTGTATCGTGTCAAGGGTGGTATTGGATGAGGACGAGTGAGAAGATATTCGATCCAAGAAATATCTTCTCTCTAGTAGAGGATTTGCTTTTGAAGGAAGATGCAACAAGGGAAAAAGTGAGTGTGGTTTGTAACTTGATCCAAGTTGAGAGAGTGAGGTAGGGAATTTGCATAGGGTGATGATGGAGGTTGCCCTTTGTTGTGTTGTGCAAGATGCATAGCAAGGAGATCACTAAGATCATGGATTTGGTTTATTTCATCACGGAACTTTTGCTTTTCCGTGGCAATGTGGAGAGAATCATTGTGTTGATATGGATGAATTGGGGTTGTGTAGTTGGAATTGAAATTGTTGGAAGTGTAGTTTGATGGTTGATCAAACTTGTATGGATCATTATAAGTGGTTGGAGGTTGAGATGTGTAGTTTGGCATTAAAGTGGATGTTTGGCCAATGTTGTATGGTTTGTAAAGAGGATCAAATGAATGTCCTTGTGGGTTTGGTGTAAAGTTTGGGAAGTAAGTAGTTGGAGGTGTTGAGTGATTTCTAACTTCATTGGTTATGATGGATTTGTTTCGAGGGCTTTTTATTTGCCAAACGGGTTTCTCAGTCATCCTTGCTAGCCTTGAGGCTTTTGGTTTTGGTTTGTTTGGAGAGGTCATGATGGGATGAATGGAGAGTTTTGAAGATTGGGATATTTATATTGTAATATTTGTGTGTTTATGGATGGATAAGGTTTGTTTGGGAGATTAAGACAAAATATGTTGGTGAAAATTGGGAAATGTAGGTTGAAATGGGCTAAAAAGCAGAAAAGATTTTGTAAACCCGACCATTAGATGGCCGATCCCCTTAATTAGGGGGCGGTCCCTATGATGATTAAGGAGGCGCCTTACATAATTAAGGGGGCCGCCCATCTGGTGTTTTCCAGATTGCCAGAATTGGGTTTTTGGCAGAAAATTTGCTGAAAGGTTGTGTTTTTGGATTTGGATTCAAGCAAGTTCAACTCTTTGAGGCAATATAGCATCTAATCTAATCATAATATAGCATACATGCAAAAACATTTAATTAATAGAGCAAACAAGCAATAAATAATAATCTAGAAGAGACAAGTAAAGGCAAGGGCACTAAATCATCCTAGAGTAACTATCTTAGATCAAAGGCAAAGGCAACTAATGAGTGAAAAACTAGTGATGGAACAAGATGACAACATTGTGAGTGATTTTGTCCTAGTGTGTGCCTATATGCAACAAATGTGGAGTTGTGATTGTTTCGACTCCTAAATGCAAATAAGTAAACTTCCTATGAAACAATCCAAAATCTCCTTGATTTGATTTTTGCTCGATTCATGAATGTCAATGATATATATTAGATTATATATTTTGACAATTTATGTGAGAGTTTATGCATGATTGAAGAAGAAAAGGAAAAAGGTGTTAGCATTTGTCAATAATGCAAGGAAAATGATTTTCATGTAATTCCTAGATGTGAAAATATTTTTTTAAAGAGAATTTGATTGGGTTTTACAAGAGAGTATATGCAATAAAAAATGAGGTTTCCCAATCTTTAATTTTGTGCGAAATAGATTCCCAGACTTAGATATGGAGAGGTGGAAGAAAAATATATTTTATGCAAGTAAAAATTAGTGTAAATGCAATAGAATTTAGTCAACTTGTTCCATCATTCCTAATCCTAAACGCAAGTGGTTGAATAGTTCACGCTTAAGGGGTTTAGTGAATATATCCGCAATGTTATCTTCCGATGCAACCTTTTCTATAGATATGTTTCCTTTTTGTACATTATCCCTAAGGAAGTGGTGACGTATTTCTATATGCTTAGTCCTAGAGTGTTGAACCGGATTTTTACTTAAATCTATCGCACCTTTGTTATCGCAAATAATAGGAACATTTTCTAACCTAATGCCATAGTCTATGAGAGCTTGTTTCATCCATAGTGCTTGTTGACATGCCTTTCCAGCGCTTACATATTTGGCTTCAGTGGTAGAAATAGCAAGAGCGGTTTGCTTCTTTGAAAACCAAGATGTTAGACAACATCCCATAAAAGTGCAAATACCGCTAGTGCTCTTTCTATCTTCGTAGTCTCCCGCATGATCCGAATCCGCATAGACGATGGTTTCTATGCCGGATCCCTTAGGATACCATAATCCTAAGTGTATAGTGCCTTTAATGTATCAGAAGATACGCTTAACCGCTTCTAGGTGAGAGGTTTTGGGATCCTCTTGAAAGCGGGCACAAAGGCAAACACTAAACATGATATCGGGTCTACTTGCCATTAAGTATAGTAAGCTACCTATCATTCCTCTATACTTAGTATTATCTACAGACTCACCTTCATCATCCTTTGTGAGTTTCACTTCCGTAGACATGGGAGTTTTCATGGGTTTTGAGTCTTCTAGGCCAAATTTCTTAAGCATTTCCTTAATGTACATAGATTGGTTAAAGAATATTCCATCTTCTAATTGTTTTATTTTTAATCCTAGGAAGAAGTTTAGTTCATCCATCATACTCATCTCGAACTCATCATGCATGATTTTCGCAAATTCATCACACGTTTCTTGACAAGTCGATCCAAATATAATGTCGTCAACATATATTTGAACAATGATGAGATTTGGGTCTTTCTTTTTAGTGAAAAGAGTGTTATCTACCATTCCCATGGAATAATTATGTTTAATAAGAAAAGCTTTTAATCGATATAAAGCTTTCTTTAACTTATAAACATAATCAGGTTTTGCGAAGTCAATGAATCTTGGAGGTTGTGCCACATAAACCTCCTCATTGATAAAACCGTTGAGGAATGCACTTTTCATGTCCATTTGGAACAACTTAAAGTCTAGGGCGCATGCATAGGCAAGTAATATCCTAATAGATTCTAGTCTAGCTACGGGAGCATAAGTTTCGTCATAATCAATTCCTTCTTGTTAATTATAACCTTGGGCAACTAACCTAGCTTTGTTCCTAGTTACTATTCTATTTTCATCTAACTTATTCCTATATACCCATTTAGTTCCTATGATGGTCATGTTCATTGGATTTGGGACTAATTACCAAACATCAGTTGCCTTAAATTGGTTTAATTCTTCTTGTATGGCTATAATCCAACTTTTATCTTTTAATGCTTCATTAATATTCTTAGGTTCTATTGCCTAGAGGAAACAAAAGAAGTTATTTTTATCCTGGGCTTGTGACCTAAGGGTTCTTTGATTAAGATGTCTTATTATGTTATCTAATGGATGTGATTTAGATTCTTTAATATTTACAATTTCGTTATTTCCTAAGTTTATGTCTTCATTATCATTTCCTATGAGGTTTGTTTTACTAACCTCAATAGCTTCATCTTCGACTAAGTCGTCATCTTCTAAAGGTAATGTTTTAGGAGGTGGTGGTGTTTCATCAAATATTACATTTAATGATTCTTCTACTTTCAAAGTGTGTTTGTTAAGTATTATATATGCTTTACTATTTTGTGAGTACCCTAAAAATATTCCTTCATATGATTTTGGGTCAAACTTAGTAAGATAATCCTTAGTGTTTAAAATATAACATTTACTTCCAAATACCCTAAAGTAGTTTAAGTTAGGTTTTCTACCTCTTAGTAACTCATAAGGAGTTTTTCCTAAAATTCTCCTAATTGATACCCTATTAATAATATATGTTGATGTATCTACAGTGTGAACCAAAATTTTTGTGGAATGGATTGTATATTTAACATTGCTCTACTCATTTCTTGTAGTGACCTATTTTTTCTTTCTACTATGCCATTTGATTGAGGAGTACGAGGAGCGGAAAAATTGTGAGATATTCCATTTAAATCACAATATTTTCCGATTTGTACTTCGTTGTCAAAATTCCCTACCATGGTCCGTCCTAATGGCTACTATTGTGCATCCTAATTTATTTTGAATCATTTTACTAAATATTTCAAATTTTTCAAAGGCTTGGGTTTTGTCACTTAAGAACCTAGTCCACGTGTTTCGTGAATAGTCATCTACTATTACTAAGGTATACTTGTTTCCTCCATAGCTCCGCACAGCAGATGGACCAAATAGATCCATATGTAATAATTCTAGGTACCTAGTAGTGGATACTATATTCTTAGCTTTGTGACTAGCATGAACTTGTTTTCCAATTTTACATGCATCACAAAAATGCTTGTCATATCTTAGGTTAGGCAAGTTTCTAACCAGTTCTTTAGAGGCCAAAGACTGTATTTTTTGCATGTTTTCATGTCCTAATCTCCTATGCCACAATGTGGAATTTTCGTCTAGGGTTGTTAGGCATATCCTATCTTTAGGTTTGTTTCCTAGTTTCATAACATATATGCCTCCTTTCCCAATTCCTCTACCTATGATCTTTCCATTCTTAACTATTTTGCTATCCTCTTCAGTAAAGGTAACCCTACATTTATTGTCGCATATTTGGCCTATACTAAGCAAGTTATATGTTAAATTATCTACATGCTCAACATTTTCAATAGTAAGTGAGTCTTGAGAAATCGTACCTTTGCCAATGATTTTTTCACGCAAGTCACTACCGAAAATAACGTTACCTCCATTGTATGCCTTATACGTAGAAAATAGCTTGCGGTTCCCCGTCATGCGCCTCAAACATCCGCTATCCTTGATCCATTCGTCAGGCTCCAAGTCTATTCCTAAACATATTTCGTCGGTTGCTTTGGCCACAAAACATTTTTCGTCTCTTGGTTTTTCCACTTCTTCTTTGTCACTATCACTCCATGTTCCACTAACAAAGGCGCCATGATTTTCATAACCCGGTGGCTTTAGACATTCACCAATGAGATGATTTGGACTTCCACATCTAAAGCACTTTCTTTTCCTGTAGTTATCACTTCTATTCTTTGGAACGACTTTCTTTCGTCTCGTGGTAATCTAGTGAATCTTCCTCGTCTTTTGAAGAATTTCTTGAATTCTCTTACGGCCATTGCATATTCTTCGTCTTCACTCTCGTCACTTGAGTCATCATCGTCACTAGGTTCCTTTTTGGATTTTAGAGCAATGGATTTGGTTTGTTCTTTCTTGACTTTGACCGTTTTCGAATCTCTTCTTTTAATTTCTTCATGGACCTTCCAGTTGCCAATAAGTTCATCAAGTGATAATGTCATCAAATTCTTTGATTCTTCAATTGTCGTGACCTTGGCTCGCCATTTTGGATGCAATGCCCTAAGAAATTTCCTAACACAATTTTTACTAGAAAATGTCTCATCAAGTGTTTTTAAACTTGTGATAATAGTGTTAAATTTAGCAAAGGCATTGTCAATTGATTCCTCTTTTGAAATCGTAAATTGTTCATATTGTTGTACAAGAAGATCTATTTTATTGTTTTTGACTTGACTATTACCTTGGTGAGTAATAAATAGGGATTCCCAAATTTCTTTGGCGGTTTTACACATAAAAATTCTTTCATATTCTTTACGTGGTAAAGCATTATAAATTACCATTTTAGCTTCATTATTTTTAGCTAGTTTCTTTTTCATATCATCCTTTTGTTTTTCAAAAGGTACAATTTCATCCATTTTAGTTTCCGGATTTTGTTGAGTAGGAGGAAAATCACCAAAGGTAATAACATGCCAAAGATCAAGATCTTTAGATTTCACATAACTTTCGAATCTATTTTTCCAATATAAAAATCCATCACTTTCAAATAGTGGTGGTCTTTGCATAGATTGCCCTTCTAAATATTTTTCAGATTCCATAGATCATTACAAGTTTTAAAATATAATATATTTTAAAAATCTTGCTAGACGTGGCTCTAGATACCAATTGTGGAAAACTAGAAGGGGGGGGGGGGGTTGAATAGTTTTACGTCTTTTTAATTTGTTATAAAAGATTGCTTGAGTGTTTTCTTTACTTTCAAAAATTTAGATTCGATATTATGTGATCTCAAGTCTTGCACAATATAAACAACAATAAATATGTATGATATAGCAATAATAATGTAAGTAAAGAAATAAATAAGAGATGGAAAGATCGAACCGCGAGACAAGAGATTTATAGTGGTTCGGCTACAAGGACACCTCCCTTGCCCTACTCCACTCCCCGAGCACCTAACTCGAGAGTTTTCTTCACTATGTCAACAAGCTCCCTTATGGCAGAGAAAACCTTACACACCAATATACACACCACAACTTCGTCACAACTTGATCACACCTTGTACACAACAACTTCACACCTATATATCTTCACACCTATCTACTTCACAACTATCTTCTTCACAACTATCTTCTTCACAACAATCTACTTCTCAACAATCCACTTCCCAACAATCTTCTTCACAACTATCTACACACTAAGCTAATCTATCTTCTATCAAATATTCACAACAAATAACACAAAGAAATATATGTAATTAAAGATGCTCAAATAACTTGGATGTGAAAGTCACAACAAGTTGTAATCCTTCTTGTCTTGAAGGCTAGAAGTATTCTTCTCTTGCACTTGAGATTTTGATTTTTGGATCACTTTGAAACAAAGATTTATGTATGTATGATCAAAGGATTTAAAGAATAGAAATGGAGATCTAGACAGAAAGTTTAGGAGTGCAAAAGGTCAGAAAAATCTGTGAAATGAACCAGTATTTATAGGCAAACAATTTACTGTTCTGGAGCTTGGCCGGTCCCCTTAATTAGGGTCCGGTCCCCTTAATTATTAAGGGGGCCACCTATGAATTAAGGGGGCCGTCCCCTCCAGAACGTTGGAATTGTTTGTCCTTTTGTGGGGAAGGTTTTTCTGGATAATATTTGCCATTTTTGGTTGGAAATTTGAAATCATATATTTATAATGAATTAAACATATTCTTTTAATTCCAAAAGTTATTTTATAAAAGATATAAAATGTTTATGACATTTTATAAAAGTTCTAGTGACTTAGAAAATTTTCCTTTGATCATAGATTGCAATAAACACTTTCTTTATTCATACCTTAAGTGATTTGGATGTAAAGAGAGATATTTATTACTAAATACTTGTTTACGTCATAAATTTTAGTTCAATGAGTTTATGTTTTGTAATTATCAAAACATAGAGATATTGTTAATATGTTAACAATGTTTTTAGACATTATTTATGTCAACATCGGCTTTTTCGAGTTGACTTCTTTTCATCTCGAGGTTGTCTAACAAATCTACCTCTTCTCTTGAATAACTTTTTGAAGTCCTTCACAGCCATTGCAAAATCCTCATCATAATCACTATCTGATGACGACGTTTCCTCATCACTTGACTCTTTCTTAGCTTTCAAGGCAATCGACTTCCCTTTGTCTCTTTTGCCTCTAATCACTTCTAAGTCTTTCTCTATGATCAACTCATAAACTTTCAAATTTCCAATGAGCTCATCTAGTGAAAGTGTTGGTCCCTTTTACTTGGTTAATAATAACAAAGATGTAAATGATTAACAACGAAGAAAACGTAAAGAAAAGAGACACAGTATTTTTCAACTTTTACTCCTCGATTATGCTACCTATTTATACACAAGTAAATACTTACATATTTTGTCTCTGTTACAATAGACTATATTGGGTAAAGGACAATGTGCCTTTCTGATGCACAGTGATGACACCATCCTGACATTATGCCATTCAGGGAAAGTTTGACTTCAGGTTGATAAGGACACCTGTTGAAACATTCAAACATTTCCTGCTCTATCCTGCCCATTCTTCAGTCTTCAGATCTTCAGTCTTTAGTCTTCAGACTTCAATAGTTGTTGAGGATTCCTGGGGGTTCAGTGAGTTATTATCATCCTCACTGAACCCATCACCTTCTTCTTGGCTTAGATGCCACTCGCTGAGTGATTGGCTCTAAATGGTCAACCTAAATCGACCAGGTAAATGGTCAACAAAGTCAAACACCTTAGAGTCAATCTCCGTGGAAGTATAGGGGTTTCCCCGGGTCGTTATGTCCCAGCGAGGTGTGATGGTATCAAAAACGGGTTTGTGATCGGGTGAATTTGGACAGAAAGGTAAGGAATTTGATTTGTATAATTACACTAAGAGATGAGGAATAAAAAATAACTTAGAAACACTACATGAAGAATTACTGATGATCAGATACACTAAAAACGTGAGCTAAGTCTAAAAACACGTTCGTTTGATTTAATTCTACGTAGACGTACGAAATAAAACGCTAGTTTTTATGAAATAAAATACCTACGGATATTAAAATTATATTTGTACAATCCTAATGATAAAAGAAAATTTTTAGAAAAATAAAATTAATTTTTACACTATTTATATAATTATTATTAATTAATTACTAATTATTAACTAATTAATAATATTTAAAATACACTAATTATGAATTTAAGCTAGAAAAATGAAAATTTAATTCTAAAATAATATAAAAGTAAGTTTAAAACTAAAAATATATTTTTCCTACTTTTTCTCTATTTATTATTAATTAATTAAGATTTAAATGCTAATTAAACTAATTAAATTAAAGAAAAATAACAAATGAATCGTAAAAATTATAAAACTTTTTCTAAAAATATTTTATGACATTTAAAACCTAGGAAAAATATAAAAACATAGGAGTACTTAATAAAAACTATTTATACTATTTAATTATCTAATATTAATTAATTATTAATAAAATTAATATTAATTATTAAAAATAGCAAATGAAAAGAGAAAAATCTAGAAAAATTTATAAAATTATTTTAAACTATCAGGAACTCAAAAAAAATATAAAAATAGATATTGCTTATAAATAAGAAGAAAAATAAGCCAAAAGGGCTTAAATAGAAGCTATCACTTTTTTAAAGTTGGATTTTTCTAAATTTTTCTTTTACAAATCTATTAAACTACTGAAAATAAGAACTTTTTGTGAAGGCACATTGATTGGAACTTATAAATAAGCAGTGTGCAAGGAAATAAGCTCAACAGTGGATTTTTGGAACTTGAAAAGCTATGGTACAAGCTACACATTAAGAACTTGAGGTAAGACTAGATATACACAACTAAGATACACACAAAACAAGCTACAAGAACTGAAATACCACACTCACTAAGCTGATAAGCCCAATAAGCACTTCCAAACCACCCACAGATCACACATGACCTTTTTTGGCATTTGCAGCCCACTGTGGGGCCCACAGGTGAACATGGGGGACCAAGGTGAGGGATGATCCAAACAGGTGGCATGGAGGGCTTTCAAATAAGCAAGAGAGCAGCTTGTGGGGCCCAAAATAAGCTCTAGAAGGGCTTTTGAAGTTGGGTGAAAAGCTGTGGTGCAGGGCAGATGTAAGCTCAACTGATTTGGGTCTACCAAGCTCCAACAAGCTATAAGCTACATTCAGATCCCTATAGAAGCTACAGGGCATGAGGGGGACCTAGAATAAGCTAATGGAGACACAAAATAAGCAGAAGAAACCTGAATAAGCACATAATTTATCTAAACCTAAAACTGCTACAAGGGAAAAAGTGGACTGACAAGGCTATTAAAGACCTAAATTAAGCTGCAAGGAGATAAGCAAAAACCAAAATAAGCACACACAGGTAACCTAAAGCTAAGGAACTACCTATAAAAGCAAATTACAGCTTAACTAAGCTTATAATGACCTTGTACAAGCTGCTGATAAGGGGTGATTTTGGACAGGTGCAGGCCTACTGTGGGTGTGCTGATTTGCAGCCCTCAATTAAGCTAGCGGATAAGTATTAAAATGCAAAATAAGCAAACACAAACAAATTCTACACTACAAACACCTAATGTTACCACTATCGAAAACTAAAACCAACTGAAGCTTCATCTTGAATTAAAGATCAAAAGGGTAGTGTGTCAGCAGACCTGCTGATTCACTTAGCAGCCTTTAATGGGTCAAAAGGGTTGATTTGGCTACCTGAATAAGCTGTAAAAAAAATCATAAAAATAAAAGGAAAATACAAGCATGAGGATAAGCTGGGGAATGGGCTAGAAATCAAACCTCATGGCAATTGGTTAAGGTATGAGCAATTTAAAATTCCCTGTTTGAGGGCTGTTGGATGGTTTTGTGAGAGCAAAACAGGGGTGTTTATGGGTCAAAAATGGGTATGTTGACCCACAAAAGTCAAGGAACAAGTATTATGCAAATGTAAGAACCTAATTAGAACAAGAATGAACCAAAAATTACAATACCAAAAGCCTAAAACAGATTTTTCCTAAACTACTTTTGAAAACTGTTTTACTCCAAATCTCTTGGAAATATAATGAAAGGCTTTTAAACTACTTTAGACTACTAAAATTTACTCTGAAATTGCTAACTATACTATTATAAACCTGATTTGAATTTAGACATTTGGTCAAAAGAAGTTTTAGCCCAAAAAAATTGCTTATTCCAAACAGTCCTTTATGGGGACTGTTTTGGTTTTTTAGCTTGAAAACTGATTTGGAAACCAGATTTCCTAGCAACTTTACTGATATTAAGACTAAAAGTAACCTAAAAAGCAAAAATACTAGACTAATAAGTAGTTTTAATAAGCTAAGAAAAGCTATATCAAGCTAATGTGAAACATGGCATTCCTAAACTTGTAACTGAGCACATTAGTAAATGATAATCATGAATAAGCATTAAATAACAATAATAAGCAGTAAATGAGTATGAAATAAGCAGTTTACAAGAGCTAAAGTAAATAAGCAGTTTTTACAAAAACAAGGTTTTAAATTTTTATTGAATTTAAAAAAAAAGAGATTACAAACTGAGATTGAAAGATAACAATTCTTGAAAATTAAACTAAACCTAATTCTACCTAAAATACCTACTACCCATCTTTGGCTGCAAAATGTTCTATTTATACTAAAAAATAAAACTAGGGTTTCTTTGTTTTCTTGTCCACTTCTGAGTTTTGTTCCTTGGGATCAATCCTAACCATTGGATGGGTCTTCAATCATCATAGCCCTTGATTTTAGTTTTGGCACCCAAATGGTATAAGGTACTGATAACTTGTGCCAGGGGTTGGGTTTTATTGTTTAATGGTGGAAAGGTAGTGTAGGATGTGAAGTGTGGGATATAGGGGTGATGATGGAGTTGGGGTGGCAGGCTAGGAGGCACACGTGAGGTGGAGCAAGGAAGGAGGTGGTATTTTGAGAGGGGTCAAAGTAGGTTTGACCGGGGTGGTTTTTAATATAAAACGGGGTGGGTTATTTGAGGAGTTGGGCCAGGAAGTATGGCGGGCTAGAAAGGGGTATTGGGCCAGGGATTTGTGGTTGGTTTGTTTGTTTTGTTAAGCTTAAAATCTCAAGGACCAATCATGTAATTCCTGAAAAATGAAGGGCCATTTCTGCCAACTTGCCAAAGTTTTACAAGGACTAAACTTGCCATGTTATAATAACCCAAGGACCAATATTTGATATTTTCCAAAATATAAATTCCCAGGGACCAAATTTGTCAGGTTTCAAAGTTGAGGGACCTGATTTGCCAATTTTCTAAACTTATGATCCAAGGGTATTTCTTGCCATGTTTCATTTACCAAAGGACCCTGAATGTTAATTTTCCACTTTTTAAATATCCAGGGATGTTTTATGTCAATTTTGAAACTCGAGGGACTAGTTTTACCAATTATGCAAACATTGTTTGTTTTTCAATTGTTTTCAATCCTTTTGCATTTGAAATACGCAAAAACACATTTCAATGATATTTGTAACATTTATATGGTCATTTGTGTGCTTTTGGTCGTTTTTATAGGTTTAAACAATGTAAAATATATGTGTATTTAGACACATATCAAATCCCCCACACTAAACTATTGCTAGTCCCTAGCAATATTTTGAGAAAACTTAATGGATTTGAATCTCTTTACCAAAAGCCATTACTTCTGGAGTAGCCAAATGTTTCAGTTCGAGTAAGAACTATGGTACACTGATAACCATGTGATTTTGAGCAAACCACAAGCTTTCAACGGTTTTGATTTGTCTTTACCAGAAGCCGTTTGCTTCTGGACTAGCCAACTCTTGATGGACACAGTCAACATCTTGGTGAGTTGATTACCAATTATGGCTTTCCACTGCCTTTACCGCAAGCCATAACCTTGCGGGCTAGCCAACTCTTTACTTTTTAAGATATGGAGAGTTGAATACCATACAATTTTGGGCAAATTGCAAGCCGTCAACGGATTTGAGTTATCTTTACCAAGAGCCGTTTGCTCCTGGATTAGCCAATTCCTTTGTCGGTTAGACATGGCGGACTGATAACCACAAAATTTTTTGAAATAAAGTGAAAACATTTTAAAATTTTGGCCAAAAACGGGGGTACTAGAAGGTAAAATGTGATCAAATTCGCTAGAATTCCCCCCCCCCCCCCACACACTTAGAATTGAATATTGTCCTCAATATTCAAAGTCCCGGCTATTATACCGACTCTTTGAACGTAAAAAGGCAACATTACAAGCTAAATGTGGAAACACCATTTTTCACTTTATTTCTATACATACATTTTTTTTTGTGAAACTTATATACATGGTAACAACAGCATGGGTGACTCCCCCACACTTAGGGTGAAAACCCCATATGCATGCTACTGTTTTTGTTTACCCAGTCGCTAGCTTGACTCGAACCCGAATTCAATTGTTCTTGGGGAAGCAACATGTGGAAGAGACAATCTCCATCGGACTTTCATTCAAGATGTTTGGATAAACATTGAAGTACGTGAAAGTTCCACACCAATGAGATATATAGTGAGACCCTGGATTAAAAGAATGATACATGGAAATGCCGGGGTCAAAGATGGTATCCTCACTCCCGAATGAGTGAAGAAGAGAGGAAGTCACCAGGTAGGTGAAGAAAAGAAAGAAAATCATGATGATAATCATGATAAGATCTTCTTCCTCGATATCAGGCTTAGTTGCCTGAATTTGGAATTCAACGGTTAAGCTCATTGGGTTTGAAAACATCCCATGCGGGAGGATGGGAATTTGCAAATCCTCATGATTGAGTGCATCTCCCCCCCCCCCCCCCCCCCCCGGGTTATCATACTTCGGAGGAGTCATGATATGAGTTAGTTCACCAGAGAACTTCTCATGAAGAGAATCATTCACATGGTGTGAATCTGTGAACTCTTGTTCCATTGTAGACTCATTACTATCCTCGTTCTGAGTACCAAAGATTGGATTATCAGAAATCAAAGTGAATTCAGATTCGAATTCAAAAAGAGGATTGGTGAGAGTGGTTTTGAATGTTTCGGGAACAAAGTGATTAACATTCTTTGTTGGACTCCTGGGATCAGAAGTGAGTGACGGATCATGATATAGGAGACTTTCAATTTCTCCTAGATCGGCTTCAAAGTCAACGAGATCATCGTCACTTCCTGTTGGAAGTGGATTGATGTGAGTGAGTTCATCGGCGATCTCCTTAAGAAGATGATCAGCATCAGAATGTGGAACTGATGCCTCAACATACTCGATGTCTCCATAAGATGTACAATCTTCGCTACAATCGGAGAAAGTCTCAAATTGATCTTTTGGACACTCAAGAGGGGAAGGTATATCACACATATGATCAAAAGTTCCCTGCGACTCTCTTGGGATTGGGACAAGGTTCTCAGCACTAGACTTTATGAATTCATCCGATTCCTTTGTAGGAATAGTGCTAAGATGCTCATCCCCCATGTTTAGAGAGTGAGTGTGAACTTCGGGTGTGATAGCAGTTGTTTGATATGGAATCTCAACTGCTGGGATATCAACTGATGAATCTTTATAGAATTGAAGGATATCAAGTGTATCTTCATCATCACTGTCATCAGGAATAAAACGGAACTGAGAGCTAGATTTGGCTGCTTTTTCTTTTGCAATCGATTCCCTAATAGATTTTTCATATGCATCTTGGGAATATTCTAGCAGCCTGCTGATACGTGGGAATCGCACCAGGCTTTACCTCTCAAGGGATCTTGAGAAGCTTACAACCCCCACCAGGCAGTGTACCTGATCGTTGTAGTATAGTATAGTGACAAGTACCGGGGGATTGATCGTTCAGCTAGGAATAGTGTCGCTAGGATTAGAAAACCTAAATACTAGTTCTAAAGATGAGGGATGATTATTTTTGTATTTTTGTATTTTTTTAGAAAGCAAGTAAAAATCTCGGGTTTGAAGGATTTGGGCTAGTCAACTAACCCAATACTAAAAATGCAATCAAAATAAAATACTAGAAATGAAAATAAACTAAATTAAACTAAGGTTGTGAGCAATAAGTGGAGAAGTTGTGTTTACTTAGATTTCACTACTCCCTAGATATCTTTTACACGTTAATTACTTGTTATAGTTGCGTGGATGACGGATTGTATTCCTTAATACCATTCATAGGGTGGCGCACTTAATTCCCCAATCCTATGAGTGCCTACTTCACTCCTATGTCGAGCCGGCTAAGAAGCTCCTAACATGGGATCATTAGAATTTACTCATGCATTAAATACAACCAATAAAACCTAGTGCACGTCAGTTCATGTTTCCTAAGACGTTCAAGCATGTTACCATTTGGAGATCTGCCAGTTTTCTTAAGCCTAACATCGAAATCATTCATCCAATACAACCATAAACAAGTAATCAACACATAATTAACATCTAGGTTTCATTAGATCCAAGCAAACACAAGATAGATCTAGCCTAGCATGATGGAATTAAGACAAGAACAAGATATAGACAACCAACACATAGACATATTGATTGAATTAAAGGAATACTTATCTTAATTACACATGAAAGGATTCAAGGGCTGAGAACCCTTGAAAAACCTGTAAAATTCGTACCAAGTTCGGCCTTAGGGTTTCTCCAAAACTTCTCTTTTTTTTATGAATAAAAATTAGAAAACTATATATAGGAAATTGAGGCTGACGGCGTCAAGACCAAATTGGTGACGCCGTCATCTCGCCGCCAAAATACTTCTCGGACTGCCTTGATCTACTTTTGACGCCGTCACGTTATAACATTTTCCAGGCCATCACGTATTTTACTCTTGACGCTCTACCTCGTGACGCCTTCAATTCTGTACTGGGTCGTCATGGAAATTACTCTTGACGCCGTCAGAATTTCCTTCTTGACGCCGTCACCTACTGTTCCCAGCAAGGAAAATTAAGTCTTTGGCGTTTTCTTCACTTTTATGCTCCAAAAACGTCCGAATTGCTTTCTTTTCCAGATTTCTCTCCCAAAGTACCTAAAATCACAAAAGGAACGATTTAGGGCAATATTTGATCAAATAAATTCAATTCCGGGCTTAAATGACCTCCTAAATGTGGTTCATTTTTCGCCTCATCATATACCCTTACACTTGAGATTTGCTTGTCCTCAAGCAAATGCGCTTTTATTCTAATCAAAATACAAGTTAGGGGTCATTTAACACTAACATAAAAGTAATTACAACAAATAATCGTTCCACTAAAGACCAATAGACAAGCACGGAGGTCATACACTAGCACCTCACAAATAGTGTTTAGATACTCACATCTCTCGGGTGTAATAAAGTATAAATTACAATATGAAAACAGAAGATATCTCTCACTACCTGTCATAGCAAAATAGATTACCATAGGCTTGGGAAAGGATCAAACCTCCACCACATGGCGTAAGCACCTAGGATAAACTATCAAAGAGGTCTTTTTAAAGGGTTGTAACGTTAGGTGTAGGGATAAGAAATACACGATTTTGTTGGATAAAGGAAGTTTTTACTGGTGGTGAGTTAACAATCTTGGTTAATTACATGTACAATATGGCGTTGCTAAGCCAAGACTAGACTCGACTTAAGCTAATAAATGAAAAATAATAAAAACATAAAATAAACATAGAATAAAAAGGGATGGTAGTCCGTATGTTTTTTCTCTTTTTCTTTTTCTATTTTTTTTTTCTTTTTCTTTGATTTTTCGATTTTTTTTTTTTTTTTTAGACATACACTCTTACCCTGCCATCCGAAATAATACATCATAGGGAATAAACATTTCCCTTACACTTGAATTTTTACATACTTTACAATGAACTATTCTAATGACTCGAATTAAGAAAATCAAAACACTTGGAGTACTTTTAAGATTAACGTACATACGGGGGTAATAAATGATGTTCTTCCCCATTACTCCATAAAATAAGTACTTTACCCATGAGTCCCAATCGTCCCAAAACAATATGTACAAGGATATGACTCGACTTAGCAACCATGTAATCAATTAGATAGTTAACTTAGGGTTTAACAAATAACAATAATGCACTAAAAATGAGCGCATACACGGAAGGCTAAGGCGATTTGGGTGTACATTTAAGTGGGGTGTAACAAATTCTTCCTTTAAGTAAAATGCTTAAAGTTAGAAATGAAAAGATAGGCTCGGAGGGGTGTACTAGGGGTTTCGTGTACTGAAAATGAGTACAACGCTAAGGGTGTGGGAAAAATTAATTGACTTAATTAGCCAAGTAATATGACTTAAATGGTCAAGTAATTATGATACGGGTTTAACACAAGGGTGATCCTAATGCCTCTTATCATGTAGTAAATTCTACTACACGAATGTAGTCTCACTAGCGGTCTCGGGATGCATCACTAACGCAAGTTCTAGAATCTAAATGCTACCGGTACACTCATAAGCACTAATAGTAAATGCTTTTCCTATCAAATCTAAAGGCGAACCTCACATATTTGGGTTGAAAATTTTTCTGAATGATACGGTTATGTGCTAGTCATACAATCTCCTATCCATGAGACGCTTGCTATGGTTAAAGTTTCACTCCTAAATGTTGTAAAAAATTTTAAATTTGGCGCTAAAATTACACTAACAAGTATTTCTCATAGTTTTATTACACATCTGCCATTAAACAAAACAAACTCAAGCGAAAGTGTACATGTAAGGTATCATCATTTTACCCTCCCCTTACACTTAGGATGAACATTGTCCCTAATGTTCAAGTAAAGAATGTAAAAGTGAAAAAGTAAAAAGAATGAAATCAAATACTCCCCTGATTCGCTCGATATGGATAATTAGGTCGCCAGGTTAAATCTTCCTCCAAGAAAATGAACAATCAAAGCTTCCCTTCCAGAATATAAATCATCTTCTTGTCATACATAACCTGTGAATCCTGAGAAAATAGACAAGACAACCTCGCATAAAATCGGCGGCAACCTATATAAGTTACTAAATCCTAGAAAACAAAATAAGATATAATGCTTGTGGAATGAGGTTTGCAGATTTTCGGGAGATTATAAAACTTAATAATTCACAAAAACCATAAGACTCCGTTAGAAAAACAAAACCGGTAAAATTTCCAGATTTTTACACGTGACGCCGTCAAGAGTTAACTCGTGACGCCGTCAGAAGTGACCTGCAGAAATTCTTATGTTAAGTTTCCGGAAAATTTCTGGAAAAACTTGGTCTCACTTCCTGGAAAATCCTGCAAAACTTCATTATGACTCAATACAAGCATTTGACTCTAACAAATACGAATATACATGTTCATTTAATATTGTGGAGAATCATGATCGGTTTGTTTCTTAAAAACATATTTGGGGTTTCCCCTTACACTTATCTTTTGCAAAAATACTTTTAGGTGGAGTTAAGACTAGGCCAAAAGAACAAAGTAAAGTATTTCCACTAGTTAATTGAGAAACATGATCTACCAACAATAAAAATAAAACATGCATACGGAAGCAAATAACAAACAAACAAAATAAAATCACACAAAACGACGAACATTACCACAAGCACATTTAATTATTTCAAGCAAACATAAACATGAAAATAAAATTGTTCAAGGCCAACACAGGCCGCATCCTAAACTATTACAGCATGAATTGTTTCAAATTACATAACCATCAATGAATTGTTCAGAAATAACAGACATCAAAAGAGATCACTGGGGAGGAGGACAGAAACGGTAGTCATAGCCAGGAGGGAGGTGTCCGGTGTACCAGTAGGGAGGGTAGTCAGTCTCACGGCCGGGGAATGGGTCAATCTGCAGATGAGGCTCAAGCTGATCACGGGTGGAGAGGTGCTGCATCTGGCGGATGGTGTGATCATACATCCAATCGAAGCGCTGGTCAGTGGTGGTCCGCCATGCGTCCACCTGACCCATCCAGGCACCCTGGTGTGCCTGCCAGTATCCCCGACTCATGTGTCGGTAGTAGTCAGCTGTCCTCTCCTCATAACCCTGGAACTGATGCTGCTGGGGCCCTACCTCATCATCATCATCCTCATCAGCAGGCCCCCCTGCCTCATACCAGTTATAGGTCCCATTCCTCTCTAGCATCACGATGTTCATCTGCCTGAGGGATTTAGCCCTCACTACCCTACAAGCCCCACAGTCGCTCAAGTATCCCATGATCGGAGGAGTAAGAAGATCATAGGAACGAGCCAACCGGGTCACGAACATCCCCCCATACACCTTATCGATATCCCTCTCACCCACACTGGTCCTCAAATAACTAGCTACCCAAAATGGGATGTTACAGTAGACATCCGCTGAAAAGATGGTGTACAGGTAGAAAAGATCTGAAGTAGTGACACGGTGAGTGGTGCCATGACGTCCTGACAGGCTGTATGTGATGCATCTGTGGACCAACCTAACTATGGGGTCCCTGATGGATGCTGCCCCAGTAGTCGAGGTGTAAACCCCATCCCCAATGGTCGGCCAAAAAGTGACACACCTCATATCACTCCTCTGAGTCTCCCCATTCAACAACCTCTGCATAAAACCTCCATCAACCGCCTCCTCCCTAGTGTACAACCCTATCCTCCAACCAAACTCAGTAACCGAGCATGATCGCATCTCACCTCCTAGCCTAAAATAGATAGTGGTGCACCCTATGTCCGTCCTAGCCTCAACCTGATCAAAATGGAAGGTCGCAAAGAACTCCCTCACCAACTCACTATACACCATCTCCCTAATCCTAAACAACCTTTCCCATTGAGGACCCGCAAACCCATCAGTGTGGATCCTCTCCAGAAACGCAGCCTCCAACCCTTGGGACCTAAGAAATTCCCAATAAACCACAGCCCCAGCATCAATATGATGGTTACAAAGCTCTGCATACTTGGTGGTGGCGCCAACAGTGTCAAACTCGCCCCAACTATGGACCACTTCTCCATAGTTAACTCTTTGGGACCTAGAAGAACTGCCACGATGTTGACGAGATCGCTTGCTCATTTTCTTGGAAAAAGACAGAGTGAACGGAAACAAGTAGAACGAGAATTTTATGGAATTTTTTTTTTTTTTGCTGTCAGACACATCTGACGCCGTCAGGATGGGTCCTGACGCTGTCAGACCTAGCAGAATCCGAATCATGCAAATGCAAGGGAAAAATCAATTTTCAAACTCTTAACCCATTACCCAAACGCTCCTTTAATCAGAAAACATGGGTGGGGGGTCAAAAAATCCGCGGCATAAAGGGCTTTTCCTAAACTAACGCATGATTCGAGTGGAGTAACATCATCAAAGGGTAACCCCATGTTTACAAATCACCAAATGGATGGCATTACGATTTGTCAATGAAGGGTAAAAAATGGGGTTTCGGGTGAAAGGGGTTTTCAAAATTTATTGATCCTAAGGACAATTGATCGCAAAAGAGTGAAGAAAAATCACTTACCAAGTGAAGATTGGTTGCGGAAGAAGTCGAATTGAAGGGTGGAGATTCGGAGTAGTAGCAGCACTTTGGGTGAGAATTGTGGGGTATGGGTTGAAAGTGATTGGATTTGGGTTAATATTGCTGAATTAGCAAGGTGACAACGTCAAGAGTTAATATCTGACGCCGTCAGATGTCCGTGTGAGGTGAGAAATGGAGTAATTCCACATTTAGTCCCTGCACTTTGTGTGAATAGCTAAACACAAGTAAAACCATGAGTAGCTATTCCATTAGTGAAGTCCACCAGGGTCGAACGTTTCATTACTGTCACGGAAAGAGGTGTGGTTGTAGAAAGGAGTGGGTGACATTTTAGTTAAGTTGTAACCTTCGCACAAATCACTGGCGTATACAAAGAGGTGTTGTTCCATAGAGGGTTTCAAATCTGTGGTGTTTTTGAGGTGTAACCCCTTCACACCGGGTTTAAAACCAAAAGAACGTCTCTTGCACAAGTTTGGGAGCGTGGTTCGCAAGCATCCAATGAAAATGTTATGAAATTGTAAATTCTTCTCTTCCTGAGGATGCTCACAAAAGTGGGGGGTGATTGACGGTGAAGTACTTGGGGACAATTTCTCGTTATCCTTTTGGTCAAACACCAAAGGAGTTGAAACCTCAAAGACTTTTTTGATTTTTCTTGGTGTGGAATTTTCTTAAATCTTCTCTTTGATCCTTAATATGAATTGGTCTGCTAAATCCATAAAAGCATTGTGAGTGCTTTTCATGCGTGCTTCTAGGTATTGGATTTGTTTTTCCTGATTATTTATGAAGGTTACCATTATCCCTTCGAATTCCTCTTGTCGTGAACGTTCAGGAAAACTATGGTTGATAACCGCATTCTTACATAAATTAGGATTCCAAATGGTTTCAATAGCAGGTTTCTCAATCCTCATTAACTCTTTTACCTGCTTCTCGATGCTTCCTAACAACTGCTCTTGGGTGGCGTGTGTGTAGTCAAGTTTTCCTTTGCTTGGAAACATCGGGTCCTCCCATCCTTCTTCTTCGTATTGTGCCAACCCTTCATGAACTTTCCAGCAGTTGTCAATGCTAAGTCTATTTAGCCTGCCCTTGGCTGCGTAATCAATGGCTCTCCTTGTTTGATAGTCAACTTTATCGTAAAAGATTTGAACCTGGAGCCATGGTTTAATGCCATGATGAGGGACTTTTTGGAGCAGGTCTTTATATCGAGTCCATGCTTCATAAAAAGATTCATTTTGACGTTGTTGGAACATCAAGATGTCATTTCTAAGCTTAGTTGTTCTTCCCGATGGGAAAAATTGAGCAAGGAAACGAGTGGTGAGATCATCCCATGTGGTGATGGATCCCGCGGGTAAACGCTCAAGCCATTGACTAGCTTGATCCCGTAGAGAGAATTGGAATAGGCATAATCGGGTTGTCTCTCTAGTTTCAACATCTAAGTCTATGGAGTCTACGATTTTAAGGAAGTCCTTAAGATGTTGGTTTGGATCTTTGGAACGAAGTCCATGGAATGCACATCCGCTTTGCACCAACCGGATGGTGTCGGATCGCAAGGGGGTCACATTGGCTCCGGTGAGCTCAATGGTGTTTCGGTAGCCTTGGTGGCTAGGTCGGGAATACTCTCCTAAGGTTCGGGGC
Source organism: Artemisia argyi (assembly GCA_030686995.1). NCBI lineage: Eukaryota > Viridiplantae > Streptophyta > Magnoliopsida > Asterales > Asteraceae > Artemisia > Artemisia argyi. Next base: position 140,477,173 of record CM060691.1, on the reverse strand, counting down.
CTAAGAGGTTCTAGTGGTGGGTTTTGTTGTGGTGGGATGACGGGTTCAAAGATGTTCCCATCGTCCATCGGGTGGTGAAGAGTTACGAACAAAAACACAAAGAAATAAGATAGACTAAAGAAAACCTAAAAATAAAAATAAAATCTTACTAGAAAGGAATCTAGCAAGTAGACCTAATAAAAAGAGATTCTAACCTAGACAATAACTATTCCCCGGGCTACGGCGCCAAAAACTTGATACGTGGGAATCGCACCACGCTTTACCTCTCAAGGGATCTTGAGAAGCTTACAACCCCCACCAGGCAGTGTACCTGATCGTTGTAGTATAGTATAGTGACAAGTACCGGGGGATTGATTGTTCAGCTAGGAATAGTGTCGCTAGGATTAGAAAACCTAAATACTAGTTCTAAAGATGAGGGATGATTATTTTTGTATTTTTGTATTTTTTTAGAAAGCAAGTAAAAATCCTGGGTTTGAAGGATTTGGGCGGAATTAGTTGCTAGTCAACTAACCCAATACTAAAAATGCAATCAACATAAAATACTAGAAATGAAAATAAGCTAAATTAAACTAAGGTTGTGAGCAATAAGTGGAGAAGTTGTGTTTACTTAGATTTCACTACTCCCTAGATATCTTTTACACGTTAATTACTTGTTATAGTTGCGTGGATGACGGATTGTATTCCTTAATACCATTCATGGGGTGGCGCACTTAATTCCCCAATCCTATGAGTGCCTACTTCACTCCTATGTCGAGCCGGCTAAGAAGCTCCTAACATGGGATCATTAGAATTTACTCATGCATTAAATACAACCTATAAAACCTAGTGCACGTCAGTTCATGTTTCCTAAGACGTTCAAGCATGTTACCATTTGGAGATCTGCCAGTTTTCTTAAGCCTAACATCGAAATCATTCATCCAATACAACCATATACAAGTAATCAACACATAATTAACATCTAGGTTTCATTAGATCCAAGCAAACACAAGATAGATCTAGCCTAGCATGATGGAATTAAGACAAGAACAAGATATAGACAACCAACACATAGACATATTGATTGAATTAAAGAAATACTTATCTTAATTACACATGAAAGGATTCAAGGGATGAGAACCCTTGAAAAACCTGTAAAATTTGTACCAAGTTCGGCCTTAGGGTTTCTCCAAAACTTCTCTTTTTTTTATGAATGAAAATTAGAAAACTATATATAGGAAATTGAGGCTGACGGCATCAAGACCAAATTGGTGACGCCGTCATCTCGCCGCCAAAATACTTCTCGGACTGCCTTGATCTACTTTTGACGCCATCACGTTATAACATTTTCCAGGCTGTCATGTATTTTACTCTTGACGCTCTACCTCGTGACGCCTTCAATTCTGTACTGGGTCGTCATGGAAATTACTCTTGATGCCGTCAGAATTTCCTTCTTGACGCTGTCACCTACTGTTCCCAGCAAGGAAAATTAAGTCTTTGGCGTTTTCTTCACTTTTATGCTCCAAAAACGTCCGAATTGCTTCCTTTTCCAGATTTCTCTCCCAAAGTACCTAAAATTACAAAAGGAACGATTTAGGGCAATATTTGATCAAATAAATTCAATTTCGGGCTTAAATGACCCCCTAAAAGTGGTTCATTTTTCGCCTCATCACCTGCTCTTCAGCTAACAATTCTTCCATGGACTTTTGATGAGTGTCACTTTGGGCAAGGTCTTTAACTATACCTTTAAGCTCATTAAGTATTTCCAATGCGTTTTGAATTTCTAGAAGAATTGCTTGATTCATTTGGTACTGTGGAGGTTGGTCATAATAAGGTGTGTCAAAATTGTCACAAGGATATGGATTCCCCGTTTGACAATCTGAGCTGAAGTGTGGACCTCCACAGTAATCACAACAGTAAAACTGATGTGGCTGATTTGGTGAATTGTATGGATATTGGTTATAACCAAAATTCTGAGCATCACCGAAAAATTGTTCATAGACAAACGTGTTTCCGGATTGACACTCAATTCCTTGGTGAGGACCTCCACAAAACTCACACAGATATGTCTGTATCTCATGATATGGTGGCTGGTAGAATGTATCAGATGTGTCATGGTAAGGACAGGGAGCTTGGTTATTGACAGACCCATCTCCTGACTCTACCATACTACAACTGGGACAATTCCCACCATTATGAGGACCACCACACCATTGGCAACCAAAATGGTGTGGATACGACATAGGAAAGAATCAAAGGTTCATAGAGGGGTAGGGATGAAGAATCAAAAAAGTAAGAGGGTAAAGGTGAATATTTTTGGAGTTTTTGGAAAATATTTTGTACAAATAAGAAAGAAAATCTTTTTGGGTTTTTGTGTTCGTTGAAAACTGATTTAAAATATTTTCGGGAACCGTTTTGTTTTTATATGATAATAATAAGAAAATATGAACAAAGATGGATATATATACAATGACATGAACATCCAAATATCACTAATCTTCAAATACGTTTGAATACGCACACAACCTCCCCGGCAGCGGCGCCAAATTTTGATTGGCTCCAAACGGTTAACCTAAATCGACCAGGTAAATGGTCAACAAGGTCAAACACCTTAGAGTCAATCTCTGTGGAAGTATAGGGGTTTCCCCGGGTCGTTATGTCCCAGCGAGGTGTGATGGTATCAAAAACGGGTTTGTGATCAGGTGAATTTGGACAGAAAGGTAAGGAATTTGATTTGTATGATTACACTAAGAGATGAGGAATGAAAATAACTTAGAAACACTACATGAACACTTACTGATGATCAGATACACTAAAAACGTGAGCTAAGTCTAAAAACGCGTTCGTTTGATTTAATTCTACGTAGACGTACGAAATAAAACGCGAGTTTTTATGAAATAAAATACCTACGGATATGAAAATTATATTTGTACAATCCTAATGATAAAAGAAAATTTTTAGAAAAAGAAAATTAATTTTTACACTATTTATATAATTATTATTAATTAATTACTAATTATTAACTAATTAATAATATTTAAAATACACTAATTATGAATTTAAGCTAGAAAAATGAAAATTTAATTCTAAAAATTCTAAAATAATATAAAAGTAAGTTTAAAACTAAAAATTTATTTTTCCTACTTTTTCTCTATTTATTATTAATTAATTAAGATTTAAATGCTATTAAACTAATTAAATTAAAGAAAAATAACAAATGAATAATAAAAATTCTAAAACTTTTTCTAAAAATATTTTATGACATTTAAAACCTAGGAAAAATATAAAAACATAGGAGTACTTAATAAAAACTATTTATACTATTTAATTATCTAATATTAATTAATTATTAATAAAATTAATATTAATTATTAAAAATAGCAAATGAAAAGATAAAAATCTAGAAAAATTCCTAAAATTATTTTAAACTATCAGGAACTCAACAAAAATATAAAAATAGATATTTCTTATAAATAAGCAGAGAAATAAGCCAAAAGGGCTTAAATAGAAGCTATCACTTTTTTAAAGTTGGATTTTTCTAAATTTTTCTTTTACAAATCTATTAAACTTCTGAAAATAAGAACTTTTTGTGAAGGCACATTGATTGGAACTTATAAATAAGCAGTGTGCAAGGAAATAAGCTCAACAGTGGATTTTTGGAACTTGAAAAGCTATGGTACAAGCTACACATTAAGAACTTGAGGTAAGACTAGATATACACAACTAAGATACACATAAAACAAGCTACAAGAACTGAAATACCACACTCACTAAGCTGATAAGCCCAATAAGCACTTCCAAACCACCCACAGACCACACAGGCCCTTTTCTGGCATTTGCACCCCACTGTGGGGCCCACAGGTGAACATGGGGGACCAAGGTGAGGGATGATCCAAACAGGTGGCATGGAGGGCTTTCAAATAAGCCAGGGAGCAGCTTGTGGGGCCCGCAAATAAGCTCTAGAAGGGCTTTTGAAGTTGGGTGAAAAGCTGTGGTGCAGGGCAGATGTAAGCTAAACTGATTTGGGTCTACCAAGCTCTAACAAGCTATAAGCTACATTCAGATCCCTATAGAAGCTACAGGGCATGAGGGGGACCTAGAATAAGCTAATGGAGACACAAAATAAGCAGAAGAAACCTGAATATGCACTTAATTTATCTAAACCTAAAACTACTACACGGGAAAAAGTGGACTGACAGGGCTATTAAAGACCTAAATTAAGCTGCTAGGAGATAAGCAAAAACCAAAATAAGCACACACAGGTAACCTAAAGCTAAGGAACTAGCTATAAAAGCAAATTACAGCTTAACTGAGCTTATAATGAGCTTGTACAAGCTGCTGATAAGGGGTGATTTTGGACAGGTGCAGGCCTACTGTGGGTGTGCTGATTTGCAGCCATCAATTAAGCTAGTGGATAAGCATTAAAATGCAAAATAAGCAAACACAAACAAATTCTACACTACAAACACCTAATGTTACCACTATCGAAAACTAAAACCAACTGAAGCTTCATCTTGAATTAAAGATCAAAAGGGTAGTAGGTCAGCAGACCTGCTGATTCACTTAGCAGCCTTTAATGGGTCAAAAGGGTTGATTTAGCTACCTGAATAAGCTATAAAAAATCATAAAAATAAAAGGAAAATACAAGCATGAGGATAAGCTAGGGAATGAGCTAGAAATCAAACCTCAGGGCAATTATTTAAGGTATGAGCAATTTAAAATTCCCTGTTTGAGGGCTATTGGATGGTTTTGTGAAAGCAAAATAGGGGTGTTTATGGGTCAAAAATGGGTCTGTTGACCCACAAAAGTCAAGGAACAAGTATTATGCAAATGTAAGAACCTAATTAGAACAAGAATGAACCAAAAATTACAATACCAAAAGCCAAAAACAGATTTTTCCTAAACTACTTTTGAAAACTGTTTTACTACAAATCTCTTGGAAATATAAGGAAAGGCTTTTAAACTACTTTAGACTACTAAAATTTATTCTGAAATTGCTACCTAAAATACCTACTACCCATCTTTAGCTACAAAATGTTCTATTTATACTAAAAAATAAAACTAGGGTTTCTTTGTTTTCTTGTCTACTTCTGAGTTGTGTTCCTTGGGATCAATCCTAGCCATTGGATGGGTCTTCTATCATCACAGCCCTTGATTTTAGTTTTGGCGCCCAAATGGTATAAGGTACTGATAACTTGTGCCAGGGGTTTGGTTTTGTTGTTTAATGGTGGAAAGGTAGTGTAGGATGTGAAGTGTGGGATGTAGGGGTGATGATGGTGTTGGGGTGGCAGGCTAGGAGGCACATGTGAGGTGGAGCAGGGAAGGAGGCGGTATTTTGAGAGGGGTCAAAGTAGGTTTGACCGGGGTGGTTTTTAATATAAAACGGGGTGGGTTATTTGAGGAGTTGGGCCAGGAAGTATGGTGGGCTGGAAACGGGTATTGGGCCAGGGATTTGTGGTTGGTTTGTTTGTTTAGTTAAGCTTAAAATTTCAAGGACCAATCATGTAATTCCTGAAAAATGAAGGGCCATTTCTGCCGACCTGCCAAAGTTTTACAAGGACTAAACTTGCCATGTTATAATAACCCAAGGACCAATATTTGATATTTTCCAAAATATAAATTCCCAAGGACCAAATGTGTCAAGTTTCAAAGTTGAGGGACCTGATTTGCCAATTTTCTAAACTTATGATCCAAGGGTATTTCTTGCCAAGTTTCATTTACCAAAGGACCCTGAATGTTAATTTTCCACTTTTTAAATATCCAGGGGTGTTTTATGTCAATTTTGAAACTCGGGGGACTAGTTTTGCCAATTATGCAAACATTGTTTGTTTTTCATTTGTTTTCAATCCTTGTGCATTTGAAATATGCAAAAACACATTTCAATGATATTTGTAACATTTATATGGTCATTTGTGTGCTTTTGGTAGTTTTTGTGGGTTTAAACAATGTAAAATATATGTGTATTTAGACACATATCACTGAGTTCCGCCTTTCTTCATAGGCTCGTTCTAAACATCCTAAAGATGACTCACTGAGTTATTGTTCACTCAGTGACTTATTTTACAGATATTAAACACTTAGGTTATTTTATGTTCAAATCCTAGTTAGAGGAAGTTTGGGGAATTCAGTGACCCAACAGTCTCCCTCTATTTGGATATACGAATAGCCTAAGTGTTTCATGATTCAGTGTGAGTTGGTAGGGGTCTTCATCTCTTCATCTCTCAATTTGAGTAGGACACTGATAACTTAAAAGAACTTCAATGTTTATTAATAGCTATTACAGATCCTAATGAAATTACAAAACACACAAAAAAAATAATAAAATAAAATAAAAATAAAATAAAAAGATAGTTGTTGTAGATTCAGATATTCAGTTGGTAACTAAGGGCTTCAAGCTTTGATCTCTTTGATCATAGTAGATGCTTATCAGGATGCACCTCAATCATAGCTTTCAGGTCCAGGCAGAACCTCATGTTTTCAGCACTCTTAATGGGAGATGCCATCATCAGGTAACCAAGCATTGCTTTAATCCCAGCCCTATCCTTATCAGACCACCTTTGGAAGGCAGGGTTCCCATATTCATCAGTGAAGCACAGGCCTCTTTCAGGTACTTCAAGGACCACATGGTTTAGCCAGTTGATACCTTCAGGAAGTGACCTATCACTGTCTAACCCATGGACCTTGATCTCAGGCTCCAATTCCATTTACTTCCTTTTTCTTTTGGAGGCCTTTGGGGGAGCATTCTGAATTGATGAAGCTGGAAGAAGAGAGGGGATGTCAAGAGCTTCAGGCATTCTCTTCAATCTGTCGTACCTATCCTTCAGTGACATTAGGAGATCAGGGGCCACAACATTTTGCTTCTTGGTAATGATAGGTCGAAGCTCATCCAGCTCAGTGATGCCAAATTCAGAAAACTTGAATGGTTTATGAACATCAAGTATTCTTTTGTCAGACCCCCTGAACACAGTGACAATAGCAGGTTTGGTGTTGCGATGGATCTGAATGTCAGTGATGGTCTCTGGCCTGAGTCTTTCTTTCATTACCCAGGTGTACCTTTCAATCCTGTCTTTCCTGACCTGAGCATCTTTCCGGAGCTTTTCTTCCCTCTCCTTTCGAAGGGCAGTCCATTCCACATCCTTAGCCTTTTTGAAGGCTGCATCAGCTTGCCCACTAACCAGTGCCTTGGTGTCCAACCCAATCTTTTCAGCTTCCTCATGCACAACCTTTATCAGAGCAGGCTTGCTTATCTTTTCTTCCTTAGCTACTTTCCTTAGCAGCTCATCCCTTTCCATGTGAACTTGTATTTCAGCATCAGTGAGATGATGTATCACTCCATTGATTTCAAATGGAACTCTGATGGGCTCATCAGGGTCATGCCTGACAAGGGAGGAAGCTGGCACCAACTTGATTTCAGGCTCAGTTGTTGTGGCAATGCTTTTTCCTTTATCCAGCTAGTAAGATGAGGAGATTGTTTCTTTATGAGGCTGAAATAATGAAATGAAAGTGGCCTGAGTGACATGCTCCCCCTCAGTGTGAGAGGGTTGTCCTCTTGAAGCAACATCAATAGCTTCTTGTGCTTCAGTATGAGGGGTATCAGTGTCATTCTCCCCCTCAACTGTTGTCGGAGCCATGGTGATGGCAAGAGTTAGAGTACTAACTGATGATGAGGGACTGGTACCCTTGAAAGCTTGATACATCTCAGTCATCATGGACTTGATGTCATATGTGTCTTGTTGAATGGTGGAGACTTTGGCTTCCAGAGACGCCTGAGCCCCTTGGATTATTGACATTCAAGAACCAAGAGTCCAGGCCATGGAGGTTGAGGCCTGAGACTGAGCTGCCACTGATTGTTGCAAGGCAGTGAGAGAGGACTGGACAGATTCCACAGTGGTACTGAGAGCTTGAAGATTTGAGGACTTCATCGAGTTAAGTAGCTCAGTGAGGTTCACTGAGTTCAGCTGATAGGTCTCGGATGCCTGAAGGAGCTTCCTGGTGAGTTCAGGATCATCTTTAACAGACTCTTGAACAGACTTAACCCCTGCATTCAGCTTGTTGAGGGATTCAATAAACTGGTTGAGGTAGGAGACCATCTTTGTCATGGAGAAGTCAATGGAGGAATTTTGTTCCCTGACATCTTCATGAAATTCTTCAACCAATTCCTTAAGATCGAAGTAATGAACAGCTTGCTCAGTCAAAGACTTCATTAGTGACCCCTTGGAATAAGGCATTGGTGGCCTTTTTGATGAACTTGGTGAAGAATCTCTCAGTGAGAGGAGCTGTATCATTGTCAGAGGCTTCAAATTCTGAATATGATTCAGCAGCTTCATGTTCCGGAGACTAAGGAATAGGTTCAGTGATTTGCTCCTCAGTGTCCATGTCCTCTCCAGCTTCAAATACTTCCTTGTCACTATGGAATTCATCATCTGAGAACAAGGCTGCCTGAATATCAGCCATGGACTGAATCTGCAAAAATTGGTTAGCCGGATCCTCTTCATAAGAAGACTCGCCTTGGTTTTGGCCAGGTCCTGATCCCTCTAATCCAGCAGATTGGGTTTTATCTGTCTGGTCCTTAGAGCCAGTTCCCAAGTTATGCGCACCTTCAGGAGTGGGTTTAGGATCCATATCAGTGGGTGGTCGTATGCCCCCTGAGTCTTTGTCCCCTGGGGCCCCTTCAGACACTGATGGGTATTTTCCAGTGCCATCCTTAGGAACCGTGAAGGTGATTTCCCTATCAGCGAGGGGTATGTTTCCCTCTGAGTCTTTCAAAAGAGTAGTTGTACCCTCAGAAAAAAGCTTGGATTGGCGAATGTCCTCATCAGGCACCTGAATGGTTATGCCCCCCTTTCCAACAGGCTTGTGCTGGCCTGTCGAAGGTTTAGGGACGTTTACTCCCTGATGCTTGGGTTGTGACTTACCCGAGCCTTTAGCAGGATGTGAAAGGGTGTGGTTCCCCGTCTCAGTGGAGTAGTGCTGCCCTACCGAGGATTTAGGACCCCTTGCTCCCTGAGACTCTGGTTGTGATTTGCCAGAGCCTTTAGCAGGATGTGGAGGTTGAGTTGATTCCAACCCCACTGACTTGTTTATGTCAGCAGAGCCTTTAGGAATGGGTTTGCCCGAGGACACTGAATGTGATGTCTCAGTTCCCTCCGTTGGCGGTTGTTTTGGGGTCAGTGAATCGGCAATAATCCTGACGGTGTGATGAGACGAATAGTGTACCGCTTTTAGGGGGTCATTTAAGCCCAAAGTCGAGATTATTTGATCAAATATTGCCCTAAATCGTTCCTTTTGTCATTTTAGGTACTTTTGAGGAGAAATTTGGAAAAGGAAGTATTTGGGATGTTTTTGGAGCCAAAAAGTGAAGAAAACGACAAAGTCTCAAATTCATGCTGGAAAATGTACCTGACGGCGTCAGGATATGCTTATGACGCCGTCACCCTTTGACAAAGAGGTAGATAATCAGGCTACACGTGACGCGCCAGAGAGTTTTTGGAGGAATTATACATGACGGCGTCACCAAGGCCGTCAAGAGCAAAATACATGTGACGGCCAAGATGAAGTTTACACATGACGACGTCAGAAGTGGATCTAGGCAATACGATGATAATTATGGCGGCGAGTTGACGGCGTCAGAACTTACTCTTGACGTCGTCAGACCTTATAATCTATATATAGTTTTTTATTTTTCATTCTTTAGTGCGCAACTTTGAGAGGAGAAACCCTAGACGAATTTTACAATATTTTTGAGGGTTTCAAACCCTTGTTTCATCCATGCTTAATTGAAGATAAGTTTTCCAATAATCATTCAATATGTCTATGTGTTGTTTGATTCTATCTTATGCTTGTCTTTTCTTTAACATGTTAGGCTAGGTTTTCTTTGTGTTTGCTTAGATGTAATGAAACTTAGATATTGATTATTGGTTGGTTGTTTGTTTATAATTGTTGTGGATGAATGCTTTCGATGTTAGGCTTAAGAAAACTGGTAGACTTCCTATTGATAACATGCTTGAACGTCTTAAAAAACATGAATCGAATGTGTACTACGATTATTTGGTTGTATTTAATGCATAAGTAACTACTAAGGATGCCATGTTAGGAGCTAGTAGTCGGCTCGACATAGGAAGAGGTAAAAGCTTATAGAGTTAGGGAAGATCGTACACGGCCCTACGAATGGTATTAAAGAATATAACCCGTCATCCATGCAATTGTAACAAACTAATCAAGCGGTAAAAGATAAATAGGGAGTAGTGAAATCTAAGTAAACACATTTTCTCTTATTATTGTTTTTGCCAAATTTACTTTTGTTTCATTTTATTTTATTTTGTTTGCAATTGTAGTAATTTGGGTTAGTTGACTAGCAACTAATTCCGCCCATTCTTCCAAAACCGAGATTTTTACTTGCGTTCCATAAAATATAAAAATACAAAAAGAATCATCCCTCACCTCTAGACCTAGTTTAATTGAGTTTTAACCCTAGCGAACACTATTCTTTGAGTTGAACGATCAATCCCCCGGTACTTGTCACTATACTATACTACAACGGTCAGGTATACTGCCTGGTGGGGATTGCAAGCTTCTCAAGATCCCTTGAGAGGTAAAACCTTTTGCAAGGTTGTAAAACCACGCATCAAGTTTTTGGCGCCGCAGCCCAGGGAATAGTTATTGTCTAGGTTGAAATTTCTTTTTATTAGGTCTACTTGCCAGATTCCTTTCTAGTAAGATTTTTTATTTTTATTTTTATAGGTCTTCTTTAGTCTATCTTTTTCTTCATTCCTTTGTTCGTAACCTTTGCCATCCGCCATCATGGAAGGTGGTAATCTCTTTGACCCCATCAACCCACCACAACAAAACCATCCACAAAACCCACCACAACCAAATCAACCCCTGAACTTTAGTAGAGTACTCCTGTCCTAGCCATCAAGGCTATCGAAACACCATTGAGCTCACTCAAGAAGCCAATGTGTCTCCCTTACGATCCGACACCATCCGGTTGGTGCAAAGCGAATGTGCATTCCATGGACTTCGTTCCAAAGATCCTAATCAACATCTCAAGGATTTCCTCAAAATCGTTGATTCCATAGACCTTGATGTTGAAACTGGAGAAACGACCCGATTGTGTATCTTCCAATTCTCTCTACGTGACCAAGCTAGTCAATGGCTTGAGCGTTTTCCCGCAGGATCCATCACCTCTTGGGATGATCTCACCACTCGTTTCCTTGCTCAATTCTTTCCACCGGGGAGAACTACTAAGCTTAGAAATGACATCTTGATGTTCCAACAACGTCAAGGTGAAACTCTCTATGAAGCATGGACTCGTTTCAAAGACTTACTCCACAAAGTCCCTCATCATGGCATAGATCTTTGGCTCCAAATCCAAATCTTTTACGACCATGTCGATTTCCATGCCAAACGCACCATTGATCAATCTGCCGGAGGTAGATTGCATGACAAGAGCGCCAAAGAGTCATGGGAAATCATTGATGAGCTTGCATTCGATGATAATGAATTATGGGAAGTTGCCCATGTTTTAGACTCGGCAGTCAATGCAATTTCATTACCAGGGGGACTACTCAACTTTTCGAAGAAAACCTTTGCGAACTTGAGAAAAAAGTTGACTATCTCATGGAAAAATGAAAAAAATCTCGAAGTCCCAGACGTGCATCGATCAACTCTATCTCAAACGTAAACCCAACACCGTTGTCCGAATCACCTCTTAGAGAGAATGCCAAAACCTTTCAAAGATATGCTCGACCTTATTCACCTCCTCAAAACCTCAGCCCGGAATTTGAAACTCGAATGAGAGAATATATGTCAACCCATTCTGAGCGACTAGAAAAATTCGAGGAGGCAGTCTATAGACAAAAGGAGGAGATGCAAAAGAAAATGACGGATATGATGAGCTTATTGGAGGAATACTCAAACCTAAAAACCCCGGAAAAGGTGTTGTTAAGGAAGGAAAGCGTCACCCCCACTACCAAGTTTGTTAACTCTATATCCATTGTCCACGAGGGCAATGAAGAAAAGGGAACCCCTATTGCACAAACCATTGAGGAACAAACAAAATCCCAATCATTAGGGTACTACCTAAAACATGATATAAATGAGAAAACCATAACAAACTGGATAAAGGGTGACGGACGTAACCAATCCTCCAAACGAGTCTCTGAGGGAGAGGAAGAAGGGGAAGATAAGTATGATACATTACCTGGGGGCCGGTATACGAGAAGCTACTTAAGCAAAAAGTGGCTACGAAGTTGATGGCTTATGGGAACTTTGAAATACCAGCTAGCATCGGGAAATTGCAATATTTGGATGCTTTTACTGATCAAGGATCAGAGGTGAACCTGATGCCTTTAACTATCTATACCCAACTCACTAAAGAGATGTTGGCCACAACCCGCGTTAGGCTATCCTTTGCTACTCACTCCGTAAGCTAGATAATACCAAGTTAATCATCTAGTCACACCATATATTCATATGGCCGACTATAGGGGGGATTCACCTTGCATGTGGCTTAATCTCAAAGTCTTGTACTCATGGATTGGTTACATGTGTGTAAACTTCTAAGCTAAGCTTCCTAAAATATCCTAAACTTGCACCTCCCCATTTACACCTTCCTAGCACTTTCTTAGCACCTCCTCAAGACCCTATATAACCCTCCTCATCCCCCTTTGGTCGTTCATACCATCACAAACACAAACACATTCATGATTTTCTCTCGACTTCAAGTATTATTCAAGAATACAAGTGCTATATCAACTCAAAAACTCTTGTTAGGTTTTGATTCATCCAAACTACTTCAAATCCTTAGAAACTTTAGGTGATTCTCTTGAGTTTAGATCCACTCAAGTCACCTAAAACCTCATCACAAATCCTTCAAGAATACAAAGGTGTAGAAGGATTGCCATAGTGAAGAGAAGCTTGTTCAATCAAAGTCATAATCCTTGTTACCTTCCTTTCTTAGAAAGCCTAAAGTTGTAAGAAACCCTAATATACTTTCTTGCTCAATATCATTTTCATGCTATTTATATTTCATTCATGCTATATATGGTCTTGTTATTATATTCATGATGTATAAAAACTATTAAAACGAGTTTTGGAAACTATATATTAACTTATGTTAAGTAAACAAGAAAACTAGAGACTTATATTGAGAACCACGACCAAAATAGAGTAACCATGATATGAAATACTTACCTACTGTTATAGAGGACCTAAAAAGGAAAACATAGCAATTTGAACCACCTAAAATGAGTACACGAGTCAAAAGTTATGGCCAAAAGAAGTTAGCGAACCTAAAAACCCGAAACTGCCTAATAACTTTCTAATCAAAATCTGTATTTTTTTAAGGCCCTTTTGGTCCATTTCATCAAAAAGTTAAAACACGAAAGTTGTCTGGAACGACGTTTTCGTTCAAGTTTAAAGAAGCTCGAACCCTGAAAACGCATAACGAGTGATATTTTTCTTCAAATTCTTAATAGCCCCTTTTAATACCCAAAGTACCACGTATTGGTTATGGCTAAGTAAAACCAAGAGGTCTAAAGACCTTAAAGCCAAGACCACAACTATGGCTAAAGCCAAGGATGAGTCTCAAGACAATGGTAACAATGACCAAGGTCATGGCAAAGCCACTGATGTGCATTTTATTAGTACAAGTTTTAAATTTATAAGGGTGAATTACCAAATCTAGAAACAATCCATACGAGCAAGTGTACTCGTCCGTTATAGCAAGATATGATGGTAAGTCGGGATCGTTCGCAGGGATTTGTGAGTGAATCGAAATATAAGCCTAAAAGTAAATCTCTAATGTACGCAAATAAGATAATAAGCAAATTCAATAATTTAAAAACTACACTTGTTTAGACTAGTTTTCTACTTAATGACACACATGATTGTGATAACTTTTGATAACATGTTGGTTGTGATAATTAGATGGTGGTCTAATCTATTGTTTCTACAAGTTAAACCTTCGTCAAGATTTTAGTTCATAAAAACAAGCTTTAGGTGTAAACCAATCAATTCAAGATCCATCCAAGGTTCATAAGGTATGGTGAATATCTTAAACACAAGAACAAACTCTTATTACAAATCAAATACTCTTATGAAATGGTCATTACAAAAGGTAACCCATTCATAGACAAAAAGGTTACAATTGTTTATAAACATCTAAACTTTCGTCCAACTAAAGGTTTACAAACAATCCGATTTGATGTTATAAAAGCATTCTCATTACAATCATACTTCTTGTTTCTTTGTTTAGTCAAGAATAATTATGGTGAAAAACAATCATTCATAGACAAATGATTATAACTAGTTGAATAATAACAAATCCTTCGACCCTTGAAACTATTATCAATTAGTTAACCTTGGCTAAACAAATGTCACGATGAAACTTAAGGTACAAATGGTTCTTAGGATTGACTTGAAATTGAATTAAAACATGTTATCACAATAATAACTATCACTAAGCATAAAACATCATCAAAACAAGTGTAAAAAAGATTACTAGCCACTCATTGCAAACATGCAAATAAACTCAGAATATTTAACATTAGAATCCATGGTTTTAAGTCTTATAATGCTTTGGAATTGATAACAAATGACAAGGTATAGATAACCTAAGTGTTGGTGATGATTTCGTGAGATTTTCGGACTCCAAATGTTGCTTCCTTGGTCCTCCAAAGTTCCTGGTTCTTTCTGCACAAATTTTCCTCCCTTGAGAGCTAGATGATGATAATAATTGAGAGTAGTAATGAGAGTAATTGGTCTCTTGAATGGTGTCTTCAATTGTGTACTCTTGGGATCCCTATAGGCTTGTCCAATACTCCTAGTAATGAATAGGGACTTAAATGCTAGAACTTGGACACTAAGACACTAAGAAGGGCCTAGAACAATGGGACAAAAGACCAAGATTCGTGCACAAAAGTTGGTATGCACATGTATAAATGTCCATCCGATCGGTTGCGGGTTGATACCGATCGGATGGATGTGGTCATTATGGCTATCTGATCGGTTATACTCCAACTGATCGGATGGTAGATTCTGGTTGCTTTAGACTTTGACTTTTCCTTGTGTAATTCTTTATGCACTATCCAAACTTGATTAACTCTGAACTTGGAACTTTGAGATGACAAAACTTAGGTTCTCCATATGAAATGCTTCACAGATTGGACTTTTGAGCTTGGGAATCTTCGTGTAATTGCATATACTTCATTTTCTTCACTTTTTCTCCATTTTTCTTACATTTGGCTACATACGCTACAAAAACATACTTTGATACGATTTAGTGGCAAAAGCATATAAAAACAACCAAATAACATACATAAAAACACTAATAACGCTTATAAAAACATGTTAACTTTGAGCGTTATCAGCCACGGCTAAAGACCATATAAACTTACCAAGACGAAAACATGAACTAAAGAGTTAATGGTAACATAAACATCCAATTTGTATCTACTCCATCAAAATAACCATGAGACTTTACAAGTAATATTCATACTAGACTTAAGAAACTCATTGAAATAACAACCTTCATTTAAAAGTAAACTTTCCTAAGTTTATTCAATTATTTGAACATGTAACTTTTCGGATCCAAAACTTATATATTTTTATCGAATACTACAACACTAGTGAGCTTCATGTGAGGGGTTCATTAAAGTAAACCGTCGAGATGAGTTGTGGATTTACGAATTAAAGTGTCCTGGCTCCTCGAACGTTCACTACATGGCCTCTGAATTATTTCGGCCCAAACGGTAGTAAGCAATATACAAACTATACATGTTTCATAAACCATTTTTATTCAAAGACTTACACTATATACTAAGTACTACATCATGGACTAAATGCAAGACATATATAGGCAATTCTTCATATTCTTTGATATTACTCCAAACCTAAGTCGCAACATTCTATTATAGGTTGCTCATAGAGACCTTCGCGATTCGACCATCATTTTCACTACTTACTACATAACTTAAGGTGAGTTCATAGCCCCACTTTCCATTACTTAATTGTTTTACAAACCCTTGGGGGGAAAACATGCTATTTTAACTGAACACAATGTTTTCAAATTGTATGCTTGCTCGATTTTTTTATTATTACTAAGTACCATCCTTGCCAATCCAAGACCCCTTATCATGAACCATTTAATCACTAGTAATAGTGAGCGCGAGTATTGTGAATAGGCCTATTGGGATTGACGAATCCCATTTGTATTGACTACGTTCAAACAAATGCACTATATTTGAGATTTAGGTATGACGGCAAAGTACCTACCGGGGTAACTCCACCGATTGATATTGGTACCCGTTAACGTTTTGGTGTCATGAGCTTAGTATAATAATATCTGTTTTGCTCTCAAAATCATTGGTGTGAGTCTAATTAACTCACATTACAAACATATTGTGTTCATCCATTTAATAAACTCTATGAATTTCACTCAACCTTTGTGTTGACAGTTTAAGCATGTATTTCAGGTCTATGATGATCAAGGATGGCACGGAGGGGCACGAACTAAATGAAGAAGGCTATAATCTACTTTGTCATTCGATAAAACATCAAAAGACTTTATATTGATGTATTTTGTAAACATGGAACCTTTTGGAACCTAACTATGTAAACTCTGATATATTTTGAATAATTCGAATGATAAGTCTTTTTAAAACGACTCAGTTAGAGATCGTTTTCTATTATTATGACTGTTGTGCCGTCGAGTAACACCCAAGTTGAATTCCGCTGCATCATTGATTTGGGGGTGTTACAGATTGGTACCAGAGCCATGGTTATAGAGAAACGGGTCTAATTGAGACCTAAACTATAACCACACGTACAAGCAAAGACATTTTATAGCCTTCCGCTCTCCGTGCCTTCCATCCTCCAGATGATTATGGACATTTAAGACACCTTATACAATGCAAACATTTTAGCATATTGATATATGTACCCTTAGCATAATTGAGCATTTCCCCGTAAGTTTTAGAATTGTTTTAACATAGTAATTCTTCTCATAGAAATCATGTGCACACCCACTTCTCCAGATTATGTTCCCACTCTACCTAATAAGTTCCAAGTCTTACCACCCTCACCCGAGTTCGGATTTGACTTCGTAAATGCCTTCGCTTCTGATAACGAAAAAGAACCTTTTGAAGATTTAACCGACGAAGAAGAGGAGGAACCAATGCCAACTAATTTTGCGTCGAATACTTCTAATTATTTTGAACAAAATTGGTTGAGTCAGATTCCGAGGAGGATGATGAATACGAATATGTACTAGCACCATTATCACCACCACTATCACTTCACTTTTATATCCCTACATGTGATGAGTTGGATCACTCATTATGGATCGTATCACGACCACCATTGATCCAACAAGAAAGTCAGCATTGACACTATAGCCTCTCAAACTTCATCGACTCGTATCTCCATGACACACTAAACCAAGAAGTTGCCAATCAATTAGAGCTGCTAGGACCTTCTAACCCGCAATAGACTAGTATACTAGTTATCTATTGTACTACTAAACTGAATAGACTCAGTTAGTAAACTCTGTAGAATCCATGTAATAGCTAGCAGTAGTTGTAAAACGTTGTAATTACTAAACTGAAAGTATCAGTTAGTAGATTTTGAAGAAACTTGTAATAAGTTTCAATCTTGTAATCAATCAACGTTTTATGAATAAAACTCTTGCTTTATGCTATCATGTGTTATGATTCAAACCTCCAACATAATTATTCTATCATTTCCCATCAAAAATCATGCTTATTTCACAACTCTCTACTCACGATGTATCTTTTATATAATAGAATCATGGTGCCAATGAAGAAAACACAACACCATTATCAAAAACCCTCTTATCATATCTCCCATGTCTTCTTTACCCAGCTTCATCTCAAACCACTAAAACTCATCAAACCAAAATGAAGAACACAAGCCTCGTTCATCTTTTCACCATCATTATCTTCACAACCGTTGCAACCACAAGCTCATTAACAGATCTTGATGCACTTTTAAAGCTCAAATCATCCTTAGTTACACCACAAGCACCCTCATCAGCTTTACAAGATTGAATATCATCTAAAAACTTTTAAGAAACACAATACTACATGACTAAACCGAACATCACATTATCGGTCCTAAATTATACACAGCATGATCACCTATGTCTAATTTAAGAGGGATCATGTTATGCTGGGAATAATCACTTGTATGTTTTCTTAGAAACAAACTTTTCACCTATAATCTTAAGACAAAATTTCGTGTGAGTATAGGCAATTCATAAGTATTCATACGATAGAGTACAACAATTAATCACTCTTACTCTACCTTTCCCACATAAAAGTAAGCCTCATTCTACGCCATACACTGAAACAACGAATCCAAGTACATCACTAGCTACCTTAGAAACCATTCGCCACAAGAAACCCTATCTTTTCACCAACGTCGCTTCAACACCTGACATAAACTGAACTTCAGGACGAAGTTCCCTTAAGGGGTAGAGACTGTAACAATTCACATTTTCGGATTACTATTCATTTTTACTATTCACTTTTTACAATTTACTTTCACTATTCACTCCCAAAATTTTTATTTCGTATTCTCGTAAGTTAAACTATTTTAATGATAATCCGAGAGTTTGACACTTGTCGGATCATTTCTGCAAAAATCATGAAACCGTGTCCGAGATTTACGTTTAGGTTTAAAAGTCATTCAAGCATCCCGATATGTCCATAAAACACTATAAACAATAGAAATATTATTTTCTCTCATTTTAGGACAATTCCAAAAGTTTTGGAATTTTACGTTTTCCAGTTCAGCGTTTTACGTGAATTATGCGTTTTAGACCCGCGTTTCCAGTTTTAACAGCGTTTAAACAACCCGATAGAACTTATCACTCATTAAATATGCTAAGATAGGTTATATTAATAAGTTCTAACATCTTTTGAAGTTTCATATTTTTAGAATACCCGATTTTAAGTTTCATGACTTAACGACTTACCGTTAGCGATTACCGGGACCAAAACTCACTCCGTAAGCTAGATAATACCAAGTTAATCATCTAGTCACACCATATCTTCATATGGCCGACTATATGGGGGATTCACCTTGCATGTGGCTTAATCTCAAAGTCTTGTACTCATGAATTTGTTACATGTGTGTAAACTTCTAAGCTAAGCTTCCTAAAGTATCCTAAACTTGCACCTCCTCATTTACACCTTCCTAGCACTTTCTTAGCACCTCCTCAAGACCCTATATAACCCTCCTCATCCCCCTTTGGTCGTTCATACCATCACAAACACAAACACATTCCTGATTTTCTCTCTACTTCAAGTATTATTCAAGAATACAAGTGCTATATCAACTCAAAAACTCCTGTTAGGTTTTGATTCATCCAAACTACTTCAAATCCTTAGAAACTTTAGGTGATTCTCTTGAGTTTAGATCCACTCAAGTCACCTAAAACCTCATCACAAATCCTTCAAGTATACAAAGGTGTAGAAGGATTGCCATAGTGAAGAGAAGCTTGTTCAATCAAAGTCCTAATCCTTGTTACCTTCCTTTTTTAGAAAGCCTAAAGTTGTAAGAAACCCTAATATGCTTTCTTGCTCAATATCATTTTCATGCTATTTATATTTCATTCATGCTATATATGGTCTTGTTATTATATTCATAATGTATAAAAACTATTAAAACAAGTTTTGGAAACTATATATTAACTTATGTTAAGTAAACAAGAAAACTAGTGACTTATATTGAGAACCATGACCAAAATAAAGTAACCATGATATGAAACACTTACCTACTGTTATAGAGGACTTAAAAAGGAAAACATATCAATTTGAACCACCTAAACCGAGTACACGAGTCAAAAGTTATGGCCAAAAGAAGTTAGTGAACCTAAAAACCCGAAACTGCCTAATAACTTTCTGATCAAAATCCGTATTTTTTTAAGGCCCTTCTAGTCCGTTTCATCAAAAAGTTAAAACACAAAAGTTGTCCGGAACGACGTTTTCTTTCAGGTGCAAATGAAGCTCGAACCCTGAAAATGCATAACGAGTGATATTTTTCTTCAAATTCTTAACAGCCCCTTTTAATACCAAAAGTACCATGTATTGGTTATGGCTAAGTAAAACCAAGAGATCTAAAGACCTTAAAGCCAAGACCACAACCATGGCTAAGGCCAAGGATGAGTCTCAAGACAATGGTAACAATGACCAAGGTCACGGCAAAGCCACGACTAAAGACCATATAAACTTACCAAGACGAAAACATGAACTAAAGAGTTAATGGTAACATAAACATCCAATTTGGATCTACTCCATCAAAATAACCATGAGACTTTACAAGTAATATTCATACTAGACTTAAGAAACTCATTGAAATAACAACCTTCATTTAAAAGTAAACTTTCCTAAGTTTATTCAATTATTTGGACATGTAACTTTTCGGATCCAAAACTTATATATTTTTATCGAATACTACAACACTAGGGAGCTTCATGTGAGGGGTTCATTAAAGTAAACCGTCGAGATGAGTTGTGGATTTACGAATTAAAGTGTCCTGGCTCCTCGAACGTTTACTACATGGCCTCTGAATTATGTCGGCCTGAACGGTAATAAGCGATATACAAACTATACATGTTTCATAAACCATTTTTATTCAAAGACTTACACTATATACTAAGTACTACATCATGGACTAAATGCAAGACATATATAGGCAATTATTAATATTCTTTGATATTACTCCAAACCTAAGTCGCAACATTCTATTATAGGTTGCTCATAGAGACCTTCGCGATTCGACCATCATTTTTACTACTTAATACATAACTTAAGGTGGGTTCATAGCCCCACTTTCCATTACTTAATTGTTTTACAAACCCTTGGGGGGAATACATGCTATTTTAACCGAACACAATGTTTTCAAATTGTATGCTTGCTTGATTGTTTTATTATTACTAAGTACCATCCTTGCCAATCCAAGACCCCTTATCATGAACCATTTAATCACTAGTAATAGTGAGCGCGAGTATTGTGAATAGGCCTATTAGGATTGACGAATCCCATTTGTATTGACTACGTTCAAACAAATGCACTATATTTGAGATTTAGGTATGACGGCAAAGTACCTACTGGGGTAACTCCACCGATTGATATTGGTACCCGTTAACGTTTTGGTGTCATGAGCTTAGTATAATAATATCTGTTTTGTTCTCAAAATCATTGGTGTGAGTCTAATTAACTCACACTACAAACATATTGTGTTCATCCATTTAATAAACTCTATGAATTTCACTCAACCTTTGTGTTGACAGTTTAAGCATGTATTACAGGTCCATGATGATCAAGGATGGCACGGAGGGGCACGGACTAAATGAAGAAGGCTATAATCTACTTTGTCATTCGATAAAACATCAAAAGACTTTATAATGATGTATTTTGTAAACATGGAACCTTTTTGGGACCTAACTATGTAAACTTTGATATATTTTGAATAATTCGAATGATAAGTCTTTTTAAAACGACTCAGTTAGAAATCATTTTCTATTATTATGACTGTTGTGCCGTCGAGTAACACCCAAGTTGAATTCCGCTGCATCATTGAATTGGGGGTGTTACAAGTATGATGATTGGTAAAGAGAGTTGAGAATAAAACGCGTTAGTTTACGAGTTAGGGTTTGGACATAATATTAGGGCTGTAAAGATACAAAGATATTTAGTATATAGAGATGAGTTAGATCACGAATTTTTAGTCTAACTTGTAGTTCAATGAAAGAGAATTCCAAAAAGTCCGGCCACGATCGATTTCGAGGTCCGGATGTTAATCTTTTTATTTTTCCAAGTTAAGGTGTTAAAGCTGTTAAACCGGGACAGATTTGGGGTAACAGTTTTGAGGTTCAAAGTAGGTTAGAAAAGGGAATTAGGGTTATCCCTTCTATTAGAGTTGAGTTCTATATTATACTTGACTTCCACTCGAAGGATGGATGTTAAAAAGTTGTAGAAGTATGATTTGTAGGTCAAAACATGTTGGTGTGTGTTCAGATCCGAATCTGGATAGTTTTTATGTTTGATTTTTCAAAGGATACTTGTGTGTGTTTTTAGACCATGGCCTTCTGGGATTAGCTTGTATGCTTATGAGAGACCATGGTGAATTTTTGGTGTGAGTTGTGGAGTTTTTCTTATTGTGATTTTATGTGGGTGAATGTACCTCCAAATTCTGCGTTTTTTGATATTATTAGTGCAAGGGATTTAATGAGTATTATTATTGTGATTTTATGTGGGTGAATGTATCTCCAAATTCTGCGTTTTTTGATATTATTAGTGCAAGGGATTTAATGAGTATTATTATTATGATTTTATGTGGGTGAATGTACCTCAAAATTATGCGTTTTCCGATATTATTAGTGCAAGGGATTTAGTGAGTATTAGTGTTTGGTGATGGTTAGTATGGAGTCTAGGAGATCCATGGTGGGTCATATGAACCTTAGACATCCATCATATGTGTATTACATGGACTATAGCTTTTAGCTTGGTCGTATGTAATGTTATCTTATTTTGTTATGTAGATTTGTGATTTGTTATTTGGAGGCTGTGAAGTTTGAGGTGAGTTCATAGTCCCATTTTTTTACATTGTTTTAAACTTGGGATGGGAATGATTCTTGTGTTTAATGTTTTGACGTACTGTGATTATGTGTTGTAACTGCTTGGACTTGTAAGTGTTGTTATACGTGTATTACATGATTATGATGTGGTGATTTTGTGTGGTCTAATTGGAGGGTAGCTTTGCTTCCATTATCTAATTGGAGAGTACTAATTCTACTCACTATTATTCTGTGTGGTCTGATCAGAAGGTACTGTTTACCCATTATTGTGAACTTGGATCGGTGGGCGTGTTCCATCCTAATGGATGTTTGATAATGGATCGGTGGGCACGTTCCGTCCCAGTTGTTAGTTGGTTTTGTGATTGCATGCTTACTTGTATGATAACAAGTCTTACTGTCCAGCTATATTTTAAAATCACAGTGAACTGGTTGCCTATCGTGTGTGTGTTTTAAACCTATGAATCTCAACAACATTATGTTGACGCTTTTAAGCATCATTTTCAGGTGAGCTTTCTAAGGATAAGATAGAAAGATGTGATTAGACGAAACCTTACTTGCATTGGAAGTGGTTTATCATTTATGTTTGGATATATGATTTGTTCTAGAGTTTTATTTTGTTATTTTTTCAGGTATTGTTATGACACTTTGTGTCTATACTTTGCTCTATTGTATTGCATGTAGAAATTCTCTATTTAGACACCATGTGTTGTGATGATATCCAGGATGCTGCACTCGCATTTCTTCCTTGGCGAGGTGTGACAGATTGGTATCAGAGCCTTGATTATAGAGAAGTAGGTGGTTGAACCTAGACTATAACCTAGGAGTCCCTCATATAGTTGCATATAGGGCCTAACTGTAAGTATGGTATTTTATATGGTTATTTTCTTAAATTTATGAGATGTTTTATCGAGTTTTGGACGTCTATCGAACCCCATACTTAGTATCGTGGGTGTCATTTATAGTATGGAACCTCCTGCGCGAAAGATGCTTTGTTGGACCACCGTTGCCGCTACAGGTTGCAAGAGAGTTGGTAGGATGAAGCGAATCAATAGAAGGATCCTAGTTCCTGCTAGCATGCTTCCATGTGCTATTGAAGAGAAGTTAACCTTGGAGAATGTGGATGGAAAGGAGATAGTAAGGTACAAGACGATGGTGGCCGATAAGGAAGGCTTCACCACTAAATACCCTGGAGAGTGTCCCCAATTCCTTAAAGATGGGGGAGTGGTTTGGGCTAGACCCCGAGATCGTATGCGTTTGTAGATCATGTGGAGGAGGAAGAGAGAAACCTCAAGGATGGCTTTGCTAGTCGTCCACTAACACAGATCGATGGAAACAAGAATGGATGGATAAGTGAAGAGGAAAAGTATGAAGAAGAGTATGAGGTGGGCTCGGATCTAGAGTCTACAGTGGCTAGTAGATTTAACCCCAACTGATTGATAGGGCAAGTGCTATGGTAAATCCTGAGCCATTGTGCGACGTCTTCTGTTTTGTGTCATGTTTGGAATTCGTATATTGTCTTTTGCCGTCTGGAGCCATGTTGGAGCACGATTACTCCTGAATATTGTATCGATCTTATCCGAGTGATTTTGATTATAAGGTTTAAGTGATCGTTGGAATTGTTCCATGTGAGGTGATTGTTTGCGACGTCTTTTGTTTTTGTTTGCATGATTGTTTGTATGAAGTGCGGTCATAGGAGGGAGTACACTTGCGAAAGAGGGCATAGATAATTATGGTGGCCAACATAATTATACATGCGTCACAACACAAGTGCACTTGCAAGTATGATAGCATGGATTGTGATTTTTATTAGGTGCTATGTGGTATATGTGCGTTATCATTGAGATATGTGGTTTTGGAAGTAAGTATGCGTGTGGAATAGGCTTTATAACTATTATCGCGAACTTAATTATACGGGTATCACACACGTGGACTTGTGACCATGATTACATTGATTGATGTTTGTTGTTATATGTTGTGGTAGATGTTATGTGATATCATGTTGATGATGGTTGTATGGTTAGAGAAGTATTCTCTTAACCGTTTGGGCAATCGTTGTGTGTTGAGGTGTGTAGTTGGTAAGATTCCATCCTATCTATCATATGCTGATATCTCAATTATCGGTTGGTACTAATATGGTGATATTAAGTTGATTTGTTTATTAGACACTTCGTTCGCATACTTAATTCTCTGGTTAACATTTTTATTCGTAACATGTTGGTACGGATGCCATATCTTTCCTATTCGACGTTGTGATTGGTGTTGGTCAATCGGATTCATTTCTGTTTGATACTGGTTCATTTCTTTGGTTATTCCTTGCATTCATTCTGCGAATGAATATTGTATTATTCTTCGAATACTGTTGGTTCGTGACAAGTTGCTTCGGATATTTAATCCCTCATTTACTCACCAATTGGATTTCGTGATATGTTTTGCGACCTGTTAGTATTGATGTTTTTCTATGATCTTAATTTGATCATTTTACAAATGAGCCATTACGTTCCTCGTTTGGGTTGCTATGTATTTGCGTGAGTGTTCACTGGTATGAGTTCGTTTGATGATTATTTTGATTACGTGATTCTTCCATGTCTTTCGCATTTGATTAAGAGGTTGTGTTAGAGTCTTTATGGCATTTTACAATTCGTTTTGGGTATTTCAAGGTCATTTGTTGGAAGCTAATATTTTTAAGAAATGAGGTGTGGAAAAAAATGGTTATCAGTCTATTGTCAAAGCTATTTATAACAATTTTGCTATGAAAGTCTACTTATTTTATTGTGTTAATCAGCACGATTTAAATATCTAAAACAAGTAAGGTGAGATACTATATTAATATAATTAACCTTTTGTATCATAAAAACTATGCCTAATATGGAATTTAAGACGGAGATGGTTTTCTTACATAAAATGGTTTATATATATTTTGTAAAAAAATGTATGAGTTTAAGGTATGTCATGTGAAAAACGAAATTCATTTTTTTGTTGGGTAAGGACGGGTACCGGAATAAGAACTATATATAGTTCTCATTTATCAAATTTGATATGTATTTAGTTCCTCAAGTGTTTCTTTCGTTGTGGTACGCTGGTGAATTCTCTATGGGTACGCGTATTTTATATTTTCATTGTATGGGTTCATGAACATTTGATTTGCGTCTATTTTTATTGGGGAAAATTTTCTCATTGTGTTTTCTAACTTTGATTTTTGATATTCGTTTACTACACTAGTCGGTAATTCGTAACCCTTTTGAGTTCGTTGATATACGTTCGACCGGTCATGGTTCACGTCGTTTCCTTAGGATAGATTGTTGATTTGGTCATCATTGTGTTTGTTGAAGAAGAAGAGGATGGTTGCCAAGTTGTCCAAGTGAGAGGTTCAGCTTCAAGATGTACGTCTTCAGGCATGTGGTCTACAGTAGCGAGTTTTCATGGACACTAGTAAGATAAAAGTAGTGAAGAGTGGAAAGTACCTAGGACACCATCTGAGAGACGATTGTCCTTAGGATTGGCAGGTACTATTGACGATTCATTTCGAACTTTTTATAGATTGCATAGGCATCGCGGAGGTAGAAGATCCATAAGGGGAACTATGTGATACACGACTTAGAGTTGGGGAGTAGAACTTGGGGACGATGTTTGTATGAAGCGGTGAGTGTTATCTACACAGATCATAAGAATCTTTAGCATATATTTGACAAGAGGTTAATATATGTAGAAGAGAAGTTGGGTGTGGAATTTCTCAGTGACTACGATTATCTGATTCGCAACTGTCAAGGAAGAGAGGACATCGTGGTAAGAGCGCTGAGCAGGAGTGAATGAGTGAAACTTAGATGTTTATGAGCAATGATTGTGATAATTCAGTCTGGAGTTAAAAGGATAATACTGACAGCCCATAGAGAGATGTTCAAGGAAGAGAACATGTAAGAAGAATGATTACATGGTTTAGATCAGCTAATGGAAAGAAATGATGATGGAAGATTGTACTTTGCGGACCAGTTATTGGTTTCATTAGAAGGTGTAGGATTCAAAAATGTTGATTATTGTGGTGATTCGGGTGGTCTTGTATGATGGAAGAACAAGATGAAATACATGGTAAAACTTAGAGAGAGAGAGAGAGAGAGGTGGGAAGTTCTTAGTGAGAGAAAACACACTTGTGTGTGTATTGAAATGAACAACCAACCCTTCCCTTGTGTGGGAGAGGGTTTATATACACTTACATAATACGCCCTCCTACGGGCTGTGGATCAGGTGTACAGTGGGTAAAGACCCGTCCGTCCTCCACGGTGTGACTATAACTATTCTAATATATACAAAGCTAAGAGCTACGCTAAGTATGTAAATACATGGGGTGACCGAACCTTTTTCTTAATCCTAACAATCTCCCCCTAAGGGAGGTCACCCCAGAAAAAATAAATTGAATCTTAGCATTCTATACATAGATCTTTAGCTCTAGCTTGTATCCGTTGATTCTTCAAGTGTTGTCTTTGTACGGAAAGTAGTGATCTTTGAGCATAAGTTCCTTTGACTTGTGTGATCTTTTAGCTTTCATTGAGATCATCAGTCACCGTAAATCTCCAAATCATCCTTTGTGGACTCGCCTCCATGTGATCTAGTGACCATCGGACCGTCATGCTCACACCTTTCTTGATCATGAAACTTTGCATCAGAGTTAGAGAAGCATTGTTGTTGATCTTTCACTTTTCATGATGTCTTTACTTGTGAGTGTGGAGTGTGATCATAAGGTTATGAATTGATGTCTCATTTTCCATCAGCTGCAACCGTCGGGTGTTCCTGCAAACAACAGTTAGCAATAAACACACGAAAGTGTCTTTGTTCACCTTCGTTGAATAGGGTTGCAAGAACCACGGTTCCCCATTAATCAGTATAAATACTGCCTGTGATCAGGTAGAATTCCGAAGAACTTCCTTGACAGGGTTTCGCAGCTGTTCTCAAACTGGAGCATCTCAAAGTAGACAACACGGAGTGAGTGAACCCGTGAATTAATGATTCACCTATTAATGAGGAAATTGATTTTGAAAAACAATCGTGTATTGCTAGACAAAGAGTTTTTGCAATACAACGAGAGTTTTATGATAAACACCAATTTTATGTCAAATACTTTTGTTTGAAAATTATGCGCAGTCAATGTGCTCGAAAGAAAGTAGTTGAGCACATCGAAGGGTTTTCCAAAATTATCCGTCAATTCATTTCCTTGAACAAGTTTGATTAAAAAATGAATCGCCCCATCGTTGCTTTCCAGTTGTCACTAGTTTGATCCATGAAGGATCTCACATGTCACCTACCAAGAGCTTGATTGATGTTCACTCTAGCAGGATTTCCATCTTCATCGTGAATAATTTCATATCACTCAGATGTTCTGGCAATACCGCAAGGATAATGCGTAGGACTCTAAATATATTATCTTACTTTCCACATTGTGTGAAACAGTAAGCATATTGTAAATGTGTCCTAATGAGATTTATGGATGATCTCTTGGCTCTAGACTCAATAGTGCGTTTTGATCCGCTCCTGGAGACTGGAGAGGCGTCTCCTGTTTTAGTATCAACATGGCTCGCAATGAGCGGTCGATACTTATGCAGGGTTCCCCGTGAGAATGAAACAAGCCCTTTTAAGAGAACTTGAGGGCTAGGAAGGTTAGTGCAGTGCGTCACTGGGTCCATGACGTCTTGTCTTCAATACCAGTGTTACCTTGGTAACCACCAGTAGCATATGAGTTGAACCCGGTTTCTGCCCTAAGGTTGAATATATGTAGGGCTATTTTTTTTCACCCTTTCTCATTATATTTCTTTTTCATTCTTCAACCCCTTCAGTGCTTACCGAGACTTCATCACTAGAACCTTGTTGGGTTTGTTCCAGTCCTAGCTCCATCTGAGTCGACACACTTCCCTTATCTCACTTTTCTCCTTTTTTAGTCATTCCTAAGGACTTCTACTCTAACTAGAGGATTGTCCCTGGGAAGATCCCTCCGGTTCTGGTGGATCATGGGAACTAATACCTAACCTTATCATCCTGATAACTCCATTGCATAAAGTAAAATGGTCGGTCTTTGGTATTATTCTCTCCGCCTTAAAACCAATTGAAAATCAATCAAGGTACTCGTGATATTTGATATCAAAGCATTTGTACCTCAATTGTTTTTGATCTTTCAGAAATGCTCCCCCTCAACATGTGCATCGGTATTCGAAATTGTTTAGCACATGGAGGGAGGAGTGCCAGGTTGAGTCTTTAATGATCATTTTTTATCAGATTATATATTTAAATCACATTCTCTCCCCCGATCAAAAATTTCAAATCTTTTGAGATTTGTGATCCCAATTGATTTAAATACGTTAGAAAATTTTGGGAGAAAATGTGTCTGATTTACACAAGCAGATATTGGAACATATTAATGCTCCCCCTCAAATTATGAGGGACTCTGTTATTGTCAGTTATGATGAGTTTATAAAAGAATTGAAGTTTAACGTGAGACTCATGAAAAATTCATATACTGGCACATAACAACAAATGTTTATTCACTACTTATGATGTACAAAGAAAAACATTTGATGATCTAAAATAAAATTTGAAATCACTCTCCCCCTCAATATATGACCATTTGTACATTTAAAATTTTGTAAAAAATTAAACTTTTTTGTCATAGATTGAGTGGCAAATTTTATGAGAAACTTAAGTCCAATTGATTTTCAAATATTGTTTTAAACCACCATTTTATATAAAAATTATTTTTCTGAAGAATCATAGATGGAAAAATATTTGTTTTGGTAAAAGAAGACTTCTCTTCTTAAACAAGAAATAATGCACTGAAACGTACATTAAATCGAAGAAACACGGATATAAAGTAATCCGTGCCCGGATGAACATCACCCAGTGAGAGGAACAGCCGTCTTTTTGGCGACATGCTTTCCCCATTTTGAAGAACGGGTTGCTATCAGAAGTAATAGCAAGCCATTTTGAAAAGAAATTTTTGAGAAACGACATGTTTTAGAAAACATTATTTTAAAAGATAGAAAAAACTCTCGCTCAAGCATATGTATGAATCCGTGCCATTATTGAATGACATTTCCAGAAACGTACATAATATTGATTATATAAGAGACATGTCGTGAGAAGAATATTTTTGGATTTTAGTGTTTTTCTGATTTTTTATGATTTTTGTAGGTTTTATATTTTTCTATTTTCTTTTTGGTTTAAAAGGATATATATACAACTATACAAAAGGATACATGAAGAATTACCACCACCATTCTTTATTAGATAGATCGTTATCGCCCATGTCCTGAGTTGATGCATTTAAGAGTCAAATCACCGCATACCAATTTGGTGAACTAGTTCAGAAAACCTTGAAGGAGGTAGTGCATTATTGAACATGTTTGCCAACTAGTATTCCGTATCCACACAATATACTTCAATCGTACCCTTCTCGACATGCTCCTTGATGAGATGATATATGAGCACAATATGCTTGGCGTTCAGTTTGTTTTTCCAGATCCATTAGAGTCCAATGATGTGTCGTAGGGTGAAGTTCATAGAACGTATGCATTTTAGACGGATCCAAATTGCAAGAAGACGACTCTGATAAATCAAGAACGGTTGGAGCCGGTGCAAATGGATTGAAGAGACCATGTATGTCATACTCTGCAAGTGCGGGTACTTCATGATTTTGCTGATCAGTAGTTATATCCTAGTTGTTGGAAGCATTGTGTTGTTCTGTTGTTGGAAAATCGATTGGAGGTGCATCTGCAGCAATGTTTGTTGTTGTAGATTCAGGTGTATCTCGAATTGGAATAGCATCAGGTTAAGCAGCGAAAACGGTAGATACATCTGGAGCACGTTATTCGACATTCTCGGTGAACATAGAATCAAGAAAGCTTTCCAATATTTGACAAGTCAATGTGGGTGGTGGTACAGCTAAATGATCAGAACAATTTAGACGGTTGGTTGCGGGTCCTAAGCTGTTGTGCTTAGAAGCCATAACTGCAAGCTCGGGTTAGAAACTGAGTTGTTCCAAAGCGATAATTGTAAGCTCAATAGATGTTGTATGTGATGTTGGAGGTGAAGAGTGAGTTGATGACATTCTTTTCCTCTTCATTGCCGGGTAGATTAACCAGACTTGGCAGTGATTGAAGGAAGTATCAACTATTATTTGTTGCCTTGATCAGGTCATCAAGATCTGTGTCATTTGCATTGCTAGTTTTGAAGACAACATTACTTGAGATTTCGTATGTCAAGCAATAATGTCATATCAGCTTCATCCTCTACATCATCACCCATGTCCATGTCAACATCTTTTTGAGCTATCACCACCAAAGCTTTCGAGACTCCTGAATAATCGACTGAACTTGAGCCTTCTTAATGTGAAGCTTTGATAGATCAGCAACGTATCATCTCACGCTTGAATAGTTCTTCTCATCTTTCTTCCCGCTGAAGGCTGAAGTAATGCGTACCAAAAAGTATCCAGAGACCACTTCCCCCCAAGTAGTTGAAATGATGCAATCAGTCTCATTATATGAAGCTCAGAAACCCGAAGTACACACACAATCAGTTGTGTACGTCTTTGTCATCAGAAACTATTTCTTATATCTCTTCCCCCACGTAGTTGGAATAATACACCAAAAGAACGAGTTAAAACACTGATCTTCTCTGCGGTTATGACATTTGTCTTCCCGGAATAACTTCACTTAAGTAGAAGTGTAAAGCTCATCATGTGTACTCATTGTGCGTTATGATGTATGTCTCCTTCCCCCTTGCTGGTTTTGATACCTCAGAATCAGCAACACATTTTACGCCCATATACTTGAAATCTTGTGAGAAGAACAAAATAAGCTCAAATGTATCCAGTGAGAATCAACTTACTGAAGAGCAATGTGAGCACATCTAATTAGGGATTTTAACACATACTTTTCACTCTCCCCTAAACTGACACCCTTTCTTGATGAATGCCTTGAATATGAAGAAGTCTTTTAATAATTAAATGCATATCGTCTTTAGTCTTCTAACACGCAGAAGAAAATGTAGAACAGACTGTAGACTCGACGTTCTTCAACGTTGTCCATTTGGGGAATAGAATATCAACATCTTCATCTTGCCAAATGCATTCCAGTCATATTACATATAACAAATCAGCCCATAATGTACACATGTACCTAAAGACAAGAAGAAACGATGACACCAAAGTAACAGGTTGAAGCACTGATCATCTCTGCGGATATCAACTCCAGAATAAATGATTAAGCCCGATCACATGAACCTGTTGTGCATCCTTGATGTACACATTTCTCTCCCCTGATGGTTGCGATTAATCGGAATCATCATAATGATGTGTACATGAAGCATTAACTGGAAGCCCTTCATCAATAATAATATCAGCCCGTTAGAAGATGTCGATAAATCTCACGAATCCTGAACTGAAGTATTCAAGAGTCATGAGATGATGACTAATTGAGTTTTCTCCCTCTCAATTAGGCCATCGTATGTAAAGAGCCGCTTCAAGAACTTATGAAGTTTCTGAGTTGGCTCCCCCTCAAACTGACCATCCCCCTTTTTTTTTAGATTCAATACATTAATTTATGATCACGTTTGAGGGTCTTGATGTTAACCATCTTCTTCTTTATCTCCCCCTCAAAAATGGCAAGCAAATGACATTTTTGCCATAGTTGAGATTCCATTTGACTCCTCCTAAACCAACCAGTCAACCAGGTGCAGTTGATAGGCCCACCTAGGAGAAAGTGCAAGTTATATTAATCGTGGAAATACAGGGAAATCTCGGGTCGTTAAGTCCCAACAAGATTGAAATTGTATTTTTGGACGTTTGTGGAATAAGTGGTACTGAGGTCAGTAACCAAGATGATTGGGAATTGATTATGCTACTGATATTTGGTATTTTGGACAATGATATGAATAATAACAGATATAATCACTAAAAGCACAAATTGGGAAATCAGATAACAGACAGAGAAAAGTGGGATTTAACAGATTACAAACTACAGGGGGTGCAAGTGAAACTTTTTGAAACTTAAAATTTAAAAGAAAATTTAAAATGAAAATGAAATTATAAAAATGATTATTTTAATAATTAAATACTAATTAATTAATTAAAACTATTAAAAATCTAATTTAAACCTAAGTTAAATTAACTAAAAATTATAAAGATTATAAATTAAACTAAAAACTTGCAAAAATAATTTCTAAACCTTAAAAAGAACTTGAAGAAAGTATAAAAAAATGAAAATAAATATTTTTGTCTTTTTATGAATTTTCTATTAATTAAAAACTATTTATCTTAATTAAACTAATTAAATTATTTTAAATTACTATTAATACCTAAATGAATTAGAAAATTATGGAAAATTTTATAAAACTAATTAACCATCACAGGAATCCTAAAAAATTATAAAAAGTTACTAAAAATTATATTTAGGCTATTTTACTAATTTATTACTTATTAATTATTTTAAATCTAATTTAATTAAATTAAATAAGAAAATTAGGAAATGAACAGTGGAATTTATAAATATATTTTCTAAAAGTCTTAAATAATTTTTAAAACCTAGGAAAAATATAAAATTCTACTGTTGTTTATTAAATTTAAAGAAAACTATTTAATTACTAATATTACCTAATTAGTTAATTAAATTATTTTTAATTCTAATAAATAGTAAACTGTTTAAGAAAAATCTAAGAAAATTATTACAGATACTTTAATATAATATGAAATTAAGAAAATTATGAAATTGATAAAGTGCTTATTAATAAGCTGAAAAAAAAATAAATTAGATAAATCCTATTAAATAGAAGCTATCACTAATTTTAAAGTTTGTTTTTCTGGATTTTTCTTTTTAAAAACTAATTATTAACTAAAAACTAACAACTTTTGTGAAATGACTTGTGTTGTAGCTTAATAATAAGCTGTATGCACTCCAAAGTGCTCAACAGTTGGATTAATAGCTTATTAGAACTTGTGGATGATTGAAAAAGCTATCTAATGACCAAATAAGTTAAGACAGATGGATATCAACTTAAAATGAGGCAAATATCACAAATAAGCACACTGAATAAGCTATGAGGACCAAATAAGCACTTATCAAGTCACAAGGCCAAAACAGGCCTGAGATGAGAGGTTTTGAACCTCTGTGGGGTCCACAGAAGTGAAAGGGAGTTCAAAAAGGAAGTTGGCCTTCCAAGTTGACCTAGTCAACTTTCAAATAAGCCAATAAGCTGGGCTTATTGCTTATTAATGAAGTCTAGGTGGGGCTTGGAATATGGGTCCAAGCATTGATTTACTCAGTGAATACAATCTAATAGGACAACTAAATGCTACTTGCAGCCCTAGTAAACAAGCTTAAAATGGCAAAATAAGCCCTGAGCTATCTAGATGGGTTGATTGGCTTTCCAAAAAGCCAATAAGCTAAGGGTGGGGTCCACGAATGAATCAGCTATGGTCTTTGGATTATTGGTGATTAAAACTGAGTACTCAGTGTACAAATCCAAATAAGACAAATTACAAAGGCTAAATAAGCTATCCGAATAAGCACTGAGATCCAATTTTCTTTCTAATCCTAAAAGATAAGCTAATAAGCTTTCTAAAAAGTTAAAGTACAGATCCTAGGGTTTTGTTTTGGGTCCTGGAGGGGGTTTTGAAACTTTGACTAAAACTACAAGTACCTTGGTACAGAGCAGTACCTTGCCCTGCAGGTCTAAATAAGCTTTTGCACAAGCTTATAGAAAATTCCTAAAAATAAGCTGACTATGGGCTTTTGTAGACTAGGTGGTACACTTTAACTTCTGAAAAGGGCAAAGTCTCAATGCTAACACAAAAATTACTCCAAGATTTGGATTTCTGAGACACTTGTACTTTTTGACTTTTTGAGTTTTTGAGTTAAATTGACTAAAGTGGATTTTAATCTTAATTTTCTTACTGATTATGTTATTTTAGACTACAATGACTTGAAAATAAGCAACCTTAACCATTTATGAACAGATTTGATAAGTTTGGAAACACAAATCCTCACAGATGACTATTTATGAAAATTTGAAAGTGATTTTGACTTTTCCTAGAACAAGCACTGGTTTTTGTTGTTGTTCTGAGCTAGTTATGACATGAGTGAATTGTGTAAACAAGAAACATCCACAATAATACACCACAACTCCTAAGAATTCCTTGATCCAAACACACCTTATATGTTAACTGTTTTGAGTTTTGAGAAGCAAATGGCTACTAGGGCTATTGTAACTGATCCACAATGACTTTTTATGATATATTAAGTATAAATAAGAACTTAGAAACAGATCACAACCACAATTGATGAAGAGTACTAAATATGCTACTTAGATGTGAAATTAGGATTTTAAAGCAACTATGAAAATTAACAAGCAAGCTACTGATTTTATGTTGTATTATCGCTACTTAGGACTAAATAAGCACAAAGAAACTGAATAAGCAAAGGAATAAGCAAAGCTACAGTAAAAAGACAGATATGAGATTTCAAGAGCTTACAATATGCTTTCCTGCTTGAACCAATGAACCAAGGACCTCAAATCAATCCTATAGAATCTCCACAGATTCACTAACCCAGGGCAATCCATAATGCACCCTACTCCAACTTGATGATCACCATAACTATGATTTTTGATTTTTTTTCTTTATTTTTCTTATTTTTTTGTATTTTTCTCTTTTATAACTAATACTGAGTTTTATGGTTTCTAATAGCTTATAATAGCTATATGAGGAGCTTATATGAGCTTATTGTAACACCCCCAAAATACCGCAGCGGAAGACTGTGTCATAAGGGTGCTACTTCATAATACAAAGTACAAGTTATAGAAAACGAACTCTAAATGAGACGTTTTGAAAAGTTACCATTCGATTAATAAATTCCGAGTTACAAACTTGAGATTCCAAAGTATGATACATAAATGTATACAAATGTTTTGAATGGTAAATGATAAAAGCGTAAGTCTTCAGAATATGCAGCTTGACTCTAAGTTCCACGCACTAGCTATCGCCTTACTAACCTGAGATAAACATGCTAAAGTGTCAACACAATGGTTGGTGAGTTCATAGAGTTTGTCTTAAAACAGTTGAAAAAGCCTTAAAGAATGATCACACAGCAAAGGCATCGTGAATCCACTCAGTTACAAGTCCCGCCATAAGAGACTTGTAACCTGTGTGTTCACAACCCACTGCTACAAATATAGTATAATAAAGACATGTATAAGTTCATCAAGACAATTAAGCAATTAGTAGTGAGTCTCTACTTCATCTCCGAAGACCTCACTTTTATGATGTATCCAAACATTCGCAAATGTTAGGATGTATCAAAGACAACTGGGAGCCACTTCCCAAAGATTACTGGGAGCCACTTCCCAAAGATATAAGTTTACTGGGAGCCACTTCCCAAAGATAAAAGACAGTCATGTATGTATGAAATCAAGTATAATGCCATCAAGTATAAGACAATCAAGTATAAAACAATCAAGTATAAATGTTTTGAGTATTTGTACAAGTAAGCAAGTAGTTGAGCATGTATCCCCCCCAAGAGTTAAAACAAGTACGAAAAGAGTAGGGGCTATGACTCACCTTAAGTCTATGTAATGAGAAATGAAAGTGGTAGTCGAATCGCGAAAGTCTCTAAGAGCAGCCTATAATAGAACGTTGCGACTTAGGTTTGGAGTAACGTCTAAGAATACGACGAATTGCCTATATATGTCTTGCATAATGTTCATGATGTAGTACTTAGTATATAGTGTAAGTCGTTGAGTATAAGTGGTCTATGAAACATGTATAGGTTGTAAATCTCTTACTACCGTTCGGGCCGACATAATTCAGAAGTCATGGAGTAAACGTTCGAGGAGCCAGGACACTTTAACTCGTAAATCCACAACTCGTCTAGACGGCTTACTCAATGAACTCCTCACATGAGGCTCCCTACTATTGTAGTACTTGATAACATATATATAAGTTTTGATCTTTAAAAGTTATATGGTCTTTAGCCGTGGCTTTGCCGTGACTTTGGTCATGTTACCATGGTCTTGAGACTCAACCTTGGCTTTAGCCATGGTTGTGGTCTTGGCTTTAGGTCATTAGACCTCTTGGTCTCATCTAATTATAACAATTATATAGTTACTTTGGTCTAAAAATGGGCTGTTAAGAATTTGAAGAAAATTATCACTCAGAAAGCATTTTCAGGTCTCGAGCTTCTTTGTTCCTGAACGAAAACGTCGTTCCGGACAACTTTCGTGTTTTAACTTTTTGATGAATCAGACCAGAAGTGGGACTTTCAAAATCAAAATTTGATCAGAATGCTATTTAGGCAGTTTTGCCGTTTTGGTTTCGCTAACTTCAAATGGTCATAACTTTTGACTCGTGTACTCATTTTGGGTGATTCAAATTGCTATGTTTTCCTTGTTAAGTCCTCTTTAACAGTAAGTAAGTGTCAAATATCAAAGTTATACTATTGTGGTCGTGGTTTTTCATAAAAATCATTAGTTTGCTTGTTTGCTTGTCATAAGTTAACATATGTATACCAATACTTGTTTTATCCATTTTTAAACATCATGAACACAATACAAAGACCATATATAGCATGAAAGAAACATAATAAGCATGAAATGATATTGAGCAAGAAAGTGTATAAGGGTTTGCTTACAACTTGTGAAGAAACTTAACTAAAACCAAGATCAAAACCAAGAATCACTACTAAATCTTGCTAAACTTTTCCAACCATAGCCATGCTTCCATATCAAAAACCCTGTCTTATAATCCCTTGATAAACACTAATCTAACATAAAAACAACCTTTAGTAAAACTCTTCACGAAGAACACTTGGAAATTTGATGAGTTTTTGTGGTGAATTTTAGTGTTTTATGGATGAAAGATGTTAAGGATCATGCAAGGAACATAAGGCTATACTTATGATGGATGAAACTTGAAAGAATCATGATCACAATGGGTTATTTTATGTGTTTTGGGTCGTTGGTATTCAAGGAGAAAGGAAGAGAATGCTCTCTTTTATACTAAAAATGAGGAGGTTAGGATTTTAGGATATTTTTGCAAGAAAAACACATGTAATCATCCTAAATCACTAAGCATAAGATCAAGACACCTAAAGGGTGACTCCCCCCCCCCCTAAGTGGCGGTTCAAGATGGATAAGGAGGGTGAGGTGTGCCTTGGTTGGTATTATCCTAGATATAGAGCTAGTTTTGACTCCGTAAGTTGCTAACCGTAAGTTTTTAGGCCACCAAACGTAAAACCGGGTATCCTAAAAATATGAAACTTGAAAGTATGGTCAAACATGTCAATATAGTCCATAATAAAATATAAAAAGAGTGGTAGGTTCTATCGGGTGCGAAAACCCTGCTAAAAACTGGAAACACGGGTCTAAAACGCGCAATTCGCGTAAAACGCTGAACTGAAAAACGTAAAATTCCGAAACTTTTGAAATTGTCCTAAAATGAGAGAAAATCATATTTCTATTATTTATAATGTTTTATGGATATATCGGGATGCTGGAAGGACGTTTAAACCTAAAAGTAAATCTCGGACACGGCTTTGTGATTTTGCAGAAATGATCCGACGAGCGTCAAACTCTCGGATTATCGTTAAAATAGTTTAACTTACGAGAATATGAAATAAAAATTTTTGAGATGA
Organism: Artemisia argyi; assembly: GCA_030686995.1. Taxonomy (NCBI): domain Eukaryota; kingdom Viridiplantae; phylum Streptophyta; class Magnoliopsida; order Asterales; family Asteraceae; genus Artemisia; species Artemisia argyi. The sequence continues at coordinate 140,438,935 of CM060691.1, read as the reverse complement.
ATAGTGAAAGTGAATAGTAAAAAGTGAATAGTGATATTTTCGGGAATAAAAGTTAACCTGAAATTGCGAATTGTTACAGTCTGTACCCCTTAAGGAGAACTTCGTCCCGAAGTTCAGTTGATGTTAATTACTTACGATGTGTCTAAGAGAATTCGGGATCTCTAATATAGTGGTGTTTACTCTGATTCGTCTAAGGTTTTGGTTAAGGAGTCGTATCGGCTACAATTAAGCCCACTTATTTATAACACATTACTTACATAAAGAAGCGTCCAAATTTATGTAAGTAAGGTCTCATAAACTTATGGTTCGGTGATTTACAATTTCTTTATTTAACTGAAGAGGCGTCCCAATCCATTTAAATAAGGAGATTATAAATCATCCTACTTAAGAATTTCCGACACAAAATCCGCCTTCTGAGGACGATAGTAAGATAATCAAGTCATCAAATCCCTAAAGCTAAGCAATAATATTATTTAACTCAAATCTTGTGTCTCATCAAACAAGAACTGTCACAAGATCAAGTTAACTAATTAGTTATTACTGAGCTCCATGTTTTTAATGACTCGGCGAATCTCTGGGGCTCCTTATAATATTAAAGTCACATCATCTAACAGCGTGGAACTAAGCAAACCTCTAACCAAAAAGCATATGTGTATGTATTGTGTGTAAGGCAAATAAAGAGGAAGTCTTAACGTATATAGCAGTTATAGTCTAGGCACTAAATGCAACCTAGTTCTCTATAACCAAGGCTCTGATACCAATCTGTAACACCCCCAAAATACCGCAGCGGAAGACTGTGTCATAGGGGTGCTACTTCATAATACAAAGTACAAGTTATAGAAAACGAACTCTAAATGAGACGTTTTGAAAAGTTACCATTCGATTAATAAATTCCGAGTTACAAACTTGAGATTCCAAAGTATGATACATAAATGTATACAAATGTTTTGAATGGTAAATGATAAAAGCGTAAGTCTTCAGAATATGCAGCTTGACTCTAAGTTCCACGCACTAGCTATCGCCTTACTAACCTGAGATAAACATGCTAAAGTGTCAACACAATGGTTGGTGAGTTCATAGAGTTTGTCTTAAAACAGTTGAAAAAGCCTTAAAGAATGATCACACAGCAAAGGCATCGTGAATCCACTCAGTTACAAGTCCCGCCATAAGAGACTTGTAACCTGTGTGTTCACAACCCACTGCTACAAATATAGTATAATAAAGACATGTATAAGTTCATCAAGACAATTAAGCAATTAGTAGTGAGTCTCTACTTCATCTCCGAAGACCTCACTTTTATGATGTATCCAAACATTCGCAAATGTTAGGATGTATCAAAGACAACTGGGAGCCACTTCCCAAAGATTACTGGGAGCCACTTCCCAAAGATATAAGTTTACTGGGAGCCACTTCCCAAAGATAAAAGACAGTCATGTATGTATGAAATCAAGTATAATGCCATCAAGTATAAGACAATCAAGTATAAAACAATCAAGTATAAATGTTTTGAGTATTTGTACAAGTAAGCAAGTAGTTGAGCATGTATACCCCCCAAGAGTTAAAACAAGTACGAAAAGATTAGGGGCTATGACTCACCTTAAGTCTATGTAATGAGAAATGAAAGTGGTAGTCGAATCGCGAAAGTCTCTAAGAGCAGCCTATAATAGAACGTTGCGACTTAGGTTTGGAGTAACGTCTAAGAATACGACGAATTGCCTATATATGTCTTGCATAATGTTCATGATGTAGTACTTAGTATATAGTGTAAGTCGTTGAGTATAAGTGGTCTATGAAACATGTATAGGTTGTAAATCTCTTACTACCGTTCGGGCCGACATAATTCAGAAGTCATGGAGTAAACGTTCGAGGAGCCAGGACACTTTAACTCGTAAATCCACAACTCGTCTCGACGGCTTACTCAATGAACTCCTCACATGAGGCTCCCTACTATTGTAGTACTTGATAACATATATATAAGTTTTGATCTTTAAAAGTTATATGGTCTTTAGCCGTGGCTTTGCCGTGACTTTGGTCATGTTACCATGGTCTTGAGACTCAACCTTGGCTTTAGCCATGGTTGTGGTCTTGGCTTTAGGTCATTAGACCTCTTGGTCTCATCTAATTATAACAATTATATAGTTACTTTGGTCTAAAAATGGGCTGTTAAGAATTTGAAGAAAATTATCACTCAGAAAGCATTTTCAGGTCTCGAGCTTCTTCGTTCCTGAACGAAAACGTCGTTCCGGACAACTTTCGTGTTTTAACTTTTTGATGAATCGGACCAGAAGTGGGACTTTCAAAATCAAAATTTGATCAGAATGCTATTTAGGCAGTTTTGCCGTTTTGGTTTCGCTAACTTCAAATGGTCATAACTTTTGACTCGTGTACTCATTTTGGGTGATTCAAATTGCTATGTTTTCCTTGTTAAGTCCTCTTTAACAGTAAGTAAGTGTCAAATATCAAAGTTATACTATTGTGGTCGTGGTTTTTCATAAAAATCACTAGTTTGCTTGTTTGCTTGTCATAAGTTAACATATGTATACCAATACTTGTTTTATCCATTTTTAAACATCATGAACACAATACAAAGACCATATATAGCATGAAAGAAACATAATAAGCATGAAATGATATTGAGCAAGAAAGTGTATAAGGGTTTGCTTACAACTTGTGAAGAAACTTAACTAAAACCAAGATCAAAACCAAGAATCACTACTAAATCTTGCTAAACTTTTCCAACCATAGCCATGCTTCCATATCAAAAACCCTATCTTATAATCCCTTGATAAACACTAATCTAACATAAAAACAACCTTTAGTAAAAATCTTCACTAAGAACACTTGGAAATTTGATGAGTTTTTGTGGTGAATTTTAGTGTTTTATGGATGAAAGGTGTTAAGGATCATGCAAGGAACATAAGGCTATACTTATGATGGATGAAACTTGAAAGAATCATGATCACAATGGGTTATTTTATGTGTTTTGGGTCGTTGGTATTCAAGGAGAAAGGAAGAGAATGCTCTCTTTTATACTAAAAATGAGGAGGTTAGGATTTTAGGATATTTTTGCAAGAAAAACACTTGTAATCATCCTAAATCACTAAGCATAAGATCAAGACACCTAAAGGGTGACTCCCCCCCCCCTAAGTGGCGGTTCAAGATGGATAAGGAGGGTGAGGTGTGCCTTGGTTGGTATTATCCTAGATATAGAGCTAGTTTTGACTCCGTAAGTTGCTAACCGTAAGTTTTTAGGCCACGAAACGTAAAACCGGGTATCCTAAAAATATGAAACTTGAAAGTATAGTCAAACATGTCAATATAGTCCATAATAAAATATAAAATGAGTGGTAGGTTCTATCGGGTGCGAAAACCCTGCTAAAAACTGGAAACACGGGTCTAAAACGCGCAATTCGCGTAAAACGCTGAACTGAAAAACGTAAAATTCCGAAACTTTTGGAATTGTCCTAAAATGAGAGAAAATCATATTTCTATTATTTATAATGTTTTATGGATATATCGGGATGCTGGAAGGACGTTTAAACCTAAAAGTAAATCTCGGACACGGCTTTGTGATTTTGCAGAAATGATCCGACGAGCGTCAAACTCTCGGATTATCGTTAAAATAGTTTAACTTACGAGAATATGAAATAAAAATTTTTGAGATGAATAGTGAAAAGTGAATAGTAAAAAGTGAATAGTGATATTTTCGGGAATAAAAGTTAACCTGAAATTGCGAATTGTTACACTTATGAATCCATATAATCACACAGTAACAACAATAAAGCTTATTGAGAATTTTGAAATGAAAGTGAAAATTGCACAAACTGAGATATGAATTAAACCTTGAAATTGATTATCAGAAAAGTTGAGATTACACTTACATTAACTAACATAATGCTTAAAAGCTTGAGAATTAACTGAAATAACAAGTTACAATTTTAACGAGATTAATTTAAGCTAAGATAAACTATATCTAGGTCTTCTGCACTTCTCTTCCTTTTATAGGCTCACATTAGGGTTCCTTGGAGTACTCTGAGCATATCCCACTTCATCTTGACCATTGAATTGCTCTGAATTGAGCCTGACCTTCAAAATTGATTTTGGCGCCAAAAGTCCTACACGTTGCTTGGGGCCAAAGTTCTGTAATTAAAGAATTTTGGTGTGTTGTGGAGGTGGCAAGGGGACAATTTGGATAGTAGGAGAGGCTATGGGACAAGTTGGTACCAAAACAGAGAAGGTGGGATGGTTTTTTAGAAAATTGGTGGGAAAGGCATTAATTGTGGGTGTGGGATAGGATTGTGAGGTGGAAGGGATGTGATGGAGAGTAGGTGATGAGCTGGGGGGTGAGGTGGTGGTGGAAAACCACCCTGGTATTGGGTAAGCAGGGGTAGAGGTGGAGGTGCTACAGTGGTGATGGTTTGGCGGTATTGGGGGAGTCAAACGGGTCAACGCCCGTTGTTATTATAAAAGGGGTGTGGGCCGTTTTTGTTTTGGGCCAGGGTAAGGAATGGGTGGGCTTGGGTGTTAGGATTGGATTATGTTTGGTTTTGGATTTGGTTTTAGTAATAATAAGGGTCCGGTTTGGTTTATGGTTACACAAGGACCAAATTTGCAATTTAATAAAAGTTGAGGGACCTTTTTTGTAAAATTTCCAAAAATTGTTATAAGGACCAATATTGCCAAGTATGAATATCCCAAGGACCAAAGATGTAATATTTTCATTTAAAATACCCAGGGACCTTTTTTGCCAATTCCTCAAACACCAGGGACCAAACATGTAATTTCTGAATTTGTGAAGGGTTAAACCTGTAATTTCTCCATAGTTATCATAAGGGCCAATTATGCCATTTAAGAATAGTGCAAGGTTTACTTTTAATATTTTTCCATTTTTAAAACCTTAAGGACTATTTTTGACATTTTTGAAACTTGAGGGACTAAAATTGTCATTTTGCAATTTTTTTAACTTTAAAGGACTAAACTTGACAACTTAAGAATCCCTAAGGACCTTTGATGATATTTTTCATGTTTTGATTTACCAGGGACTAGTTTTGCCAATTTTTCAAAGTTTAGGGATTGAAACTGTAAATTATGTGAAATGTGTTGTTTTTCATCAGTTTTCAATCCTTTTGCATAAAAACACAATCCAGGGATATTTTATGTATTTTAAGGCATTCCTGTGTGTTTTCAGATATTTTTGCAGTCTAAATGTAACAGAAATGATGAGTATTTACACACTCATCAATCCCCCACACTAAACTATTGCTAGTCCCTAGCAATCTTTTGAGAAAATTTTAATGGATTTTTACTCTTTACCAAAAGCCATCACTTCTGGAGTAGCCAGATGTATCGATTCAAGTAAGAATTATGGTCCACCTGATAACCATGTGATTTTTAGCAAACCACCAGCTGTCAACGGATTTGATTAGTCTTTACCAAAAGCCGTTTGCTTCTGGACTAGCCAACTCTTGATGGACAAAGTCAACATCTTGGTGAGCTGATTACCAATTATGGTTTTTCCACTGCCTTTACCACAAGCCATAATCTTGCAGGCTAGCCAACTCATTCGCTTTTTAGGATATGGCGAGTTGAGGTACCATACAATTTTGGGCAAATTGCAAGCCATCAACGGTTTTGAGATATCTTTACCAAGAGCCGTTTGCTCCTAGATTAGCCAATCCTTATGTGGGTTAGACATGGTGGATTGATAACCATTATTTGCATTTCTAAGTGTGAAAAAACTTTAAATTTTGATCAAATGGGGGTGCTTGATGGAACATGTATTTTGAATTCGTGAGAACTCTCCCCCACACTTGGAAATGAATATTGCCCTCAATATTCAAAGTACCTGGTGTTTCACCAATACTTAGAATGTAAGAAGGAAATACTATTAACCTTTATTTTAGTCTATTTACATAAAAAAAAAAAAAAAAAAAAAAAAAAAAAAAAAAAAAAAAAAAAAAAAAATTGAAACATATATACAACATGTGGGGCATCTCCCCCACACTAGGGTGGTAGAAAAGAGAAAGAAATCAGAAATATGGGTGAAAACCCATATTGCTACTGTTTTTCATTACCGAGTCGCTAGCTTGACTCGACCTCGAATTAAATTGTCCTTGAGGAAGCTACTGTTTTTGATTACCGAGTCGCTAGCTTGACTCGACCCCGAATTTAATTGTCCTTGGAGAAAGTTTGGAGATCCGGGACAACCATGGTTGGTATGTCCCCTCCAAAACAGTGTTTTAAACGATGACCATTAACTTTAAAGTTGGAACCGTCAGGTTGAGATAACTCAACAGTTCCATATGGAAATACTCTTGTTACTGTGAATGGCCCAGACCAACGAGTTTTAAGCTTTCCTGAGAATATCTTCAATCGGGAATTGAAGAGAAGGACTCTGTCACCGATGTTGAAAACACGGTTTTTAATTTTAGAGTCGTGGATCTTCTTGGTTTTTTCCTGGTAAATCAAAGAATTATCATAAGCTTGATCACGAGGTTCATTTAATTCGTTTAGTTGAACCTTGCGGTGATCACCCGCTGTGTGAAGGTCAAAATTTGCATGTTTTAAGGCCCAATAGGCCTTATGTTCTAATTCGATCGGAAGATGACATGCTTTCCCGTATACTAGCTTATATGGAGTACACCCGATGGGTGTTTTGTAAGCAGTGCGGAAAGCCCATAATGCATCATCCAGCTTATCCGACCAAGAGGCACGGTTTTCACCAACCGTTCTCTCCAGAATTCTCTTAATACCCCGATTTGAGACCTCCACCTGCCCACTTGTTTGGGGTGATATGCTGTTGAAAGACGGTGAATTACACCATATTTCAGCATCACTCTTGCAAATTGTTCATTGCAGAAGTGTGTGCCACGATCACTGATAATGGCACGAGGAGTTCCGAATCTGGCAAAGAGAGACTTCAGAAATTTAATGACTACTCGGGCATCATTGGTGGGTAAAGCTTTTGCTTCAACCCATTTTGACAGATAGTCGACAGCCACGAGTATGTATTTATTCCCTCGTGAAGACGGGAATGGCCCCATAAAATCAATGCCCCACATATCAAATATTTCACAGACTTGGATGGCGTTTTGCAGCATCTCATTCTTTTTGGAAATATTCCCGTGACGCTAGCAAGCCTCACAGGTTTTGTAAGTTCATGGGCGTCTTTATAGATCATGGGCCAAAAGAATCCTGAATCAAACACCTTTTTGGCGGTGTAGTTTGGGTTATGATGTCCCCCCGTGGGTCCATCATGACAAGCTTTAAGAATTTCCATGGCTTCTTGGCCATGGATACACCGTCGGATGACTTGATCCGCACATACTTTGAACAAGTAGGGGTCGTCCCAGAAGTAATGTTTTACATCTTTAAAGAATTTTCTTTTCTGTTGGGATGACATCCCTTTCACAACGAAATTTCCCGCATGGTAATTTGCAAAGTCGGCAAACCATGGGGTGGTGGCATCATTCCGGGTAGAGATTAGATTTAGAGTCTCCAGAGGAAAAGTTTCATTAATTTCTTTTCTCTCGAGAATATCCTGATGCGGATTTTCTAACCAGGACAAGTGATCAGCTGCAAGGTTCTCTGCTCCTTTTTTATCTCTTATGAGTATATCGAATTCCTGAAGGAGCAGGACCCAATGGAGCAGTCTTGGCTTTGCGTCCTGTTTAGTGAATAGGTATTTCAGAGCCGAATGGTCCGTATACACCACGCATTTGGTTAAGATTAAGTAAGACCGAAATTTCTCAAAGGCATATACCACAGCTAATAATTCTTTTTTTGTGGTGGTATAGTGCGTTTGAGCTTCACTCATGGTCTTACTTGCGTAGTGTATTGGCTGAAAATGTTTTATTTTGCGTGGCCCCAGAACTACACCAATAGCGAAATCGCTAGCATCGCACATAAGTTCGAAGGGTAAGTCCCAGTCAGGGGCAATAAGGATCGGTGCCTCGGTAAGCCTTTTCTTTAAAGTAGAAAAAGCTTCGATGCACTCGGGGGAAAAGATGAAAGGAGCATCCTTTTCAAGAAGATGAGTCATGGGCCGGGCAATTTTGGAGAAATCCTGAATGAATCTCCGATAGAACCCGGCACGGCCAAGGAAACTCCTTATTCCTTTAACAGTGGTGGGATGAGGCAGTTTAGCAATAACATCAATTTTGGCCTTATCGACCTCAATCCCACTTTTTGAAATTTTATGGCCGAGGACAATGCCCTCCTTAACCATAAAATGGCTCTTCTCCCAGTTTAGACAAAGATTAGTGTTTTCACAACGTTGAAGCATCTTTTCTAAATGGGAGAGGCATGAGTCGAAAGAATTCCCGATGACTGAGAAGTCATCCATGAATACCTCCATGGTTTTCCCGATCATGTCGTGGAAAATAGCCATCATGCACCTCTGGAAAGTGCCCGGAGCATTGCATAACCCAAAAGGCATGCGGCGATAGGCAAATGTCCCGTAAGGGCATGTGAAGGTAGTCTTCTCTTGATCCTATGGATCAATGGGAATCTGGAAGTAACCCGAGAAGCCGTCGAGGAAGCAATAATACTCATTCCCCGCTAGTCTTTCGAGCATTTGATACATAAAGGGCAGAGGAAAATGGTCTTTGCGGGTGGCTTCGTTAAGCTTTCTGTAATCGATACATACTCGCCACCCTGTAACCAAACGAGTTGGTATCAACTCGTTATCCTCATTTGTGACAACCGTGATGCCACCCTTCTTTGGAACACAATGTATTGGGCTAACCCAAGGACTGTCTGATATAGGGTAAATCAATTCCGCATCGAGAAGTTTGATAACTTCCTCTTTGATAACTTCGTGGATTTTTGGATTTACCCTTCTTTGATGTTGCACGGCAGGTTTAAAGTCTTCTTCCATTAAGATTTTGTGTGTACAAAAATCCGGGTTAATATCCTTTATGTCTGAGAGCTTCCAAGCAATTGCTTGCTTGTGGGACTTTAAAACCTTAAGCAGCGCGGTTTTCTCCTCATCCTTTAAGTCTTTTGCAATAATGACTGATAACTTATCGTTACCTTCCAAGAATGCATATTCTAGATGAGGAGGCAGGTCCTTAAGTTCGACCTCGGGGAAATCATCATTTTTCTCAACATATTTGACTTCCGCCTTATGAAGTTGTGGAGGTAGAACAGGAATGGGAGAAGGATCTTTGTTCAATAACTTCTCAAGGAGAAGTATATCCCTCTCCGGGTCAATCTCTTGGTTATCAATTCCTTCGGGAACTGAATCACTTTTGAGAAAGGCCTCTAATTCCTCAAGGACGAAATCACTTCCCTCAAACGGAGTAAGGGAAGGAGAAGAATTAGCGATTATGGGGTGAGAAGAGGGAGTGGGATTTCAACTCGGAGAATTATCGGCGAATCCAAGTATTTCCTGAGCATACTCCTCGGATGCAATGTCAATGACATCAATTCGGTTGACCGATTCAGCATCATAATTCGAGGAGTATCTCGAGGTTTAATCAAGGTTGAACGTTATCGCTTCAGTGCCAACTCGTAACGTGATTTCCTCTTCGAAAACATCGATTAATGCACGACCCGTCCTTAAGAATCCCCTCCCAAGAATGAGAGGAACTCTTGGATCTGCATCGAAATCAACAACGACAAAGTCTGCCGAAAAATGGAACTTTCCCACTCTTACAAATACGTCCTCGGCAATACCAAGGGGACATGAAATTGAACGGTCGGCAAGCTCGAGAGTCATGCATGTAGGACTAAGTGCCTGAAGAGAGAGCTTTTTCCAAACTGAGTGGGGCATTAAGTTGATGCTTGCACCAAGATCGGCCAAGGCAAAACACTCAACCATCCCTGGGAAAATACATGGTATTAGAAATCTCCCGGGGTCTCCTAGCTTCTCGGGAAGCTGTTTCAATAGAACTGCAGAGCAGTTCTCATTGAGTAGAGTTCGTGCCATCTCAAACAGTTTTTCTTTATTGCTCAACAGGTTTTTGATTGTCGATGCAAATTTGGGCATTAAAAGAAGAGCATCCGCGAAACTAATATCGAAGTGTAGTTCTTGAAAAATCTGAAAGAATTTTTCAATCTGATGATTAGCTTTTTCACGGAGCTTCTGGTCTTGCAATCGTGAGGGATATGGAATTGATGACTTTGGGTTGACTTTTGGGGTTTCAACAGGACCTTCAGGAGTTTCAAATACGACTCTTTTAGGGGGAGTCGGGACTGGGACAACTGGAGGAGGGATGTTAGTGGTACCTCCGTTATTAGTAGGAAGTACCGTATCCGTAGTATCCTCAGCATCACATTCCTCTACCTGGATAGGAGAAGTGGTAGAAGGAGCTGTGGGTCCTTTATAAGAAACTCCACTTCTTGTGGTGATCGCCTTTACATCGCCCCTCGGATTAGCGATCGTGTTGCTAGGTAAAGTAGTACCTGAGCCCGAGGGTCGATCATTTAAAGACTTCTTCAATTCAGAGAGTTGACTAACCAGCACTTTGTTCAGTTCATCTTGAGATTTCATAAACTGTTTTAATAACTCATCGGATGATGGTCCAATTGGAACAATGGCTTGATTTTGGTTTGGAAAATTTTGAGCCCGATTGTTCTGGAAATTCCCATGTTGTTGGTTGTTGTTACCCTGGAAGTGGTTTTGTTGTTGAAAATTACCCTGAGGGTAATTGTTCTGACCTTGATTTCGGTTATAATTCCCTTGGTTCTGATTTTGTTGAACCTGGTTTTGACCAGGGTTGAAATTCCCTTGGTTGTTAAAACCTTGGTTCATTCGGTTCTGATTCTGATTCTGGTTAACGTTCTGGTTTCTGTTTTGACCATTTTGGTTCTGGGACTGATTAAACCTTGGTGGTCCAATGTAGTTATTAGATCGGTAGCTCAAAAGGTTTCGATCCCCTTGCGGTTGGTAAGAATTACCTCCCGTATTATAGGAACCTTGAGCTGCGTACACGTTTTCACGAGCCGAGCCACCGGAGGCTGGGCACTCTGTGTAAGGATGTGGACCACCGCAAGTTTCACAACTTAGGTTAACAACTTTGACCTGATTATGATTTGTCTGATGGATACGTAAAACCGCTGTAGACAAATCATCTAGCTTTTTAGCTAGGATGGATATCTCATTGCTTGCCGGAGTGACTGACTTAAATGAGTCGTTCCTCTCAGCAGAGGAGTCCCAAAAATTATGATGGGCAGTCATGTTTTCGATTAAGTCATAGCACTCTTCAGGGGTCCTTTTCATAAAGGTGCCCCCAGCAGCAGCATTGATGGTGTCACGATGACGAAGTGTCAAACCATTAAATATATCAATAATGGTGACAAGAAGCATGTTATGATTGGGACACCGATCAATAGCAAGTGTGTAGCATTCCCATGCCTCAAATAAGGATTCTTCGGGAAGCTGTCTGAAGTAGCTGATATCATTCCTCAGCTTTGTGACCATAGATGGTGGAAAGTATTTGGCCAGAAATTTAGTGATCATCTCATCAAAAGTGTGGATCGAATTCTTTGGAAGTCGATCGAACCAGGAAGTCGCATGATGAGTGAGGGAATAGGGAAAAAGGTACAAACGTAGGCCGTCGTCGGTGACGCCATTTTGTTTCATGCTCTGGGTGACGGTTAAAAATTTTTCAAGATGCTTGTTAGCATCGTCACCCGGCAATCAGTGGAACTGGCACGTATTCTGGATCTGTTGTATCATGTGGTGTTTTAATCCAAAGTCCGTGGCTCCAATAGTGAGTGGTGCAATGGGTCCACCCCTCCCGTGCATGGTAGGTTGACACAGTTCCTCCATTGTTCGGGTGTCAGGAACTAGTTCCTCCTTGGGAGGGATTGGGGGCTCGTCGTTCATTTTTGATGGTTGCTTTTCTTCAACAGTACGTAACTTAGTTACGTTTTTTCCTTTATTACGCTTTGTTTGCGAACGAGTGCGCATGCACTAAAAACGGTATCAATCAAAACGAGACAGAGGCAAAACGACAGTGAACTTGAATCCAATAATCACAAATGAACAGCTCCTTTAAAAAAGGTACACTATTCACAAGGATACAATGGTAAGTTTTAAATCTTAAGTTTTGGGAACTTATTATGTTCACACCCCCAGTTGGTAGGTGTTCTGCCTTGGTTTGCGGTGGTAAACTTTTATGTAATTATATTCACAGTAAAATGTTTTTGGCTTTTCGTGTAGAAAAACTTGGACAATATTTTTGGAACTGATTCGTTAACCGAAATCGTTCTTTTAAGATTACTCGCAGGCTGGCGGGAGGAAATAAATGGATCCCTCTTCAGTTCGCAATTTAATGTCAGAACTTACCTTAAACCAACTGTATAGGTTGTAATCTTAAAGATAACGAAGTAATTTAACTTCATAGTTTGTTTTGGTGTTTTTAACACTTCAGGAGAAGTGTTAATGAACTTTTTCAGTTTTGATTTTGATTTTCACAAAAATTTACAAAGTGGTGATATTTGTATAGGAGGGGTTTTGAAAACCACTAAACCTAAAACGTTTTGAAATACGCAACAACCTCCCCGGCAGCGGTGCCAAATTTTGACTCTTCCTAAACCAACCAGCCAACCGGGTGCAGTTGATAGGCCCACCTAGGAGAAAGTGCAAGTTATATTAACCGTGGAAATACAGTGAAATCCCCGGGTCGTTAAGTCCCAACGAGATTGAAATTGTATTTTTGGACGTTTGTGGAATAAGTGGTACTGAGGTCAGTAACCAAGATGATTGGGAATTGATTATGCTACTGATATTTGGTATTTTGGAGAATGATATGAATAATAACAGATATAATCACAAAAAGCACAAATTGGGAAATCAGATAACAGGCAGAGAAAAGTGGGATTTAACAGATTACAAACTACAGGGGGTGCAAGTGAAACTTTTTGAAACTTAAAATTTAAAAGAAAATTTAAAATGAAAATGAAATTATAAAAATGATTATTTTAATAATTAAATACTAATTAATTAATTAAAACTATTAAAAATCTAATTTAAACCTAAGTTAAATTAACTAAAAATTATAAAGATTATAAATTAAACTAAAAACTTGCAAAAATAATTTCTAAACCTTAAAAAGAACTTGAAGAAAGTATAAAAAAATGAAAATAAATATTTTTGTCTTTTTATGAATTTTCTATTAATTAAAAACTATTTATCTTAATTAAACTAATTAAACTATTTTAAATTACTATTAATACCTAAATGACTTAGAAATTTATGGAAAATTTTATAAAACTAATTAACCATCACAAGAATCCTAAAAAATTATAAAAAGTTACTAAAAATTATATTTAGGCTATTTTACTAATTTATTACTTATTAATTATTTTAAATCTAATTTAATTAAATTAAATAAGAAAATTAGGAAATGAATAGTGGAATTTATAAATCTATTTTCTAAAAGTATTAACTAATTTTTACAACCTAGGAAAAATATAAAATTCTACTGTTGTTAATTAAATTTAAAGAAAACTATTTAATTACTAATATTACCTAATTAGTAAATTAAACTACTTTTAATTCTAATAAATAGTAAACTGTTTAAGAAAAATCTAAAAAAATTATTACAGATACTTTAATATAATAGGAAATTAAGAAAATTGTGAAATTGATAAAGTGCTTATTAATAAGCTAAAAAAATTAAATTAGATAAATCCTATTAAATAGAAGCTATCACTAATTTTAAAGTTTGTTTTTCTGGATTTTTCTTTTTAAAAACTAATTATTAACTAAAAACTAACAACTTTTGTGAAATGACTTCTGTTGTAGCTTAATAATAAGCTGTATGCACTCCAAAGTGCTCAACAGTTGGATTATAGCTTATTAGAACTTGTGGATGATTGAAAAAGCTATCTAATGACCAAATAAGTTAAGACAGATGGATATCAACTTAAAATGAGGCAAATATCACAAATAAGCACACTGAATAAGCTATGAGGACCAAATAAGCACTTATCAAGTCACAAGGCCAAAACATGCTTGAGATGAGAGGTTTTGAACGTATGTGGGGTCCACAGAAGTGAAAGGGAGTTCAAAAAGGAAGTTGGCCTTCCAAGTTGACCTAGTCAACTTTCAAATAAGCCAATAAGCTGGGCTTATTGCTTATTAATGAAGTCTAGGTGGGGCTTGGAATATGGGTCCAAGCACTGATTCACTCAGTGAATACAATCTAATGGGACAACTAAATGCTACTTACAGCCCTAGTAAACAAGCTTAAAATGGCAAAATAAGCCCTGAGCTATCTAGATGGGTTGATTGGCTTTCCAAAAAACCAATAAGCTAAGGGTGGGGTCCAATAATGAATCAGCTATGGTCTTTGGATTATTGGTGATTAAAACTGAGTACTCAGTGTACAAATCCAAATAAGACAAATTACAAAGGCTAAATAAGCAATCCTAATAAGCACTGATATCCAATTTTCTTTCTAATCCTAAAAGATAAGCTAATAAGCTTTCTAAAAAGCTAAAGTACAGATCCTAGGGTTTTGTTTTGAGTCCTGGAGGGGGTTTTGAAACTTTGACTAAAACCACAAGTACCTTGGTACAGAGCAGTACCTTGCCCTGCAGGTCTAAATAAGCTTTTGCACAAGCTTATAGAAAATTCCTAAAAATAAGCTGACTATGGGCTTTTGTAGACTAGGTGGTACACTTTTACTTCTGAAAAGGGCAAAGTCTCAATGCTAACACAAAAATTACTCCAAGATTTGGATTTCTGAGACAATGGTACTTTTTGACTTTTTGAGTTTTTGAGTTAAGTTGACTAAAGTGGATTTTGATCTTAATTTTCTTACTGATTATGTTATTTTAGACTACAATGACTTGAAAATAAGCAACCTTAACCATTTATGAACAAATTTGATAAGTTTGGAAACACAAATCCTCACAGATGACTATTTATGAAAATTTGAAAGTGATTTTGACTTTTCCTAGAACAAGTACTGGTTTTTGTTGTTGTTCTGAGCTAGTTATGACATGAGTGAATTGTGTAAACAAGAAACATCCACAATAATACACCACAACTCCTAAGAATTCCTTGATCCAAACACACCTTATATGTTGACTGTTTTGAGTTTTGTGAAGCAAATGGCTACTAGGGCTATTGTAACTGATCCACAATGACTTTTTATGATATATTAAGTATAAATAAGTACTTAGAAACAGATCACAACCACAATTGATGAAGAGTACTAAATATGCTACTTAGATGTGAAATTAGGATTTTAAAGCAACTATGAAAATTAACAAGCAAGCTATTGATTTTATGTTGTATTATCACTACTTAGGACTAAATAAGCACAAAGAAACTGAATAAGCAAAGCTACAGTAAAAAGACAGATATGAGATTTCAAGAGCTTACAATATGCTTTCCTGCTTGAACCAATGAACCAAGGACCTCAAATCAATCCTATAGAATCTCCACAGATTCACTAACCCAGGGCAATCCATAATGCACCCTGCTCCAACTTGATGATCACCATAACTATGATTTTTGATTTTTTTCTTTATTTTTATTATTTTTTTGTATTTTTCTCTTTTATAACTAATACTGAGTTTTATAGTTTCTAATAGCTTATAATAGCTATATGAGGAGCTTATATGACCTTATGAATCCATATAATCACACAGTAACAACAATAAAGCTTATTGAGAATTTTGAAATGAAAGTGAAAATTGCACAAACTGAGATATGAATTAAACCTTGAAATTGATTATCAGAAAAGTTGAGATTACACTTACATTAACTAACACAATGATTAAAAGCTTGAGAATTAACTGAAATAACAAGTTACAATTTTAACGAGATTAATTTAAGCTAAGATAAACTATATCTAGGTCTTCTGCACTTCTCTTCCTTTTATAGGCTCACATTAGGGTTCCTTGAGTATTCTGAGCATATCCCACTTCATCTTGACCATTGAATTGCTCTGAATTGATCCTGACCGTCAAAATTGATTTTGGCGCCAAAAGTCCTACACGTTGCTTGGGGCCAAAGTTCTGTAATTAAAGAATTTTGGTGTGTTGTGGAGGTGGCAAGGGGATAATTTGGATAGTAGGAGAGGCTATGGGACAAGTTGGTACCAAAACAGAGAAGGTGGGATGGTTTTTTAGAAAGTTGGTGGGAAAGACATTAATTGTGGGTGTGGGATAGGATTGTGAGGTGGAAGGGATGTGATGGAGAGTAGGTGATGAGCTGGGGGGTAAGGTGGTGGTGGAAAACCAACCTGGTATTGGGTAAGCAGGGGTGGAGGTGGAGGTGCTACAGTGGTGATGGTTTGGCGGTATTGGGGGAGTCAAACGGGTCAACGCCCGTTGTTATTATAAAAGGGGTGTGGGCCGTTTGTGTTTTGGGCCAGGGTAAGCAATGGGTGGGCTTGGGTGTTATGATTGGATTATGTTTGGTTTTGGATTTGGTTTTAGTAATAATAAGGGTCCGGTTTGGTTTATGGTTACACAAGGACCAAATTTGCAATTTAATAAAAGTTGAGGGACCTTTTCTGTAAAATTTCCAAAAATTGTTATAAGGACCAATATTGTCAAGTATTAATATCCCAAGGACCAAAGATGTAATATTTTCATTTAAAATACCCAGGGACCTTTTCTGCCAATTCCTCAAACACCAGGGACCAAACATGTAATTTCTGAATTTGTGATGGGTTAAACCTGTAATTTCTCGATAGTTATCATAATGACCAATTATGCCATTTAAGAATAGTGCAAGGTTTACTTTTAATATTTTTCCATTTTTAAAACCTTGAGGACTATTTTTGACATTTTTGAAACTTGAGGGATTAAAGTTGTCATTTTGCAATTTTTTTAACTTTAAAGGATTAAACTTGACAACTTAAGAATCCCTAAGGACCTTTGATGATATTTTTCATGTTTTGATTTACCAGGGACTAGTTTTGCCAATTTTTCAAAGTTCAGGGATTGAAACTGTAAATTATGTGAAATGTGTTGTTTTTCATCAGTTTTCAATCCTTTTGCATAAAAACACAATCCAGGGATATTTTATGTATTTTAAGGCATTCCTGTGTGTTTTCAGATGTTTTTGCAGTCTAAATGTAACAGAACTGATGAGTATTTACACACTCATCAATGGTTGAGATTTATCATGTGCAGCATAAATATGCGTGTATGCCCAAATACTACTGCGAAGAAGATGATGATAAAGCTCTCTTGTAGCACTTGTAGAAATATGCGTGTATGATCAAGCTTATAATATGCTTAAACCACTTGTATAAATATGTTGATCTATAGAAGGAGTAAATATCTGCGTACAAGAGTTGAATGACCATTTTACGAACATCATCAACATGTAGTTTCTTCACCCTTTCCCTTCTCCCCCTCAAAAATTGCATATGCTTGTTGCGATTTTTGATAGAATAAGTGAAGCAAAAAAATATAAATCAATGTATGTTGATCCACTTGATGACTTGTACGAACATGGGAAAAACATGAAGCTTGTTGATGAGAATGACCATAAATAAGAAGATTTCTCTTCTTCCTAAGATAGGGCGCACTGAAGCGTACACCTTTCTTTTCTTTGAGGAATGGGGCCTGAAGTGTTATCTGCAGACACCATAATGTTGACGAACGAGGCTTGAACTGATGTGAACAGACGTCATCTCTCTCTTTTCTACTTCTCTCAGCTAACTCGTTACCAACCCCATTATCATTCTGTCGGCACTTTGTCGTGACTACTGATGGAGAAAAACCCAATATGATGAACTTGAGACCGAAGTAAAGTAACCCGAACTTGTGACTTAAGCTTGCACTAATGTATGACTAAGAGCGGTGTAGAGAGTTCGTGCAACATCGAATCCCTAAGTACTCTATACTCTTCAACCAACCAACCATCAAGTATAAGACGTATGTCACACCCCCAATTTACCTGACTTGCAGCGGAATGGAATACCTGGGGGTGTCTGTCATAGCACCACAGTTACAGTTACATTGAACGACCTAAAGTGTCGTTTGGAAAATATTGCATTTGATCATTGAAATAATTCAGAGTTTACAAAATGAGGTCCCCAAAATGTGTTGCATGTTTATGAAAAACAAGTCATACTAGATCAAACGTTTACATAAGTGCATGAAATAATGATGAGACGCGTCGTCTCCGCGACTCCATGAAGGTCCAAATGCATGTCACATGAGCTACCTTAATAACCTGAAATACATTGCTAAAACGTCAACACGAATGTTGGTGAATTCCATAGGTTTGTAAAATGTAATGATGTACGGCCACCACAAGTAAAAGTGCAAGATAAAAATCTCATGAAAATTGTACAATAGCCTTAAGCTCATGACACCGAAGCTATGACTGATGAAATTCTATGCCCCTCCCGAATGTTCTGCCGAAACATTCAAATGTAAAAGACATGACATGCATCCGCTTACTGTTGGTAATCACTACCACGGATGGAGGCGTCACCCTCGATAGATCTATCCACTCACTCTCGCTTAACGGTAAATTAACGGTTCATGATGTTACAGGGGACTTGTCACATGGCAAGGTAACTTAAGCAATGTACATGTTTGAATACTTGGGCTCGTACTAAAATGATTGATGCAATGTATTCCCCCCGTGGGATTTGAAAACAATCAAAAATGTTGAATTGAAAACGGGGCTATGAAAACTCACCTTAACTGATGAAACTGTGATGAAGTGAAATGAACAACAATGAACAATTTGCTGCCGCAACCCAATATGATGGTACCATGAACATGTAATGAACTGAAAGACAAGGCGCGCACACTAGCCGCAACCTAATGTAAATGATGAACGATCTACTTTAGATCATGAAATGATGTTATGAATGTCCATGCACATGTTTCCTATACCACTCTACTCTTTGAAAAAAAACACTTGTTGTTATCAAAAGTATATATTCCAAGACTTAGGAAAATATGGCTATTAGAAAAATAAGCTAGTTGTAATATATATACTGATATATATATCGTATGTTTCCATGTTAGTGTTGAAATACTCGGGTTGTAATCCTTGAAATATCGCCTTGAAATGATGAAAATATACTTGTAATAACTAATACTTCATTAGTTATAAAGCTTGGTACTTAATATTATTTCTAGCTTATAAAAGTACTTCGTAGTTTTAGTGTCCATTTTTATTAAAAGCTGTCAAATAAAAATGGTTTTAGCCGATATTCAAACGTGAATATCTTTGTCGTTACTTGTCCGTTTTACTTGTTCTTTATATCCACGGTTACGTCTTAGTACGTAGTAATATATTTTGGAAAGTTCGGCTCCTCCGGGTTACGTCTAAAGCCTCTTTTTGACCGACGAAAAACGTCCAACAGCAACTAATTTCCAGAAAATACTTTTCGTCAACAATCTTGCAAAAATCATAACTTCTTCGTTATTAACTCTTTTTAATCCGTTCTTTCGCCTACGGATTCGTTTTTGAAAGTATTTTCTAAAAATTTTGCCAAAGTTCCCTTGGTGTTTACTGATTTTCCAGATTTTTACAAAACGGGACAGCATGTCTAAAATAGGTTCCAAATCAAGTTTTCAAGGTTTATAACTAATTTCTACCATCACCAAACCTCTTGTAATCACCACATAGCTAATCTAATCCTACCATACACCTTCTTAAGGTGCCATGGACTCCTAACCAAGTTATTATAGCAAGAGGATTTATAAATAAAAAGTTAGGGTTTGTATGTTCCATTTTTGACAAAATGAATGGTGGTATAGCTAGTTGTACATGGTTTTTAGCATGATATTCATGAAATACATGTAAATATAAGATGATCCATGAAAAAATAAAGTTGAATACTTACTTGATAAAATGAGATGATTATAGGATGATTATGCTTGATGTTCTTGTGTTTTTGTTGCTTGATTCTTGATTAGGCATGTAAAAGGAACAAGTTTAGTGTTATAGCTTTTGAAAAATGATCACTTGGTCTTGGTGATTAATTTGGGTCGTGGGTTTGCAAGGGAAAATGGAGAAGATGAGATGAAAATTGATCTTAGCTAAAAAGTGTGATTTATGATTTAGGAAATTTGGTAAAGTTAGGTTTTAATAGGTTTATTAGTATAAAACTAATGAATTAATGCCCAAGGTTAAAAGGGGTGTCTCATGGCCGGTTTTGGTGTGAAAAGGAGTAGCCAAAACGGTTTTGATCACTTGGGAAATGTAGTGTATTATTAGTTGTGGTTTAGTGTAAGTATTAGTCATAATCGGGTACCGGGTTTAATAGCAATAAACGTTCACGAAGTTAACCGGGATGAAATAAAGTTATAATAATGATAAAAACATATTAAAAATATGTTGGGTACATTTACTGAGTGATCGGGTGATTATTGTTTAGTTTTCACGAAAACCGTCGTTATATTCATACGCGTACGTTATAAATAAAATAAATTTCCAAAATACTGGGTAACTGAGTGTTATAACTTTTATGATGTTAAAATGGGTATAAAAATATGTCGGGACCATTGTGGGAATATTTAGATATATTCGTCGTGTATAAACCGTGTGTTAACGTTTACTATAAATACTTATACGTAAAAACGTTAAATGTATCAAATATATAAATTTGAAAATCCTGAGAGTGGTATAACATGTAATTGACCTACTGATGATATGCAGACTATCTCCAGTCCGTATGAAATGTCATTACTGATAATGCATGAATTCGCACCTGAACCAATACGGTTACGCGAATTTGAATACCCGTAAACTAAATTTACGATGAAATGTGTAATGCACATGAATGATGAAATCTTTTCCCGCAATGAATAGTGTTCCGTGAATAGTAAAATTTCTGAATGCTTCTCGGAATGTCAAACTGACACCAAAAATGATGAATAGTAAACTGATGAATAGTGTTTTGATGAATAGTGTTTTTCCAAAGTTCGGGAAATGACCTGAAATGCTGAGTTGTGACAACGTACATCACCTCTTAAATATCCACAACTTCGTGTGACACTGAGCACTACAACGTAACTCCTTAAAGTGATAGTTATTTTGTGGTAATAGAGAAGAAGAAACACAAAAATAACTAGATATCCAAGTCTTCGTCATTGTAACTGTTGAAAGCTCGAACAAGGATCTCGAAGAATCTTCATCCAACCACCCCGATATCTTCAGATACTAAGTACACGCACCCGTGAAATTTCACTTCTACCTCAAATAAATAATAATGAATTAATGTCGTAGTTACATCTTGTGGTTTAAATGCCCAAATCTAGCCCTTTTTTATGTTTTGAGTGACCTTTGATAATGGTTTTATCCCGATCTTGTCGAACACACATAACCCCATAAAAAACACATAACCCCGTAAAAATTCATTATAACCAAAATGCCATGAAGTATGTCAAAACTCATCCAATACATGAAATACATACATTATCCCTTCTTCGAAGTTGATGCCGTAGCACCAATGTCAATTAAGATCCGAAAATGCACTTTTCATTCTCTAGGATAGTTTCATCATCACGGGATTTTACAAATCTATGATTTAAACCGAGAAATAGGTTCTTTCGCGGAATTTTACAAGACCAAGAAGAAACCGTGAGACAATGATAAATTGAATGTGTTATGACAAATCTGGTTTTGGTGAATAACTGTTTGAGGGAACATGCAAGAGATCAACAACAATTCTTCTTACATATGTAGTATACTTCACAAACTATGCTAAGTAAAATAGTATAAAATACTTCCCCCTGGAGGTTGACCTTATATCATCAAAGTACACGTTTCTCCCCCATGATGGTTTCGAACTTTCGGAAGCAACATATACGTGTACGACCATATACCCGAGAAGCTCTTGTCTTAAGCAAACATCTTGAAAAATCATGAATGGCATTGAGGATCTTGAAAGATTTTGCTTAGACTGTGAAGTATATTTGACGTGTAGTAGCGTCGAATATCCCATGAGAATTGTTGATCACATCTCAACCTTTAAATCCATTAGCTAACAAACCCACCTCTTATTCTGCCGGCTATTGTTGTGACCACTTAGTGAAGTAAACCCGATATACCCAACTTAAAAATGAAGTAGAATTCCCCAAATTTGTTACTCAAGCTTGTACTGTTGTTGGAAGAACGATGTAGAGATTTTGCGCACCATGCAAATCTCTAAGTACTCAATACTATCCCGACAAAGTATGAAACTATCATCACCTCTTGCGATTATCCACAACGACATCTGCATGTGACACTGAGTACTATAATGTAACTCCTTTAAGTGATAGTTAACTAGGTCTTCAACCATCCACCCCGACTTCCGAAAACTAGATAAACCAAGTTTTCAACTTAAATCTAAAGCACGATCAAGTTATCATTGAAAGTCATTCATCCAACCAACCCCGACTTCAAGATAAAATAAGTACGCGCCTTCGTGAAACCTACTTCAATCTCAAATAAGGGATACTTGATCAACTTTGTAGTCACATTATCGTTAACGTACAAAATTTAGCCATGAAATAAGTATCCCCGTGAAAGTAGGTGATATACTCTAATTCTTTAGATACCCTAATTTTTTGGTAAATTTCGGTTTGAAAACTAGGGTTTTGTATGTTAAGTTTAGACAAGATACCAATCATTTTGTAAAACCTTGTGAAATTTGTGAAACCAAACTACCACACTTTTTCACCAAATGATTATCAAAGAAATTGTGCATCCCAAAAATTAATTTCGGATTAACAACTTTTGATAGTCCACAAATTTCCACCCCAGCACATAGTACAATCACCGATCCATCACAAGCCCATCACATCTTCTATCATTTCCCCAGTATGTTTTAATCATCCGTATACTAAGTCCAACCTTCGTCCAATATTGGTCCAAGTCAACGACTTAATAGCTTAAAAGTTCGGATAGCCTAGAATCAATATAACAATGACCACAAATTTGGCTAAATCCGTTAAAATTCTGGCTAATAAGATTTCTGCTCAAAAAAAATCAAGCAAACTTTAAGTCCCAATTTCACTTGAAGCTCATAGCTATTTCACGAGTGGGAGGCTCATAATATTGTGAGGCTCAATAGCCTAACACCAATTTAATGACTCCAATTTTGCAGCCCATCAATAGTTATACAAATTTTGGATTGATAATTAATATGAGCACAACAAAAATCTGGTCTGGAAAAAAATTATGTAGTCCAAAGTAGAAAACACCAAATCCGGGCCCAAAACATAATATCTGATCAAATTACATACCCTAAATACACGGGTATTTAAGAGCACATTAACCCAAATTATTATACATTTAATCTGCCCCCTTCTGTGATTCTTCCCTCATCAGTTAACCAACTCCGTCACACATGGAACTCAACTGTTCATCATCAAATCTAATCACATCATAGATCTTCATCAATCACAAAACATGCCTCATCTCATTGTTATCATAGGAATCATAACCGAACACACTAAGTCCTCCAAATCGAGACCCACAAGAAAGTAGAAAAAATCGCAACTGTACCACCTATATCTTCTTACGTTTTGTTGCCGGTCTCGAATCAATAAGGTGATAAAGCTTCAAGATCCTTGAGTGGTCTCGGGTAGGTCGAATAATTAATATTTTTCTTTTCTTGTTTGCGTTATGACCGAACCAAAGAAATAGATGATAATATAATCGTTATCTTCTTTTTCTTTATTTTCAAAAATGAAACGAGGCTTAGTATCAAAAATAGATCGATGATGATGTTCTTTTTCGTGCGTAGATCATGACAAGGTCTTGAAATCCTTTGTTAAGCACGAAATGAATTATGAGATCTTCATTGTGTCTTTATTATTTCAGATTTGTGGTTGATTTGGAGGTTGGTTGTTGTTGTCGATGGGTATAGAATTAAGACTGTGATGTTGGATTTGATTGTAGTTGTTGTTTTTGGTTTGGTTAACTTGTTGTGGCGTGTTACTATCTACTTGTTGTACCTTCTTCTTCTTTTCATTATGTGGACAAACCGCTACTTGTGAGAAAAATTTGACAGCATATCGTTTGGATTTTGCAAATAAATTTGTTTTTCACAAGAAAACCGCTACATTATTCATGGAGCAAACCACTAGCGAGAGCAACTTGCTACCTTTTACAGTTTTGTCATTTAGCAAAACAACAAAAAAAAAATTGTCCTTTGCAGTAGAGTGACAAGACATGAGTAGCAAACCGCTACCAAGAACATAGACCACGATTCTGACCATTATTCATTTCAGGCACCAGTTTGACTATTTTATACACGAAAATGGTACAAGAACAAGTCACCAAAAGTGAGTACACTAATAGTTTGGACACAAGATTGACAAAAACAGTTTTAGTCCTGAGAGAGTTAAGCAGTTTGGACAAAAGATTGATAAAAATAAGAGTACACCTAACTTGAAGCCACTTTTACCTATACAGATACGAAAAAAATAGTGTACAGATCCGAAAAGAATGTGGAGTAAAAAAACAGCTTCAGTGAACAGTATGAACCACAAAAAATCAATAAAACACACAACCCTGGCTCTGATACCAATTGTAGGATCAAAAAATGTTGATTATTGTGGTGATTTGGGTGGTCTTGTATGATGGAAGAACAAGATGAAATACATGGTAAAAGTTAGAGAGAGAGAGAGAGAGAGAGAGGTAGGAAGTTCTTAGTGAGAGAAAACACACTTGTGTGTGTGTATTGAAATGAACAACCAACCCTTCCCTTGTGTGGGAGAAGGTTTATATACACTTACAAAATACGCCCTCCTACGGGCTGTGGATCAGGTGTACAATGGGTAAAGACCCGTCCGTCCTTCACGGTGTGACTATAACTATTCTAATATATACAAAGCTAAGAGCTAAGCTAAGTATGTAAATACATGGGGTGACCGAACCTTTTTCTTAATCCTAACAGAAGGAGGCATAAGGATATTAATCATGCAAGGTATTGATACATCCTAGAATGGATAAGAATTATTATTACCTTAGCAAGAGATGTGTTGGGGAGCATGTATGAAGGAGAATAGAGATACCTTAGCAAGTGTTTGATATGCTTGAAGGTGAATGTTAATGTCAATGATTATTAGGGTGATGCAACAGTCAGAGATACCTGAAAATTGTGTTAAGGAGGAACTAATGAGATGTTACATTTGATGAGTTGGTAGAGAGACGTGGGGTGTCGCGTCAACCAGCTTATATCAAGACGAAATACATACTTCGCAATTGTGGTAAATGTTTTATAGAGCCTGGAGATAGCATATGAAGATGAGTATGAATTATCATTCTTAAATGAATGGACTAAGTGAGCGTACAAATCATGCGTTGGATGGTATGATGAGAGCATGGGTATGTTTGAGTTTGGAGAGAGCTGGGGTATGCATTTATCTTTAGTTGAGTTCTCCAATAACAATAATTATAATTCTAGTATTAAGCATGTGCCGTTGTATAGAAGGAATTGTAGATCATCTGTTCTGTGGACAAAGGTTGGAACAAGCTAACTAATTGGTCCTGAACTGGAATGAGAGATTGCGAATAAGGTTTTTAGATTAAAGAGAGAAATTTAAGGAAACGAGAGGTTCGCCAAAAGAGTTATGCGGGTAATCGCCGTAAGCCGTTAGAGTTTAATGTTGGTGATTTTGTGATGTGAAAAGTATCTCCTTAGAAGGGTGTTGTGCGTTTCGGTAAGAAAGGTAAGTTAGCACCTAGATACGTTGGGCCATTTGAGATTACAGAAAGGATTGGACTTGTGGCATATCGGTTGAAATTGCTTGAGGAGTTAAGTAGTGTGCATGATAAGTTTCACGTATCTATTTTGAAAAGTGTTTGGCGGATGCTAGTCTGCATGTGCCATTAGATGAGATTAAGGTTGACAAACTCTTCGTTTTGTCAAAAAACCTGTTGAGATTATGGATCGAGATGTTAAGGGTTGAAGTGTGGTAAGATGGCGTTAGTAAAAGTACAGACGGGTTCTAAGCGTGGTCCTAAGTTTACTTGGGAGCGTAAGGATCAGATGAGGTCTAAGTACCCAACTTTGTTTGCTGATGTAGTTGGTGAGCAGATCGTTTGTAGTTGGATTTAGATCGTGGAAGTTAGATGCGGGGTGTTCATAAATGCTTTAATTAATGTTTATTTTATGTGTATCTATTATTTGTGTGTGCTTCTTGTGGTTACCATTTGGAATTTTCATTTGGTTCGGGGGTATTGTACCTACATGTGAGAAGTTGTTTGGATCATTGATGTTATTGATCGATGTAGTGTATCTGTTTTCGTGTATCATTGGAGTGTCGGAATGTTTTTTATTGTGTGAATTCGGGTATTTAGTCGGTTCACATTTTGTGGTTCTTTCTCTGTGATTTTTATGACGTGGTAGAATCCCACATAGTCATAAGAATTGTTAACGATTTATGGTGTTATGGTGTGGTATTATTCCGCTTAAATATCAATAAATTTTCTTTTGCTGATATTACTGGTGACTCGAGTAGTTGAAATCTCGGGACGCGATTTCCCTAAGTGGAGGATGTTGTGACAACCATGATTTTAACAGGATAGTTTGATTAATAGTCTCGACCTATTTAACTTTTACTTGGTGTGAATTATGTGTTACTTGTGGTTTATGTGTGATATATGTGAGTTTAGCACTAAATCCTTTTGTGTGGTGTTGTTTTTTTTTTTGTGAGTGAATAATGTTGATATTTGAATAAGTTCATTTCGTTCACCTTTGTGACGTGGAAATGATTTGTGTGGTTTTATGTTCGGGGTTTTTGCATAATGAGTTTTGTTAAATCTTGTGAGTGTTAGTAAGTTACGTAGTGTTCGGTTTTATGGATTATATTGTTAATGGGTGTGAAATTCTATTTTTGAAAACTTTGTTTTAAAAATGATGATTTTTCCGGTTTGTCGTAAAATGAAGGTTTATCGCTTAAGACGTTAGGTTTCGCTAACGGTTCTCATAAAATATCAAAAGTATAAGGTTTTAAGTGTAATAATTAATATTAATAAAAAAAGATAAAAAAATATATATATGAATATATGTTGGGCCAATTTAAAAAAAAAAAAAAAAAAAAAAAAAAAAAAAAAAAAATATAAGAGTTTTGGGTTTAATGTATTTATCAAACAAGGAATCTTAGTCCAACTCAAACAAGCCCAATCTCCCACCCATATACCTAAAAAAAACGACCCTCCACCTCTTTTCTTGAATATACGGTCGAACCAAGGAGGGGGGAAGAAAGGAAAAAAATTATGGTTATTTTCTTGGAGCAATAATCAAGATTCAAGGTATAATTTTGATACTTAAGCTTAATTAATTAATGTAATTCATGTAATATTGATTATGATGGATCTAGGGTTTGTAAACTTCTGTAAACTAATGATGTTAAACATGTTAGGATCATTAGTTAATAATAGTATGATGATTGGTAAAGAGAGTTGAGTATAAAACGCGTTGGTTTACGAGTTAGGGTTTGGACAGAATATTAGGGCTATAAAGATACGAAGATATTTAGTAGATGGAGATGAGTTAGATCACGAATTTTTAGTCTAAATTGTAGTTCAATGAAAGAGCTTTCCAAAAAGTCTGGCCACGATCAATTTCGAGGTCCAGAAGTTAGTCTTTTGATTTTTCCAAGTTAAGGTGTTAAAGCTGTTAAACCGGGACAGATTTGGGGTAAACGTTTTGAGGTTCAAAGTGGGTTAGAAAAGGGAATTAGGGTTAGCCCTTCTATTAGAGTTGAGTTCTATATTATAATTGACTTCCACACGAAGGAGGGACGTTAAAAAGTTGAAGAAGTATGATTTGTAGGTCAAAACATTTTGGTGTATGTTCAGATCCGAATCTGGATAGTTTTTGTGTTTGATTTTTCAAAGGATACTTGTGTGTGTTTTTACACCATGGCCTTCTTGGATTAGCTTGTATGCTTATGAGAGACCATGGTGAATTTTTGGTATGAGTTGTGGACTTATTCTTACTATGATTTATGTGGATGAATGTACCTCAAAATTCTGCGTTTTCTGATATTATTAGTGCAAGGGATTTAGTGAGTATTAGTGTTTGGTGATGGTTAGTATGGAGTCTAGGAGATCCATGGTGGGTCATATGAACCTTTGACATCCATCATATGTGTATTACATGGACTATAGCTTTTAGCTTGGTCGTGTGTAATGTGATCTTATTTTGTTATGTAGATTTGTGATTTGTTATTTGGAAGCTGTGAAGTTTGAGGTGAGTTCATAGTCCCATTTTTTTACATTATTTTAAACTTAGGATGGGAATGGTGCTTGTGTTTAATGTTTTGAGTTACTATAATTATGTGTTGTAACTGCTTGGACTTGTAAGTGTTGTTATACGTGTATTACATGATTATGATGTGGTGATTCTGTGTGATCCAATTGGAGGGTAGCTTTGCTTCCATTCTCTAATTGGAGAGTAGCAATTCTACTTACTATTATTCTGTGTGGTCTGATCAGAGGGTACGGTTTACCCATTATTGTGAACTTGGATCGGTGGGCGCGTTCCGTCCCAATGGATGTTTGATAATGGATGGTGGGGACGTTCCATCCCAGTTGTTATTGGTTTTGTGATTGCATGCTTACTTGTATGATAACAAGTCTTATTGTCCAGCCATATTTTATAATCACAGTGAACTGGTTGCCTATCGTGTGTGTGTTTTAAACCTATGAATCTCACCAACATTATGTTTACGTTTTTAAGCATCATTTTCAGGTGAGCTTTCTAAGGATAAGATAGAAGGATGTGATTAGACGAGACCTTAGTTGCATTGGAAGTGGTTTATCATTTATGTTTGGATATATGATTTGTTCTGGAGTTTTAGTTTGTTATTTTTTTTCGGGTATTGTTATGACACTTTGTGTCTATACTTTGCTCTATTGTATTGCATGTAGAAATTCTCTATTTAGACACCATGTGTTGTGATGATATCCTTGATGTTGCACTCGCGTTTCTGCCTTGGCGAGGTGTGACAGGGAAGTTAAGCAACTTAGATAAGATAAGTTCTAATTTTAAACTTAGTTAGTGCTCATACCATGGAGATGAGTATACTGGAGAGCATTGGTTAAATAAGCCATGATATTCTCAACTTTTAGTGAGAACAAACTAGGAATGCCAACAACTGAATTCCGGGTTGAAATTCTTTTAACGAGGGTAGACTGTAGCAACTGACATTTCAAAGCAATACTTTATCCTAAACTCAAAACTATTTACTCTGAATACTTAAATATTTAATTTTACGTATAACAGTTAGATTAAATCGCGTAAACCAGAAAACAAAATTTATCGTAAACTGACATTTTTCTAGGTCAACATTTGACCAAGAACCCAAACTATTCATTTTTAATATTTCCGTTCACATTTAACTATGTATCGGGAGGTTATTCCTCGTACTGTAAAAAATGGCTCACAACGCGTATCGGCACGATAATAATTATATTTTGCATTTAGTTGTCATAATATATTTAATAAACTTATTTCTATAAGTTATTACTTATTTCTTAAAAACGTTTACTTAAAACGCGAATTTACAGGTTACGGCTACATTTTACGGATAAAATATACCCACAATACCGCAAAATTCAAAACAAAAACACCTCATTCATTTTTTAATTATTTATTTTTATTTTTTTGTCATTTAGTCGAAAAAACCTCACCCTTTTTGTGCTCCATACTTTGTGCTCCATACTCAGCCCACCAAAACCAATACATGTCCATTTTGCTTGTTTTCCTCTAGCAGATTGTACTATGGCCCCTTTGATTCCCGACGCTAGGCACATTTTTCTCATAACATATTTTCTTGTCTACAGTAACTTTTAACTTAATCTAATTCAAATTATATATAAAGAGGTTTACATCTATTTTTCTCACACACAAAACCAACTAACAAAAATTGTTTTCCATGTCTTCCTCCTCTTGTTCTGTTCGACGCCACCCAAACTCCAAACCAAAGCCACCAAAATTTTCCATTGATTCAAAGTTCGAGTTTAAGAAGATATTTTCGTTTTGTTATAGTTAATTTGGGTATTTAATACAACGTTTGGGTTGTATTTAGTTCTTAATCATCTCACTAAACCCTCTTTTGTAAGTAATCTTTTTTAACTTCTTCTTATACTTCGTAAATCTACGTCATGTAAACATAACAAAAGTACAACTCGTTTTTCTAAAAAGCTATATTTCAAAAGCCACAATAAGCTTTCTAAAGCTTATTGTTTTCGATTTATTTAAGTTTTTATAAGAAACATATTATCATTAAGCTTATGTGGTTTATTGGTTTCACAAAAGATTAAAAAGGGTTTTTTAATAAGTTTATAGCTTATTTGCTTATTTTTCGAGCTTATTGGGCTTATTTGACCTTAGAGAATATAAGGTTTAAGTTTAATTACAAACTTAAGGTTCTAACTTATTTTTCGAACTTATATTACTGCTTATTAGAGCTTATAAGCTCTCAGCTTATTTTGAATTGCTTATCGGGCTTATTGGGCCCAATAGCTTATTTGGTTGAGTTTATTTAACTAGCACATGTTTCGGCTTATTTTCTAAGTTATATGGTCGGTTTATTTTGGAACTTAATGGCTTATTTTTGATTGCTTAATTATTCGGGCTTATATTTGAGCTTAATGGCTTATTAGGCCTAGGCGGCCCAATAATAATCGGCTTATTATTGCTTATTCGAAAAGCTTAAGCTTCAACTTATAATAATCGGTTTATGATTGAAACTTAAATTTGGCTTATTTTATTGGCTTATTTTCGTGGCTTATGTTAGTGCTTATTCACTTATATTGGGCTTATGTGGCCCAAATCGCTTATTGGGTTGCTTTATTAAATTTGAAATGTGTTTTGGACTTATGTTGAGCCTAGTCGGCCTAATAGAGTATTGCATTGCTTATTTAAGCTTATTTTGGCTTATTGGGCTTTTCGGCCCAATAAGGACTTATTTATTAGCTTATTATTGGATTATGAAGTTTTCGACTTATCTTCGACTTATATTGTTATATACTTATTTGACCTATTTTGATTAATATTTGTTTCGGATTATTTCTAAGCGTTGTATATTGTCTTATTGGGATTTTGATTGAAAAATGGTTGTTTTGATAAAAGTCGGCGACTTTGGGAAAGTAAACATAAACAAACGGGTCATGCCCAATTTTTATTAAAATTATATACTTAGAAAAATTTTATAAACTTATTTTCTTAAAACCCAACAAAAAGACAAAATAATAAAATATTATTATACCCGACTAAAAGACAAAGCTATAAATTTTATAATAATAAAATTGTTGTTTTTTTTACAACCGACATAAGGACAAAACTTGATATTTTTATAAACAGAAAGATAATTTAACAATGTTAAATTGTATTTCAAATGTTATTAAGACTCGAGACATTAAGGTTATATACATTTTTTTCCGAAAACTTTACCAACTAGTTCTTAAACAACTTACAGAGTAACATTGAGTTTGTTTTGGGTATTCTAGAGTCCGGGGAATGTTTATTTTCTATAAAGGATATTTTTTGTACAAGTCGAGTATTATTGTTATTATTATATTTTGAGCCGAAGGTTATATATATATATATATATATATATATATATATATATATATATATATATATATATATATATATATATATATATATATATACACATATAATTGTTAGGGCCGAATATTTGAAAACATTTTCACAAAGTTTATATATATACTCAATATAATAAACATCGACGAAAAGTTATTTTAACTTATACACTAGCACACAAACAAAAATCGTACAAACACTTTTGAAAACTCATATGCATCACCTTATTTTCACATGACATACTTCTAAGTCGAGTCATTAATTTATTAGTTGTGACCACCGTTGTACTATTCTACTATATCATTTATTTTCGATACTTTCTTCACCATACGCTGAGGTGCGTTTTCTTAGCTCCTTTTTTCTATATGCTTTTTATTTGGCTAAAATGGTACTCAAATTAAGTTTGACTCTTTTCGTGCACTTTTTTTTTTTTTTTTTTTTTTTTTTGGACAATATATGCATTTGGTTGCGATTATGTGCTATGTTGTGTGTTTTCTTCATATATGTTTAACTATACGCAACTGTTTAACTCCGTTTGGAGCCAAAACATTCGATAGTACTCTCGGGGTAGCTCCCCGCTATTAGCAATTTGTGTATAGCAATCATGGTAGGTTCAGTTGTCGCAAGTATCGATGTTTCATTAAGTGCTTATAGTTGTATATCTTGCTCACTATTGTCCTACGCTATATTATTCATATCTTTGTGATTTTACTGTTAATCCTATGAGCTCATCAATTTTATGTTGACGTTTTCTAATATCATTTTCAGGTAATCATCAATAACACTTGTGGGCTTTTACATTGAAGTTATTCCTTTCAAAAGACAACGTTATTGTAGTCAAGATGCTTTTCTAAAGATACCATTTGATCAAGTTAACAAATTATGATTTGCCATCCAGAGTTGTTTAAAGACATTTATGTAACATTGCAAACTTATTTTCTTAATTACGTATGGTATTGTTCTACTCTCTTATGTGATGTTCCGAAATGTTGCACCTCTTGTTTCCGCCTTTGACGTGGTGTGACAACCCACCACGATTTTAGGCAATCGTGAGAACTACTATAAATTCATGTGTTCTGTTTTCTGCATTTGTGTTCTTATTTTTTGTTCTGGTAGGCTCTGGGAGCCTCTGTCTACCTCGGTATGCTTTGTTGTAGTGTTACGCATCGTTTATTGCCCAAAATTTTATATGTGGTCAAAATTTTAGTTTCTCCACGTATTAAGTGTAGACTTTATTTTCTTAGCACTTATAGCGTGAAAATTAGGTTAATTATTCATATATTTTCATGATTGACGTAATAATTTTATGAATGTTTATAAGTTCAAACAATTGAATAGAATTTTATTCAGTTGGAAAAAGCGCGTAGAAAAAAATGAATAAACGACATATTTGTTGTAGTTATCTTATTACTAGTAGAAAAGTCAAGTATTAAAATAAAAAACGTGTTAAAAGATGGTGTATATATATGTGTGTCATATCAAAGTTACCTTTGCTTCATTTCTTTGTATACTTTCCTTCAAAGCTAACCATGGCAAATGCTGAAGAATTCTCTGAAAACTACTTAGTGGTTGATGCCAAAAAAGCAAATCTCTTTGATATTGCATGTATTTTGATACGTTCGACTAAATATTTAAACAATAAAAGCTTTTACGACGAACTATCCCAAGATGCTGAGAGACAACTGGTGGAGATTTTTTGGCAAAGATGGCTCATATTCGCCTCAGTGCTTGCACAAAAGTTTCTTATTTGGGCAAAGGAGCCAATGGCTTGGATAGGGTCTTTGATCGAAACATGGTTAAATCTTTTGTCGAGCAATGGAGGTTTTTTTGGACTTGTGATCAATAGTATAC
Organism: Artemisia argyi; assembly: GCA_030686995.1. Lineage (NCBI taxonomy): Eukaryota > Viridiplantae > Streptophyta > Magnoliopsida > Asterales > Asteraceae > Artemisia > Artemisia argyi. The sequence continues at coordinate 140,405,585 of CM060691.1, read as the reverse complement.
AAGGTTTAAACATTTTTTTTTAATGAACTTAGCGACGTTTTATTATTATTATTATTTTAATGAACTTAGCGATGTTTTATTTTTCTTTTTTCTTGTGAATGGTAAATTCTTTTAACATATTAGCGGAACAACAATCATATGATGGTTTTGATATCGGTCTTTGTTGGACGTACTGTAGGGAAGGTGGTGCAGCCTGAGGAATCACCAGAAAAGTTTATGTCATTTATTGGAGAACTCGACACACGGTTGCAACTGGATGCAAGTATTAAAAAAGGTGATGGAAGATATAATCGGTCACTAGCTATGATGGCAGCAAAACTGTCTTATGAAAATGAGGCATTTGTGAAGGTTGCAATCAAAGATCACCTCAAGGTCAACTAACTTTAATCTCTATTCTCGTTTTTCTGTTTGTGGAAACTTAAAAAGCCATAAAATCAATATGACCTACATACAAATTTGATCACGCTTTTTATATTAATGTGATCAATAGTAGAAAAAATAAGTATACAAAAAGAGCATTGATCGGCGGATGTGACAATATGTGAAAACATTTTGTTGGGAAAGTATAGGGGCTAATAAACTATTGTTACGTTTAATCACACTTTTAGTTTTCCTAATTATTTTACAAACATTGATGTGATAATATTATGTTATTTGTACACCAAACTTCTAGTAGTGTAAAATTATCCGGTTAATATTTCAACATCTTCGGATTACAAGACATGTAAAGAACAAGTTTTGTTTCGCTTTAAATCGATTAATCCTAGTTGTTTATACAAAATATTGATTCTCAACTTTTATCATAATAATCTAACCAAATTGTATAGAGTAAACCGAATTAAGTCTTATATTGAAATTTTTGGTTACAATATGCCTTACAAGTTTACAACTAAGTTCACGTTAATTTTTCAATTATACCTTACAAGTTTACAACTAAGTTCACGTTAATTTTTCAATTATACTATCTTTTTTGAGAAATTAGCCTATCAAATTAACTTCTGCCAATACATCAAACAACTTTATGATTGATCGTTTTTTCCTGTGTGTGTGTGTTTTTCTTTTCAGATGGAGTATATTGGTTTCTACAAGTTTTGGAACGGTAAGAAACATATATATGGCGTAATACCTTAGAGATCACATTTTATGTACACGCGTACTAAATAAAAATCGTCATTCTGAATAAGTTCCAAACTTTTCTTCTATATTAACAGGGTACCCGCACGTTACGACGACGTGTATCCCGTAGTAAAACTTTTTAGGAAAAAGTTTTTTCAATTTTATGTTTTCTAGTTCGAATAACTTTACAAATAGCAATATTTGAGGCAAAAACATGTTTGATTTATATAACATATATACAAATATACTTTTTATACTGTTTATTTGTAACTAGAGCCACACAAATATGACTTTAACTAGGCTTGTAATATCGTGGGTGTATCTCAATTAAATTTTATATAGGTAGAGCTAAAATAGATTGCAAATTGTCTTCGTACTCGTTCAAGACGTTTAGAGAAGAAAATACGATTGACACAGAAAAGCTAGTTGGGTAGTTCATGTAATACCTTTCCAAGATTGTTTTAATTATAGTCCCATTAGGACCCAACCAAGCTACGAAAGTTTGTTTAAATTCTTGCGTTACTTACATTTGATTATATATTAAATATTTTGGTTGTCGTTAACATAAACTAACGGTAAAATTAGTTAACTGAGCCAGGCTACTAAAGTAATCAGGTTTAATTAGTATGGGGTATACCATGTTATACAATATTTTAAGGTAATAGATAGTTTGTGTGCTATATATGCTTTGGCCTGGATTCTTATTCCATCAAATACTATCAATGGAAAAATATGCAAATTAGCCCCTTTTATTTGACTTATCATCATCTAATTTGCGTCGTTAGCAAACTATTTCTCTTTGTCTATGGCAACTTGCAGAGATTATTAATACATTAATATTCAGGTAATGAGTTCAACTTATTCATTTTGGGAATATTCTTCTAACTCAAATTAGAATCTAAGGCCATATTAATTAGTAAATTTTTCTAAAGGTATATAGTTATGTAAGATCATTAATTTTTGAACCTATTTGTTTTATAAACCTAGCTAACCCAGTATGTAAAAAATCTTTTAAATCTTTATAAACATCTCACATGATGCATGTATTAAATTATGAAAATGTTCAATATCTTAGACCTATTAATTCACGCCACATAAGTTTAATGCTCAGTATGGTTTACAAGTTTTTAGACTTCTCATCTTTTTATAAACTTTTTGATAAACCATCATAGTTGATACCCTAACTATAAAAAGCCGAAATATAACTTTAAATATGTCATATAATTCAATTTACTGATATTCTGGACGCATACTTTGTTTTATTGAACCCCGTCTAAAATGCAATTTCAAAATTTACAATTACTTTAAATGTTAATATGCATAGAAAAATACTATAATGAAATATTCTTTACGTATAAAAAATAAGTGGGGGTAACTAATTTAATGTAGATTTGTGTATAGCAAAATTATATGACATGTTAATCTGAAATTTTAAAACATAAAATTAATTTAATAACATAGTTAAGGTATTAAACTGAAAAAAATAAATATTTAAATAAATAAATAAATCCGCTAATCGCCATTTTATAAAATACCATAATACACTACTTAAATTTAGCATTCACTTCATTAAACTTTTTTTTGTCAAATTGTTATAAGGGATTGTCTAACCAGTGGCCTAAGGGGATGACCCACAAGAAAACACTAAAGAAATAATTAAAAGATTCAGGGACCTACACATTTTCAATAAAAAAAATATTTTTTTAGTACTTTTTTGTGAGTCCTCCTCCTTCTTAACCAGTGCCCACCGGTTAGACAATCCCTTGTTATAAAGATAGATAGATATTAGCCGGAGCAAAAATTTAAATAAATAAATATTGGTATCATGATGTATCACTATATAAAATAGATTTTAAATATAAATTAGTTGTGTTGTAGATTACCAGAATCAATTCACAACGTATGCAACCATGTTTCAAGATACATCAGACCCAAACTTGATAGTAGTAGCATTTAGAGGAACCGGCCCATTCAATGCCAATGACTGGATAACAGACGTCGACATATCCTGGTACGAGCTCAAAGACACAAACACCTCCAAACCCATTGGTCGAATCCACAGTGGGTTCATGAAAGCACTTGGCTTACAAAAGATCAAAGGTTGGCCAAAAGAACTCGAAAATCCAACCAATGAGCACCCTTTTGCTTACTACATGATCAGAGAAAAGCTCAAAGAGATTCTAGAAAAGAATGAAAATGCAAAGTTTATTTTGACAGGCCATAGTTTAGGAGCAGCATTGGCAATCTTATTCGTTGGTGTGCTTGGGCTACATGAAGAGACATGGTTGTTGAAGAGGTTAGAAGGGGTGTACACATTTGGGCAGCCAAGAGTAGGGGATGAGTGGTTTGGGAAATACATGATGAAGATGATTGAAGATCATGGTTTGAGGTATTTTAGATACGTATATTGCAATGATATAGTGCCTAGATTGCCTTATGATGATAGAGCTCTATTCTTTAAGCACTTTGGGCAAAGTCTATACTTCGATAGCTTCTACAATGGCAAGGTACGTCTAGTTGTGGTTTTTAGTTTAATATGATCGTTACTTCCAAAGAGATCATGTTGACATCATCGAATAACATACTCTAATATGCTATGATCATACATAAAGTTCTATTTCTTTGTGAGTTTATGTTTGTATGACTAATCTTTAGGTTTTCATTTAGGTTATGGAGGAAGAACCAAACAAAAACTACTTCTCGTTGGTGTGGGTTATACCCAAGTATATAAACGCTCTGTGGGAGATAATTAGGGGTTTCATTTTGCCGTACTGGAAGGGTAAAGAATACAGGGAAGTGCATACTGAAAAATTGTTCAGGTTGGTCGGATTGGTAATTCCGGGATTAGCAGCTCATGGTTGTAAAGACTACATTGATGTCACTAGACTCGGGACCGATCTTGTACCGACTATTGTTAACATGAAGATAAAGAACAACTAAACGCTACACAGTTGTATCAGGGGGTGTATGAGTCGACCAAGGTCAGCGTAAACACTCAAGCCAAACTGTTCACATTTCTCATATGTACATATATCCCTGAAAAAAAAATGTAGTTGTTTTAAAGCATATATTAAATGTAGCAATTGATGTTCCAAACGAATATTATGATGATTCTTTGTTGTAATTGACACAGAAATATGAAAACTAGATTTTGATGTTGATAAATTCTATTTTCGTCCTACAAGTCATATGATGCAAAAACACACAAGTGTGTATAACATACTTTTTGAGGACACAAAATGGTCCACAAAATAATTCCACAAAATGAATGATGATTCATTTTGTGGAATTGTTTTGTGGACCATTTTGTGTGGCCCTCATGCTTTTTAGTGTAACACCAATTTTATAGCAAGAATAATTATCAAATAGGATAATGTGGTATCACTCTTCTTTCACAACCAATGTCCAATTGACCGATGACTAGATGTTTTGAGAAAATAAGTTATGGGTTTAAGTGTTTAACCCAAACTCCTGACGAAAAGGTACTCAAACAAATGCATATTGCATGAGACTAGATCTTAAAGGAAAGATAAACCGACACTCAACAAAAATTGAACAAGGTTAAAGTTACTCTGTCGGTCTAAGAAGGTGTTCCAATTTTCTTAAGAACACCTAAATCAGCCAACTTGGTACGTATTTAGTTTCGTTATGCCAACAGAGACCAAAAACCAGTCAAAAATATTACTATATAATAAGTCGCTCTCATAGACTTCATGAGTGTCCAAGTTCCGTAACTAGATAGAATTTTATAGGTAGTAGCTTTATTCTTATTTTACAAGTTAGTAGTGACTTTGGCATATACAAAACCAAAATATTAATCGGCATGGTATAACACATCTTTTGGATATTTTGGGTGGCTTATACAAGTTATCCATTGTTACGATTAGATTCACAAGGTTTCACCAAAATTCAAAGTTTAAAATCTAACCATCAATAGCTGAATACATTTCCTAGAATTACATGGTTAACAAAAATCTTAATTTCAAATGATTTGTATAACAAAGAGATAAAAAGTTAATTGATGCCGGAAGTATGGATTAACTTTCTTAATTTACCTTTTGCTTCGTGTACAAGTAGCCAGCTCTGGTCACTGTGAATAGCCCTATCCTTAAGTCATGTCCCTAAACCGCCCTAGTGTCGGCTAGACCCAAATATTTGAGTGCCATCGGAAAAAACCCAAAGAATTTTATTTATCGGCACACATGTTTCTAAATTCTAATTGCTTCAGACACTTTTAAGATGTGCAATAAAGATATATGGACCCTCTTGGATGTGATTTCCCAGTTGTCCTTAGAAGAAACAAGGAAATACGATGAAGAGTGGACTATAAAGCGTTTAAAATGGTGAGGTTGATGAGTCTAGGATTAGCAGTTTGTGGTTCGATAGACTATAAGCTTAATTTAACCTATCTCGAGTATGATCTTGTACTAGCCACTAGTCCACGAATGGCATGACTAACTGTAACACCCCGAGGTTACAGGCGTTTCACTAATGATATATAAGCCGCAATGAAAATGAAGTGTTAAAATTCAACAATTAATAAACCTTGTCACACAATGAAAATGAAGTTACAAATTTTCGTAGAACGTAATTTGGTATGTTTTGGTTGTTAATAAAGCTAAAGATTATTATACACAGAACAAAACTAAAGAATAGATACATCCAAGACTAACTAGGTTATGAGAATGTTGGCACCTGGGACCATTTAGACTTCTGACTGACAGAACCTTTGATTCACCTTCAGACTGCAATTCCTGTTAATAAATTGAGAAATCTTTAATATAAGTAGGTTGAACAGATTAAGATTTTGGAATTCCAACTTCAAAACATGTCAATCTGTGTGACTCATATGATTTTGCGCATCTTACCGAATTCCATGAAAAACTCCCTCCCTCTAACGCGTGGTTTTTTTAAGGCTCCCTCTCACCCTTCCCAAAACAAGCGGGTAGCCGAACAAGTTGGGTGAAAGGTCAAATGGAGTTCAGTCAAAACGGAAAATTTTATACGGGTCTAGTTGGGTTGATTTTAAACACATTTTTGTCCAAAATTCTTAGCTTTTTGTATGATGATTATTACTTGGTGTGTGTGATATGATTATAAAAACTATATTGTTACAATGATTTATTTTGTAGAATTAGATACACATTGGGAGTTTAACCTATTAGACCTTATTAAATCATGTTACTGTTTCTTTTAACTTAAACATTTGACCCGTTTAGACATACAACATAAATGGGTCAAAATTGCGAGCGCCAAGAAATCTGCAAATGGTTTAAATGGGATGGCTAAGTTTCCAAGTGCAATGTTAATGTTTTGTATATCCACAATGTTCAGATCCAGAAATTAATGAGATTACCTGGTGTATGAGGCTGACACCAAACACAAACAGTTTTTCAAAATGTGGGGCAAGTGAAACAGCCACTTAAGGAACGTATCTGGCGAGTCTTCATGAGTGAGATGACCTTGTGTGAAGATTTAGCAACTTGACGAGACTGGTTAGATAATACTGATTCTCTCATTTCTTGGGCCTTCTTCTGAGCCGATCGTAGTTTGTGCATTATCCTATCCATGGATGATGATCTCTTCTTTTCCAATTTCATCTGAACCACAAATATAAATAAATAAAAAATAAACAAACAAAAAATAAAGCGTAAGAATCAACTCCCCAATATTTATAAAAGGAAAAATCACATAAAAAGGTACTCAACTTTAGGTCGATTTGAATTTTAGGTATCTAACTTTTTTTTCTTAATTTAAGGTACCGAAGTTATTTTTATATGCAATGTAAGGTTTTTTCTACTTTCCGAAAAAGGTTTCGAGTCATTGCTTTCGCTGAAATGATTAATTAGTGTGATGTATCATTATTATTGAGCATTTAAAATTTATTTCGGCTAAAATTATGACCGATAACCTATTTCGAAAAGTCAAAAAACCTAACATTGCACGTAAATTAAGTTCGATACCGTAAATTGAGAAAAAAAAATTGAGTACCTTAAATTTAAATCGACCTAAAGTAGAGTACCTTTTTATGCGATTTGCTCTAAAAAAACAATGTCTGTATGCATGCACAGAATACTGGATAAACCACACGATGCAGAAATCTTATGAGTGAAACTGAAACACGATTATATAAAATTTATGAAGATATTTTACCAAATATCTAAAATGTTTTTCACTTGAATAATGGACGTGAAATTATATGTGCCAACAAGATATGAAACTAAAAGCATCAACATGAAAGGAACCTCTAATTTTCTTATTGCTGCATCTGCTTTTGCCTTCTGTAGGTTCTCCCACGCAGTAATTTTAGCTTCCTCCCTCTTAACTCTGGTGAAAGAGATCCAACAAAAGATTTAGCATTACCTTATTTGGGGGGATACGGGGAATTTGACTCTCCAGTCCATAGTTACTTATCAAAATTTGAATATCAAAATACAAAAGTAATGACAGATATAGTTTTTAGCATGTGATAGTTTTGTGGATAATAAATACCAAGCTTAATGCCAACTCTTAGATCTTATGCCACAATGTAGCTATTACTTATTGCCAAGTTTAATGCCGGCTCTGTCTTCAAAGTTTCTAGCTATTACTTATTCTGTGAATTTCTAAAAAGCGGAATTCTACCCATTGGACTAATAGTCACATAGTGAATATTTAGTCCTTGAAATTAATATATATACATGAGACCAGCGTTGTAGCATGAAGATAAAACAGATTTAGAAGGTGTAACATACGTTGAGAGGCTCTTTTTGATCACTGAAGCCTCCAAATCTTTTGACTGAACATCTGAGCCTTCGTTTTTCCAGTCATCCACAATGCGTGACCCATTACCTGGAATTTGAGCTTTATTTTTATTAGAGTGTCGAGTCAAAGTGACCCGATCATCAACCTGTACATCCCTGATATCTGCTTTAGACGAAGGCACATGCTGAAAATTTGTTACAGCTGGTATGGAGCTTGTCACAGAACTAGAGATCCTCCTCGCGCTCCCCCTCCTTGGCGATGAGGAAGGACTACTGTCTGGGCTCATTTGGGTTGCCATATCCCTCCTTGAGACATCACGAGAAATGTCGGTGGCAGCATCCGTAAAGCCACCAATTTTATCATCTGTATGGTGATGAAAAGCCAATTATATCACAATTATAACAATATAACCATATATGTCTACACACAGATCAGGCATCTGTGAAATAGCACCAGAGAAGCAAAAAAGAAATTTGTTCGTAGCTACAGTGTCATTCACGGTTTATGTCTACCTGCTTCTATCGGAGGCACCAGATTCTCGAACAAGGCTATGTAACTAAAATTGAACAGAAGAACCTTGCTTGTTGCTTATAGTGTAAGCATTATAATAAAAATAAAGTGTTGCAACTTAGAGCATGGGGTATGGTGGTTAAAGTTTGTGGTGAAAGTTTAACCAAGAGGAGGTTAACTGCTCGTTACCATACCATGAGCCATGGTGAAGCCCTCATTAACGAGGGGCGTTAACTGCTTAACGAGGCGTTAAGCTCTCGCATGAAAAAAAAAAAAAAAAAAAAAATCACTTTACCCCTCCCATTTTCACTTCTGCCCCCTAAATGAAGGGGTGTTTTTATAAATTGTTGTTTGGTTAAAGTTTGGTTATGATAACGGGGGTTTTTGGTTAAAGTTTAGTGGCTGATGTGGCGCTGACGTGGCAGTGGGTTAAAGTTTAACCCAGGTTACCTTACTGAATGCTCTTACGAGAAGCCACTTTGACCTGATATTTATGCATACCCCAACAATTAAGCTTCTATAGCAGCCAATTATTTAACGAACATTGGCATTACCACTTAGCTTCTGAAAAAAAACTATAATTTGAAATTAATAATGTGAGAGTGCTGCTAACCAATGAAATATTTATCAGGATTACGCTACAGGTCTATGAATAGTAGTCAATTCGCCGGTTCACGTAAGACATGAAAATAAAACCGCAAATATTACCTCACAAGAAATACATGTCATTACATACGCAAAAACTATGAAACTAAGATAAAGAGACTATATATGTTAATTATAAGGTTTTCTAAAATTGAATGAAGCAAGAGGAGGTACTGATTTACCTTGAGTAATACGCAACAATGACTGACTCAGCAGTTCAGAACAACTATGTAGACTGCTTGACCTTGCAATGGACGAATCCATCAGTAAATGGAAGTTCCCATTGCTGTCAACGCCGTCCTGGTATTGAATCATTGAGCTGTTATCCCCATATCCTCCAGTTGAAAATGATGACTCGGTGACAAAATTCCTGACATTCCCTCCTTCAATGCTAGACATTGCAGGAGAATACATAGAGTAGTAGGCCGACCCCAAAGGCCCAAGCGGCCCACTTTTTGCCTTGGGTCGCTTTTGGGGTTGTTTCACCAAAGGCTTTATAGCACCATCTCCTACAGCTGGACTAATTATCCATCTCTCAGCGTCTTCCCATTTGGAGGGCAAATTCTTTCCATTATTATAAGGCACATTTGTAACCCGGTTAGCATTTGTATGCAAAGGAACACGTTCTGAACTCCAGCCTTTCTGAACCCCAAAGCTCGTGGAACGATAATTTGGCGTTCCTGGGCTTGGAAACATACCACTTCTCCCCGATGAACCCGAGCTTTTCATAGCAGCTCCTAATCTTGGGGAAGAGCTAGTGACATTCATTGCTTGATTGTTCAAATCCAGCGATGCAGGTCTTCTTCGATCAGACTTCCTTAGTAGAATTTCAGATCTTGACTTTCGATATTGGCCTTCTAATAAAAGGATAGAATCACATTAGCTACCAGATAACCAACTAATTGACAATTATAGTAAGCATAAAGTAACCATGACAACTTAAAGCCATGTTATAATCAAAATCCAACTGCTACCTTTATTAGTATGTGAGAATGAGCTTCTTGCCGAAAATAGAGATTGATTCTCCCCATCTGTCTCTGTATCACTGTATTCTTTTATAGCTACTGCATTTAATTCAAAATTCAGACACACATTTGAATTTCTTTACAGCTCAAAAGCTTTTAGCCTTTAAATCATCGTTAAATAATACAACAAGAATTAGGAAGGTCACATTATACCTTCTGCTTTTTTCAACTTTTTTTGAATTAGGTAGGGACCTCCATTAAAATTCTTTTTTGGATCTAGATCTACACCCCGTGCTGATGACCATTGCTGTATCAAATCAAAACACGTTTAAAGCAACACGAATTTTAATAGAATCATCTCTACATTTTCTAATACCAAATCATCCACATTACTACAAACAAACAAAAATTCACTCAACATCAATCAAATCAAGCTAATTCACATGCACAAGCAGTGCAAGTTATCGAACAATACGAAACTGAGTCAGAATCATATTTAGGTTTTCTAGTACCACATCATTTACATACTTACAAAACAATCAAATCATGCTAAATTTAACATGCGTAACCTTTTGGTACTTTCAGAGTAGACGAATTCAAGATCCCTATAATTTCTAATACCAAATAATTAACTTAACTACAAAAAAGTCGTTTCAACGTGATTCTCTCATCAACACCATTTCTAAGAAGAGGAACTTGAGCTTAAAATCATCCTAGGGTTTATATTTATAATACCAAATCATTCACCTAATTACAACAAAAGACTACTCCGGGCTTATATCATCTCGCATTAACAACATTTTCAAACAAGACAAATTCTGGCTATATCCCTAAGTTATATACTTGCCACTCTTTGTCATTGTATGTAGCGTACTTTTTTTTTTTTTTTTTCAATTTTGACACCAACCTTTTGGATTGGTGCTAATACGTGTATTTTGTGACTATTTTGTCATGTAAAATGACCATTTTACCCTTCAAATTTTGAAAAAAGTTACGGTAAAATGGTCACAAAATACACACAATAACACGATTTCAAAAGGTTAGTGTCAAAAAAAAAAATAAATAAAAAAAGTACAATACACAAAAAGTGGCAAGTATGATGCCTTTTCGTGCTAATAACCCAATACCAAATCATCTACATTACTAAACATCAATAAAATATAGTTTTTGGTTCCGGTTCCGGTTCCGGTTCCGGTTCCAGTTCCGGTTCTTTTGGATCTATCCGTATAAGAACCGCTTTTCTATTAAGCTAATAAAATAACACAAAAAATTAAACTTTTTAAGAACTTGCAACCATTTACATTTAAGCAAATAACAATTAACAACTAAACCATAGACTCAAATAATCAATCATTCTATAGTTACTTTCACTTGTCATATTTTTAACAAAACAATAATGCATAACAATCCAAAAAACAAAATAAAATAACTTAAAATTTTGTCTATCAAAATAACTAAAACCGTTTAGAGTTCCACAGTTTGTTTCTTTTTGTCTCTTCTGGTTAGTTTCTCTAATTGTTCTTCTATATCCTTCTTGACAATCTCATCGTCTTTAATAAGATTTCAACATCATCCAATTAATTTGCGTTCTCGACTTTCTCACCCAATCTTGGGAGCAAATCAAAGCTTCAACAATCGGTGTTGACAAGCGAGTTCTATAAGGGTCAAGTAAATTAAAGATTATGATAAATGATCTTGGAATGTTATTAGGTTTAGATTAATTATTGATTTGTGGATGTTTTAGTAAATTAAAGATTAGGGTTTAGAGTGTTTCGCTTGATGGCTAGTAGGGTTTTTTCTTTTCTTTTTTTTTTTTTTTTTTTTTTTTATGATACGTAGGATTTGATTAATATTTTGCTAAGAAGTAAAAAAATTACATATTTTGGATATTTGGTTCCAGAACCGAGAACCGGTGGAACTGATCCGAACCGACCCATGAACCAAAAAATCTCAAAATCAAGAACTAGAACTTGGAACCATTGGTTCTGGTCCCGATTCGGTTTTTCATGGTTCCGGTCCGGTTCCTGGTCCGGTTTCGATTCTTTGGTTCTTTTGCTCATCCCTACAACAAAATCAACCTAATATATATCTTGTTCACAAGAATAATTTTTCTTAAAACTTAAAAAACTTAAAAATTGTAACAACATCCACCACTAAATTAATAGTTTAAATATTGTTTAATCCTCAAACTTATATCATTTTTCGTTTATAACCTATACACTTTTTTCTCGCAATGACTACAAATTAAACACGTAAGTGTTGCATCAAGGGTCACACCAAAACCACAAGTTTCTAAGTATAATTATTGCCGCTATACACCGTCGTTATACGCGGATACTCGTCTAGTAATTTGAATCATCCCTATATACTTTCTAGCACCAAATTGTTCACATATTACTAGTAAAAATATCTTACAAAATTTAAACCTAATTCTCGAATTAACAAGTAATCATCAGCCTAATTCACACATGCACATTCAAATTCATCACATTACATTTCAATTACATAATCACAAGCTTATAAGTATATAATAATAATAATACCAGATTGTCATGATGATCATCAGAAGCAGCAACAGATGAACACCGATCAACGCTAACTGAGCCTGAAGAAGATAAAACACTAAAAGTAGTCTCAGAGCTGCCACCGGAGCCACCGCCGTAGCTTGATCGGAGGCGTCGTAGCTCCGGCATTGTATGTTAGCTTTAGTTTTTTGAATTTGTTATAAAATGTGGTTGAATTTTTTTTATATAAAATGTGTGAGTCAGGGAATCATTTTGTGAGTGTGGGATTATGGTAGTGGGAGGGAAGTGGTTTTGTATTGTTTTTTTGTAAGGTGTTGCAGTTGACAGAAAAGAAAGTATATTTGTTTCTGTCTGTTTTTGTGGTGTTGGTTTGACCTTCACTTTGACTAGATCGGTTTGTTACTTTTGAAAATGACTTTCATGATATATTAAAATGTTGGATATTTAAATTTTGGGGGTTAAGATACTGATAGAAACAAGTCGAGCTCCAACTTTGTGGTGTTCAATCTTGCTTCCACTCGCTTTACATTCTTGTTAAAATTATATAAAAAAAAAAACTGATTTGGTTCAACCTATTCTAGAAAGGTGATTATTTTGAACGAGAAGCGGCCTTTCTTTAGGCTAATAGGCAAGGAAGAAAGTTTTTCACCATACACATCAGCGCCACGTCAGCTTTCTCTTTCCTCTCACTCCCCTTCACCACTCTTCACCATTTAGTGGGCAAAGGATACCCATCTTCACCTAAACTCCCATTTTTCTTTAATAATTACACAATTAAAAACATAAACGTAAAAATATAAAAACGTAGACTTCAAATTTAAAAACACAACGTACGAAATTAAAACGTTGCATAAACTTCAAATATTAAACATAGTACATAAACCGGGAATAACAAATCTTAAAACAAGTTTTGTTTAAGTGGTAAAATTTATAAAAACTTTTAAGAAAACAATACTCCTTATTTCATAAGCTGTAAACCCTAAGGACCTAATGGAAATAATCCAAAACCCGAGGAACTATTCAATAAACATGCATAAGTCTGATTAAAAAATGACATCAGTTCCTCAAACCTTTCATTTGGCTACTTTCTAACAAAGGCCGCTCCGGTTTATTTACAGTCTACAAATCAAATCAGGTATTTATCCAATTATTTGTTGTAGAATTAATTTTGTTAATAAGTAAACCTAGCTTAAAGCTTGGGAGCAAGAATGGGGTGGGCCCTTTTTTTCTTCTTTTTCATTTGGTGAGGGTTTCACCGATTGTTGCCTTAATATGTGTGCATCGCGCGTGAATGTTGGTGGAGGGCAAGGGTGATGCTGCGTGAGGTGGGGCCGGATGGTGAAACCACCACCCCCTTGCCAAGTAGTCTTAAAGAAGGTGATTAGTATAATTTATTTTTATTGAGATACGTAATTGTATAATCAGTCAAAGCATATTATAAACATTGTACAAGTATGTAATACACACAGTAAAGTGTTTCGATAAAAAATATTAGTGTATAAAACAATATTCTTTTTTAAAAGTCGCATATCAATCAATGACATAAAAAAGGTTGAGATAAAACAAATATCATATTTTACTTTTTACCCGACCTTACAAACATCTTCTATGGAGAAATAAGTGCTCGAAAACTTTCTCGGTCTCACAAAGAGGCTTCTGCCGGGGTATTAGGCAAATAAACACTGCAACGCTGCCTTCAAAATTGTCGCTTATGGAGTTTGAACTTAAAATCAAAGCCGCACCTTTTTAGACTATCTGATACTTTGTATGAAAATTTAAATAAAACTAGTTTATCTTAGTTATTATTTTATGAGTTTCGTTATGGATAATAACATCATTTGATGATTCATCCTATTGATTAGGCTGTTTTTGACTTTTTGGTGTCGCTTCAACTCATTGCATTATTTGTGATTTTCCCAGTGAATCAATTATTTGAAATAACTTTTATTCGGTATCTAAAAAAATATATTGGTTGCGTTTGTCAACATGTAGCAGTACTGGATATATTGTTTTTTAAAATATACATGTGAGTAATATAGTTTATTGGTCCAGTAAATCAGTAATATATTTCATTTTGTCAACATGTGGAATTTTTTAAATGTCTTCAAATTTTGTCTCTCGTCCTTTTCATTTCCATAACAAATTACATAGTATGCGGTTGGGTATTAAATTTTAGCGGTAACTTTAATCAAGATTCACGTGGTCATAGGTGAGAACATATATGGTTGCTAAAGAGCAAACCATAAATTTCGAACCCCATGAATTTTATAATGGCAATGTTACATGTGTCAAAGTCTCAATTCGTTAATGTCAGATATCGATTATGAATTTAGCTTGTAAGTTTCTTAATAAGCTTTTAGTGACAACCTACTAAGAATCTTATTATTTATGTCAAATTCTGCAATATTGACCGCATATGTCAAAGTCTCAATGTTCGGTTCATAATCACGTCTACAATATTGACTACAAAGTCGACAATACGTAGTTGGACGATTATCTCACTCCCAACCCCGTACAATCAAAGCTTCCTAACATTCTTGGGAACCCGTACTTTTCTTCGTAAAATCGATAAAGCTTTTCCACATTGGTGTAAGTAGGTTTTTACATATACTCGTCGCCATATATTTCTATAATGGAGTTACAAAAATATCGAAGAGAATCACGAGAAGTTTTTTCACACAATTGCAAATATTCATCTAATGCATCAGAATTCAATCCGTATGTCAATTGATGAATTGCCGAGGTACACTTCATCAATGAGAAAACCCTCAATCTTCCCCTACAATCGATATTTTACGAAAAAAATCATAATGATTAGTTACATCTTCAACTATGCTTGTGAATAGTTTCCGACTCATTCAGAACCTCTTTCGGAGTATATCTTCGTCATACATTGAGTTTTGCGAAAGTAAGCAACCACTAAACGATCATGAGCACCATAACGATCTCTATGTATGACATTTCTTGTAATTTGTGAGTTTTTACCTTTTTTTCTTATCATACAACGACGCACATTTGATAAATTCAAAGTTCTCTTAACTTCTTTTTCGTTAGAAGAAATAAACAAGAACGATTCTGAATTCACTTGGGTAACATGAAATTACAAATATTTATTATTGTATTGTTTGGGGATAATGAGAGAAAGATGATATTTGAATGCGTGAGGAAAAAAAATAATAATAAGGGGATAATGATAAAATTTTAAATAAAATAATTTTTGTTTAAATGCTCAACAGTTACATTTGGACCGTTCCTACTTTTCTCCTTGTTTTTCACTAGGCGAAGAATTTCACCGAACCAACATCAAAAACATCACCTTCGCACGCCACAAACCACCCCTTCGTGTGGTGTGGTGTTGTCAACGATAACGCCCCGCCTAAAGTAATCAAGAGCATTATTACAGTATGTTTTTGTTCTGTGACCATTACAAGTGGCATTCAATTTTTTGAGAATAATTACTCGCACAAAGAAATATATATTGGTAAAAAAGATGATCACCATCTTGGAAAGAACCTTTATCTTTTGCCCATTATGCTTCAATTTGTCATGAAAAGAAGTGACAAAGGAACTTAGCATGGTGATTGTTTTATTTGTTTAAAAACCTAGCAAACCCAATTACTCAATTAGAATTGCAACTACTCAAAGCATGTTAAATCATGTAATATGATATTATGACCCACTTTTGTCTCTATAAATAAGTGATTCATATTATTTACTATGTAGATCTATATACGTTCTTATTTCAAATTTTGAGGAAACTATATATGTTGCAAGCAAATGCAAAAAAACTTTGATGATTTTTTGCATTTAATGCATTAAATGCATCCACATTTAAAATATATCACTTTAAAGAAAGACTTGAAATATATCAAGTCACTAGCTTATAGACCCGTGAAATTCACGGGATTTTAGAGGGTTTTTGAATAAGAAAACCTAAGTACGTGAATAAAGTAAGAAAGAATAAAGAACGTAAACGATGTGAAATTTTTTTTAACGGAACAATGAAGTTATAAGTGACTGAAAGCATAAAATACAATGGTTATAAAATATGTGTAACAAACTTGATTGCCTCTTGATCGACAATATGTTTGTCTTGAGAAGCAAAATGGATGTAGTGACGATTCTAAAACTCAAAGAAAAGTTTCTTTCGGTCAACACCTAATAAGTATACAAAAAAATGTAAGTGATAGAATTTTTTGGATTTATAATAACTCTAAATAAGAAAAATAAGACAAAACATTTAGTATGTATAATTTACATACCTATTGATCGTTTGATAATAGACCTTGAAGAACTTCTTTATATACAAAATTTATAGTAGTACTTTGATATGTTACCATCGGCATATGAAACAACAATCTTCAAACCTTTTTTGCTTTTGACATGTGAAATAGCCACATACAGTTGTCCATGTGTGAATACAGGACGTGGAAGATACAATCCGAGTTTTGAAAGCAATTACCCTTGACTCTTGTTTATTGTCATTAAAATTTAAAAAGTAAAGTATAAACATTCGATACAAATGAATTAAAAAATAAAGATACATGTTTACCTTTGATGATTTAGTGTTCACCATAATGTGATTTTAAGAAACTTGTTTCATTGATTTGTGAATGAAAATAGTTGATTTTTTATAGCAAACGAATGTCACAATATAATAGGAATTTATTTGTAAATTTTTTTTAATTTATTTGTAGATTACACATTATTTTTGTGTTGATTATATGAAATATTTTTTTGTTTTCAAAATCAATCTTGTTAACTAAAAAACAATTGTGCTGCATGTGTATAAATTGTGTGATTATAAATGGTGTGAATGCAAGTAATATGTACATCTTGGTCTATTTTTATATTTAAACATATATAAAATATTAATTAAAAAAACAAATTTAAGTATAGTTGCAAGTCGTGTCGGATTGGTTGAAAGACAAATAACAAAGCAAACTTGCATAATTCGTTATATATATTGAATGCATCTATAAAAGCAAACATTGTTGTTAACAACGATTATACAAAATGAATATGTAACAAAAGTATAATCTTTCAGTATTTAATATACTGTAATAGTTGATCATCCTTTTTGTAGTTTTAGAAACGTTACCATGTTGATCATAAACGGGAAATGTAATTTTAAGCAAGAGAACAAACATAAAGATGTTTCATTAAAAAAAGGTGAATGTTCACACGGTACAGGAATTAAAACTTCAAGTTTCATAAAAAGCTAACAATTACAATTTAGGAGATTTCTCCGGATCAAATGCAAAATGTGCATTTTCGTAATCAAGTCCGTCGAAACTCTCCTCATCACTGTATATAGTATCATCAGCCGAATCCTCTTCATCCAAAAAACGCGCCCCTTTGACGGAGCATATTCCTTTTCATCTTCGATCAGAGATTTGGAGCAAACTTTGTTTCTTTGCCGCTTTTTTTTTTTCAGTCATCCACCACTCGTACCACTTATTAACATCAAACTTTCCTTTTTTTCAATTTCTCACCCTTACCTTTATCGTCGCCTGCACATAATACTTCAAGTTAATGCAAGAACTTATTTGCAAATGTTGTTTAGAAGGGTTTGTAACTTTTTGACATACCTTTGGCTGATCCTTTAACACTTGAAGCTTCTCTTGATGAAAACGTGTTTTCCTAAAATTCAAGAAGCATTTGTTAATACAGGAAAGAAAGATGAAGCAACAAATATAATTAGAATGTGTACTTGCTTTGCGTGTTTCCTGTCGGCTGTTTCCCTGTCATCATCCTTCTGCAAGACACATCTGCTTCTCTTGTAGTTTGAGACATGATATAAGAATACGAATTGCAGTGTTTTGTTTACAGATTGTATGATAACTTGTTTTGATTTCTGATTCAGGGAAATAACTTTAAATAATAAAATTTGGAAAATGAAGAGTCAAGGTTTTAATGCAAATTTTACTTAATGTTCGTTGGTAATGATGTGAAAACGTGTGGTAGAAGGGAATTTTGAAAGTCAAATTTTCATGTAATCAATTTTTATGAAACTGCAATTGCTAATCAACATTTGAAAGAACTTTAAATGATACTACACATTTTAAATGCAAGAATTTAGTTAAATGCAAGACCTTTAAATGATACTAAACATTTTAAATGAGTGTATAAGTTTGGTTGATTCAATGAAACACATCAATATGTTGTTTTTCATAACATATCGTAACTGACAACCTATAATAAAACTGACAAAATGTTCAAGTAAATGGATGTGTGTATTTTACATACCTCTTATAAGATCATAGACCTTCAAATACTTCGTCTTATATATGATGAGACACATTTTAACCACGATCCGTCGAGCTGCTTGTAGGAACTATGATGGCACATGAAATCTACAAAAATGAACAAAACACATGCAACTATACATTGTATATACCAAAAGTCAATTATAAGTTAAACAAAATAAGTTTATGTACAACCTGAAGTGAATACCTAAATGGTAAAATATGGACTTTCATTGAGTAAAACACATATATAATAGAAAACAATTAAATGGATGAACCTTCAAAATAAAGGGACTCCCCATTCACACAGATTGTCCGAGAGTATGTGTTCGCACCAAATAACAACTTAAAAGACATCAAGAATGCAACGAACTCATTCAAGGCTGTTTCTCCAACTTAATCTCCACAGCTGGTTTTTTACCATTGGAAGACATGCTTCCATCAGCTTCATCGTCTGCCACGCGCTTGTTCTTAACACCAGTTTTGTCGGCATTTGTAGGAGTGGTGTTATCATCCGTCTGTGAATCCAATTCCTTAGCAGAACAAAACACATAGTTGAGATGATTTATATACACTCATTTTGAGATAGGTGGTGTGTTTTATAAAAAATTAAACTTACAAATGGTGTGACAACCGGGACGCTGCCACTTGTGGCTTCATTGTCCGGGCGCTAAACATGGTAATTTTAGTGTAAGTTACAATCCATAATAATTGAGAACTAAATCCATAAGTCTATTGGTACACAATAAGTGAGTTAGTACCTTGATTAGTGTAGCAGACGCTTGGAGCTCTTCAATTATTTGTGGATCAGAAGACATACGTAACACATTAAACACAGGCAACAACTTTGTTGCATTGATCTTATCCATGAACACCATGAAGGCGTATTTGGTAGCGATAATATTTGTAATCTCAGGCGGCACAAAGTTATCATCACTCTGTTAGGTACCCAAAACTAGAATGTATTACTTGTAACTACCAATATACAAAATTATATTTTAGTGGTGAATGTACCTTCCCGTACTTGTCACACAGCTAGTATGCCGATCTATCGACATATGCTTGGACTTCATCGTTAAATAGGGACAAAAAGCATGTCCCCGTTGAATCCTGTGCATGTATTTGTAGACGGTACCTAAAGAACAAACAAAACGGTTATAGGTTGTAAGTACAATGATAAAACTGTAGAGGATTGTGACACCATGTAATTTATAGATACGGTTTAGTAATCTCGACTTACAGAGTTTTGACGCTCGAACAAACAGCAGAGCATTTAGTGCAATACCATTCCGTTTGCCCAGCGACTGGTTTTTTTGGGGTTTCATCTTCCAGATCTACGATATCACTGGCCTTAACAACCCTCTTTTTGCACTTGCCACAACCAAGATACCACCACCCATCTTCTTCGTTTATTGCACATATAGTGCCAACGATTACAGACGGCTCACCCTTAAAAAAAATAAAACCATGTAAGGTTCATGATACAAAACTCTAAAAATATAGATACTTCATTAGATTAGATTCTTTAAATGGAAAACAATGTCAATTATAGTATTCTAATGGATCATGTACGTTGCACCTGTTTAACATCCAATAGTTCGAAATAAGCAGATCCAATGCACCCTTTTGGGCTGAAAAGGTCCTTTAGCCGTGTGTGTGCAGCTGATGGCTTAGGAGCCTAAAACACACAACAAATAAAAGACCACACATTAGAAGAAATAAAACAAAACTTTTGAAAATTCATTTTATAGTAATGCGTTTTTATAGTATAATATATACTTACAAAAACACCAGTAGTTTTACCAAGCATCCAATGGTTAGGAGCATTGATCCTCTTCATATATTTCTTCAATCCTGTTGTGTGCAATATCATCAGAATAACAATATTATTCCTTCATACTTTACTTAGCTATAGAAATAACAGTTTTAAATAAAGTTTACAAATTGCAAAGCTCAATATTACTAATATCTCAGTTCAACAAAAAAGAATCACATTTTAATTACGTTACTACATAAATTGAACAGACCATACACATAACCACAATATGCAAAAATCCTATATAACCGTTATCATATTATATTAATGATATATAAAAAATTCCTAAACGCCAATGTACGGGCCTGGGTAAACCATGTACAGTCAAGGAAAAATTATCGTCATCGGTTGTAAAAAGAGAAAGGGTACGTTTCTTTTAGCACATAAAACAGCTTTAATGAGCAACTGATAAAACCAACTAAATATGTGCTAAATTGGTCAAAAGAAGATACCAATGTACATTTTTAGTACATAAAACCTCATAAATCATTTTAGCAAGTATAAAACACTATTTGAGATATAAAAATAATGGTAATTATGCTTGACACACTGAATCGTGTATAAAAAATAGTAAACTTTGGACATAAAAGTGGCAATTACCATTGTGAAATTTTGACCCGTTACTCAACCCACCCATTTTACAGTCCCTATAACAAAACAGCCTAACCTAAAAATTAGTTTATAAGAGAAGAAATTATCAATTGAAACTGCAGGTAACATGAATTAAATAAGTATATCATATATATTCTCTGAGCTCACTAAATGAACCGAACCAAATAGGTAAGTTCGAAACGACACAATTTGTACTACCAAACACCCTTCTTTGTGTAGAAAAATAAGCAAACAAAATACACTGATTTTGTGCAGAAAAATCAGCAACCAAATGTACCTTTTTGTACAGAAAAATCAGCAACCAAATGCATCCTTTTGTGCAGAAAAAACAGCAGCAAAATGGACCCTTTTTGTGCAGGAAAATCAGCAACAAAACACACCTTTTTGTGCAGAAAAATAAGCAACCAAATGCACCCGTTCGGGGCTGAAAATAGGCATATCCAAACTCACTCTTTTGGGCTCAAAATAAGCAGATCCAACGCACCCTTTTTGGCTCGAAATAAGCAGATCCAATGCACCCTTTTGGGCTGAAAAAGTCCTTTAGCCGTGTGTGTGCAGCTGATGGCTTAGGAGCCTAAAACACACAACAATAAAAGACCACACATTAGAAGAAATAAAACAAAACTTTTGAAAATTCATTTTATAGTAATGCGTTTTTATAACATAATACATACTTACAAAAACACCAGTAGTTTTATCAAGCATCCAATGGTTAGGAGCATTGATCCTTTTCATATATTTCTTCAATCCTGTTGCGTACAATATCATCAGAATAACAATATTATTCCTTCATACTTTACTTAGCTATAGAAATAACAGTTTTAAATAAAGTTTACAAATTGCAAAGCTCAATATTACTAATATCTCAGTTCAACAAAAAAGAATCACATTTTAATTACGTTACTTCATAAATTGAATAGACCATACACATAACCACAATATGCAAAAATCCTATATAAACGCCAATGTTACTTGCACCAAAGAGGGTCATTTTTTAGGTTCAGATTTACGAAAAGAGTAGGAGTACCAAACAGTCGCCATGGCTGCAATCACACTCTCAGTGTGGATGCCCAACCAAGATACGGGCCTGGGTAAACCGTGTACAGTCAAGGCAAAATTATCGTCATCGGTTGTAAAAAGAGAAATGGTACGTTTCTTTTGCACAAACAATCAACCACAACGCTCATCACTTTTGAGGTACTGTTTACGTCATTTCAAAAATCAGACTAAATTTAGAGAGACTTTTAATACTTTTAAAAAATATATTAATCCTATGCCTAACATTGATCAATTCTCGTTGATGCGCCACATCAATTGCACATTCAGAAATGAGACCAATAACATATAATGAAAATACATGAAGGTTTATTAAAGTGAGAACTAACCTTGTAAGTTGCATAATTTCTATGATATCCATGAGCCACAATCATCATGAAATGTACATACCACCTGCAGGAAATACACAAACCAAACTCATGAAGAAATCTTTACCCAAAAACCTCATTAAGACATTATCACAAACATTTGATGCACCAAACTATCTTTAAATTTCATAAACACATATGTAATTCACCATAATAACGATAACCCATCAAGGATTTCAAAGTAAATTTCAAAGTAAAGTTACAAACTTATAATTAGGCAACCAATTTACAAAAACAATGGATCGACAATTCATTCAAACAATCAATTGAAACAAAATATTTCCATCGATCCAATCAATCAATAAACATCATTAGCCCTAAAATTATAATTATAATTAGGCAACCAATTTACAAAAACAATGGATCGACATTTCATTCAAACAATCAAATAAAAGGCAGAATCATTCATTGAATCAAATAAAAGGCATGATCATTCAATTAGAAGGCATAACCATTCAAACATAATAAATTATAACAATTGAATCAAATAAAAAACATTAAGAAAACTTACAATCGATCCCAAAAATAGGTTTGCCGTGTGTGATATGATGGTTTGATTGATTATCTTTTTGTGATTTGGTTTTGAATTAGCCAAACATTCGGTTACAATAGCACCACTGATTTATTATTTACCAAGAATAGGGTGTGTGCATTGATTTCATAGCATAACTGATTTGAATGACATAATTACTTACCAAAATTAGGGCAAGATAGGGTTTGATAAACAATGGTGCATCACTAAGCTTGTACGCAATTAATCTGCAGCCAATAGGATTCAAGACACGTCAGAGTTTTAATGGAGTGGCGTGCTTCAGTGTGCTTGTACAGTTTTCCCATTTATTAGATAAAGTAGATTCTAAAAAACTTTTCAAAAAGCTATAAATGCAATGCACAAAAAGTCTTTTAAAAAGCTTATTTAAATAGTGAAAAGCTATAATTGTTAGTATGCATTACGGATGCTCTTAGGTGTTATCAATACTAAAAATATTTATTTTCTACGAATGTAACATAAACTCCACTTTCTAATAAAATCCCCTACTTATGCTATGTTCAAGTATTTGGTAACAAAAATCCCCACTTTTCCTAAAATAAATATTTTAGTATTTTACTAATATCGATACTTTTATATATATCTTTACTACTTATAAAGAGTGCATACTCACTTGGTCACAAACTAAACGTTTATTTATAAAATAAAAATAAATAAACATTTTTTTTTAATAAAAGAATAAAAATTGGATATTTAATTTGGGCCAGGGTGGAAATAAGAAAAGAGCAGCTGAGCTGATAATTGGGCCAGAAAGCCAATTAGCCAAACAACACCCATCAGCCCATCAAACCAAACACAAAAAAATCTCTTGAACAGCACTATTCAGCAGCAAAGCAACCGTCACACACAGAGAGAGTCACCAATGGACCTAAACATGGCGGAACCAGGGGAGATACTACCAGATCGGAAAATAGACACGTCAGCCTACGACCTCCTTCAAAAAACCACTTCTTCCGTTGAAGATATCGTCTCTCAAATGCTCTCCATTAAAAAAGCCGGTACTACTAGTAGTAGTAAATCGGATTTACCTGACCTTGTTACTCAGATGCTGGTCAACTTTGTCAATCTTCGTAAGGTATATAATTTTACTTTATTCACTTTCTGCTGACGTGGCATTAGGGTTTATTTTATAACTTTCTAATTTCTCTCTTTGTTTATTTTATAAGTGTAAAATGATGTAAAACCTAAAAGCTTCTTCAAGTAGCATTTAAGGGGGTGTTTGTTTAAGCTTATATGTGGGCTTATGTAGGGCTGTAAACGAACCGGACGAACACGAACGAAGCCCTGTTCATGTTCGTTCATTTAATTTTAACCGGACAAATAAACGGACACGAACGCTTAAACGGACGAATTTGCTTGTTCATGTTCGTTTATTAAGAAAATGAATTGTTCATGTTCGTTTATGTTTGTTCATTAAGACATTAAACGAACGTTAAACGAACATAAACGATCGAACATAAATGAAAATAGACAATTAAATATAAACTTTATTGAATTCTTTACAATATATTGTTTTATAAGTGTTCCTTTGTTTAAACAAACCAATTTTTAAAATTATAAAATTAAAAGATATGATATATGAACATAAATAGATAAATAAGCATAAACGAACTTTAACGAACGCCTAATCGGACGTTCACGAACATAAATGAACGAACGAGACTTTTGTCCATGTTCGTTCATTTAACTAAACGAACATAAAATATTGTTCATTTTTGTTCATTTAATAAACGAACAAACATAAACGAACTTTTTACCGAACGGTTCATGAAATGTTCACTGAACGTTCAGTTCGTTTACAGCCCTAGGCTTATGTGCTTATTTGAGTTTCGGCTTATGTTTCATTAGCCCCTATTTTCCGGCTTATTTTGAGACTTATATAAGTTTATCATTATAAACTTATATAAGCCCACAAGTCTCTAAATAAGCTGGAAAATTGAGGCTTATGAAATATAAGCTGAAACTTAAATAAGCTCATAAGCCCACATATAAGCTTAAACAAACACCCCCTAAAAAGTGGCGATTTTAGGAAAAAAAAAAAAAAAAAAAAAATTAAGGTAAATGCTCCTTGCCAAACATAAGTGTAGAATAACTAATGTTGTTGCTGATTATTTTTTTCGTGCGGATTATGTATGTACATGATTTAGGCTTGTTGAAATCGATAGTAGGTATTCGTAGGGAGGCATGGTATTAGGGGATTGAGATTTTCGGTGTTATACTTGGGGAGGTAAGTTTGTAGTTTTTTTTAAGGTGTACGGCTGGTGAAAGGTGAGAATGAATGTAGGTGGACGCTTTATTTTGTATAATTATGTGAATATTTAAGTCAAGGAACTAAGATATGTGGGAGAACTCGCTATTAGATGGTTTCTCTTTGCTGTGAGTTATGTATTGAATTTGTTGGAATTCATATCTTATTGATATTCATGATATGAAGTGCTAGTACATGCTTGATGCTACCGTTTGGTAGATTTCTCTTTCATTTTGTTGAAGTCCAGATTTATGGCTTTGTAGTTGGTGTATGTTTGTATCATCCGCAGTTATGTGATTGAAATTTAACTAATCATTTGGATCTTTGGTTGGGTACATTAATTGTACGAGAACGTCTTTTTGAAGTGTTATTATGAGACCCTCTACTGTTGTCATGTCTGGCCTTTCTGTATTTACTGATATTTGAGAGATATGATTGGTTGCATATATGTCTTAGTGGGAAGGTTGTGAAGCAATTGGTAGCGTTTTATGTTCATATGATCGATTCTGACCATCCAGTGGAACTTTGCATGCACTTTGTGAGTGTTGTTATTGTAGACTTTGATGGCCGTAATACACAGCAAAGGAAATGCAATTGTGCATCTAGATAAGCAAATGACCTATAGTTACTATCTGACGAACCAGGGAAAAACAAATGATCAAGTAATTGCAATAAACACTGAATGTACCTCCTACGTGTGTTGCCATACTCAATTTATCTAAGCATACTAAAACTTCATTCCTAAAACATCGTAAATCAAGTACGTCTTTACTGTTTTCTAAATTAGATATTTAGATGTGAAAAAGATACTTTATCCTGTTAAACTCTATTGAAGATTGCCTTCATGACCCATTTACTGAATCTCTCTTCTTGTGCATATCTGTGTGCTTCTGGGTGTTTTTTTGCTCCTTTTCTAACTAAAAATATAGTGGTTAGGGGAAATATACGTGTTACCTGTTAGGTATCCCTCAGTTTATTATGTTTTGTGCAGGCAAATCGTTCCATCTTGCTTGAAGAAGATCTTGTAAAATCAGAGACAGAACATGCAAAAGCACCTGTAGACTTTACAACCCTGCAACTACACAACCTTATGTATGAGAAAAATCATTACGTGAAAGCAATAAAGGCTTGCAAAGATTTCAAGTCTAAGTATCCAGATATCGAACTTGTTCCGGAGGAAGAGTTTTTCAAAGATGCGCCCGAGCATATCAAAAATTCCATACAGTCAAAGGACAGTGCTCACAATTTGATGCTTCAGAGGCTTAATTTTGAGCTGTACCAGGTATATTGCTATTACTGAATAACAAGCACAGTATTCGGTCCAAGTTTTGTATATGTAAACCTATTTAACATAGGATGCTTTAGGGCTTGAGGGATGGGTGACCAAAAACTTACTGTGTATTTAGCAGCAATAGTCCTATGAATAACCTCATGAAGCGTTTAATAAATGGAATTGCCACACTACTTTTTCTTCAAATAGTAATGTTATCTGCAAACCGTTGGCAGTTGGAATCGTTCTTTCTATTGTATAGTTCTAGAACTTGCACAAATACTTTTTAGATGTAGCTAACAAAAAAAAGGGCGCTGTAGTATAATTTAACACTTCTCTGCATGTCTATTCTTCATGCTTAATATTTGACATTTTATATTCATACAAAGTATATAAAATATGTTTATTTGATAAAATATTGTTATCATTTGACATAATATGGTATGTATATCTTGACAGCGCAAAGAATTGTCCAAACTTCATGAAAAGATGGAACAACAAAAGAAAATCTTTCAGGACACTATTGCTAACAGGAAGAAGTTTCTATCAAGTCTTCCTTCGCACCTTAAATCTCTGAAGAAGGCATCTCTTCCTGTACAAAATCAACTGGGAATTCTTCACACAAAGAAACTGAAGCTGCATCAGTTGGCAGAGTTACTTCCACCTCCTCTCTATGTGATATACTCACAGTTGTTGGCTCATAAAGAAGCATTTGGTGAGAGTATTGATCTCGAGATAGCGGGAAGCTTGAAGGATGCTCACACTTTCGCACGACAGCAAGCAAATAAGGATAATGGTAATGTCTTGCAACTTATTCTATATAATTTGTTCTTACATGATTCCAGAATATTATTTTTTATTTTTCCTTTTGGAACCCTTAATGTGGTTTGTTTGTTTTACTTAAAAAATTATAAATCTTGTTGCTACAGGCATATCTTCTAGTGTAGAGAATTCCAAGTTAGAAGATGATGTGGTTGATGAGGAGGATGATGGTCAAAGGAGGAGAAAGCGTCCAAAGAAAGTTCAACCCAAAGAAAATCTTGACGCAGCAAAAATATATCAAATGCATCCACTTAAGCTCACCCTCCATATACATGATGACGAAACTTCTGATTCGAAGCCTACAAAGCTTATTGTACTGAAGTTTGAGTATTTGCTGAAACTGAATGTTGTTTGTGTTGATATCGAGGGATCAAATGATGGCCCGGAGAGTAATATCTTATGCAACCTCTTCCCCAATGACACGGGGCTCGAGCTTCCTCAACAGGTTATTCTTTTGCTATACATTATAATGGAATTTTTATTTAGAGGTGGCATATTTGGCTCATATACGATCATTGTTAATTTGTATTTTTTTGTAATTTCAGTTGATGCATTAGTTACTTTTATTATTATTATTACGGAGTATTATTTTTTTATAAAATGGATAACGTAAGTGTTTGCAGGTCTACTTAACTGACCTGTCCTGTTTTATACCCACAGCCGAGTGGTCCATTTTGCCACCTTTTTTATGTGAAAGACAATAGCATACCTGTGACTTGAACCAACTTTATTTTGCTTGATTTGTGATGCAGTCTGCCAAGCTCTGGACTGGTGATGGCCCAATATTTGATGAAAGAAGATCTTCACGTCCATATAAATGGGCTCAACATTTAGCTGGAATTGATTTCTTACCAGAGGTTTCACCCCTTCTTACTCTAGATGGTGAATCCGCTAACGGCGAAACAACAAAACAAACCGCTATCACTTCCGGGCTATCACTATACCGCCGGCAAAACCGGGTACAGACAGTTGTGCAAAGGATACGGGCTAGGAAGAAGGCTCAACTGGCCCTTGCGTGAGTCACTCCACTGTATGTTTGACTTTTATGGTTCTAGGTCAAACATTTATGGTGACCTATTAGACAGATAGCACAATGTAGTTTGACTGAGCCTTGATGTGTTATTTTGTTAAAACTCTTGAGATAAATGAATGTTATGGCTTTATTGGAGTTCTTTTATGACTAATTATATAGTAGCATTTACTGGGACTTGTTTATCGAGTGACTTGCATGATGAAGATCTGGAAATGTTTGGTTGCTTACAGGGAGCAGATTGACTCGCTAGCAAAGCTTAAATGGCCTGCTTTGAATTGTAAAACTGTACCGTGGTTTTCACATGACCGTCTATGCAATTTACTGAGTTGGACAGTTATGCCCTCACACAAAGCTACTACATCCATTGAAGAAAAGATTCAAGCTCCACAAGAAGTCGAGATGGTTAATGAACCTGATACTTCAAAGGCAGAAATAGAAAACAACAGGGAGGATGGGGAGCTCCCATCTCTAAATCCTGCTGCGACCATTGTGAAGGATATTACAATTACACCCTTGAAGGAATCAGGCATTGAGCACTCGAGACGTCTTGCTTTAATTACTAAGTCCGTTTCTTCTCCAAGGAGCAAGGGTAAATCAGTCAAATTACCAAGTTTTAGAAAGCATGATGAGGATTTGGATTTGATGTTAGTCTCTGACAGCGAGGTCGATGAGCCAATAGAGACTGATGAAGCAACAGGAACTGAGGAGATGAAGGTAGTTGATAACTCATGGATCACATGTGGGATCCGGGAATACAGTCTTCTTCTAACAAGAAAAGACAGTGGCTATGGACACCTGAAGTTGGAAGCCAAGGTATATATAATGTGCTAATTTGTTTCATTGACACGAAAAATTGGTAATCACCCTAGTCATATTCTAAAATTTTGTTATGGCAGATCACTGTCAGCATGGAGTACCCCCTGAGGCCGCCATTTTTTACCTTGAATCTTTTTAAAGCTGCTGCTACAGAAACAGAATTGGGGGCTGAGGCTGATGAGTGGTTTAATGAACTGCGAGCCATGGAATCTGAGGTAAGCTATCACGAAATCTTGTGGGTTTTCACTGTATTGTGGTGAGACATTTGTCACATTATTTTTAGTGTTAACGAGTGGGGGTACCCGCGCGTTGCTGCGGGAATGTTTTGTTTAATCTAAACTCTTAATGAAACCGTTGTAAAAAAATTATTTTTGTTATTAAGGACTATATATGCAAAAGGTCGATAACCGCAAGTACTATTTTCGAAAAGTATTTATGAAAATAGTATGATTTTTTACGGCCTGAGATTGTCGGTATGTTGACTAACTTTGAAATTAAAAGTTAACCTGAGGGGCTTTTTCTGTACAATATTAACGGGCGTTAAGGACTAACTTTGCAATAGATCTATAACCACAGGGTCTAAAAGCGAAAATTGGGCAATGAACAGTGCAAAACAGTGCTTTTACTATTCATCCTAATGGGTTTTAGTATATATAATAATTTGACATGGGTACATTGGTGGGTTAATCTGGTTGGGTAATGGGTCAAAATGGGTTCAGGTTAAAACTGGCAACTTTTTGTACGTGTAGAAGCTGGTTGTGTTTTGTTGACTCATCACACTATTCGTCTAATAATTAACTCTTAAATAAATGATTTAATGGTCTTTTATTTATATGCATAATGGAAGTTGTTAGCCTCTTCCGTATGCTAATATTTCCCTCTGCTATGTTTTAGGTGAATATTCACGTAATCAAAGCAATACCTTGGGAGGAAGAAAATCTTATATTAGGGCATCAGGTATGTTGCCTTGCAATGCTGTTTGATCTTTTTGTGAATGATGGAGCTTCATCTAATGAGAAAGCAAAGAGTACATCTGTGGTAGATGTTGGTTTGTGCAAACCTGTTAACGGCATGCTTGTAGCAAGAACTTATAGGGGCAGGGATCATAGGAAAATGATCTCCTGGAAGGACAATGGTTGTACTCCAGGGTATCCCAGCTAAGCCATGACAAGGACAAATGTTTCATAATCTTCATTCTTCTTAAAGGGAGTTTCGGATATCGTGGTTACGTGAGCATTAATTCTACAAGCTTCTCTTAGAATAGATTATAATTCGTTGTCAGTTAATGTAACTGTTCTGTGGCTCAAAATGCGAGTATGAAAGGTATAGAGACACATTATCTATTTGTGAACGTTCTTGTTGGCTTCAAGTTGACAGCGTACTGTACCCGTCTGCTAAAAAATCAGTTTTCATTTGATTGCATGGACATAACACAAATTGTAACCGTTTGAAGAACCAAGTTGAGCCACATGACTTGATGTACCAAGAATCCTGAAAAAAGCATGTTAAAAAAGAAATAGGGTTTTGATAAAGATTGTTAAAGAAAGATTGGGTTTTGATAATCATTTTTCAATATATCTAACTAATCATTGTATTCTTTTGTATCAAACATTTTTTTTTTTCTTCCCATAGTGAGATTGTTAGTTATAATACCCGCGTATGTATGAATTTTTTTCTAAATTTTCTTTTGACTAATTTATTTTTATTTATTAAAAAATAAATAATTTAATTTTTGTTTTTATTTGTTTGATTTATAATTTATAATTATAGTTTTTTATTATCAAAGATAATCATTTAAAAAGTTTAATCCTATTGTTAGTTGTTTTTTATCTATATTTTTTGTATATTTATCTTCTACTTCTGTAGTATATCAACAAAACGAATTTATAAATTTATAAATTAAAAAATAATAATTCAATTATTACTTAATAAGGAAAAATTCCTTTTTCTGAAATACGAAAGTCTCTACTTGAGATTTTGTTTTATTATATAAAAGATAATGTGAAATTACTTAATCCTTTTCCGTTCAATAAATACGTGCATCGCTTAAATTGTACGGTATCTGTTATATATTAATGGGCAAATAATTAAAAAGGGTATCATACTTGCGGCATTATTTCTTTTTCTCTACCTTTTCTCTCAATCATAATTTTACCTTGTGTTCTTAATTTATCACATAACATCATTTGAAAGAATACATCTCTTGAAAGGGAAGAATCACAAGAACATAATCCACTCATTTGATTGTGTCGATGGTCTTCTTATCTATGGCATTTCTATTAGAATCGAGTCTCTAGGTTAGGTAAGGGCTTGATTAAACAATCAAACACTTATTCATTCCATTTGGTTGTAAGGGAAGTCTTGTGTCGTGGTGACCAAGCCTAGATCGTGGGAGATCTAGTTGGGTTTGATACTTCTGGTGGGAAGTCTTTGTGGGAAGTCGAATCACGAGATTCTTTTGGGTGGTTTCCGAGGGCGGAATACCATTTGGAGTAGCTCTTCTTAGTGACCACCAATCTTTGTGCATATCGGTAGAGTGAAGTTGTAATGGTTTGTAGTCTACCGAAAGGATTATACTTAGTGAAAAGTATCATGTCGTTGATTCACAACTAGACATATGGATGGTATAAACCCCCCATCCCGAACCAGTATATATCGAGGTGTCATTTAGTTGCTTTATATACTTTGTTGTGCTTGTAGTTGTATAACCACTTGTTGATCTTTGAGGCTTGAAGTATTTAAACTTTGAAGAAGCCGAAAAGACTGTATTCACCCCCTCTACCGTTCTACATTTTAGAAATGAGTAAGCAAGAGCGAGTGGGTAAGTATGAATGTAATTGTCCTTTCTAATATGTTGTATTAACAACCTTTTCATAAATAAAAACCACAATCTCTATAGATGAAAAAAATGAAAACAAATGGTAGTGTGATAAAAGTCTCCTTGGTGTTCTTTGCCACACGCATTAAAATTTGCCAAAATATCCATAGGGATGGACATTATGGTGTATTGGTGGCTTGGTTGATAGATAATGTGAATAGAAGTTAATTTTTTGACCACAACGTCCACATGGACATCGGAAGTCTTGTTTCGTAATCAACTCATCTCCTCATCGTATACAACTTCGTCATGTGGATATTTTAGATTGAGATCTATAAGTTTCAATGGATGTTCACGTGGTAACACTTCCATTTCGATGAATTGATTTTGATTTGAGGAATATTTTTTTGATCGAAATGCAATAGTAGAATAGAACAATGGCTAATAAAGATGATAAGGAAATTGAGGTATAAGGATGTAATACTCCGTAAAATCCCAGGTCATTTATTAATGCTAATTTTCGACACTATTCTAAACTAAGCCATTTTTGCAGGCTAATTTGAAATTTTTATATGAGACACCATTTGTTTGACACCCGATTATTTTGGTCACCCTATGTTTGTCACCAGGTATCACCCGATTGTCACTCTTGGATGCCACCCAATGAGGTTAACACCGGTAACTCCCACTTGCGACCCGGCACCCTGATTGGACACCGATATAATTATTAATATATATATATATATATATATATATATATATATATATATATATATATATATATATATATATATATGTATGTATAACGAAATATATATTAATTATTACAAATTATTATCACTATGTATATATATAATTATATATACCTAGGAACGACACCATTTACATTTTCATGGACTACACGAATCAACACCGACACTGACACCAAGAATAAAGCTATGAACGTATTAAACACCGATACCGAAACTAAAGTTACGAACGATCTAGTCACCGACACCATATTCTTTGTTTGGGCCGTATATCACCTTGAGCTCAAAGCTACTCTTTCTTTTACTCCACTGCTGGGCCGAACACCACATCAAGCCCACCACAACTTTGCTTTCAATATATTTCGTTTGGGCCTTGTGTCCTCAAGCCCAAATGGCTGTGATGTTTATTTCTTTGCGTTGCATGCTACACGAGCGAACCAAACATACAGACCACATGAATAATACACACATTTTCCTTTTGGTTCCCTACTCACACGACACAAAACATACAATCACCCTTTGACCTTGTATCAAGCGACAATGAGCCACCTATGTAGCCGTCAAACCATTGAGTAATCGCAATATCCACCTAGTGATCCTAATCGGCTAATGACCAAGGGATTGAGTGTTCCATATTCCCCCAACCAACAATTACCACATGTGCTCTAATCCTATTGTTTATTACTCTACTCAACCTAGCCATGCTTAAACAAATCAAGGTCAACCCTCGTTTGCTCCTCACTACCTCAACTCGATAAGACTAGAGGGCAAGGCCAAGAGACAAGTTTGTCTACACTCGAATGACAACTAAGGGACATGTATCACCATGTCAAACATACAACTACTCTTACTACCCTATATAAACCACATTAAATGCAAGATTTCTCACACTCTCAAGTTTCACCAAGTTTTCAAATCACAAAAACTCTCTACTTCTTTCTTGGTTGCTGTCGAACGAGAATAGGACACACACACAAGGTTTTGGATCAAGAGTACGAGTTGGATAACTATTTTGGATAAAGGATCACTAGACGGAAGAGGATACCACGTTTGCTCGTTTAATTATCTCGTACACGCGACATCACCACCACCATTTTGGTGTTGTAAGTTACCATCACCCTTTTCAATTCCTACTCTAGTTTCATGCATATCACTTAAAGATTCTCACACAATGTACGTTATTTTCTTAGTATATCACACTCATTACACTTATGACTATTTTTACACGCCTCGACACCCTTGAGGAAGGGCCTCGCCATTTCATTTTTACACGTACGATATGTAAATATTTTTCGACAACTTATATCTTTGACTCACGCTTAACCAAACTAACGAAACATGCAAGACACCCTCGACATTATACTATGAAAACTATGCCTAAACTAAACCATGTCGAGCACTATTTTATACAAACAAGAAACGCCACTTGGGCCTGGCCTGGGCTAACGAGCCCATTTGGTTTCAAAAGGATTTTTTCGGTTTAAAAGTTTAAAGGATAACGAGATGTGTATAACTGATTTTTAAGGAGTGTTATAAGTTGTAAATACTATATTTTATGGTACCAAAAAGTTTATTTTTCGACCACTTAACTAAGTACTATTTTTGCAAAACTTATCGTTAAGGGACTAAAACTGTCAAACTACCAAACTGTCGGACTAAGTATAATACTATCGATTTCTAATATAAATTGGAGGATAGAAACTGTAAATTTCGAAAGATCAAGGTGCAAAGTGTAAAAAGTATGACAAGGACTAAAAATGTAATCGTTTTTGACCAAAGGGTAAAAAGTGTAACTTTATTAAAGTTAAAGGTAAAATTTGGACAAAGATATTTTGTGAAATAATTATTTTACATATATAAATACATATATACTTTGTAACTTAAAAATAAATATGTAACTTACTAAAAATATTTAATTATAAATATTTTTAACGATATTATTTTCACAAAG
This sequence comes from Artemisia argyi, assembly GCA_030686995.1. Classification (NCBI taxonomy): domain Eukaryota; kingdom Viridiplantae; phylum Streptophyta; class Magnoliopsida; order Asterales; family Asteraceae; genus Artemisia; species Artemisia argyi. The sequence goes on along the minus strand of CM060691.1, from coordinate 140,370,723 downwards.
GAATTAACATTTATTGAACACCGGTTCGTATCAACGATACAAATAACTACGTAAAGTTATTTTGGAATATATTTAAGACACCCGAATCAATATCACCGTACTCGTGACATATCACATGTCATTTACGAATCAAATCTAAGACACCGATGACTATATATTTATAGGTCGCAAGTCGGAGGAATTTCATTGCTAGTCGTAGTAGTACACCATCACTTTTGAGCACCGTTGTGATTCACACACACCTTCCAGGTGAGTTCATGGTCCCGCATTTTTAATTGTTTTTAAACTCCGTGGGGAGATACATGCTATAAATCGAACACAAGTATTTTCCTGTATACTGTTACAACCTGATATTGCCTAAGTTGACACCGTGCTACAAGTCTCTCATATCACGAACCTTAATCACTTGCGAGTGAGCGCGAATATAGTTGGTAGATCTATCGGAATGGCAGCCCACCTCTGTCAAGGTGATCACTTGGCAGGAGATGTGCTATATTCGAGGTACCATGGAAATTTGGCACATTTCCTGTCACCGAGGGCCCCTTGTCATTTACATCCTCTGTGGTGTATGTAATTGTTATTATCTTTATGATATGTCGAATCAATGTTAAGGCTTGCGTTTCGTGAGGCTTAGGAGCAATATTTCACCAGTTTAGTCAAGACCTGTCTATCTTGGCTTGTTTATTTCAAATGCTTGACTTGTGTTCACACTATTACTATTTAAACTACCATGGATTCACTCAACCTTTGTGTTGACTTTTTAAGCATGTTTATCTCAGGAAATTAGCAAGCGTGGCGGCACGGAGCTGGCAAAAAGGGCACACATGACCTCCCTTTTTATTCCAGTAATTATATAATTCTTTACAAACTCATCACTTCTTTTGCGAAATAATTAACATTTTGGAAAAATGTTTGTAACTCTGACTATTTGAGTTTTCATGGAATGATATTGACTATCTTTTGAATTGTTTTCTATGAGTATGACTGGTACTAAACTGTAATGACCCCGATTAGATTTTCGCTGCTTATCAAATTTTCGGGGTGTTAAAAAGGATGTTATCTAAGGAAATTTTTTTGCTGATATATTCCTTTCCCTTTCATTATTAACCTAGAGTAAAAGATACACATGCATTTTGAATATAGATTAGGCGATTGGCATGTTCATAAATAAAACATATACTTTGATAAACAAAAATGTAATTCTTCTTTGAACATTCTTTTCTTCCTTATGTAGTTTAATTTATCTTTTGCTCTTTATTTTGTGCTTCGGATTTTCAAGACAAGTGTACAACAAGTCTTTTACTTTAGCATCAATTAATTTACTTTATTCTATAACAATCATATTCCGCAGAAAGAGAAACAACACTATTAGCATGTGTGCACTTTTCTATACGATTAAGTAAATAATTAATCTTGTGTTTGCTATCAGAGAGATCAATTTCTTACACCATGGACACTGTTTCGAAGTTATACTAAATATGGAAATACCAACCTCTATATGACTTGTGTTAAACTTTCATTTTTCATTTATTAAAACTCATAAGCTAGCTTCACTAAATTTTCATTTCTTTTATATTAAATGATTCAAGCATACCGTATATATTTGTATGAAAAAATGAGTGTGTTGATTGGGCGAAAACTACAAACTATTATTGTTATAGAATATTATTATTTGTTTTAACTACCCAAGAAATGGGAAAATTCACTTCCTATTTCTTGGATCAAATTTAACTACCAAAGAATTGTTTACAGATAGAACTGAAATAGAATAGAACAATGGCTGATAAAAAAGATGAAAACCTGAAATCGAGGTATAAAGGATATAATATAAGGAAACTTCTAGATGCTATATTCCTTTCCCTTTCATTATTAATCCAAAGAGTAAATATATGCATATATTTCAAATATAGGTTGACACGTCCATAAATAAAAAGATGTACCTTGATTAACAAAAATGTAATTCTTGGTTGAACATTCTTTTCTTCCTTGTGTAGTTTAATTTATTCTTGTTGTTTCGAATTTCCAAGGCAAGTGAATAACAAGTTTGTTAATACAAATATCGCCTAAAAACGTTATTTATATTTTACGATCTTTGCTAAGTTTTGTTAATGACAAAGTATGAACTTTAGCTATAAGTAAATCATCACTTTAAGTGTTTAAGTCTTGTTTAACTAAGGTTTACATTTCCTTTTAAACAAAACATTGTTTTTATTTCTTAAATTAGAAAGTGTCTTGTCACATCACATTTATTTCTTAAAATAGTAATGTCACATCACATTTAGGGCAAGCTTTGTCAATATACATTTATGGTAAGAAAGAGTGTTTGACTAACCATATGTTTGCTTGCAAGTCTTGTGTTTGACTAGGTATAATGAGATGTGACCTTGTTTGGTTTGGAAGATTTATTGCAAAAACCAACTGCAGCCCTGACGGAACCCTGGGGGTACACGGGCGGAACCCATCTGAGGGTTCCGCCTGATCCGCCAGACCTGCAGAATGGTTTGCTATAAATACCAAACCATTTGTTAGTTTTGAGTCACCCCTTTAGGACAAATTTTCACATACTCTCTCAACTAACTCAGTAACATTTGACTTGTGTGATTCTCTTATGTAGCAAGGGACTTCACAAGATTATTCAAGAAGTTACAAGCTTCAACTCTAAAGTTGCAAGTCTTGTTAGCTTGGTCATGTATAAGCTTTGGTAGTTTATACTTCATTTGTGTCATGTATGTAGAAGTGATTGGTTAGTATTTTAGGCCTCAAAATACGTAGTGTGTCGGGAGTTGTTGTACCCTTGTAAAAGAACTAACGGGAGTGGTTGTACCCTTGGTAAAGAACTCGACATCTAGCTTAGTGTTGGTAAAAGTGTAAGCGACGATGGGAGTGGTTGTACCCGTGTAAAAGAACTCGACATCTAGCTTAGTGTCGGTAAAAGAATAAGCGACGTTGTAAAGGTTTTCTCCGCCGGTGAAAGGAGCTTGTTGATTAGTGCTTATAACTCTCGAGTTGGAAACTCGGGGCGTGGATGTAGGGCAAGGAAAAAGAGTCCTTGTAGCCGAACCACGATAAACAATCGTGTTGTGGTTTGATCGTTTCTTTCTTTATCTTTGCTTATTACATGTTATCTTTTAGTTAGAATCGCTAATCACATATAAAGCTTTTTAAAGAATTAAACAAGTAAAGTTGTGTTTATATCTTCAAACAAATGTAAAGCTTTTCAAAGAACTAAACAAGCAAAGTTAGGATCATCACAAGTAAAGCTTTTCAAAGTATGAAACAAGTATAGAATTGTTATTCACATGGAAAGCTTTTCAAAGAATCAAACATATAACGTTGTGTTTATATCTTTAAGCAAACATAAAGTTTTTAAAAGGATATTCAAGCTAAAAAGGATTTAAAAAGCGGTAAATTATTCAACCCCCCTTCTAGTTTTCCACAATTGGCATCAGGAGCTACGTTACTCAAGATCTTTAAAATAGAATGTATTTTAAAACTTGGATCGATCCATGGATTTTGAAAATCTCAAAGAAGGGCAACCTATTCAAAACCCACCACTATTTGAAAAAGAAAACTTGCTTGAATGGAAAAGTAATTTTGAAAACTATGTGAAATCAATTGATCAAGATCTTTGGCATATTATGTCTTTTGGTGATTTCAATCCAAAGAAAACAAGTTTTTGAAAACCAAGATAACTATCTTAAACTTGATAAAAATACTAAAGCTAAAACAATGATTTATAAAGCTTTAGTACCAAATATGAAAGAATGTATTTTTGTCAAACGGCTAATGATATTTGGAAAAATATGTTAAACTTTCATCAAGAAATATGTCAAGTCAACGATGATCAATTTGATCTCACATATGAATTAGAAGTTTTAGAAATATTAATAGATAGACATTTAGTTGTGATAAATACATGTACTACTAGTTTAAATGTTTTAAATGAAGGTATAAGTGAAGATGATTACTCATGTCGAGCTCTTTGTGGTCTTGCTTACGATTCATGGAATAACACGGATGAAGATGAAGCCAACCATCCGGTTTGTGATTCTCAACTAGATAAAACATCAAGCAAGGTACATTTTATAACCAAACACTTTTGCTTTGACAAATTTATCCTAGAGTTTTCTAAACTAGAAAATGAGTCTAAACGTTTATGCAACATGGACCTGAAAACTATCTTTAACAATGAGTCTTCAAAAATCTTTTAAGAATATTTTTGAAAAGGAAATCTTATTAGAAGATAAAATGTCTAGAATTGTGAGTAATGTTGAAATTGATCTAGAATGTTAATTATGTCAGGATTACAAACATGAGATTAAAAAGCAATATGAGAAAGGAAAAATATTAGTTAAATTTGATGAAAGCTCAAAATCTCTTGAAAGATTGTTGAGGAGTCAAAGGTTGTTTAAAGATAAAACCGGATTAGGATTTAACTCAAAAGCACCATTAACTAATAAAACAAAGCAAGTAAAACTTGTCAAACCTAGAAGAGAGATTTAGAGATAATTCAATCTCTAATAGAAACTCATGATAAAAGAATTAAGATTATCATGATCTATGCTTTTATATGATTGTCTAACCTTCTTGGATATATGAGTAATTGAGTTTCAAAGCGTGTCGTAAACCAAGATTTTACGCGTTGTGTTTATCCTCTTGATAGCATCTCTATGCAATTTAAAAAGTACGCATTACTTCAACTTGACTTTGATTGTCTCTTGTTTTTAGCATTATGTGTTGGAATATGTGTTATTAGTAATACTCTAAAAGTGTTTACTTGCTATTAGTAATAACTAAGATTAGATTATATGCAACAAGGAATTTCGTCATTAGTACTAGTAGGAGATATAAGGTGCTTTGGTTCTTTAACCATCAAGAGATAAACACGAGAAACTCTTGAGTGAGTCTCACTCAACTCTTGCTTACAAGTAAGCTAACTAAGAATTTCCTAAGTGTTAAAATGTCTAACACTTTTGTGATGCTTGCAAAACAAACCTTTGCTAAACGACATTCTCAAACACCATACTTTGAGTCTTAAATTGTGTTTTTCTTCGATCACACCTTTATGATAATCTCACATAAAACACACAAGGTGAAATAAATCACATTAGCATACATTAGAATGTGTGGAAGAAAATGAGTTTTCAACATCTAGGATTTACACATCAAATATGACACTTAGTATTATGATGTTGTACCTCTTGGACTTTTTCAAAACAAATAGAGTTCATAGTGTCTTAAGTAAGAAAACCCAAAGAGTCGAGGAGTCGGTGAATATAACATTTAACGAGTAATCTCCTGCTTCTAAGATATCATCTTTGGTAGATGATAACTTAGTCGAAAGTTCAATGATGACAAGACAAGAATGTTGTGTAAAACATTAAGAATAAAGTACAAAATAATATCTTCTCACCTTGAGTCAAATATTGAATCAAGAAAAATTGACATAAGTTATAAAACTTGATTTATAGGTCATAGTTGTGTCTAAACAAATTCAACAAAAACAGTTTTTGGAATTTAGAGTAAAACAATTAGGGAAACGAAATAGATGTTTCGAAGTAATCATGTGATTATAAGTGTCAATATTTGAAAGTCGTTTTGATAATAAAAGCAAGCTACAAAAGCAAGGGATTTTAACTTAAAGACATTCCTAGTTACTCTCTTGTTCTCAATGGTTAAGTTATTGATGACTTATCAAGAATGAGATTAGTAAATCCGTAGGTAAAACTAAACGTAGAGAAATGTTCGGAAGACTACTTGTTCTCATAACAATTAGATCCAACATTATGTTTAACATTTATTTATGTGCTCGTGTTAAAGAAGATCCTTAAACAACTCTTTAGTTGAGCTTGTTTGGATACATCATAAGATACTACACAACTAGGATTATGGTATCCCAAAAGAACGAGAATAGAAACCATACTGTATTCAAAATGGAATTATGCCGGTAATAAGTTGATAAGAAAAGCACAAGTGGTACTTGCACTTTTATACTTACTTACCCAATGATTCTCTAAAAAACGTAAGGTTCTCAAATTAGTTTCGAATGGAGAAGCACATCAACAAGCTCCGCTTGAACAAGCATATACGCGTCAACAACAGAATTCTTTTATCAACATTGTTATCTCTTCAACAAAGGAAGCATCGACTTCAGCGACAATTCAATCCATTATGTTCTTAATTGACATATTGTGATCCATCATCAACGTCTTGGTAAAAATGTTCATTGAGGAACGTCTTAACTAAGAAAGTCTATAACGTTAACCATTCTATCAACGTTTTCACAAAACCTCTTGAATGAGAAGCATTCATCATCCCTAGGCTTAGTCAAAGACTCATAAGACCTAAAACCTTAGTTTTGAACATTAGGATAAAACCACAAAAATCAAGACAATCCCTTTTGAATTTTCCCTGCAGCTCCCACGGTACCCTTAGACCATACGGGCGGAACCCTATTTTTGGTTCCGCCAAAGCTACAAAATGTTTTATTCTTAATTTCAAAACCAAACACCCTCTTAACTTAATTATTCACTTTCAAACAGCCATCACCCTCTCAAAAACACATAACCACACGAAATTTAGGGCTTTCAATCCAATCTCTTCAAATCCAACTAACTTTGTAAGTGTTCCAATCACAATTGCATTTTTGATTCAAGTATAACATTCTTATTTACATTCATTAACTAGAATCTTAGGGTTTATGCATAAAACTTCTTGATTCATGAAAAACTTGGTGGCTAGCCAATCATGTCTTCCATTAGTTAAAAAAAAAAGTTGTATCCCTTTTTTTGTTACTTTGATTTGCCAAACACACCAAGTGCATTGTCTTTCAAGAATCGCAATCCAAGACTAGAACATGTTTCATCACCACATTGTTTAAACAAATGAAAAACATCATTAAAACATCACTTGCATACTATCTCTTGAATGCTGAAGGGGATACATAACTAATATGTATTTTCGGGTACATTCAATCGAAGACACATTCAATTAGGAGAGTGTTGGTTATCTTTTGTTTTTATAACAAAACTTGCAAGACAAAACAATTTGGGAATCAAAATGAGTCAGGATAACCAAGTCTCCACATTCTTTGCATATAGGAATATATTAGAACATCCACATTGTTAAAAGTCATTAACATATAATCTTGTGTTTTCTAGGAATCAACATGCCTCACGCAAATAGATCCGATCACAAGGAAACCCTTAAGTACATGCCCAAACACCATATGACCAAAGGTCTCAACAATGTTCAAGTAGAAACCTTTAAGGCACTAGAAAAATGCTATGTTCACGAAGGTAGAACCATTGATCCATCCTTTCTAGAAGGAACATCCATTCGCCAAAACTTTGCCGCAATCAACTATGATTGTCTCCTTGATATAGATGAGCCAATTTGTCCTAGGTTCATCTTAGAATTCTATGCAACCGTAAACCTTTCCACAAATGTTGTTGGTAAGATATCATTAAACTTCACAACCAATCAAACACCACATTACATAGATTTAAAAGACTTAGCTATCATTCTTGGTGTCCCAAATGAGGGAACTTGTCTCTACACGGATAAGTGGCCCATTTCAAGTCTTGATTCTATTGAGCGTTTTTATCCATACAACAACCCTCTAGTTAGTAAGGAAACAATTAAGGAACATCTCTTCGTTAGAACCTCTACCACAAGAAAGAATTGTTCGGGGAATATTGTGGATAAGGATCCTTTTTGTATGGAGCTCAATCAGCTTAAACCACAATTTAAGAAGTGGGAAGAAATTCTTAGAGCTGACGTCATAAGTACCATAGGAAATAGAGATCATATCAACACATGTCTTTGCTACATGCTCTATAGCATTTCAACCGGTCAACCATTCAACTTAGCCTACTACCTAGCCAAAAGAATGGCCGACATATCCTTAGTTAGAACAACCGCTCTTCCGTATGGAATGCTTCTTACTCGCCTCTTTAGAGCAGTCTCACCCATTTCTCCTAACGATAATGGAATGCACCTTGACTATTCTCTCGTTCCTCACATTTTCGTTCCTCTAAGTGATAAACGAGTTTTCAAGGGTAAGGGCAAACGTACTCGCTCGCCTACACCATCATCATCATCATCCAACATGAGCGAGGATGATAAACTTCCTAACTCTAAGTTACCTCCTTTAGAATACCTTCAAGCACTTCCCGTCATTGACAATGCATCCGAAGAGTTCAAGCAAACCAAAGGAATGTTCAAATGCTTTGGAAGGTACCTAAGCAAGCTCAATAAGAAGATAGACCGGTTGTGAGAAGATTAAGGAGTGTTTGGCTTATGAATGTTTTAGAACCTTTTATGTGTTAAACTACGTGATTTGTATTGTTTTTCACTTTCATATTTCTGTATGTTTGTTGGATTATATTTGTATGAGCTTTTATGCATAATAACAATGTTTGAGGTGTTTGTTAATTTTTTATGCTTATGGCAATTCTTACTAAGTATAGTGAAATCCTCGACCTCAAGGTCAAAGTCCTATGATATGTCGTGTCTAATTTTTGCATTGCCTAACCAGAAATGCATTATATTTTTGATTTTAGGAGTTTTCGAAAATTTTGAAAATCGTCTCGCGGGTCAAAATCGCGGACTGCCTAATTTTTCAGCCCTGGCGGATCTGACGGTACCCAAAATTGGGTTCCGCTAGTGTATTTTCTGGGAAACCCAGAATTTGCCCAACGGACCAGACTGTACCCTCAAATGGGTTCCGCCTGTGTACCGCGAGGGTTCCGCCAGACACCTGCAGAAAATTTGTCATCTTTCTTAAGTCCAAAACTTGTAAAGTGTCAAAATCAGTATCCTAAGTGAGAAACATCTTCCATTAACTCCAATAACCATATTAGAACAACTCTTACTCCCTAAAACAATTAGGAAGCCACTTCCCTCCAAAAATTCCAATTCAAACATAACTAACCCAAGGAACCCTTTTAAAGGATCCTTCAAACCATTGAAATATTTTCAACCAAATCACATTCCATGATCACAAAGCATTGAGTGCATATGTTGGTCTTTCACTCCACCTTATTCCATTGGATTGACATGCAATGATTTGACATGTTCATGAAAACTTTGTAAATCATTTGAAACCTCAATCTTTGAGTGGTAGAACATCAAATCCAAACACCCATTTCAACATCTCCTCCACCCTATAAATTTGAAAGTTTTGCAACAATTAAAATCACACCATCACCATTAAAACTTCTTCTCTCAAAACATCAAAACCACACCTTTGAAATGATTAAATCCAACACATCATCCGAGTCATCAAAATCCTTCTCAAAAACCACTAGGATTAGTGTTAAACCTTGTTGCTTCAACAAAACCATCAAGTCAAGCTCATCTTCTTCAAGTGATGCTTCGCTTAACATTTCTTAACCTATCCAAGATTTCCTTAACCTCACTACTTCAACACCATCCTCAACACATTGCAATACCAATGTAATCACCTTTCACGATTTGCTTAATCTTGATACTCCAACACCCTCTCCAACACATTGCTACACAAACATAGCCACCATTCCTTCACCTACTAGACCTTCATGTGATTCAACAGCACCTTCTCAACAAGCTCAACCAACTAAAATTTCATCACCTCAATCACCTACAATTTCACCAATGGAACTTTTCCATACACCTCCAACATCACCACTACCTTATTTGGAAACATTAGAAGACCTATCACCCAAATTTACAAAGACCTTCATGGCAATCCTTCCGGCGAACCAAGCTTTCGCCATTTTGTTCAAAATCAACAATCACAACAACAACAACAACCATCACCACAAGACTCTTCCCAACAATTTGAATCTCTACTTTCTTCTTATAAGAAAATAGAAGCATCCATATGGGAAAAACCTCCAAACCTTAATGATGAGATTGACACTCATTTAAACCACCTTCATGCCTTCAAACGTATGGTTGACTCTCAAATCAACCATATTACAGTTTTACAAACAATGCTACAATCAACTAATGAAGGAAGCAAAAACACCTCTCAACGATCCACCTTTGCTCCTTCAAGTTCAAACCATCCACCACCAACAAACCAAACCACTCTTCCACCAAACTTTCCTCGCCATGGTTGCGGACAATGCGAAAGAACCGCTCACATTAGTGAAGGATGTAGAACGGAAATTCGTGAGCTATCCGAAGAAATGAGGTTTATCCTAAACCACATTTTGGATCGTCTACAATCCTTGTCTCACACACCTCAACCTTAGAGTCTCCAGAATGAAACAAAATCGTTTCTTTTGGAAAATGTTTCCCATTTAAACCAACAAACCAAAACCGTGTCATCCTTTCAACCTTCAAAATAAAGCCCGCTACAACCTCCAACACACATTTTCATCCTTAAACAACCTTAGTCTTGTTTTTGGAAAATGTTTCTCATTAAGGAAAATGATGATTTCCTTGTAGCTTTTCATGTTCTTAGTTTGTTTTTAGTTTTTCTTTATTTTTAGAAGTATGATGGTGTCATCAAAATTTCTTGTCTTTGACTTTTTAAGAGTCAAAATTTTACATGCAATGAATTTCATTCTACTACAAGGTTTGCATTGTTTGTTTACCATTTGGGTATGATGAGTTAACTATTCCTTGCTATGGTAGCATACATATATCTTGTGTGTTATAAACTAACTTTTTTTTGTAGGATCATTATCCATGTTTTCCTTCCTTGATACTCCATTTAGGGGAGAAATATTCAAGGGGGAGCATGAGTATGACATTATTCCGCTCCACAACTCTTAGTTGTGTTTTACACATGAAATGCTTTCATAACTTGTCTTGTGCGACAACTAACCTTTTTCTTATAGGTTCAAAATCCATGTTTCCCATCTTGGCACTCCTTTTAGGGGGAGTAACAAGAAAGGGGGAGCAAGTGCTTACTTCCACTTCGCTACTCTTCTTTTTGTTTCAACAAAAAGGGGGAGAATTTATATAAACTTGTGCTTATCACCTCATCTTTGCAAAAACAAGTTTTATATATCTTTGTAAAAAAAAGTTTTTATAATAACTTTATAAGACTTAACACTAAAACTAGTGACTTACTTAAAAATAAAGTTTATGTTTTGTCATCAACAAAAAGGGGGAGATTGTTAATAAATATCGCCTAAAAACGTTATTTATATTTTACGATCTTTGCTAAGTTTTGTTAATGACAAAGTATGAACTTTAGCTATAAGTAAATCATCACTTTAAGTGTTTAAGTCTTGTTTAACTAAGGTTTACATTTCCTTTTAAACAAAACATTGTTTTTATTTCTTAAATTAGAAAGTGTCTTGTCACATCACATTTATTTCTTAAAATAGTAATGTCACATCACATTTAGGGCAAGCTTTGTCAATATACATTTATGGTAAGAAAGAGTGTTTGACTAACCATATGTTTGCTTGCAAGTCTTGTGTTTGACTAGGTATAATGAGATGTGACCTTGTTTGGTTTGGAAGATTTATTGCAAAAACCAACTGCAGCCCTGACGGAACCCTGGGGGTACACGGGCGGAACCCATCTAAGGGTTCCGCCTGATCCGCCAGACCTGCAGAATGGTTTGCTATAAATACCAAACCATTTGTTAGTTTTGAGTCACCCCTTTAGGACAAATTTTCACATACTCTCTCAACTAACTCAGTAACATTTGACTTGTGTGATTCTCTTATGTAGCAAGGGACTTCACAAGATTATTCAAGAAGTTACAAGCTTCAACTCTAAAGTTGCAAGTCTTGTTAGCTTAGTCATGTATAAGCTTTGGTAGTTTATACTTCATTTGTGTCATGTATGTAGAAGTGATTGGTTAGTATTTTAGGCCTCAAAATACGTAGTGTGTCGGGAGTTGTTGTACCCTTGTAAAAGAACTAACGGGAGTGGTTGTACCCTTGGTAAAGAACTCGACATCTAGCTTAGTGTCGGTAAAAGTGTAAGCGATGATGGGAGTGGTTGTACCCGTGTAAAAGAACTCGACATCTAGCTTAGTGTCGGTAAAAGAGTAAGCGACGTTGTAAAGGTTTTCTCCGCCAGTGAAAGGAGCTTGTTGATTAGTGCTTATAACTCTCGAGTTGGAAACTCGGAGCGTGGATGTAGGGCAAGGAAAAAGAGTCCTTGTAGCCGAACCACGATAAACAATCGTGTTGTGGTTTGATCGTTTCTTTCTTTATCTTTGCTTATTACATGTTATCTTTTAGTTAGAATCGCTAATCATATGTAAAGCTTTTCAAAGAATTAAACAAGTAAAGTTGTGTTTATATCTTCAAACAAATGTAAAGCTTTTCAAAGAACTAAACAAGCAAAGTTAGGATCATCACAAGTAAAGCTTTTCAAAGTATGAAACAAGTAAAGTTAGAATTGTTATTCACATGAAAAGCTTTCAAAGAATCAAACATATAACATTGTGTTTATATCTTTAAGCAAACATAAAGTTTTTAAAAGAATATTCAAGCTAAAAATGATTTAAAAAGCCGTAAACTATTCAACCCCCCTTCTAGTTTTTCACAAAGTTTTTTACTTTAGTATAAAGTAATTTACTTTCAATACTCGTATTCTACTACTCAAAAATTAAATTACCTTATGTTTATGAATGGAGAGATTAATTTCTTACACCGTCAACCATGATTCTAGTTAAATATGATGATCACAACCTCTATAAAGGATTAAAAACATAGGCTAGCTTTGCTTATATTTTTTACTTTTATATCAAATGATTCAAGCCTACCATGTATTCTTACGAATAAATGAGTGTGTTGATTGGTGAAAAACTAAAAACAAATTTCTTTTTTTAGAATCATTGCATTTATACATTATAATTTGTTTAACTACCCAAGAAATGAGAAAAATCACTTCCATGGTATGAACTCTAGTTAAGTACAATCAACTTATCATTTTCTGCAATTGTAGGATCCTTAGACTTTACGACAATGATTTGAGAGTTATGTGGAAACATGCATCGATGGTGAAACGGCAATTTATTGGCGCCTGATTTGTTTGCCTTTTTGATAAAAGAAAGACCTGATTATTGTCTATCGAGGCAGTAGTATTCTATGGATCACAAAATTCATCCCATTTAAGTGATGGTTTATGGGTCAATATAACTTGACATGGTGTTCACATTTTGACTCTTTACCCTACCATATTATTGTGGATATAAGAACTGTATCTGTTGTCAATAGTATACACGCCGTACATGGTTATTCAAAAAAGAAAAGGTGTTATCTATATTATGCTGGTCAACATGGTCTATGCAGTTGCCGAAGACTGGTCAAATAGACCTGACTCAATTTAGAGTCGACTCAAGTAAATGTACGCACCGCAAAATCTCCGTTCTCTTGGTCAAGTTTAGAAAACTATAGGTGGCAAAAAAAACTTTTCACATTTTTTTTCTTTTTCATTTCTTATTTCACCCAATTAGAAAGAAAGAAAAAGAAACCAATTCAGAATCAACCCATTCATAGTCTGGGTGGGTATTGTCACCTCAAACATTATTAAATTTGTACCGGTAGAATCTATTTTCTTGCTTTGTTATGATCAGATTGTATATGGTAACAACTCTACAACTCAAGTAGAAAAAAAGATAGGGATTGATGAAACTTTAAAACTCAAAAAAGAACTTGGAAGATAAAAGCTTATATAACAAAGATATTAAATTAAAGTAAAACCCAGAGGTACAAGCGTCTTATTAATCATTTATTGATATACACATACACATTATAAACCTTAATTTATTTTATGTTTTCTGTAAGTCAAAATTTGACTCCTTTTTTCATGTCATAGCTATTGCATTGGGATAGAAAAAAACAAATGTGGTGGTGTATGAACCACATCACCCTTTATTTTATAGCAACAGTCTCTATCAATTGCAAACTTGCACTGTAAACACTTTAAGATAAAGCTATCCTGCAACCTCGAACCACACAACGTGCAGTCACCATCACTTTCAGTCCCTCGTAAAAATGAAAGAGGGTGTGCGTGACCTTTAAACGTAAAAATGCATCCAAACTTTACGTTATCATGTTCGTCATCACCTCTATCAAGATAGAAAGGGGTCCACGTTCTTGTCTCTTGAAGTATAAACTCAACACAAGGAAGATGAATGGAGTAGATACATTGATCACAATGATAGAATGCACCATTAGGATTAAACTCCTCTTCACAAACTTCACAAAAGTAATCACCGTTATAGTTTTCAACTGGGAAGTACCTTAGGGTCATGGAATGCTTGTCATACTTGTGCCTTATTGTATTAGGCCACAACAAAGCACACTTTGGATGTAGGTAAAACTTACAAATCTCATAACCATAAAAAAGTTGAGTCTTTGCATCAGACAAACACAAACGACAAAACTTTTTGATACTTGGCTTAAGTTTACGAAGTAGATGATTTGGATGGGATTTATGTGTGATATATTCAGGAGTGACCCCGCAATAAACGTCCAATGTGTAGAAACTTTTAAAGTAATTGTGACGATCTCTGTAAATAAATCCATTACATGTTAACCCACAACAATAACAATCGAAAATACCCAAATTAAGATCAGGGACTGGTGGCAATAGTTTAAGGGTTTGTATAACATCATGGGGAACAGAGATAAAGGAACTGGTCATCTTAACTTCAGTAGGCAACCGAGTGCACCAAACATGGAGAACAAAGTTGCATCCTTCATCAGAAGCTGTACATTTGTAAAACGACATATTTATGATTGGTCTTATGCACGCATTGCATAAAACTTCAACCATTTTCAAGGAATGGAATACCTGGGGTGACTGTCATAGCACCACAGTTACAGTCATATTGAACGACCTAAAGTGTCGTTTGGAAAAATACATCGTTTGATCATTAAAACATTCAGAGTTTACAAAACTTAGGTCCCAAAAGATGTTGCCAATTTAGATAAAATAAATTCAACAAGATCAAACGTTTCATAAGTGCAGAAAATATAAGGTGAGACGCGTCGACTCCGCGACTCCATGAAGGTCCAAATGTATGCAACATGAGCTACCTTAATAACCTGAGAAATACATTGCGAAAAACGGTCAACATAAAGTTGGTGAATAATCATAGGTTTATAAGTAAATCGTATGTATAATAACCACAAGTATAAAGTAAGGTGACAAAATGTCAAAAAGCTACATTGTCTCTTAAGCTCATGTCCCCGAAGCTAGACGTACTAAAATTGGCCCCAAAGGAGTGGTTACCAGTCACTCAAATATTAGACATGAAATGCATTCGTTTTCCTTATGGAGCAACCCAAACACGAATGGAGGAGTCACCCTCAATAGATCTATTCATTCACTCTCGCTTGGCAATATAATTAACGGTCCATGATAATAAAGGGGACTTGAAGTGGTAGTACTAACAACTTAAGCAATGTACGGAATTTAATACTTGGGCATGTACAAAAATAATTGTGCAATGTATTTCCCCCGTGGGATTTGAAATCAAATAAGTAATTAAAACGGGGCTATGAAGACTCACCTGGAGTGATAGTACAAAGATGGTACAATGATGGTAAAGTAGTCGGGACAATGAGGCGCGAACACTAGCCGCAACCTAAATGAATAATCGTGATCTAATTTAGATCATGCCGTGATGTAATGAATGCACATGCACATGATACCTATACCACTCGTAACTTGAAAATACTAGTTATTGTCAAATAAAATACTTTTCATACTTAGGAAAAATAAGTCCAAATAGAGTTATAAAAACTTGTCGTAATATATCGTATAAAAATGTTAGTGTTATATTCCTCGTCTCGAAAACCTTAAAATAATGTCTAGTAGTCGCGTAATAAACCTTGAGTCGTACGTACTTTGTTAGTTAAAAATAAACTCCTTGAATAAGAAATCTAGAAAATATATCATTTAGTACGCAGTTATATTATTTTCTAGTAGTGACTAAATATATATATAGTTTTGACGATTTTAAAACGTATATAACTTGGTCGTTGTAAGCTCATTTTCCTCGTTCTTTATATCCACGGATTCGTTTTAGTATGTATTAATATATTTTCGATAACTCGGCTCCTCTAGGTTATATTTAACATCTCTATTTGCCTATCGAAAACTGTCAAACAGCATGCAGTTTTTTCAGAAAAAAATAGTTTTCGTCGTTAAATTTACAAAAATCATATCTCCTTCGTTATAAGCTCGTTTTAGTCCGTTCTTTCGCCAAAAGTTTCGTTTTTAAAAGTATTTTCTAAATCTTTGGTCAAAATTTACCCATCACCTACTGAGTTTCCTACGTTTTAAAAATGGTTACAGTAGGTAAATATATATTTTCCAAAATCATTTTCCTAGTTTCAAACTTGTTCCAACTTCAACCAAACCACTTTCAATCACCACAAAACTAGTCTAATCCTACCATACACCTTCTTAGGGTGTCATGGGTTCCTATACATCATAAACCAAGTGGATCTAACAAGGATCTAACTATAATCACTTTCTAGGCTTTCAAAGTTAAAAGTTTGTAAAATAAAGTGGTATAAATAGCATATGCATGTAGATCTAGTATATATATCATATGGATCTTGTATAAACTTGGTAAAATTATAAAAATGAGATTCATATACTTACTTGAAAGATTAAGGAGATTTTGGAGAAAAATACTTAAGTATCTTTGGGGTTTTTATTTCAAAACCCTAACTAGGAGTACAAATGAGACTAGATTAAGACTTGAACTTCAAAATTTGATGGTTTCTTCTTATTTTTCTTGCCTTGGCCGATCATACTAGAGAGAAAAAGAGAGAGATATTTGCTTGCTTTGTTGGTTAAGAAAATGTGCAAGAATGAAGTAGTAACATAAAGTCTTGGTGTAGATATTTGAGTCAAAATAAAATCAAGTGAATCTTGGACCTAGGGGGGGCAAGGGGCGGCAATTAGGGAAAAGGGGGAGGGAGGTTGGCTCATTAAAGCTATTGTCTCCCAATGTGCAAGTATTAGTTAGATATTTTGTATATTAGGTGTTACCGGGTACCGAGTTAACTAAAAATAAATCGTGACGGGTTGAAGTAAAATATGACGAAGTTAATCGGGACATAATAAAGTCATAAAAGTTGTGAAAATATGTTGGGTACAAGTATTGAGTGTTTGGATGATTATCGTTTAGTTTTTAAGAAAACCGTCGTAATTATATTAGACGTACGATACGAAATAAATAAATTTCCAAAATACCGGGTAAATTAATATTATAATTTTTATATTATTAAAATGAATATAAAAATATATTGGGATCATAGTCGGGAGTGTCGGACATGTTAGTCACATTATTGGACGCGTGTTAAGTTTATTTAGAAATAAATATACGTAAAAGTTAATTATACCAAAAATATTAATTTAATTATCCTACGAGTGGAATAATATGCAAGTGCCATAATGATGATATGCAGACTATTTCTAGTTCGAATGAGATGTCCCAAATGATAATGCATGAGTTCGCACCTGAACCAATACGGTTACGCGAATCTAAATACTCGTAAACTAAATTTACGATGAAATGAGTAATGCACGTGAATAGTGAAATTTCTTCCGGAAATGAATAGTGTCAAGTGAATAGTAAAATTTCTGAACGCTTCTCAGAATATCAAATTGACCTTAAAAACGATGAATAGTAAAATGATGAATAGTAATCGGTGAATAGTAACTAATGAATAGTAGATTGTCAAAGTTTGGAAAATGACCGGAAATTACGAGTTGTGACAGTCTTCCCCTCTAACAGGAACTTCGTCCCGAAGTTCAGTTTGTGTTGGTCTCTGGAGTGGTATTGGTGAAAAGGTGATAATATTTGAGAACTCCGGTGAACTTTCATGATAGGAATTCGACTCTGCTTCATCGTTCGACCTAACAGTCCATGATTTCTATTGGTTCTTACCAAGTTTACGTTTGTCTTTGGGTTGGATTCCTTTCCAGATAGGATTATGAGTGACTAATCTGGAAGTCATTTCCTAGGATTTGAATAGGTGAAACATGGTTGTGTAATCCGGTTGTTCTCTAACAAGGCTCAAGTCTGACGGCTACTAGGCCTACTCTGTCTGAAATATTACGCGGTCCAGTGTATATCGGGTTTTAACTTTCCAAATTTTTCCGAATAATATCATGCCTTTTTCTAGGCAGAACTTTCAACATGATCTGGCTACCAACTTGAAGTTTTAATGGCTTACAACTTATAGAATTTGTAATTGATTCTTGACTTGCAAGTAAATTTCTGGTTATCTCATGAATGCCTACTAGACTAGTGAGTTAGGATTTTTCCGAGTTTGGTTCGTCAATAGATGATCAGTGCTTCTTCAGGTTTATAAGGTAATATGGGTAATATATGTTGCTGAACTCTGCCAGAACTCAATTCTTATATGTTAGCTGGTCGATTCTAAAATGAATCTTAATTGGTCCAATATACCAGAGGTTCAATCTCTCGTGTTTACCAAAATTGTATCATGCCTCTCCAAGGCAAAGCTTTCAACTTAGTTCGTTCTCTCGCGTGAATCTAGTTAGTTTGCTGTTCAAGGATACCCAATCTGTATGATGTGCGTCATGTACCAACCTACCTCTACCAGCTTCTCGTTGCTTGTAATTGGTTTTGCCTTGTGAAATTCCCTTTGTTGTTCCATAGTTTAGTCCTAGACCGGTGAATTTAACTTTCCGATTTCGGTCTGTAAATGGGTAATTGGTACTTCGACTATAAAGTGCCTCAATTGGTGTAGTCTTTATGCTCGCGCGATAACTATGGTTGTAAAAGAATCCGATTTATGGTAAATGGTTAGTCCAACCATTTCTAGAGTCAATCACTCATACTCTGAGTATAACTTTCCTATGTTTGAATCGTTCTCTCGTTCTGACCATCGGTCTGAGGATGATAGGCGGTGTTTACATCTAAATGGAGTCCCGAAGGAAATCTTAAAATGATTGTTAGAAGTCTGAGGTGATTTGATTACTTTTATCTGGAATGCTTGAAATAGGTACCATAAATCTTGTGACTAATTCCTCAACGTTACGTCTTTCGATCTCAGCGTCATTTAAAGGGGATAGAATATGGGTAACAATCTTTGATTCCTTTCTTTGTATAGGAATGAGGTTATCTGTAATATCTAGAGAACACAACTCCTTAGAAAATCCTATATCGATATCCTTAACTCAAATCGATTATCCTTGGTGAAACTTATTATAGGGAAGTTTGCGTTTAGATAAGGCCATGTTTAATCAAATCACTCTACAGTATCGATTAGGAGGCTTTGTTTATTTCTATAGTGTTGCTTAGCGTACCTTCACAATGTGTTCGATCCTGTAACTCGGTCTAGCTAGTATATTTGAATAATAAAATTGGACAACTAGGTCAGAGATGGTGAGTCGGATGGTCTCTTAGTATCTTAGGATTGTTGTTGAATTATGAATTTTCTTAGTCTAGGTTTAATAGTTCCGTAATCCTCTTAGTGTTTTTTTTGTATCGAGGAATTCTCCTAGTACTTGATACGGAAGGTCTCTCCTAAAGAAGTTAATGGAAAGTCCAACTTAATGGCTAAGTGGGTGACAGGTGGGGTAAGTATCCAGGGAGAGTTTGTCAGAAAGAGACATTTATAAAAGAGTTTACTTGTTTAAAACGCTTTTAAATGAAGATTGTTATTAGCAATACTTTAAAAAGTAACTATTTCCTTCATGGCATAATCCTTCCTGAAGTATACATAGGTGATCAGGCTATGTATAGTTGAGGACTAATGATGCGATGCTTGATTTAGTCAAAATAATATTATTTTTCTCAAAAGTTTTAAATGGTGTTCAACGCATTGTTATTAAAAATGGTAATCTAGATATTTCTTTTCAAAGTAACATAAAAATTGTTTCACGTAATAATATTAAATACTTGGCGTAATGACAGAAAAATCAATTTATAGTATGGTAACAAAATAGCTCATTTTAGAAATTCGGTAAAACAATTTCCCCATAGGGTAGTAAAATAGTTTGAAACTAAATTCGTTGAATGGTTTATTGAATACATGGGTAAATCCTATGGAATGGTAATAATCTACTAATCCGTCAAATACGAAATCGGCTTAATCCCTAATAAGACAATGGTATAATGTTACGAAATGATTGAAAATTGCACAATTGCAATAGAAAATGAAATAAATGAAGGTTATGGTTATCACAGAAGGTAACAAAAGATAGTCATTACATTAGATAGGAAAGTGCTTAATACTACCAGGTTACACCAACGTACTTATTGAAAGTACCAAAAGAAAGTACAACCCTAGAGGGCTCAAACTATGGTTTACATAATTAAAACCTAAACTTCTTCTTCCAATTCTGGCTTCCCAACTCTGGGCATTCACTCTTGAAGTGTCCCACTACACCACAACCAAAACATGTTATTGATGGTTTCTGATTATCTCACACAATTGGAAACCTGCAATCCCTGGTTTTGTGGGTAACCTTCTTACAGTTGCCACATGGTTCCGGGCAACGGCCTGGGTTATGATGATGTTGACACTCTTCACACTTAGGTAAAATACCCAGGTAATCATTCCTTTCATTTAGACCTGCAGCATAGGGTTTAGCAACTCCCTGTCTCTTGCGTGGTCCTTGTGTGGCATTCTCACCTCGGTTGTTATTCCACTTCCTTTTATTGTCACTATTGTTTCCTGATGTCTTGGTGCGGGCTATATGTTCCTTTGCTTCGATCGCCATTCTGATAGCTTTAGGCATGGTATCGGGTTCCAATGAGTTTACCAACATACGAATTTCAGGAGAAAGTCCTCCGATGTACCTTTCAAGTTTCTTGCTTTCCGGTTCATCCATTGCAGAGCCTAGTCGAGCAAAATCATAAAAATAAGCAGTATACTTGACAACATCATCTCCTACCATGGTAAGGTTTAGTGTTTCCTATTCAATTGCTTGTAATTCGCTTTTCACACAGAACTTCAAACTCATCATCCTTTTTAGTTTCTCCCAAGAGTGTGAGTAAGCAGCATCAACTCCTACTACCTGGACATACTTAGTCCACCATTTCTGGGCATGCTCCTGAAAAGTGCAAGTGGCGAACTTAACTTTGTCTTCCTTACGGCAGTCGCCACATTGAAAGATTGTTTCTATTTCTTCGAACCATTTGAGAAATTTCTTTGTGTCTATAGTTCCGCTAAAGGAGGGGGGATTACAACCCATAAATTCCACGTGAGTAAGTTCCTTGGTTAGGGCGGTGGCTATGTTCCTGACAGTGAATTGTCCAACAGCGGCTTGCGTCATTCTTGAAGTGGTTTGCTTAAATCTATTTTCATCAATTATAAGAGACCATGAGAATCTATAAGTAATAAAACCATCATATTCATAACTCGTGAATATAACACATGAACTTTTTTTTTTTTTTTTTTTTTTTTTTTTTTTTTTTTTTTTTTTTTTTTGTCTACATGGACCGATATCATAGATAGCACAACCATATCCATATGGTAGAGTCAACACTTGGTGATTCTGTTGTACAACAATCAAAATACCACAAGTTTCTTCGAACTATGCCACACCTCTCGTGGCTAGGATAATAGTAAAAGCTAGTAAAGATATAAGTCTAGTCTAAAGACTTCCTGGTGTTGCGGAGGTTCCTCTTGAGTCCGTGGTCTTGGTATTTTCCGCAAGGTGTTATCTAATTCATGGCAAGTGGAAATGTAAAAGGGAAATGACAATGGTGGTATTCTAAAGGATAAGAATAACATAGATGACGATGAGATCCTAGTGTGAGTTAGGAGACGATGGTGATAATAGTGAATGGAATACTACCCTCTTTCGCGCTATCTTCTGGCATCCAAGAGGTAAAGTTGAAGTACGCACTATGGGACAACCAATAGTGAAATAAGTAACTGACGGTGGTGGTAGTACCTGAGTAGTAAGCGTCCTACTAGTGGAGGAAAGAAAACATACTATCTCCCTTGCAATAAGCATCCTAATAAGTCCATTAAAATTAAGTCTGAATACTCTACCAAACGGCATTCTATGTATAGGTTGAATGATAGGAAAACCTTATTCCTATAACAAATCAATAGTGCTAATGGTGGTATACGTGCAACTGGTGGTATAATGGTAGTGGAAGATGACAATGCATCTTCAATGTCGAAATCCGATAAATGATAATAGGGTGAGTATCTGAAGACATGTCACTTGTGAACCAGGTCAATATAATCATATATATATATGAGTATGGGTATAAATAACTCGCACAGTGTGTGCATGAAACAACATGTATAATGAATATGCACCTATGATGAAATGATGAGATGCTATGATGATGTGGTTATAGTCTAGGGTCCATGATACATCCTAGTTCGCTATAACCTTAGCTCTGATGCCAATCTGTCACACCCCCAATTTACCTGTATGGCAGCGGAATGGAATACCTGGGGGTGACTGTCATAGCACCACAGTTACAGGCATATTGAACGACCTAAAGTGTCGTTTGGAAAAATACATCGTTTGATCATTAAAACATTCAGAGTTTACAAAACTTAGGTCCCAAAAGATGTTGCCAATTTAGATAAAATAAGTTCAACAAGATCAAACGTTTCATAAGTGCAGAAAATATAAGGTGAGACACGTCGACTCCGCGATTCCATGAAGGTCCAAATGTATACAACATGAGCTACCTTAATAACCTGAGAAATACATTGCGAAAAACGGTCAACATAAAGTTGGTGAATAATCATAGGTTTATAAGTAAATCGTATGTACAATAACCACAAGTATAAAGTAAGGTGACAAAATGTCAAAAAGCTACATTGTCTCTTAAGCTCATGGCCCCGAAGCTAGACGTACTAAAATTGGCCCCAAAGGAGTGGTTACCAGTCACTCAAATATTAGACATGAAATGCATTTGTTTTCCTTATGGAGCAACCCAAACACGAACGGAGGAGTCACCCTCAATAAATCTATTCATTCACTCTCGCTTGGCAATATAATTAACGGTCCATGATAATAAAGGGGACTTGAAGTGGTAGTACTAACAACTTAAGCAATGTACGGAATTTAATACTTGGGCATGTACAAAAATAATTGTGCAATGTATTCTCCCCCGTGGGATTTGAAATCAAATAAGTAATTAAAACGGGGCTATGAAGACTCACCTGGAGTGATAGTACAAAGATGGTACAATGATGGTAAAGTAGTCGGGACAATGAGGCGCGAATACTAGCCGCAACCTAAATGAATAATCGTGATCTAATTTAGATCATGCCGTGATGTAATGAATGCACATGCACATGATACCTATACCACTCGTAACTTGGAAATACTAGTTATTGTCAAATAAAATACTTTTCATACTTAGGAAAAATAAGTCCAAATAGAGTTATAGAAACTTGTCGTAATATATCGTATAAAAATGTTAGTGTTATATTCCTCGTCTCGAAAACCTTAAAATAATGTCTAGTAGTCGCGTAATAAACCTTGAGTCGTACGTACTTTGTTAGTTAAAAATAAACTCCTTGAATAAGAAATCTAGAAAATATATCATTTAGTACGTAGTTATATTATTTTCTAATAGTGACTAAATATATATATAGTTTTGACGATTTTAAAACGTATATAACTTGGTCGTTGTAAGCTCATTTTCCTCGTTCTTTATATCCACGGATTCGTTTTAGTATGTATTAATATATTTTCGATAACTCGGCTCCTCTAGGTTACGTTTAACATCTCTATTTTCCTGTCGAAAACTGTCAAACAGCATGCAGTTTTTTCAGAAAAAAATAGTTTTCGTCGTTAAATTTACAAAAATCATATCTCCTTCGTTATAAGCTCGTTTTAGTCCGTTCTTTCGCCAAAAGTTTCGTTTTTAAAAGTATTTTCTAAATCTTTGATCAAAATTTACCCATCACCTACTGAGTTTCCCACGTTTTAAAAATGGTGACAGTAGGTAAATATATATTTTCCAAAATCATTTTCCTAGTTTCAAACTTGTTCCAACTTCAACCAAACCACTTTCAATCACCACAAGACTAGTCTAATCCTACCATACACCTTCTTAGGGTGTCATGGGTTCCTAAACATCATAAACCAAGTGGATCTAACAAGGATCTAACTATAATCACTTTCTAGGCTTTCAAAGTTAAAAGTTTGTAAAATAAAGTGGTATAAATAGCATATGCATGTAGATCTAGTATATATATCATATGGATTTTGTATAAACTTGGTAAAATTATAAAAATGAGATTCATATACTTACTTGAAAGATTAAGGAGATTTTGGAGAAAAATACTTAAGTATCTTTGGGGTTTTTATTTCAAAACCCTAACTAGGAGTACAAATGAGACTAGATTAAGACTTGAAATTCAAAATTTGATGGTTTCTTCTTGTTTTTCTTGCCTTGGCCGATCATACTAGAGAGAAAAAGAGAGAGATATTTGCTTGCTTTGTTGGTTAAGAAAATGTGCAAGAATGAAGTAGTAACATAAAGTCTTGGTGTAGATATTTGAGTCAAAATAAAATCAAGTGAATCTTGGACCTAGGGGGGGCAAGGGGCGGCAATTAGGGAAAAGGTGGAGGGAGGTTGGCTCATTAAAGCTATTGTCTCCCAATGTGCAAGTATTAGTTAGATATTTTGTATATTAGGTGTTACCGGGTACCGAGTTAACTAAAAATAAATCGTGACGGGTTGAAGTAAAATATGACGAAGTTAATCGGGACATAATAAAGTCCTAAAAGTTGTGAAAATATGTTGGGTACAAGTATTGAGTGTTTGGATGATTATCGTTTAGTTTTTAAGAAAACCGTCGTAATTATATTAGACGTACGATACGAAATAAATAAATTTCCAAAATAGCGGGTAAATTAATATTATAATTTTTATATTATTAAAATGAATATAAAAATATATTGGGATCATAGTCGGGAGTGTCGGACATGTTAGTCACATTATTGGACGCGTGTTAAGTTTATTTAGAAATAAATATACGTAAAAGTTAATTATACCAAAAATATTAATTTAAATATCCTACGAGTGGAATAGTATGCAAGTGCCATAATGATGATATGCAGACTATTTCTAGTCCGAATGAGATGTCCCAAATGATAATGCATGAGTTCGCACCTGAACCAATACGGTTACGCGAATCTAAATACTCGTAAACTAAATTTACGATGAAATGAGTAATACACGTGAATAGTGAAATTTCTTCCGGAAATGAATAGTGTCAAGTGAATAGTAAAATTTCTGAACGCTTCTCAGAATATCAAATTGACCTTAAAAACGATGAATAGTAAAATGATGAATAGTAATAGTTGAATAGTAACTGATGAATAGTAGATTGTCGAAGTTTGGAAAATGACCGGAAATTACGAGTTGTGACAGTCTTCCCCTCTAACAGGAACTTCGTCCCGAAGTTCAGTTTGTGTTGATCTCTGGAGTGGTATTGGTGAAAAGGTTTGCATTGTTTGTTTACCATTTGGGTATGATGAGTGAACTATTCCTTGCTATGGTAGCATACATATATCTTGTGTGTTATAAACTAACTTTTTTTTGTAGGATCATTATCCATGTTTTCCTTCCTTGATACTCCATTTAGGGGAGAAATATTCAAGGGGGAGCATGAGTATGAGATTATTCCACTCCACAACTCTTAGTTGTGTTTTACACATGAAATGCTTTCATAACTTGTCTTGTGCGACAACTAACCTTTTTCTTATAGGTTCAAAATCCATGTTTCCCATCTTGGCACTCCTTTTAGGGGGAGTAACAAGCAAGGGGGAGCAAGTGCTTACTTCCACTTCGCTACTATTCTTTTTGTTTCGACAAAAAGGGGGAGAATTTATATAAACTTGTGCTTATCACCTCATCTTTGCAAAAACAAGTTTTTATATATCTTTGTAAAAACAAGTTTTTATAATAACTTTATAAGACTTAACACTAAAACTAGTGACTTACTTAAAAATAAAGTTTATGTTTTGTCATCAACAAAAAGGGGGAGATTGTTAATAAATATCGCCTAAGAACGTTATTTATATTTTACGATATTTGCTAAGTTTTGTTAACGACAAAGTTTCAACTTTAGCTATAAGTAAATCATCACTTTAAGTGTTTAAGTCTTGTTTAACTAAGGTTTACATTTCCTTTTAAACAAAACATTGTTTTTATTTCTTAAATTAGAAAGTGTCTTGTCACATCACATTTATTTCTTAAAATAGTAATGTCATATCACATTTAGGGCAAGCTTTGTCAATATACATTTATGGTAAGAAAGAGTGTTTGACTAACCATATGTTTTCTTGCAAGTCTTGTGTTTGATTGGGTATAATGAGATGTGACCTTGTATAATGAGATGTGACCTTGTTTGGTTTGGAAGATTTATTGGAAAACCAACTGCAGCCCTGGCGGAACCCTGGGGGTACATGGGCGGAACCCATCTGAGGGTT
The DNA here is from genome assembly GCA_030686995.1 of Artemisia argyi. NCBI lineage: Eukaryota > Viridiplantae > Streptophyta > Magnoliopsida > Asterales > Asteraceae > Artemisia > Artemisia argyi. The sequence continues at coordinate 140,344,338 of CM060691.1, read as the reverse complement.
CCGCCTGATCCGCCAGACCTGCAGAATGGTTTGCTATAAATACCAAACCATTTGTTAGTTTTGAGTCACCCTTTTAGGACAAATTTTCACATACTCTCTCAACTAACTCAGTAACATTTGACTTGTGTGATTCTCTTATGTAGCAAGGGACTTCACAAGAGTATTCAAGAAGTTACAAGCTTCAACTCTAAAGTTGCAAGTCTTGTTAGCTTGGTCATGTATAAGCTTTGGTAGTTTATACTTCATTTGTGTCATGTATGTAGAAGTGATTGGTTAGTATTTTAGGCCTCAAAATACGTAGTGTGTCAGGAGTTGTTGTACCCTTGGTAAGGAACTCGACATCTAGCTTAGTGTCGGTAAAAGTGTAAGCGACGATGGGAGTGGTTGTACCCGTGTAAAAGAACTCGACATCTAGCTTAGTGTCGGTAAAAGAGTAAGCGACGTTGTAAAGGTTTTCTCCGCCAGTGAAAGGAGCTTGTTGATTAGTGCTTATAACTCTCGAGTTGGAAACTCGGGGCGTGGATGTAGGGCAAGGAAAAAGAGTCCTTGTAGCCGAACCACGATAAACAATCGTCTTGTGGTTTGATCGTTTCTTTCTTTATCTTTGCTTATTACATGTTATCTTTTAGTTAGAATCGATAATCATATATAAAGCTTTTCAAAGAATTAAACAAGTAAAGTTGTGTTTATATCTTCAAACAAATGTAAAGCTTTTCAAAGAACTAAACAAGCAAAGTTAGGATCATCACAAGTAAAGCTTTTCAAAGTATGAAACAAGTAAAGTTAGAATTGTTATTCACATGAAAAGCTTTCAAAGAATCAAACATATAACGTTGTGTTTATATCTTTAAGCAAACATAAAGTTTTTAAAAGAATATTCAAGCTAAAAATGATTTAAAAAGCCGTAAACTATTCAACCCCCTTCTAGTTTTTCACAAAGTTTTTTACTTTAGTATAAAGTAATTTACTTTCAATACTCGTATTCTACTACTCAAAAATTAAATTACCTTATGTTTATGAATGGAGAGATTAATTTCTTACACCGTCAACCATGATTCTAGTTAAATATGATGATCACAACCTCTATAAAGGATTAAAAACATAGGCTAGCTTTGCTTATATTTTTTACTTTTATATCAAATGATTCAAGCCTACCATGTATTCTTACGAATAAATGAGTGTGTTGATTGGTGAAAAACTAAAAACATATTTCTTTTTTTAGAATCATTGCATTTATACATTATAATTTGTTTAACTACCCAAGAAATGAGAAAAATCACTTCCATGGTATGAACTCTAGTTAAGTACAATCAACTTATCATTTTCTGCAATTGTAGGATCCTTAGACTTTACGACAATGATTTGAGAGTTATGTGGAAACATGCATCGATGGTGAAACGGCAATTTATTGGCGCCTGATTTGTTTGCCTTTTTGATAAAAGAAAGACCTGATTATTGTCTATCGAGGCAGTAGTATTCTATGGATCACAAAATTCATCCCATTTAAGTGATGGTTTATGGGTCAATATAACTTGACATGGTGTTCACATTTTGACTCTTTACCCTACCATATTATTGTGGATATAAGAACTGTATCTGTTGTCAATAGTATACACGCCGTACATGGTTATTCAAAAAAGAAAAGGTGTTATCTATATTATGCTGGTCAACATGGTCTATGCAGGTGCCGAAGACTGGTCAAATAGACCTGACTCAATTTAGAGTCGACTCAAGTAAATGTACGCACCGCAAAATCTCCGTTCTCTTGGTCAAGTTTAGAAAACTATAGGTGGCAAAAAAAAACTTTTCACATTTTTTTTTTCTTTTTCATTTCTTATTTCACCCAATTAGAAAGAAAGAAAAAGAAACCAATTCAGAATCAACCCATTCATAGTCTGGGTGGGTATTGTCACCTCAAACATTATTAAATTTGTACCGGTAGAATCTATTTTCTTTCTTTGTTATGATCAGATTGTATATTGTAACAACTCTACAACTCAAGTAGAAAAAAAGATAGGGATTGATGAAACTTTAAAACTCAAAAAAGAACTTGGAAGATAAAAGCTTATATAACAAAGATATTAAATTAAAGTAAAACCCAGAGGTACAAGCGTATTATTAAACATTTATTGATATACACATACACATAATAAACCTTAATTTATTTTATGTTTTCTGTAAGTCAAAATTTGACTCCTTTTTTCATGTCATAGCTATTGCACTGGGATAGAAAAAAACAAATGTGGTGGTGTATGAACCACATCACCCTTCATTTTATAGCAATAGTCTCTATCAATTGCAAACTTGCACTGTAAACACTTTAAGATAAAGCTATCCTACAACCTCGAACCACACAACGTGCAGTCACCATCACTTTCAGTCCCTCGTAAAAATGAAAGAGGGTGTGCGTGACCTTTAAACGTAAAAATGCATCCAAACTTTACGTTATCATGTTCGTCATCACCTCTATCAAGATAGAAAGGGGTCCACGTTCTTGTCTCTTGAAGTATAAACTCAACACAAGGAAGATGAATGGAGTAGATACATTGATCACAATGATAGAATGCACCATTAGGATTAAACTCCTCTTCACAAACTTCACAAAAGTAATCACCGTTATAGTTTTCAACTGGGAAGTACCTTAGGGTCATGGAATGCTTGTCATACTTGTGCCTTATTGTATTAGGCCACAACAAAGCACACTTTGGATGTAGGTAAAACTTACAAATCTCACAACCATAAAAAAGTTGAGTCTTTGCATCAGACAAACACAAAGGACAAAACTTTTTGATACTTGGCTTAAGTTTACGAAGTAGATGATTTGGATGGGATTTATGTGTGATATATTCAGGAGTGACCCCGCAATAAACGTCCAATGTGTAGAAACTTTTAAAGTAATTGTGACGATCTCTGTAAATAAATCCATTACATGTTAACCCACAACAATAACAATCGAAAATACCCAAATTAAGATCAGGGACTGGTGGCAATAGTTTAAGGGTTTGTATAACATCATGGGGAACAGAGATAAAGGAACTGGTCATCTTAACTTCAGTAGGCAACCGAGTACACCAAACATGGAGAACAAAGTTGCATCCTTCATCAGAACCTGTACATTTGTAAAACGACATATTTGTGATTGGTCTTATGCACGCATTGCATAAAACTTCAACCATTTTCAAGGAATCATGATGGGATGATGTTGTTATTCTTGAAGAGGTAGGTGTTGTTGTAATATCATTATAGCATGGTATATCTACAAGAATTAATGGGTGTTGATGAAAAGGATGTGTTAAGTTGGTTTCGAAGGCTCTTGATCCACTTTCTCCATAAAACAATTGTTTTAAGACTTTAGTTTGGCTAGTTTGATCAGGGAATGGGAGATGGAGAAGATTAGGATGGTCAGAATCTTTGTAATTTTTTGATTGTTTGCTAGTACCTGCAGTACCATATAATAGATGTATAATCATCAAATTATTGATATATACTCATCCAATATATTACAAACTTATATATATGTAGTAGTTGTACGTACCTTCATTAAAGATGATGGATGCAAGGGATCCCTCTTTTGATGTAGTTGCACAATCTGTGTGTACATAATAACGACATTTCTCACACTTATAAATCCAAAGGTTCTCATCAAATCTCTTCTCACATACCTTACATCTTGGATCAAATTTAGCTTTTTGATCATTTCTTGGAAATGAATATGCAAGTGTGAGTGGGTGGGTATGAAAGTAAATGTCCTTTCTAAAATGTTGAATTAACAACTTTTTCCTCAGGAAAACACAATCACTATGGGCGAAAAACTGGAAACAAGTTGTACATTGATAAAAGTTCCCTTTATGTCTATTCCCACAAGCATCACAATTTGCCTTGATTTTTCTATAAATGGGCATTAATGGGTGTCCGTGGCTAGGGTGATAAATCACAAGGTTTTGTATATCTATTTTGGTACATCGCAAACCAATATCAACATTACATTGAGAACAACGATAATATAAGTATTGGTAGTAATGCCTATGTTTACAAACCTGACACAAACACCATTTATCTTTTAAAACATGACACAAGCTAAGAGTATGGCCATGATGTGATTGGTGCTCCAACGTCGTGGGAAGCTCTGCACATAATTTATGAAGTGAGTAGTCACATTGATCACAGGCATAGTAATACCTGTGATAGAAGTTAATTTCTTGACCACAACGTCCACATGGACATCGGAAGTTTTGTTTCATAATCAACTCCTTCTCATCGTCGTATACTACTCCGTTGTGTGGATATTCTGGATTTAGATCTATAAGTTTCAATGGATGTGCATGTGGTAACACTTCCATTTCAGTGAATTGATTTTGATTTGAGGATTTTTTTTTTTATATATATATTTTTTTTGATTGAAATGAAATAGTAGAATAGAAGAATGGCTATTAAAAATGATAAGGAAACTGAGGTATAAGGATATTATATAAGGAGATCTTTTAGCTAATATATTCCTTTCCCTTTCATTTATTAATCTAAAGAGTAAAAGGTACGCATGCATTTTGAATATAGATTGGGCGGTTGGCATGTTGATAAAGAAAAAGATATACCTTGATAAATAAGAATGCAATTCTTCTTTGAACATTCTTTTCTTCCTTATGTAGTTTAATTTCTCTTGTTCTTTATTTTGTGCTTCGAATGTTCAAGGCAAGTATATAGCAAGTTTTTACTTTAGCATCAATTAATTTACTTTATTCTATAACACTCATATTCCGCAGAAAGAGAAACAACACTGCAACAAATTAATATTCGCATGCGTGTACTTTTTCTATACGATTAAGTAAATAATTAACCTTGTGTTTACGATTGGAGAGACCGATTTCTTAAACCATGGACACTGTTTCGCAGTTATACTAAATATGAAAATCACAACCTCTACATAACTTGTGTTAAACTTCCTCTGTTTTCATGCATTAATACTCATAAGTTAGCTTCTCTAAATTTTCGTTTCTTTTATATTGACTGACTCGAGCATACCATTCTTATGAATAAACGAGTTTGTTGATTGGGCTAAAACTACGAACTATATTATTATTATTATAGAATTACATAGTACATTATTATTTGTTTTTAACTACCCAATAAATGGGAAAAATTCACTTCCCATTTCTTGGATCAAATTTAACTTTCACGAATTATTTTTTGAACGAAATGAAATAGAATAGAACAATGGCAAATAAAAAAGATGATGACCTAAATTTTGGTCTAAGGATATATGTAACAAAACTTTTGAAATCCTGCTTTTATGTGTATCCTATAACCAATTTACCCTTATATTTGGTAACAAATCTATTGACAATAAGGGGTCAAATGGTCATTTTTTTATGAGCAAAATACACACTTCAAAAGTTTTGTGTTCGAATAAGAAAAAAAGATGACTACATGGAACTAAAAAAAATGGTAAGTTAGATGCATTCTCACGTAATTAACCCTATTATATAAGGAAATCTTTCAGATGATATAATTTCATTCCCTTTCATTATTAATCCAAAGAGTAAAGATACACATATATTTCAAGTATAGATTGGGTAATTGGCATGTTCATAAAGAAAGAGATATACTTTGATAAACAAAAATGTAATTCTTTGTAGAACATTTTCTTTCTTTTCTTGTGTAACTTAATTTATCTCTTGCTCTTTATTTTGTGTTTCAAATTATAAAGGCACACATATAAGAAGTCTTTTAATTTAGCATAAAGTACTTTACTTTATTATTTAATACAATACTCTATTCTGCTACACAAAAGAGTAAATTACCTTATATTTATGATTGGAGGGCTTAATTTTTTTACACCCTCAACAACAAATCTAGTTAAATATGACGATAACTTGAGTTTAGTTTGCGTTTTTCATGTATTAAGACACATAAGCTAGCGTTGCTTTTTTTTTTTTTTTTTTTTTTTTTTTTTTCAATATTATAATCCCTTCTGATATGATAGCAGCATATAAAGAATAGTCCTTTCACATCTATTTTCACAACCCATTCAGGTGTAAACAATATACACGGGTACTCTTTATAAACTTCGTCTCATAAGTTAATCTGCCCCACTAATCTACAAAATGCAAAATCTCATGAAGAGTTTCATGAGATTTTGGTCTCAGGAAGTTGAATTTAACTATAGGTGCAAGATATTATTGACATACCTGTAGAATAAACATGTAAGTTGATTCCCAACACCTTTATCGTATTTTAGACCTGCTGCTGCTAGTCCAACCATTGCTACAACTGTCAATAATATCTTGTCAACGCCTTTATCGTATTCATATGTCCCATGCCTCATAATTCTATACATGATCACATTCAACTCATTTCAAATATGCAATTTTTCAAACACATTCCTTAAATCATAACAAAAGTTTCTGAAATATCTATAGAGTTTATAATGATGATGATTAAACAAATCGTTGTTGGTTCTCCAATCTCCTCACTTCCTAGTATCTCCTCCTCAATGTGTCCCGAACCAAAGGTTTTGTTCTATTTATTTTGTGCTTCGATTTGTGCAAATTGGTTATATCATAATTCATATGTCAATTGTGTCTATGCTTATTGGGTATTTTCAGATTGCAATTGGTTTCAAATACTAAGGCTCAGTTGTCGAACTAACGAGGCCGTAGGAATGGTAGTGGCATTGGCACCCGAAAGATGAACTTTAGGTGAGACGACAACTTTATGATCATGTCATGTTTACACAACATTTCTTGTAGTCACCTTTATATTTCTTATTATCTAGAAACTGGCCCGCTTAGATGTCTCAATAACATTATGTATTATTATCTTGTAGGATCAGTATTGAATGGATGTACAACTTATAACATAGTACTGTATAAAGTATAAACTAATATGATAAATATGGGGTTAATTACTTGAAAATGCATCATACTTGCCACTTTTTGTTATTTTATGTAGTGAACTATTTTTGTTCTTATTGTGTGTACTGAAATTACAAATTTCGATATTGTATGTATTTTATGACTATTTAGCCTTGTAAAATGACCATTTTATCCTTCGAAATTTGAAAAAAGTAAGGATAAAATGGTCACAAAATAAACACAATAATCGAACTTTGAAATTTCAGTACACACAATAAGAGAAAAAATAGTTCACTACATATATTAACAAAAAGTGACAAGTATGATACATTTTTAAGTAATTAACCCATAAATATATAATACTAGAGATCTCATAATACTATGCCAAAGCTATATACATCATCTTGGTTTCTTGTTTGAAGTTGGTTTACACAAAGTTTACAAAATATTGGAGATGTGTTAGAAATTGACATAGAACATTTACCTAGGAAGTGTTCTCATCGCGGTTTTTGTTTGTCGTAACATAATTGTTCACTTTAAACTCTAACTAATCGAAAAGAAGCTTAGAATATATAAGATGACATTTTACTGGTGCACAGTATAATAAGAGTGCACGGTGTAGGTGCCTTATGGCATTTTTTTTGCCGAATGGCACCGCCATTCTGCACCCCTACCACCGGCGCCATTCACTCGCCTTTTGTCCCTTCGTTGCTCCTCCGGCAGATGCTGCTGGTATTTTTTTGTTTTTGTTTTTTGTGAGTGAGCGAGTTATTTTTGGTCATGTGTTATGAGACCCACATGCACCAAAAATAGTTACCGGGTGTTATTGCTAGGAAAGGTGTTTTGTTATTTAGTACCTTAATGTCAGTTTTTAGAGTCGTTTACTTGTACATTCATGGATTTAAGTTATGTATAATGTGTCACAGTCATTTAACAATGTAGCTAGGAACCCAAAGGTGTTGGACATTGCCCCAATCAAATTAATGCAACCAACTTGATTAATTTAATGAAAATGTTAAATTATCCTCTTGATGAAACTATGTGTTTGATCATATTTAATGCAATAGTTAGATAATAATAGTGATTATAGAAGTGTTTGTGGACGTGGTGTCCTTGCCTATTTCAATGCATACACATTTTGACCCGTTACGGTCACATCATTTTACTATAGGCGAAGTTTTGATTTGTTTTAGTGTAAGAAGATACGGATTTTCTTAAACTTTTTTTGTTACGATAAAACATAACTTTGGTCCACCACTAATTAAATCAATAATCACATTTTACCTATTTTACACTTGGATTTGTACTTTCTTTTATAATGATTTTTGTTGGTAGGAATGACCAAGAACCCTGAATTTCTAGAGGAAGTCTTGTCCCAATTCAGAAAAGATGATGAGATTATAGTTGTAACTGCTACAAACATTGTTGCAAACTGGTAATGAATCTTTCGGTCACTTACTTTATATTTGTGATGAACAGGGATGCCAATTGGGCAAAAGATCACTCATGGCAATCTGGTATCTGGCTAGAGCTACCTATAGTGGGTATATCTGGAGTGTCAATTAATTTGAACATGGCAACATCAATATCAGGCTCATTAAAAATATTCTCTTCATCAACAATTATGTTTCCAACGTCAATGTTCTCAATAACATCGACATCACTCTCAGACCAATATGTTTCACTCACATTGTCGTCACCAAACTCTTCATCAGTCTCACAGAAGTCTATAGCTTTACCTTTTTGCATACGGTCGATAGGTGTATGTATTTCCACATCTTGATGACCAAACTCTTGTTCAGTTTCACATACCTCTACAGAACTACCTTTTTGGCTATGGTCAACACTAATCGGACTATCTTTTTGGCTATGGTCAACAGAAACAAGACTACTTTTCTGGCTATGCTTAACACTAACCGGACTATCTTTTTAAATATGATCAATACTAACAGGACTATCTTTTTGCATATGGAAAATACTACCAAAATGTAGTGAACTTGTTGATGCGTGGGATTGTGCTCTCGCAAAAGGTTTTACCTCTCAAGGGATCTTAAGAGGCTTGCAATCCCCACCAGGCAGTGTACCTGACCGATGTAGTATAGTGTAGTGGCAAGCACCGGGGGATTGATCGTTCTCTCGGGGAATAGTGTCGTTAGGATCAAAACTTAATTAAACTAGGTCTAGAGGTGAGGGATAATTCTTTTTGTATTTTTATAGTTTTTTAGAAAGCAAGTAAAAATCTAGGGATTTGGAAGAGTGGGCGGAATTAGTTGCTAGTCAACTAACCCAAATATCTACTAATGCAATGAAAATAAAATAACAAGAAAGTAAATGTGGAGAAAAACAATAATGAGAGAAACGTGTTTACTTAGATTTCACTACTCCCTAGCTATCTTTTACTAGTTAATTAGTTTGTTACAATTGCGTGGATGACGTGTTATATTCCTTAATACCATTCGTAGGGCCGTGTACGATCTTCCCTAACTCTATAAGCTTCTACCTCTTCCTATGTCGAGCCGACTACTAGCTCCTAACATGGCCTCCTTAGTAGTTACTCATGCATTAAATATAAACAATTAATCGTAGTACACATCCGATCATGTTTCTTAAGACGTTCAAGCATGTTACCAATTGGAAGTCTACCAGTTTTCTTAAGCCTAGCATCAAAATCATTCATCCATTACAATTAATAACAAACAACCAACCAATAATCAATAGCTAGGTTTCATTACATCTAAGCAAACACAAAGAAAACCTAGCCTAGCATGTTAAAGTAAAGACAAGTATAAGATAGAATCAAACAACACATAGACATATTGAATGATTATTGGAAGACTTATCTTTATTAGAACATGGATGATAAAAGGGTGAAAAACCCTGTAAATTTTGACCTAGGGTTTCCCCACAAGTTCTCCTAAAAGTCTCCTCTTAAAACATGAAATTTAGAAAACTATATATAGATTTTGTCGTCTGACGGCATCACGTGTTGAGTCTGATGCCGTCAACTCGCCGCCAAAGAAATCCTCGTATTTCCTATATCCAGATTTGACGCCGTCATCTGTTAATCTTCTCATGGCCGTCAAGAGCAAATTACACGTGACGGCCTTGGTGACGCCGTCACGTGTTAAATTCCAAAAACATTCTAGCGCGTCTCGTTATACTTTTTATCCACCTCTTTGGCATAACGTGACGCCCTCACATGTAATATGTGACGCCGTCAAGCACTGTTTCCAGCTTGATTTCAAGACTTTGCCGTTTTCTTCACTTCTCGCTACAAAAACGTCCAAAATGCTTCGTTTTTCAAATTTCTTCTCCAAAGTACGTAAAATGACAAAAGGAACAATTTAGGGTAATATTTGATCAAATAATCTCGACTTTGGGCTTAAATGACCCTCTAAAAGCGGTACACTTTTCGTTTCATCACTTGTCACCATTTTCAATTCTGTGTAGTGATCTTTTTTTTTTCTAAAAATGTAACAAACTTTCTAAATCCGTCTATTTTGTGCACTCGTTGGTTGCCCAACTTGCCAGTGCCACGTTGTGACAACCGGCAATTTAGGGAGCCATTTTGAAAACCCGCATTACGTTAAAGTTCGTTTATAAATTTTTATTTGAAATTTTATTCGTAACGAACTTTTAAGACCTATTTTACGGTTGTTTATATTTAATATCGTTATGGGATTTGAGATTTATTTAATGATTTGATATGGAGATATACATGGTGATTTATTTTTGAATTCTCACTTGGTACTACGTTGACTCCGGCACTAGGATTACCTAACAGAAATGTTATGACTTGATTTTACGAGTTCGACAATATTTAATTATTTACGGAATGTTTCGCGTGATATTAGACGTTTTAAAATGAGTTCGGGTTTCGGACCGTGTGTTTTACACTCACTTTTATTACCCACTCATATTATTATTATTATTATTATTATTATTATTATTATTATTATTATTATTATTATTATTATTATTATTATTATTATTATTATTATTATTATTATTATTATTAAAAAGAAAAAGAATTTTTTTAGAGTAAATTACATAAAACCGTCCTTGTGGTTATATTACCACACACACACAAAACATAACACATCACCCTCACCAAAACACTCTCTCTCTCTCCCATTTTCTTAACCCTAGCCGCCGAACACACAAACCGGCCACCACCATCATTTCGCCGCCCTCACAACAAAACCACCACCACCATCTTGTTCCTTATCTTTTTCCCTTTCATTTGGTGTATAATACCCGCCATATAACCCACCCTAACATCTCGAAATCTTATCAAATCCGACCCAAACTTTATTGTTTTCACTAGATCCATACATTTGGAGATACAAGAAGGTGAGTATGCTCGATTTTGGCATTTGGGTACCTCGATTTGGTGTTAAATCCGTGGATACATGGAGTATTTTCATGGGAATCGAATTAATATGTTATGAAATAATGTTTTTGATGATAAAAATGGGTTTGGTATCCGGGTCTTGGTGTTTCTTCGATGGGTCGAGTGAACCGTGAGTCTAGGACTCACGGCTTGATGTGGGTTCGAGCATTTTGGCTCGTTATTGATCTTGTGTGGCCTTGGATTCATGTTTTTCATGATTATTTGCTTGGAGTTTGGTTTGACTCGATTGAGTCTTGATTTTATTTGGTCGATTATGGTTGTTGATGCCGCGACCCAAGTGGGTCGACTTGGGCAGCTTTGGGTGGCTCTTTGGAGCTTATTTTTGGAGACCTATTGGTCTTGGTTCGAGTCTTTGTGACTCGTGGTGTGAGCCGAGACTCAAGTGAGTCGAAGGGCTCGGGTTTTGCTTGGTAAACCAACCCGAAATTTGACCTTGTTGATATTTTATTACTTGTTATTGTTGTGGTACTTTGGTTCCGGCCGACTGCTTTGTTGAGTCGAGATCATTTTTGGTCTCGACAAGGGATTTATTGTAATATTGAGAAGTTGTTGACGAATGGTAAAGTGGGGATCGATTGTGAGACGGTCACTTAGATTGACGGAGATAGGTTAGTCGGGTGCCGTAGTCGGACCCTATTGTTGTAGCACGTGTATTGGGATTGATTTGGACGGAGTTGGATTGATTATTTATGACTTGCTTCTGTTATTTTGGACTTGGACAATGAGCCGAGAGTAATGACTCGGACATGTGACCATTTCGTATGACTCGATAATTATTCACAATTTAAAACGCAAATAATAAAACTCGTAATAATATTATTGGTAATATAAACGTTTATATAAATATATAGACGTGAATAACGTATAAATAAATATATAAATGCGTATATTAATAATAACAAAAATCACGAGTTGTATTATGTAACACCCCCAAAATACCGCAGCGGAAGACTGTGTCATAGGGGTGCTACTTCATAATACAAAGTACAAGTTATAGAAAACGAACTCTAAATGAGACGTTTTGAAAAGTTACCATTCGATTAATGAATTCAAAGTTACAAACATGAGATTCCAAAGTATGATACATAAATGTATACAAATGTTTTGAATGGTAAATGATAAAAGCGTAAGTCTTCAGAATATGCAGCTTGACTCTAAGTTCCACGCACTAGTTATCGCCTTACTAACCTGAGATAAACATGCTAAAGTGTCAACACAATGGTTGGTGAGTTCATAGAGTTTGTCTTAAAACAGTTAAAAAGCCTTAAAGAATGTTCACACAGCAAAGGCATTGAGAATCCACTCAGTTGCAAATCCCGCCATAAGAGACTTGCAACCTGTGTGTTCACAACCCACTGCTAAAGATAGTTTATACAATGCACCAGATTATATTCACCCAAGGTCAAGAATAGACACAAGGGCGGGGGCCTCTCCCCAAATAGTACTACGACATCCAAGGTCAAGTATAGACACAAGGGTAGGGGGCATCTTCCCATGAGTACTACCAATACCTCTCCGACAGAATAGAGTATTATGTATGCACGTAAATACGAATCTTGTATTTAAATTAAGCAAGTATAGTGTAACAAGCATGTATAACGCAATCAAGTATAATACAATCAAGTATAATGCAATCAAGTATAACACAATCAAGTATAAAGCAATCAAGTATAAATGTTTTGAGTATTTGTACAAGTAAGCAAGTAGTTGAGCATGTATCCCCCCCAAGAGTTAAAACAAGTATGAAAAGAGTAGGGGCTATGACTCACCTTAAGCTTATGTAATGAGAAATGAAAGTGGTAGTCGAATCGCGAAAGTCTCTAAGAGCAGCCTATAATAGAACGTTGCGACTTAGGTTTGGAGTAACGTCTAAGAATACGAAGAATTGCCTATATATGTCTTGCATAATGTTCATGATGTAGTACATAGTATATAGTGTAAGTCTTTGAATATAAATGGTTTATGAAACATGTATAGGTTGTAAATCTCTTACTACCGTTCGGGCCGACATAATTCAGAAGTCATGGAGTAAACGTTCGAGGAGCCAGGACACTTTAACTCGTAAATCCACAACTCGTCTCGACGGCTTACTCAATGAACTCCTCACATGAGGCTCCCTACTATTGTAGTATTTGATAACATATATATATATATATATATATATATATATATATATATATATATATATATATATATATATATATATATATATATATATATATATATATATATATATATATATATATATATATATAAGCTTTTTGATCTTTAAAAGTTATATGGTATTTTAGCCGTGGCTTTGCCGTGACTTTGGTCATGTTACCATGGTCTTGAGACTCAACCTTGGCTTTATCCATGGTTGTGGTCTTGGCTTTATGTCATTAGACCTCTTGGTCTCATCTAATTATAACAATTATATAGTTACTTTGGTCTAAAAATGGGCTGTTAAGAATTTGAAGAAAATTATCACTCAGAAAGCATTTTCAGGTCTCGAGCTTCTTTGTTCCTGAACGAAAACGTCGTTCCGGACAACTTTCGTGTTTTAACTTTTTGATGAATCGGACTAGAAGTGGGACTTTCAAAATCATAATTTGATCAGAATGCTATTTAGGCAGTTTCGGCGTTTTGGTGTCGCTAACTTCTTATGGCCGTATCTTTTGACTCGTGTACTCGTTTTGGGTGATTCAAATTGCTATGTTTTCCTTTTGAAGTCCTTTATAACAGTAAGTAAGTGTCAAGTATCATAGTTATACTATTTTGGTCGTGGTTCTCCATAAAAATCACTAGTTTGCTTGTTTACTTGTCATAAGTTAACATATGTATACCAATACTTGTTTTATCCATTTTTAAACATCATGAACACAATACAAAGACCATATATAGCATGAAAGAAACATAATAAGCATGAAATGATATTGAGCAAGAAAGTGTATAAGGGTTTGCTTACAACTTTTGGCTTTCTAAAGAAAGGAAGTCAAGTATAGAACTAGGACACTAAACCTAAGCTTGTAAACCCTTCACCATAACTCTTGTAACCCTTGCTAGCCTTGATCTAACCCTTGTGAAAACCATTTAACTTCAGCCCTAGTAACCTTGTGTAGCTCCTAATTCAACCATGGAATCACCAAACAAACTTAAGAACTAGGTAGAGAATACTAAGACATTGAACTTTGTAGTGTAACTTGTATATTGAAGATCAAAGGATCATGGTGCTAGGTACATATGTTGTGGCGTTTTTGTTGATGAGAAAGGAAGAAGAATGAGCTTGCATTTATACTATGAATGAGGAGGTTAGGAAGCTTGCTAGGAAAGTGCTATAACTTGGTGACAAAGTTGTAATTAAGTAAGATCTAATGGCTAAAGTCAAGATTTAACCACACATGGTGACTCCCCCCCCCTCCTAAGTCGGTTTTCCAAGGATAAAGGTGACTAGATGAGTAGTCATGGTCTTTGGATGATAATATCCTAAGTATGTAGCTAGTTTTGACTCCGTAAATCGCTAACCGTAAGTTTTTAAGTCACGAAACGTAAAACCGGGTATCCTAAAAATATGAAACTTATAAATATGGTAGAACTTATCAATATACTCCATAATAAAATATAAAATGAGTGGTAGGATCTATCGGGTGCTAAAACCCTGCTAAAAACTGGAAACACGGGTCTAAAACGCGTAATTCGCGTAAAACGCTGAACTGAAAAACGTAAAATTCCAAAACTTTTGGAATTGTCATAAAATGATAGAAAATCATATTTCTATTGTTTATAATGTTTTATGGATATATCGGGATGCTGGAAGGACGTTTAAACCTAAAAGTAAATCTCGGACACGGCTTTGTGATTTTTGCAGAAATGATCCGACGAGTGTCAAACTCTCGGATTATCATTAAAATAGTTTAACTTACGAGAATATGAAATAAAAATTTCTGAGATGAATAGTGAAAAGTGAATAGTAAAAAGTGAATAGTAAAAAGTGAATAGTGAAATTTTCGGGAATAAAAGTTAACCTGAAATTGCGTATTGTTACATATTATAATAATAACGCGACTAAATATATTATGCTACGAGAGTAGTGTAATATTATTGGAAGCGCTATTATGAATAAATAGTATAAATAACGAGGAATTCTCGATGTTAACTAAATAATAAATGAGATTATATCTTTTACATATAACGAGGAAAACTATCGAGTTATACGGAGTCGTGGTCACTTGAGTCCAAGTGGGTTATTGTTTGTGACTTTTGTGTTGTCACGGATATATGACGATTAATATAAACACTTTCTAAAACTAAATAACGTATTTAATCGACAGGTTAAACCGAGTTATTTGGCTATACGAAATGAGTATATTAATGGGCATCGTATCCTACGACGCCCATAGGTTGTGGTATATGTATTAGGATAATAAATCACTAAATATATATATCGTGAAATCTGGCCAATTTGACGATGTATATAAGGAATTTATTAGACTACGATATGTACCATATAGTATTTTTGTGCTATGTGCTTTAGGTTGGGTGTAATCTTGGAACGGTATGTTACGTAAATAAATATGGGGATTATCAAATCGACGGATTTGATAAACTTCGATGATTTATTTAAATAATATATTGGGCTAATATTAGATCTATAGTTTGTTTTATTTTTCTTTTGTGAGACTTTTTGGTTTGTTTGTGTCGACCCACCACCCGTATGGATACCAAACGTA
Source organism: Artemisia argyi (assembly GCA_030686995.1). Classification (NCBI taxonomy): domain Eukaryota; kingdom Viridiplantae; phylum Streptophyta; class Magnoliopsida; order Asterales; family Asteraceae; genus Artemisia; species Artemisia argyi. Next base: position 140,328,364 of record CM060691.1, on the reverse strand, counting down.
AAACTCCAAACTAATACGAGAAATGGATTTTCGGAAAAGTAAAATGGAATACGTTCGGGTTTGGGAATATTCGATTTCGAGGAAATGATTTATGAACGAGTTGATATTGTTAGGTCGTGTCGAGTCCGTAGTTTTCGTCTTGTGAGTTACTATACGTCTTACTTCTACCAAGTTCTTATTGCTGATTTCTGGACTTGAGGTGAGTCATAGCCCCACTTTTTAATCTTGAACTATGTTTTCAATACTTGGGGTGAGAAACGTGCAAATTATTTTATGTGGACTATTATCGCTTTTATACTCTTTCTAAAACTTGCTATGCGTATGGACTAGGATGTGTTGTCAACTTTAGTCACATAGTTTCGTGTGTACTATTCAAGGTTGGCTTATTTGGATATTGGTGGATTGTCAACTTTAGTCACATAGTTTCGTGTGTACTATTCAAGGTTAGCTTATTTAGATACTATAGTGTGCACCTATAGGTTATTAATACTTCAGAGGTTATCCGAGTATTTATGATATTGCGGGGGTTACCCGAATATTTATGTTAGAGCGGAGGGTATCCGTGTATTATGTTGGAGCGGAGGGTATCCGCAGGCTTTTAGCGAATCCTTAGTCTAGCTAGAAAGCGTTTTGCGTATATGTCCACTATATTGATTATGAATTTAAACCTATGATCTCACCAGCGAAAGCTGACTTTTAGCACGTTTTCTCAGGTAATTAAGTGACGATTTTGGATGCATGGATTGGAAGGCTCGGCTAAGGCACCTGGTTTATGGATCTATTTTTCTAAACTCTGATATTTAATTGTGGACCTACGTTTGTTTCTTTTGGGCCTGACTCTGAATGATGTTGGGATAAATGTAAACTTTAAAACCCCGTTTTGGTTGTGTTTTTCTTATGTTTACTTTATCTCGTTCTGTTATGTCTTGTGTTGGATACCAATCCCCGTAACGCCCCGAAAGCTTGTTGAGTCTTCCGCTGTACCAAATTTTGGGGGTGTTACAGATTGGTATCAGAGCTAAGGTTATAGAGAACTAGGTAAATAAACACCTAAACTATAACCGAATTTTTATAGAAAACGATCCTTGACCATTGCCCGCCAGCCCGCCAATCCGAAGCGTCTTCGATTATTTTGAGGTATTATGAGATATTTGAGATGACTTGAGATTATGGGATATATTGATTTAGTGATAAGTTGGCGTTTCGAGGAATTATATGGTCTAATTGTTTTATAAATGTTTTAGTAATGCGGTATTTGAAATTCTTTATTGAGATTATATGATTGAAATTATATGATGATTTTTGATACGGTATTTTGAGTTTCGCGGTTTAGTTGTTTTTAAACACTTACACCTACCTTACGCCGTTCTCACAAACCATGACCTCCTATTCGTACGATGTTATTGAGGATGTTTATGCTGGCACGCGTCGCCCAGCACCGATCACTATGGCCCCTGATGACCTATACACGAGATGGTCATGCGTTCAGCCACTACTACTTCGTCTTCCCATGGTTACCCTAAGTCACCGACTTTATCGCCTCGTGGTTCACCTGCTCGGAGACGACGATTGATGGAGTTCCCCTTCGACGAGGAGTACGAGGGTGAGCAAGAGGATGATGACCCTCAATATGAGGAAGAGAATGATGACCCTCAGGATGAGGAGGAGGATGATCCTCAGGAGGAGGAGATACCTGATGATGGTGGTTCGCCAGCACATTCATCTCATTCTGCGGAGCCCGATTCCTCGATACATCCGTTAGAGCCGGTTTCATTTGATCACCCGTTTTTGTTTGATTCACCACCTGGTAGTCCCATGGCGTCGGACGCGCCATCTGAGATATCTGCTGAGTTTGCAGATTTGGGTGAGACTGTTAGGATTTGGACTCGGCTTACTACGCAGGGTGAGAGGATCTCGCAGATGGCTGATCGACTTGAGATGGTTATTGCTGAGTTTGTTGTTGAGTAAAGAGTTGATTTGACTACTATTGTGGCAGGACGACTACGGTTAGGAGAGGTTTGATGGAGATGCATGAGCAGATAGAGATTCTGCAAAGAGGTTTCCTCACGGCTCGCGAGGCAGATCGCAAGTTGTGGCAGAGGAACACGGAATTGGAGAATGATGCGTGGGAATCGCACCTTGCTTTACCTCTCGAGGGATCTCGAGAAGCTTACAACCCCCACCAGACAGTGTACCTGATCGTTGTAGTATAGTATAGTGACAAGTACCGGGGGATTGATCGTTCAGCTTAGGAATAGTGTCGCTAGGATTAGAAAGCCTAATTAATAGTTCTAGAGATGAAAGATGATTATTTTTGTATTTTTTATATTTTATGAAAGCATGTAAAATCTCGGGTTTTGAAGGAGTGGGCGGAATTAGTTGCTATTCAACTAACCCAAAACTATTATATAATTAAAATAAAATAATGAAAATGAAATTAAACTAAATTATACTAAGGTTGTGAGCAGTGGTTGGAGAAATTGTGTTTACTTAGACTTCATTACTCCCTAGATATCTTTTACATGTTAATTACTTGTTACACTTGTATGAATGACGGATTGTATTCCTTAATACCATTCGTGGGGTGGCATACATAACTCCCCAACTCTATGAGCTCTTATCTCCTCCTACACCATGACCCAGCACAACTATAGGGATTGTAAACAGTGGCTCATGCATTAAATACAACCAATAAAGACCTAGTACGCCTCGGTTCATGTTTCTTAAGACGTTCAAGCATGTTACCATTTGGAGATCTGCCAATTTTCTTAAGCCTAACATATAAATCATTCATTCAAAACAAGAATAGACAAGTAATCAACACATAATCAACATCTAGGTTTCATTAGATCTAAGCAAACACAAAAGAGATCTAGCCTAGCATAATGGAATTGAGACAAGAACAAGATATAAACAACCAACACATAGACATATTGATTGAATTGAAAGTACACTTATCCCAATTACAATGCAAGGTCTCAAGGGTTTGGAACCCTTGAAAAACCTGTAAAAGAGGCACCAAAATCGTCTTTAGGGTTTCACCAAAACTTCTCCTTCTTTTAATGAAAAAACTAGAAAACTATATATAGGAAAAACAGGCTGACAGCGTCAAGAGTTACTTGTGACGCCGTCACCTCGCCGCCATATACTTCCTCGAACGGCCTTGATCCACTTATGACGGCCTATGTGACGCCGTCACCACCCACGGTATTTTATTCTTGCCACTTTGACGCCGTCATGAAGCCTTCTGACGCCGTCACCACCTACGGTGTTGAATTCCTCATGTCTGACGCCGTCAAGATGGTGGTCTTGACGCCGTCACCTTGTATCTTCAGCATGGAAATTTGGTACTTTGCCATTTTCTTCACTTTTATGCTCCAAAAACGTCCAAAATGGCTTCTTTTCCAGAATTCACTCTCCAAACACCTAAAATCACAAAAGGAACGATTTAGGGCAATATTTGATCAAATAAAGTCGGATTCGGGCTTAAATGACCCCCTAAAAACGGATCATTTTTCGCCTCATCATATACCCTTACACTTGAGATTTGCTTGTCCTCAAGCAAATGAGCTTTTATTCTACTCAAAAGACAAGTTAGGGGTCATTTAACACTAATATAAAAGTAATTACAACAAATAATCGTTCCACTAAAGACCAATAGACAAGCACGGAGGTCATACACAAGCACCTCATAAATAGTGTTTAGATACTCACATCTCTCGGGTGTAATAAAGTAATATAACATTATGGAAATGGAAGATATCTCTCACTACCTGTCATAGCAAAATAGATTACCATAGGCTTGGGAAAGGATCAAACCTCCACCACATGGTGTAAGCACCTAGGATAAACTATCAAAGAGGTCTTTTTAAAGGGTTGTAACGTTAGGTGTAGGGATATGAATTACACGGTTTTGTTGGATAAAGGAAGTTTTACTGGTGGCGAGTTAACAATCTCGGTTAATTACATGTACAAGATGGCGTTGCTAAGCCAAGACTAGACTCGACTTAAGCTAATAAATGAAAAATAACAAAAACATAAAATGAACATAGAATGAAAACGGGATGGTAGTCCGTATGTTTTTTCTCTTTTTCTTTTCTATTTTTTTTTTCTTTTCCTTAATTTTTCGATTTTTTTTTTTTTTTTTTTTTTTTTTTTTTTTGCATACACTCTTACCCTACCATCCAAAATAATACATCATAGGGGTTTGAGCATTCCCCTTACACTTGAATCTTTACATACTTTACAATTAACTAATCTAATGACTCGAATTAAGAAAATCAAAACACTTGGAGCACTTTTAAGATTAACGTACATATGGGGGTAATAAGTGATGTTCTTCCCCATTACTCCATAAAATAAGTACTTACCCATGAGTCCCAATCGTCCCAAAACAATATGTACAAGGATATGACTCGACTTAGCAACCATGTAATCAATTAGAAAGTTAACTTAGGGTTTAACAAATAACAATAATGCACTAAAAATGAGCGCATACACGGAAGGCTAAGGCGATTTGGGTGTACATTTAAGTGGGGTGTAACAAATTCTTCCTTTAAGTAAAATGCTTAAAGTTAGAAACGAAAAGATAGGCTCGGAGGGGTGTACTAGGGGTATCGTGTACTAAAAATGAGTACAACGCTAAGGGTGTGAGAAAAATTAGTTAACTTAACTAGCCAAGTAATATGACTTAAATGGTCAAGTAATTATGATACGAGTTTAACACAAGGGTGATCCTAATGCCTCTTATCATGTAGTAAATCCTACTACACGAATGTAGTCTCACTAGCGGTCTCGGGATGCATCACTAACGCAAGTTCTAGAATCTAAATGCTACCGGTACACTCAAAAGCACCAATAATGAATGCTTTTCCTATCAAATCTAAAGGCGAACCTCACATTTTTGGGTGGAAAATTTTTCTGAATATACGGTTATCTGCTAGTCATACAACCTCCTATCCATGAGACGCTTGCTATGGCTAAAGTTTCACTCCTAAATGTTGTAGAAAATTTTAAATTTGGCGCTAAAATTACACTAACAAGTATTTCTCGTAGTTTTATTACACATCTACCATCAAACAAAACAAACTCAAGCGAAAGTGCATATGTAAGGTATCATCTTTTTACCCTCCCCTTACACTTAAGATGAACATTGTCCCCAATGTTCAAGTAAAGAATGTAAAAGTGAAAAAGTAAAGAGAATGAAATCAAATACTCCCCTGATTCGCTCGGTATGAATTATAGGTTGGCCAGGTTAAATCTTCCTCCAAGAAAACGAACAATCAAAGCTTCCCTTCCAGAATATAAATCATCTTCTTGTCACAAATAACCTGTAAATCCTGACAACAATAGACAAGGCAACCTCGCGTAAAATCGGCGGCATCCTATATAAGTTACTAAATCCTAGAAAACAAAGTAAGATATAATGCTTGTGGAATGAAGTTTGCAGATTTCCTGGAGATTATAAAACTTAATAATTCACAAAAACCATAAGACTCCGTTAGAAAAACAAAACCGGTAAAATTTCCAGATTTTAACTCCTGACGCCGTCAAGAGCAATACCCTGACGCCGTCAGAATGGACCTGCAGAAATTCTTATGTTAAGTTTCCCGAAAATTTCTGGAAAAACTTTGTCCTACTTCCTGAAAAATCCTGCAAAACTTCATTATGACTCAATACAAGCATTTGACTCTAACAAATACGAATATACATGTTCATTAAATATTCTGGAGAATCATGATCGGTTTGTTTCTTAAAAACATATTTGGGGTTTCCCCTTACACTTATCTTTTGCAAAAATACCTTTAGGTTGAAGTTAAGACTAGGCCAAACAACATAATAAAGTATTTCCACATTTTAGTAGAGAAACATGATCAACCAACAATAAAAATAAAACATGCATACGGAAGTAAATAACAATCAAACAAAACATGGGTTGCCTCCCAAGAAGCGCTTTTCTTTATTTACGAGTCTTGTAGCTAGACTCAAAGTCATGGGGTACTACGTAATCTCATCATTGGTTCCACTCTCCAGGTCATCTTCTAAACTAGTATCGCTTTCAAAGTGTAAGTACTTCGGATCTTCGAATTCGAAAACATCCCGTCGATACTTAGAGCCAAGCTTACTAACATCCTTAAAGAACCCACAAGATAAATCAGAAATATTTCTACACCCTCTCCTAGCATCCTCATCACACAAGATAAGTTGGGAGCTCATCATATCAAGCCCGTCACAATCTATTCCCTTAAGGTCTTTTCTCTTGTATGGCGTTTGGTATGAAATCCTCCTAATCCCATCAGTGAAGGTCATGATTCCGTTCAAGTCATCAACTATCAACTTAGTGATTTCACAAAAGGGTGCTCCAAAGACGACTTGCGATAGCCTAGGGTCAACAAAGTCCTCTATGTTGTCCACAATCGTGAACTCCATAGGGAATGCCATATTTCCTACAAACACCTGGATTTCATGATCCTTGCCAACCACTTTCTCTCCTTTGTAAATCATCCCCCATCTGCAGATATTGTTATAGTGAAACAATGACATAAAATTCTTTGGTAGGAATACATTAATGTATATGTTATCGAAGTACTTATGACCGATCATGCAGGGGATTTTGAGATTATCTGGATCACGTCGTCTTATCTTCTCCAACTCTCCATCCTTTGACCCATATAGATTCCCCTCAAGAGATGGACGATACTCGTACACCTCCTCACTATTCCTACGAAAGATTACTTTCCTAACACCATTGGTGAGTACTATACTACCATCTTTCTCATCAAGGATTGCTCCTGATTCATTGATAAATGGTATCCCAAGGACAAGGTAGGTTAATGTTTGATTGGTGAAAGGGTCCACGTCGTCAACCACGGTGAGGTCAGCACTGTAAACAAGCCTTTCAATCCTAATTGATAAATTTTCTATTACTCTCTTGCTCGCAACGTGCTCTGGGAAGGTTTTGTGGTATAGGGGGAGGGGGATTATGTTGACTGGGAAGCTAGGATCTATATGACTATCGGTTAAGAGCTTTTCCTTAATGGTACAGGGGATCTTGAAAACCTTAGGGTTACTTTCCTTAGTCTGATTGCTACCCATACTAACAACATCCTCCATTTTTCTCTCGGATTTTTCTATAATAGATTCACCCAAAATGGTTGGATCTTTCTCATGCTCTTCTGATTTCTCGTTCCTTTCATCCGGTTTGTCGGATTTCTGCGCGATGCACTGCTCGGGTGAGTTGGTAGGTTTCCTTGCCGAAGCATGGTCAACCTTTGAGGTCTCATCCTTCGCTGTCTGACTGAATTTGTCAGTTTGTTGTTGGGCTGGGTTGGATGCTGCAGCAGATATTGTGGTGATGGTGTTTACGAAGTGGATTGGTCCAGGGGGGTTGACAGGTCCTTTTCCGTTAGGAGATAGATGTTTGAATAACTTGCTAGGACTTTTTATTTTTACAGGGGAGACTGGTGGACTCATGACGGTAGCAGACTTAACCTCATCAACGTGAATGGGCTTATTATCAATGTGTTCTTTGATAGCGGTCAACAGATTACAAATCTTGTTGTTCACGTCAGCCTGCTGTTGTTTGAATTTCGTCTCGAGTGTAGTGAGCTGTAGTTCTTGAGATAGAATGAATTTTTTTAAATCATCTTCACAGCTTTGCCTGGGGGTACCTTGCGACGGAAAATGTTCAGACCAAGTGAGTGGAGAGGAGTCGTTGAAGGATACACTTCGTGTTCGGTACCCTCTAAAATTAGGTTTATCCTTCCATGCCTCATAGGCTTTGGCAGAAGTTTGAGGACCCTGACCTACGTGCGATGATGTGAATTCGTTATAAGCACGTTTTGGAAGTTCCATGCAGTTATGGGTCTCATGAGGACCATTGCATAGTTTGCATGTAGAAGCGGTTCTGCTTACTTGGCTTGAAGGTTTATGGGCTTCGTAGGATTTCATGAGAGACTTGACTCGACCTTCAAGTTCCATGATCCTACGGTCGGGAGTGCTAGAATTGTTCGAAGGCAAAGATATTGCCTTGACCGTTTTGTTCAAATCACGGGGATCATTCCAACTTTCGTTGTCATAGAGAGCAAGATCTTCTATGAGTTCCCATGATTGTTCCGCACTAAGATCACGTAGCTTACCACCGGCCGATTGGTCAATGGTTCTCCTCGTGGAGATGTCGATATGGTCATAGAAAATTTGGACTTGGAGCCAAAGATCTATGCCATGATGAGGGACTTTTTGGAGTAAGTCCTTGAAACGAGTCCATGCTTCATAAAGAGATTCATTTTGACGTTGTTGGAACATCAAGATGTCATTCCTAAGTTTAGTAGTTCTCCCCGGTGGGAAAAATTGAGCAAGGAAACGAGTGGTGAGATCATCCCATGTGGTGATGGATCCCGCGGGTAAACGTTTAAGCCATTGACTAGCTTGATCCCGTAGAGAGAATTGGAATAGGCGTAAACGGGTAGTCTCTCTAGTTTCAACACCTAGGTCTATGGAATCTACGATTTTGAGGAAGTCCTTAAGGTGTTGGTTTGGGTCTTCGGAACGAAGTCCATGGAATGCACATCCGCTTTGCACCAACCGGATGGTGTCGGATCGCAAGGGGGTCACATTGGCTCCGGTGAGCTCAATGGTGTTTTGGTAGCCTTGGTGGCTAGGTCGGGAATACTCTCCTAAGGTTCGGGGCCTAAGGGGTTCTAATGGTGGGTTTTGTTGTGGTGGAATGATGGGTTCAAAGATGTTACCACCTTCCATGATGTCGGATGGTAAAGAGTTACGAACAAAGGCACGAAGAAATAAGATAGACTAAAGAAGACCTAAAAATAAAAATAAAAATCTTACTAGAAAGGAATCTAGCAAGTAGACCTAATAAAAAGAAATTCTAACCTAGACAATAACTATTCCCCGGCTGCGGCGCCAAAAACTTGATGGCGCCGCACTCTTTTGCGAAAGCTAAGGAATAAATGTAAAGATAGACAATCCCCGGCAGCGGCGCCAAAAACTTGATGCGTGGGAATCGCACCTTGCTTTACCTCTCGAGGGATCTCGAGAAGCTTACAACCCCCACCAGGCAGTGTACCTGATCGTTGTAGTATAGTATAGTGACAAGTACCGGGGGATTGATCGTTCAGCTTAGGAATAGTGTCGCTAGGATTAGAAAGCCTAATTAATAGTTCTAGAGATGAAAGATGATTATTTTTGTATTTTTTATATTTTATGAAAGCATGTAAAATCTCGGGTTTTGAAGGAGTGGGCGGAATTAGTTGCTATTCAACTAACCCAAAACTATTATATAATTAAAATAAAATAATGAAAATGAAATTAAACTAAATTATACTAAGGTTGTGAGCAGTGGTTGGAGAAATTGTGTTTACTTAGACTTCATTACTCCCTAGATATCTTTTACATGTTAATTACTTGTTACACTTGTATGAATGACGGATTGTATTCCTTAATACCATTCGTGGGGTGGCATACATAACTCCCCAACTCTATGAGCTCTTATCTCCTCCTACACCATGACCCAGCACAACTATAGGGATTGTAAACAGTGGCTCATGCATTAAATACAACCAATAAAGACCTAGTACGCCTCGGTTCATGTTTCTTAAGACGTTCAAGCATGTTACCATTTGGAGATCTGCCAGTTTTCTTAAGCCTAACATATAAATCATTCATTCAAAACAAGAATAGACAAGTAATCAACACATAATCAACATCTAGGTTTCATTAGATCTAAGCAAACACAAAAGAGATCTAGCCTAGCATAATGGAATTGAGACAAGAACAAGATATAAACAACCAACACATAGACATATTGATTGAATTGAAAGTACACTTATCTCAATTACAATGCAAGGTCTCAAGGGTTTGGAACCCTTGAAAAACCTGTAAAAGAGGCACCAAAATCGTCTTTAGAGTTTCACCAAAACTTCTCCTTCTTTTAATGAAAAAACTAGAAAACTATATATAGGAAAAACAGGCTGACGACGTCAAGAGTTACTTGTGACGCCGTCACCTCGCCGCCATATACTTCCTCGGACGGCCTTGATCCACTTATGACGGCCTATGTGACGCCGTCACCACCCATGGTATTTTATTCTTGCCACTTTGACGCCGTCATGAAGCCTTCTGACGCCGTCACCACCTACGGTGTTTAATTCCTCATGTCTGACGCCGTCAAGATAGTGGTCTTGACGCCGTCACCTTGTATCTTCAGCATGGAAATTTGGTACTTTGCCGTTTTCTTCACTTTTATGCTCCAAAAACGTCCAAAATGGCTTCTTTTCCAGAATTCACTCTCCAAACACCTAAAATCACAAAAGGAACGATTTAGGGCAATATTTGATCAAATAAAGTCGGATTCGGGCTTAAATGACCCCCTAAAAACGGATCATTTTTCGCCTCATCAGAGAAGGAGGTAGCAGACTTTAAGAGAGATAGTGATACTCGCAGTGTCGAGTTAGGATCGTTATGGAGAGATTTTGATGGTTTGAGATCGGAGTTGAGGAGTATACGCCAGCTTCATGGCTAGATCAATTTGGATTTGTGATGTTGTTGTGTTGCTTCCTAAGCCAGGGAATACTTGGTTAGGAGAGCTGGTTATTCTATCTCTTAAGTCATGTTATTTGGATTGTATGTTCGTCTCGTATGGAAAGATTAGTATTTATTATGTCTTTTAGTATTTTGGAACGAAGTATCGATCGCTACTTGTATGGACGATGGTGATCTCGTATGATATTCTACGGTTTTGGCGCACATGGAGAATTGTGTTCCTATTTGCGTGGTTGATATTGTGTTGGTACTATATTAATGGTTGCACGACGAAACCCTGTTAGAGCTACCAGAACTGGTCCTGCAGCGACTACCCCTGGTCGCCGAGGACGCCGTCCTACACGAAATGTTGAAACCCCTACTCCTGATAACCTGGACACTACTAACCGCAACAACAGGAATCAAAATGTTGATGTTCAGGGAGACAATGATCATGTTCCACTTAATGCACTTACTGTGGATCAAGCAATGATCAATCAACTTGTGGAGCAAAGAGTTGCTGAACTACTGGCTGAGTCAAATCATGCCAACAATTCTGCTGGAACTTTTCTGCCTGTTCGTGCTAGTGGATGTCACTACAAGGAGTTTAAGATTTGTGGACCTATTGAGTTTGGTGGAACCGAAGGAGTGGTTTACTTGGTCAGGTGGATAGAGAAGACTAAGTCAGTGGTTGTGCGGAGAATACGAAGGTAAAGTTTGCTTCTTTTACCTTTAATTAACTTGGTGGAACAATTACCGAAATTCGGTTGGGAGTGATGTGGCTTATGCTATGACTTGGGAGCAATTTAAGTCTTTGCTGATTCAGGCTTACTGCCCAAGAAATGAGGTTAAGAAGCAGGAGATTGAGTTTTGGAATCACAAAGTGAAGGGTACTGATATGGCGACTTACAATCATCGTTACCAGGAGTTGGCCTTGCTTTGCCCAGATATGATAAAAACTGAGACTCAAAAGATTGAGCGGTATACCGATGGGTTGCCTGTGGCTAGAAGGAATGATGTGATTGCTGCTAGACCTGCAAACATCCATGAGGCAATCACAATTGCTCAACAACTAATGGATTCGTTGGATTTGGAAGGAGCTGATAAGGATAAGAATGGAAAGAGAAAGAGAGACCATCACTCTAAGTGTAATGATCACCGAAACAAGCGACAAGCTAAGGCTTATTCTATTGGGAATGGAGATAAGAGGAACCAAAACCATGATGCACCCAAGTGTGGTCGTTGCAACCAGAATCATTCTGGATGGTGTAGTGTAAGATGCCAGAACTGTTCAAAGAAAGGACACACATCTAAGGATTGTAGGGCTCGACCTCTTGCTATGGTTCAAGCTGCTCCTGAAATGAGAAATAAGGCAGACGTTACTTGTTATGGGTGTGGAAAGAAGGGACATTATAGGAATGAGTGTAGAGAATCGTGGAACCGAGGAAATCAAGGATCGGGTGGAAATGGGTACAATCATGGAAATCGTGGAGCTGGAGGAAACCGTGGACGACAAGATAACGGGGACCAACGTGTGGAAGCTGGAGCTGCTCAGGGAACAGTGTATGCACTCGGGAATGAGAAAGGAGAAGATCCGAACATCGTTACTGGTAGGTTCCTTCTCAATAATCGTTATGCTTCCATACTATTTGATACTGGTGCCGATAGAAGTTTTGTGTCCACTACGTTTGCACCCTTACTAGAGAAACCCCCGATGGCCTTAGGAATTGGGTATGATGTAGAGTTAGCAAATGGGAACATAGAAAGGATTAAGACCATCATTCGCGGTTGCACGTTAAATTTCTTGAATCACCCTTTCAACATAGATCTTCTACCTGTCACACTAGGAAGTTTCAATGTCATCATTGGTATGGATTGGTTGTTGAAGTATCGTGCTCACATACTTTGCGATGAGAAGATCGTGCATGTACCTTACAGAAAGGAGATTCTAAATATACTAGGAGATTGAAAAGGTTCAAGGAGGCCATCCCGGTTAGCAGTCATTTCTTGCACTAAGTTACCAAAGCTAATGGAAAAAGGATGTTACCTTTTCTTAGCTCAAATCTCTAAGAAAGGAGGGAAGGAGAAGAAGGAGAGGTGCATTGGAGATGTGCCTATAGTTCCTGATTTTCCTGATGTGTTTCCCGATGATTTGCCGGGAATCCCGCCTAATAGACAAGTGGAGTTTCAGATTGAGTTGATACCTGGTGCTGCACCTGTAGCACGAGCGCCTTATCGTCTTGCACCTACTGAATTGGAAGAGTTGTTGAAACAATTGGCGGAGTTAGCCGAAAAAGGATTCATAAGACCAAGTTCTTCACCTTGGGGAGCCCCAGTCTTATTCGTGAAGAAGAAGGATGGATCGTTTCGTATGTGTATTGATTACCGAGAGCTAAACAAGTTAACGGTGAAGAATAGATACCCGTTACCGAGGATCGACGACTTGTTCGATCAGCTTTAAGGATCGAGTGTGTATTCAAAGATCGATCTGAGATCGGGATATTATCAGCTTCGAGTTCGCGAGGAAGATATTCCGAAAACGGCTTTCAGAACCCGTTACGGGCATTACGAGTTTCAGGTGATGCCGTTTGGGTTAACTAACGCACCGGCTGTATTCATGGACCTCATGAATCGGGTGTGTAAGCCTTATTTAGATAATTTGTGATCGTATTCGTTGACGATATTTTAATTTACTCAAAGAGTGAGAAGGAGCATGAGGAGCATCTAAGACTTATTTTAGAATTGCTCAGGAGGGAGAAGTTGTATGCCAAGTTCTCCAAATGTGAATTTTGGATTCCGACGGTACAATTTTTGGGTCATGTGATTGATAGACAAGGAGTTCATGTAGATCCTGCTAAGATTGAAGCGATTAAAGATTGGGCTGCACCTACAACCCCAACAGAAGTTCGTCAATTTTTGGGTTTAGCCGGTTATTACCGAAGGTTCATCGAGGGATTTTCGAGGATAGCTAAACCGTTGACCAAATTGACTCAAAAGAGTGTTAAGTATGAATGGGGGGATAAGGAAGAGGAAGCATTTCAATTACTTAAGGAGATGTTGTGTAGTGCTCCTATCTTAGCGTTACCTGAAGGTAATGAGGATTTCGTAGTCTATTGTGACGCTTCACATAAAGGTTTGGGAGCTGTGTTAATGCAACGAGAGAAAGTGATAGCTTATGCTTCCTGACAGCTCAAGAAGCACGAGAAAAACTACACCACCCATGATTGGGAGTTAGGTGCTGTGGTTTTTGCCTTAAGGATATGGAGACATTACTTGTATGGAACCAAGTGTGTTGTGTTTACGGACCACAAAAGTCTACAACACATCTTGAATCAAAAAGAGCTCAACATGAGGCAACGACGTTGGATTGAGTTGCTAAGCGATTATGATTGCGAAATTCGCTAACATCCTGGTAAAGCAAACGTTGTTGCTGATGCTCTTAGTCGAAAGGAGAGAATACCACCGTTACGAGTTAGGTCACTGGGAATGACTATCGTATCACCGTTACCGTCTCAAATATTTGAAGCTCAAACGGAAGCGTTGAAAGCAGAAAACCGACCTGCTGAGAACATATTTGGGATGGCTGAGAATGAGAAAGGATTTGTTAAGCGTTCCGATGGAGTATTATGTTTTGGAGATCGGATTTGGGTACCTTTATATAGAGGAATTCGAGAGTTGATTATGCATGAGTCGCATAAGTCAAGGTACTCTATTCATCCTGGATCCGACGAGATGTACCAGGATTAGAAAAAGTTATATTGGTGGCCAAACATGAAGGCAGATATAGCGTTGTATGTTAGTAAGTGCTTGACATGTTCTAAGGTTAAAGCCGAACATCAAAGACCATCAGGATTATTGACGCAACCAGAACTCCCAGTTTGGAAATGGGAGCGAATTACAATGGACTTTATTACCAAATTACCAAAGACAGCTAGCGGTTGTGACGCTATCTGGGTAATTGTGGATCGGTTGACTAAGTCTGCTCATTTCCTGGCGATTAATGAAGATGATAGTGGCGACAAACTTGCGAGGTTGTATGTGAAGGAAATTATTTCTCGTCATGGAGTCCCTATATCAATTATTTCTGATCGCGACAGCCGCTTTACGTCAGCGTTGTGGCGATCACTTCAAACGGCTTTGGGGACGAGACTTGATATGAGTACCGCATATCATCCCCAAACCGATGGTCAAAGTGAGAGAACTATTCAGACTTTGGAGGATATGCTTCGTGCATGCATAATAGACTTTGGTAAAGGCTGGGAGAAATATCTACCCCTTGCGGAATTCTCCTATAATAATAGCTACCACACAAGTCTTAAAGTTGCACCATTTGAAGCTTTATATGGCCGAAAATGTCGTTCGCCTATTGGTTGGGCTGAAGTTGGAGATAGCCAACTCACAGGCCCTGAACTTATCTTGGAGACTACTGAAAAAGTGACTCAGATTCGTGATCGGGTGCAAGCAGCTAGAGATAGGCAGAAAAGTTACGCCGATCAGAGATGTAAACCCCTAGAGTTCCAGGTTGGAGACAAAGTGATGCTGAAAGTCTCGCCTTGGAAGGGTGTGATACGTTTCGAGAAAAGTAGAAAACTCAACCTTCGCTACATTGGACCATTTCTTATTTTGGAAAAAATTGGGCCCGTGGCTTATCGGTTGGAATTACCACCGGAATTGAGTAAAGTTCATGATGTGTTTCATGTTAGCAATTTTAAGAAGTGTCTTTCGGATGAAACGCCGGTTATACCAATTAAGGATATTCATGTGGATGAAAGTTTGAATTTTGTGGAAGAGGCGATTGAGATTTTGGATCGAGAGATTAAACGACTTAAGAGAAGTCGTATTCCCCTTATCAAAGTTTGTTGGAATTCGCGGCATGGACCGGAATTCACGTGGAAACGTGAAGATGAGTTTCGAAAGAGATATCCGAAGCTTTTTACTTCGTAGATGGTTTGTTCCGAGTGAAACCCGGGACAGGTTTCTTCTGAGACTGGGAGGATGTGACAACCGGCAATTTAGGGAGCCATTTTGAAAACCCGCATTACGTTAAAGTTCATTTATAAATTTTTATTTGAAATTTTATTCGTAACGAACTTGTAAGACCTATTTTACGGTTGTTTATATTTAATATCGTTATGGGATTTGAGATTTATTTAATGATTTGATATGGAGATATACATGGTGATTTATTTTTGAATTCTCACTTGGTACTACGTTGACTCCGGCACTAGGATTACCTAACAGAAATGTTATGACTTGATTTTACGAGTTTGACAATATTTAATTATTTACGGAACGTTTCGCGTGATATTAGACGTTTTAAAATGAGTTCGGGTTTCGGACCGTGTGTTTTACACTCACTTTTATTACCCACTCATATTATTAGTAATAATAATAATAATAATAATAATAATAATAATAATAATAATAATATTATTATTATTATTATTATTATTATTATTATTATTATTATTATTATTATTATTAAAAAGAAAATGATTTTTTTAGAGTAAATTGCATAAAACCGTCCTTGTGGTTATATCACCACACACACACAAAACACAACATATCACCCTCACCAAAACACTCTCTCTCTCTCCCCTCTTCTTAACCCTAGCCGCCGAACACACAAACCGGCCACCACCATCATTTCACCGCCCTCACAACAAAACCACCACCACCATCTTGTTCCTTATCTTTTTCCCTTTCATTTGGTGTATAATACCCGCCATATAACCCACCCTAACATCTCGAAATCTTATCAAATCTGACCCAAACTTTATTGTTTTCACTAGATCTATACGTTTGGAGATACAAGAAGGTGAGTATGCTCGATTTTGGCATTTGGGTACCTCGATTTGGTGTTAAATCCGTGGATACATGGAGTATTTTCATGGGAATCGAATTAATATGTTATGAAATAATGTTTTTGATGATAAAAATGGGTTTGGTATCCGGGTCTTGGTGTTTCTTCGATGGGTCGAGTGAACCGTGAGTCTAGGACTCACGGCTTGATGTGGGTTCGAGCATTTTGGCTCGTTATTGATCTTGTGTGGCCTTGGATTCATGTTTTTCATGATTATTTGCTTGGAGTTTGGTTTGACTCGATTGAGTCTTGATTTTATTTGGTCGATTATGGTTGTTGATGCCGTGACCCAAGTGGGTCGACTTGGGCAGCTTTGGGTGGCTCTTTGGAGCTTATTTTTGGAGACCTATTGGTCTTGGTTCGAGTCTTTGTGACTCGTGGTGTGAACCGAGACTCAAGTGAGTCGTAGGGCTCGGGTTTCGCTTGGTAAACCAACCCGAAATTTGACCTTGTTGATATTTTATTACTTGTTATTGTTGTGGTACTTTGGTTCCGGCCGAATGCTTTGTTGAGTCGAGAACATTTTTGGTCTCGACAAGGTATTTATTGTAATATTGAGAAGTTGTTGACGAATGGTAAAGTGGGGACCGATTGTGAGACGGTCACTTAGATTGATGGAGATAGGTTAGTCGGGTGCCGTAGTCGGACCCTATTGTTGTAGCACGTGTATTGGGATTGATTTGGATGGAGTTGGATTGATTATTTATGACTTGCTTCTATTATTTTGGACTTGGACAATGAGCAGAGAGTAATGACTCGGACATGTGACCATTTCGTATGACTCGATAATTATTCACAATTTAAAACGCATATAATAAAACTCGTAATAATATTATTGGTAATATAAACGTTTATATAAATATATAGACGTGAATAACGTATATATAAATATATAAATGCGTATATTAATAATAACAAAAATCACGAGTTGTATTATAATAATAACGCGACTAAATATATTATGCTACGAGAGTAGTGTAATATTATTGGAAGCGCTATTATGAATAAATAGTATAAATAACGAGGAATTCTCGACGTTAACTAAATAATAAATGAGATTATATGTTTTATATATAACGAGGAGAACTATCGGGTTATACAGAGTCGTGGTCACTTGAGTCCAAGAGCGTTATTGTTTGTGACTTTTGTGTTGTCACGGATATATGACGATTAATATAAACACTTTCTATAACTAAATAACTTATTTAATCGACAGGTTAAACTGAGTTATTTGGCTATACGAAATGAGTATATTAATGGGCATCGTATCCTACGAAGCCCATAGGTTGTGGTATATGTATTAGGATAATAAATCACTAAATATATATATATATATATATATATATATATATATATATATATATATATATATATATATATATATATATATATATATATATATATATATATATATATATATATATATATATATATATATATCGTGAAATCTGGCCAATTTGACGATGTATATAAGGAATTTATTAGACTACGATATGTACCATATAGTATTTTTGTGCTATGTGCTTTAGGTTGGGTGTAATCTTGGAACGGTATGTTACGTAAATAAATATGGGGATTATCAAATCGACGGATTTGATAAACTTCGATGTTACATAGAGCCCTCATCATCAGAATCAGATATAGTGTAAAGTACAACAGTGTTGGAATTCGAAGACATGACTCTGTGATAATCAAGGTGAAATAAATAAATAACTCGCGTAATGGCATCGCCTAAAAATAAGTAAATATGCACTTATGATGAAATGATGATATGCTATGATGGTGTGGTTATAGTCTAGGGTCAATGATGCAACCTAGTTCGCTATAACCTTAGCTCTGGTACCAATCTGTAACACCCCCGAAATACCTGAATGGCAGCGGAATGGAATACCTGAGGGTGTAACGGATCATAGCACACAAGCAAGGAAATATTGAACGACCTAAAGTGTCGTTTATAAAATACATCGTTTGATTCATTCAAAATAATCAGAGTTTATAAAACATAGGTCCCATAAGTTGGAAAAGGTTTAAGGAAACAAGTTTAGTACAATCAAACGATAGTTCAAAGTGCATGAAATCCAAAAGAGACGCGTCAGCCTTGATACACAAAGTGACTCCATGCAATGCCATGAGGATATGTCTTAGTTACCTGAGAAATACATTGCGAAAAACGGTCAACATAAAGTTGGTGAATAATCATAGGTTTATAAGTAAAATCAAGTGTATAAATGCCATAAGTATTGCCATGAATTAGGATGTCCGGAAAGTATATACATTGGCTCTTAAGCTCATGACCCCGAAGCTAGACGATACTTTGCCCCAATGAGTGTTTACCAGGCACTCGAATAATAAAGACATGAAATGCATTCGTTCCATTTGGAGCAACCCAAACACGAATGGAGGCGTCACCCTCGATAGATCTATCCACTCACTCCCGCTTAGTACCAGAAATTAACGGTCCATGATAATAAAAGGGGACTTTTCAAGACGTGGTAATAAGGAAACTTAAGCAATGTATGAATTTTATACTTAGGCATGTACACAAAAATAAGTAATGCAATGTATTCTCCCCCGTGGGATTTGAAATCAAAATATAGAATTAAAACGGGGCTATGAGAACTCACCTCGAAGTGTAGGTACAAAGATGGTGCAATGAGGTAAAAGTAGTCGGAACAATGAGGCGCGAGTACTATCCGCAACCTAAATGAATAATCATGATCTAACTTAGATCAAGCCGTAATGAAATGAATGCACATGCACATGATACTCATACCACTCGTAATTTGAAAATACTAGTTATCGTCGTAGAAAAAAAAATGGTTTCCATACTTAGGAAAAATAATTCCATTTAGAGAAGTATATAACTCGACATATTAACTCGTGCAAAAGTTATCGTTAAAATCCTTGTATCAAAACCTTAGAATGACGTCGTCAGGTCGTATAAATATTCCCTCGAGTTGTACGTATTCGTTCGTTAAGAAAATAGTCATTAGTACGTTGCTAGAAAATATACCATTTTAGTACATACGTTATTATTTCTATTTGTGACCAAAAATATAAATATAGTTTTGACATTTGTTAAAACGGGTATAACTCGGTCGTTTTAGGCTCGTTTTCCTTGTTCTTTATGTCCACGGATTCGTCTTTGTATATACTAGTATATTTTAGATAACTCGGCTCCTCTAGGTTACGTTTAATACCTCAAAATACCCATCGTATTCTGCCCAACAGCAAGCAGTTTTCTGGAAAAATAGTTTTCGTCGTTAAGTTTGCAAAAATCATAACTCCTTCGTTATAAACTCGTTTTAATCCGTTCTTTCGCCCAAAGTTTCGTTTTTGAATGTATTTTCTAAATCTTTGGCCAAAAATTACCCATCACTCACTGATTTTCCCACGAAATTAAAATATGGACAGTAGGTATTTTAAAGTTTCAAAAACCATTTCCAAGTCTCCAAACTAGTTCCATCATTCATCAAACCTCTTTCAAACACCACAAAACTAATCTAATCCTACCATACACCTTCTTAGGGTGTCATGGGTTCCTAATCACCAAAACCAAGTAGATCTAACAAGGATCTAACCAAAAATCACTCTAGGGCTTGTAGGATCAAAAGTTACAAAAATAAAGTGGTATAAGTTAATGCATGTAATAGATCTTGCAAGAATCATGTATAAATATAGTAAGAACTTTGTAAAAAATTATGAAATAAGTTTAGTAACTTACTTGTAAGATTAGTGGAGTTAATGATGATTAAAACTTAATAATCCTTGAGTTTTTATTTCAAAACCCTACCAAGGATACTATAAACACTAGATAAACACTTTGATCTTTGAAAAATCTTGGTTCTTTCCTTGTTCTTCCTTGTGGCCGTTTATGTGAGAAGAGAAAGAGAGAATATGTATTTTTTTCTAGTTGCAAATGAGATAAAGAAAATCTTGTACATGTATATGAATTATTGGTTTGTATTATTATTATATAAAATGGAGTTAGTAGTAAGCATTTATGAATATGAAGTGTATAAGTAAAAGTGTAAGAAAAAGGGGCAAGGGGGGGGGGGGGGGGGGGGCGGCAAAAGTCAAGGGGGGGGGGGGGATGAATGTAGTGTTTTGTAATAAAATGTATTATTGGTTGTTTTGAGTAGTTTTAAATTGTACCGGGTACCGGGTTAACTAAAAATAAATTTTAACGAAGTTAACCGGGTCATAATAAAGTTATAAAAATTATAAAAATAGTTTGGATAAAATTATTGGGTGTTTAGATAATTATAGTTTAATTTCCACGAAAACCGTCGAAGTTTTAGAAATCTTAAGTTAATAATTAAAATAAATATCCAAAATACCGGGTAAATTAATATTATAATTTTTATATTATAAAAATGAATATAAAAATATATTGGGATCATTGTCGGAAGTATCGGACGTGTTAGTCACATTTATAGTTCGCGTATTGGTGTTTATTTAAAATAAACGTACGTAATTCGTTAATTATATTAAAAATATAATTTGAATATCCTACGAGTGGAATAGTATGCAAGTGCCCTAATAATGACATGTCGACTATTTCTAGTCCGTATGAAATGTCCCTGAAGTAATGCATGAATTCGCTCCTGAACCAATACGGTTACGCGAATTTGAACACTCGTAAACTAAATTTACGATGACATGAATAATGCACGTGAATAGTAGTTTTCTCTCGGAAATGAATAGTGTCAAGTGAATAGTAAATTTTCTGAAGGTGTCTCGGAATGTCAAATTGACCTCAAAAATGATGAATAGTAAAACGATGAATAGTGATCGATGAATAGTAATTTGTGAATAGTAGAATGGCAAAGTTTGGAAAAATGACCTGAAATTGTGGGTTGTGACAGTCGCCCATCCAAAAAGGAATTCAGTCCCTGAATTCAGTCAGTGTTGGTCTCGGTACTAGGTTCGGTGAAAAGTTGTGGATACTTGCGTCGCATTTGGTCTTCTCGTTCCCAAGTAAACTCGGGTCCTCTACGAGAATTCCAGCGAACCTTCACGATCGGAATTCGACTTTGTTTCAACTGTTTGATCTCGCGATCCATGATTTCAATTGGTTCTTCCACAAAGTTAAGCTTGTCATCGAGTTGTATTTCTTCTAATGGTATAATGGCAGACTCGTCCGAAAGACATTTCTTGAGGTTCGAAACATGAAACGTGTTATGTACGTTGCTAAGTTCTGACGGAAGTTCAAGCTTGTAAGCAACCGGACCAATCCTTTCCAGGATCTTGAATGGTCCAATGTATCTCGGATTTAGTTTCCCGCGTTTTCCAAATCGTATCACGCCCTTCCAAGGCGAGACTTTCAACATAACTTTGTCTCCGACCTGAAATTCCAATGGTTTGCGTCGAACATCTGCGTAGCTTTTCTGTCGACTTCTAGCAGTTTCGAGTCTCTCTCGAATTTGAATTATCTTTTCTGTTGTTTCTTGTACCATCTCCGGGCCAGTACATTGTACTTCACCGACTTCGGCCCAACAAACTGGAGATCGACACTTACGACCATAAAGTGCCTCAAATGGTGCAGCCTTAATGCTCGAATGGTAACTGTTGTTGTAAGAAAACTCGATTAACGGCAAATGGTTAGCCCAACCATTTCCAAAGTCAATCACACACGCTCTAAGCATGTCTTCAAGTGTCTGAATAGTTCTCTCGCTCTGACCATCGGTCTGAGGATGGTAAGCAGTGCTCATGTCTAAATTGGATCCAAAGGAATCTTGTAATGACCGCCAAAAGTTCGAAGTAAAACGACTATCTCTGTCGGAAATGATAGAGACTGGTGCACCGTGTCTTGAGACTATTTCCTTGACATAAAGTCTAGCAAGTTGTTCCATTGAATAAGTCTCTCTAATGGGTATGAAATGAGCTGATTTGGTAAGTCGATCGACGATTACCCAAATAGCATCGAAACCTCCTGACGTCTTAGGAAGTTTAGTGACAAAGTCCATAGCAATACGTTCCCACTTCCATTGTGGAATCTCTGGTTGTTGAAGTAATCCTGACGGTTTCTGGTGTTCGGCTTTCACTTTAGCACAAGTAAGACATTTACTGACGTACGTAGCAATCTCTGCTTTCATGTTCGGCCACCAATAAAGCTTTTTGAGATCCTGATACATCTTATCAGAACCTGGATGAATAGAGTACTTCGACTTGTGTGATTCATGCATAATCAATTCTCGCACTCCACCATAGAGTGGTATCCAACTTCGGTCCTTGAAACATAATACTCCGTCTGATCTCTTTACAAAGCCATTCTCGCTTTCTGGCATACCATAAAGTTTCTCATGCGGTCGGTTTTCTTCTTTGAGAGCCTCAATCTGAGCTTCTAGAATTTTCGATGGCAATGGCGAAATGATAGTCATTCCCAATGACCTGACTCTCAAAGGTTTGAGTCGTTCTTTTCGGCTAAGTGCATCTGCTACAACATTCGCTTTTCCTGGGTGATATCGGATTTCACAATCGTAATCACTCAACAACTCTAGCCAACGACGTTGTCTCATATTAAGTTCCTTCTGATCGAGTATATGCTGTAAGCTCTTGTGGTCGGTAAAAATTACACACTTAGTACCATAAAGGTAGTGTCTCCAAATCTTGAGTGCAAAAACTACCGCACCCAATTCCAAGTCATGAGTAGTGTAATTCTTCTCGTGTATCTTAAGCTGTCTAGATGCATAAGCTATCACCTTCTCGTTTTGCATTAGCACAGCTCCAAGTCCTTGATGCGAAGCATCGCAATATACCACAAAGTTCTCAATACCTTCAGGTAGTGACAAGATCGGTGCGCTACAAAGCTTTTGTTTCAATAATTGAAATGCGGACTCTTGTTTTTCTCCCCACTCGTACTTTTCATTCTTTTGTGTCAGTTTCGTCAACGACTTCGCTATCTTTGAAAACCCTTCAATAAACCTTCTGTAATATCCGGCAAGTCCTAGGAATTGACGAATTTCCGTAGGAGACTTGGGCGTAGCCCAATCCTTAACTGCCTCGATCTTTGCCGGGTCGACTTGTAAACCTTGGCTATCAATGACGTGACCAAGAAATTGAACTCTACGTATCCAAAAATCACACTTAGAAAATTTGGCATACAATTGCTCCTTCTTGAGTAGTTCCAGGATTGTTCTGAGGTGTTCTTCGTGATCTTCCTTACTCTTGGAATAAATCAAGATATCGTCAATGAATACGATCACAAACTTATCGAGATACGGTTTGCACACCCTATTCATGAGATCCATAAATACCGCAGGTGCGTTGGTTAATCCAAAAGGCATCACTTGAAACTCATAATGACCGTAGCGTGTTCTAAATGCCGTCTTCGGGATATCCTCTTCCCGAACTCTAAGTTGATGGTAACCAGATCTTAAATCAATCTTGGAATAAAAACTAGAACCTTGTAACTGGTCGAACAAATCGTCAATTCTTGGGAGTGGATAACGGTTCTTAATCGTTAACTTGTTCAGCTCACGATAGTCGATGCACATTCTGAAAGTTCCGTCTTTCTTCTTCACAAACAAAACCGGCGCTCCCCAAGGCGAGGAACTCGGTCTAATGAATCCTTTGTCCAAAAGTTCTTGTAATTGATTCGATAATTCTTGCATTTCCGAAGGTGCAAGTCTATACGGTGCTCGTGCAATTGGTACAGCTCCTGGCACTAATTCAATTTGAAACTCAACTTGTCGTGTAGGCGGAAGTCCTGGCAACTCTTCCGGAAAAACCTCTTGAAATTCCTTAACAATTGGCACATCTTCAAGTCGTTTCTCATCCGACTTCTTCTCCGTGATGTGAACCAAGAATGCATAACAACCTTTCTTGATGTACTTCTCGGTTTTAATGCACGATATAATACTGAGTCTAGTTCCACTTCGCTCTCCGCGAACAACCAAAGTTTCACCGTTATAAGGAAGGTGAACAACTTTCTCATCACAAATAATTCTCGCTCGATGCCGAGATAACCAATCCATACCGATCACAACGTCGAAACTTCCAAGTTCTACGGGCATAAGGTCTATATTGAATGGATGGTTTAGGAAATTTATGGTGCAACCACGAACAATGGTGTTGGTGTTAACTAAAGACCCATCGGCTAATTCAACGATATAGGAAATGTCTAATGGGGTTGGTTCTATGTTAAGCAAAGGTGTAAATGCAATAGAAACAAAACTTCTATCCGCTCCTGAATCAAATAAAATGGATGCATAACGATTATTAACGAGGAACGTACCCGCAACAACATTCGGGTCTTCTTTGATATCGTCTCCTCCCATGACATAAGCTCTTCCTCGAGCCATTCCATTTTGGTTTCCTGTTCCTTGATTCCTCTTCTTCGGGCACTCATTCTTAAAGTGTCCAAGTTCTCCACAGCCAAAACATGTTACCGGTGGTTTCTGATTGTCACCCACGATTGGAAGTCTACAATCTTTGATGTGGTGACCAAGCTTCCTGCAATTGCCACAAATATCTGGACAACGACCTGGGTTATGATGCTTCTGACACCTTTCACATTTAGGTAGGTTACCAGTGTAACCTTTTCTGTCATTCGGTCCTGCAGCATAAGCCCTTGCTACTTCCTGCCTCTTAGGTGGCGGCTGAACAGCATTACCACCTTGGTTGTAATCAAACCTCCTCTTGTTGTTGTTATTGTTGTTATTTGGATTGTTGTTTCGGTTATTGGGATAGTTGCGGTTCCGATTGTTGTTATAGTTGTTGTTGTTTCGAGTGTTGTTGTAGTTGGTGTTGTTTGAACGGTAGTTGTTGTTGACAGCAGATTTCCCTTTGACTACTTGAACCATGAGTTTCTGAGTTATACGAATAGCTTCTTCCATTGATTGTGGGTCAAAAGAAATCACATCTCCTCGAACACTTTCGGGCAATCCACCAACAAAGTTTTCCATCTTTTTCTCATCATCGGGAACCATAGTTGGACATAGTGCAGCCAACTCTTGAAACCTCCTGAAATAAGTCTCAATGTCATCACCTTTAGTCACAAGCTCATAAAATTCCGTTTCCATCTTTTGCACCTCGGTACGAGGGCAAAACTTCTTTGTCATCAATTTCTTGAATTCCTCCCAGGTAAGCTTGTGAGCATTTTCCATACCAATCGGCTGAGCATACGAATTCCACCAAGACATAGCTTCATCAAGAAGCATACCTGTAGCAAACTTCACCTTGCTAACTTCCGGGCATTCACACATGAGAAAAACATTCTCAGTCTTTTCGAACCAGCGGATTAGAGCAACCGCTCCTTCAGTGCCCTTAAATTTGACGGGATCACTAATCTTGAAATCTTTCCATGTACATCCACGCCTAGCAGTGGGTGGTTCAACGACCTCGGTATTAGAAGCAGCCTCAGCAGCCCTTGCAGCAACCTCAGCTCTCTCAACCTCCAGAGCTTCTGCAATACTATCCCTGACCAACTTGCGGATAGCGGCTTGAGTCATAGTAGGGGTTTCTGGTGCAGTCTTACTCTTCCTTGGTGCCATATTTCTGATAAATCATAATGGAAATAACCATGAGAAAAATCATAATAGAAATAGTCATCGTACCAAAGATATACACCCACAACACGTATATAAATATACAACCACAACAAATATAAATACAACCACGACATGTACGAGTACAACCACAATCTGCCTAGACATCACAACGACAAGTATATATATATATACAACCACAACAACCACGTCACGTATATATATACAACCACAACCTGTGTCGATACAAGCACAACAGGTATGAATACAACCACGACATGTACGAATACAACCACAACCTGTGTCGATACAAGCACAACAGGTATGAATACAACCACGACATGTACGAATACAACCACAACCTGGATAAATACAATAATAATAAAGAGCAACCACGAAACATCATAAATATAATCACAACACATGAATATAATACATGAAAATTTCGGTCTACATGGACCGATATAATATATATAGCACAACATTTCCACATAGTAGAGTCGCACTTGATAATATTTGTTTGTACAACAATCAAAAGATTATAAGTTCTTGAACTATGTCCCACATCCCGGGACTAGGAAAATAATACAAGCTAATATATATAATACCAGTCTACGTCTAGGCTCCTCTCGGTGCTCTAGATGGTCCAGGCTCTCCCCTCAAGCGGCGAATCTCATGATCCATCGCCACCACAATCTCCTCAAGATGCTCAAGTCGTAACTGAGAAGAAGCATCCCTACGCTCCAAAACAACTACCCTCTCTCGAAGCAGTGTCAACTCATCTACCTGCTCCCACTGGGTCTCCTGTGTCGCCTGAGCTCGATCTCGAATCTCAGGTAACTCATCCCTAAGTAGCTCAATCTCCTCCTGATGCCTCAACTGTCGTGCCTCTAGTCCATGGTAAGACACATCAATACTAACCCTGCCCTGAATCAAATCCTCAACCTGCTCCTCAACAGTCTCAAGTCTAGTAGTAATAATCTCATCGACTCTATACCCCAAGCTATCAACTTGCTCCTGCTGAGCATCCAACTGATCCTCTAGTGTAACGGCTGTAGGATCCCTAGCTGCAGCCGCTCTAGAACTCTCACCTATGTGGTACTCTGGTGGTGGTGAACAGTCATCAGTCTCGGTAATGGGTGAATCTGGAGTGGTAAGTCTAGCACGCTTCCGAAGCGGCAAGAGTGAGGTAGGCATAGGAGTAGTAGTAGGTAAGGCTGGTGGTGGTGGTGTAGGCACAGTAGGACTAGGGAGACTCCTATAAGTAGATGTAGAAATACGAACCCTCTTCCTAGGGCCCTGAACAGTCTTCTCCCTAGGAAACATAAGTCTCGGCTCTGAATGGACAGTAGTAGTAGGAGATGATGGTATGTCAGTAGGTATAGTAGGATGGACATGGGGAGTAGGAGCCGTCTCCTCCTCCTCGAAAGGCTCGGTGTCACCATCAGATGCCAAAAGTGGCAACTCAGGTGTAGGAGAAACAAGTGGTGAAACAGCAGTAGAGGACATAGAGCCCTCATCATCAGAATCAGATATAGTGTAAAGTACAACAGTGTTGGAATTCGAAGACATGACTCTGTGATAATCAAGGTGAAATAAATAAATAACTCGCGTAATGGCATCGCCTAAAAATAAGTAAATATGCACTTATGATGAAATGATGATATGCTATGATGGTGTGGTTATAGTCTAGGGTCAATGATGCAACCTAGTTCGCTATAACCTTAGCTCTGGTACCAATCTGTAACACCCCCGAAATACCTGAATGGCAGCGGAATGGAATACCTGAGGGTGTAACGGATCATAGCACACAAGCAAGGAAATATTGAACGACCTAAAGTGTCGTTTATAAAATACATCGTTTGATTCATTCAAAATAATCAGAGTTTATAAAACATAGGTCCCATAAGTTGGAAAAGGTTTAAGGAAACAAGTTTAGTACAATCAAACGATAGTTCAAAGTGCATGAAATCCAAAAGAGACGCGTCAGCCTTGATACACAAAGTGACTCCATGCAATGCCATGAGGATATGTCTTAGTTACCTGAGAAATACATTGCGAAAAACGGTCAACATAAAGTTGGTGAATAATCATAGGTTTATAAGTAAAATCAAGTGTATAAATGCCATAAGTATTGCCATGAATTAGGATGTCCGGAAAGTATATACATTGGCTCTTAAGCTCATGACCCCGAAGCTAGACGATACTTTGCCCCAATGAGTGTTTACCAGGCACTCGAATAATAAAGACATGAAATGCATTCGTTCCATTTGGAGCAACCCAAACACGAATGGAGGCGTCACCCTCGATAGATCTATCCACTCACTCCCGCTTAGTACCAGAAATTAACGGTCCATGATAATAAAAGGGGACTTTTCAAGACGTGGTAATAAGGAAACTTAAGCAATGTATGAATTTTATACTTAGGCATGTACACAAAAATAAGTAATGCAATGTATTCTCCCCCGTGGGATTTGAAATCAAAATATAGAATTAAAACGGGGCTATGAGAACTCACCTCGAAGTGTAGGTACAAAGATGGTGCAATGAGGTAAAAGTAGTCGGAACAATGAGGCGCGAGTACTATCCGCAACCTAAATGAATAATCATGATCTAACTTAGATCAAGCCGTAATGAAATGAATGCACATGCACATGATACTCATACCACTCGTAATTTGAAAATACTAGTTATCGTCGTAGAAAAAAAAATGGTTTCCATACTTAGGAAAAATAATTCCATTTAGAGAAGTATATAACTCGACATATTAACTCGTGCAAAAGTTATCGTTAAAATCCTTGTATCAAAACCTTAGAATGACGTCGTCAGGTCGTATAAATATTCCCTCGAGTTGTACGTATTCGTTCGTTAAGAAAATAGTCATTAGTACGTTGCTAGAAAATATACCATTTTAGTACATACGTTATTATTTCTATTTGTGACCAAAAATATAAATATAGTTTTGACATTTGTTAAAACGGGTATAACTCGGTCGTTTTAGGCTCGTTTTCCTTGTTCTTTATGTCCACGGATTCGTCTTTGTATATACTAGTATATTTTAGATAACTCGGCTCCTCTAGGTTACGTTTAATACCTCAAAATACCCATCGTATTCTGCCCAACAGCAAGCAGTTTTCTGGAAAAATAGTTTTCGTCGTTAAGTTTGCAAAAATCATAACTCCTTCGTTATAAACTCGTTT
This sequence comes from Artemisia argyi, assembly GCA_030686995.1. Taxonomy (NCBI): domain Eukaryota; kingdom Viridiplantae; phylum Streptophyta; class Magnoliopsida; order Asterales; family Asteraceae; genus Artemisia; species Artemisia argyi. The sequence continues at coordinate 140,299,274 of CM060691.1, read as the reverse complement.
TAATCCGTTCTTTCGCCCAAAGTTTCGTTTTTGAATGTATTTTCTAAATCTTTGGCCAAAAATTACCCATCACTCACTGATTTTCCCACGAAATTAAAATATGGACAGTAGGTATTTTAAAGTTTCAAAAACCATTTCCAAGTCTCCAAACTAGTTCCATCATTCATCAAACCTCTTTCAAACACCACAAAACTAATCTAATCCTACCATACACCTTCTTAGGGTGTCATGGGTTCCTAATCACCAAAACCAAGTAGATCTAACAAGGATCTAACCAAAAATCACTCTAGGGCTTGTAGGATCAAAAGTTACAAAAATAAAGTGGTATAAGTTAATGCATGTAATAGATCTTGCAAGAATCATGTATAAATATAGTAAGAACTTTGTAAAAAATTATGAAATAAGTTTAGTAACTTACTTGTAAGATTAGTGGAGTTAATGATGATTAAAACTTAATAATCCTTGAGTTTTTATTTCAAAACCCTAACAAGGATACTATAAACACTAGATAAACACTTTGATCTTTGAAAAATCTTGGTTCTTTCCTTGTTCTTCCTTGTGGCCGTTTATGTGAGAAGAGAAAGAGAGAATATGTATTTTTTTCTAGTTGCAAATGAGATAAAGAAAATCTTGTACATGTATATGAATTATTGGTTTGTATTATTATTATATAAAATGGAGTTAGTAGTAAGCATTTATGAATGTGAAGTGTATAAGTAAAAGTGTAAGAAAAAGGGGCAAGGGGGGGGGGGGGGGGGGGGGGGGGCGGCAAAAGTCAAGGGGGGGGGGGGGGGGATGAATGTAGTGTTTTGTAATAAAATGTATTATTGGTTGTTTTGAGTAGTTTTAAATTGTACCGGGTACCGGGTTAACTAAAAATAAATTTTAACGAAGTTAACCGGGTCATAATAAAGTTATAAAAATTATAAAAATAGTTTGGATAAAATTATTGGGTGTTTAGATAATTATAGTTTAATTTCCACGAAAACCGTCGAAGTTTTAGAAATCTTAAGTTAATAATTAAAATAAATATCCAAAATACCGGGTAAATTAATATTATAATTTTTATATTATAAAAATGAATATAAAAATATATTGGGATCATTGTCGGAAGTATCGGACGTGTTAGTCACATTTATAGTTCGCGTATTGGTGTTTATTTAAAATAAACGTACGTAATTCGTTAATTATATTAAAAATATAATTTGAATATCCTACGAGTGGAATAGTATGCAAGTGCCCTAATAATGACATGTCGACTATTTCTAGTCCGTATGAAATGTCCCTGAAGTAATGCATGAATTCGCTCCTGAACCAATACGGTTACGCGAATTTGAACACTCGTAAACTAAATTTACGATGACATGAATAATGCACGTGAATAGTAGTTTTCTCTCGGAAATGAATAGTGTCAAGTGAATAGTAAATTTTCTGAAGGTGTCTCGGAATGTCAAATTGACCTCAAAAACGATGAATAGTAAAACGATGAATAGTGATCGATGAATAGTAATTTGTGAATAGTAGAATGGCAAAGTTTGGAAAAATGACCTGAAATTGTGGGTTGTGACACTATACGTATGGACTAGGATGTATTGTCAACTTTAGTCACATAGTTTCGTGTGTACTATTCAAGGTTGGCTTATTTGGATATTGGTGGATTGTCAACTTTAGTCACATAGTTTCGTGTGTACTATTCAAGGTTGGCTTATTTAGATACTATAGTGTGCACCTATAGGTTATTAATACTTCGGAGGTTATCCGAGTATTTATGATATTGCGGGGGTTACCCGAATATCTATGTTAAAGCGGAGGGTATCCGTGTATTATGTTGGAGCGGAGGGTATCCGCAGGCTTTTAGCGAATCCTTAGTCTAGCTAGCAAGCGTTTTGCGTATATGTCCACTATATTGATTATGAATTTAAACCTATGATCTCACCAGCGAAAGCTGACTTTTAGCACGTTTTCTCAGGTAATTAAGTGATGATTTTGGATGCATGGATTGGAAGGCTCGGCTAAGGCACCTGGTTTATGGATCTATTTTTCTAAACTCTGATATTTAATTGTCGACCTACGTTTGTTTCTTTTGGGCCTGACTCTGAATGATGTTGGGATAAATGTAACTTTAAAACCCCGTTTTGGTTGTGTTTTTCTTATGTTTACTTTATCTCGTTCTGTTATGTCTTTTGTTGGATACCAATCCCCGTAACGCCCCGAAAGCTTGTTGAGTCTTCCGTTGTACCAAATTTTGGGGGTGTTACACACGTGGTATATACAAGTGTATTTTTTTTCATTTTTAATAAATCCCACCTAGATTTTCCACCGAAACAAAATACTACCAAAATACATTAAACTTGACACATTTTGTAATTCTGTGTAGTGATGCTTTTTTCTTTCTAATACAAGTAACAAACTTTTAGCCTCATAATGATCTTTTGATGACATGAATTTTTTGATGACTGTATATTTGAAGCTCCCTTATTTGAGTAATGTACAAGTCAAGCATTGTGCACATGGATAAGCTTGATGTGGTGTTGGAGGGAACTGATGATTTGAATGCATGTAGGAGCTTGATCAGGTGATCATTAGTTTGATATTATGTTTACTGTTAATAACCGAAGAGTACTAATACAAATTCCTATATAATATCATTCTTGCATGTTTCTGGTAGTGCACAAGCAGCTTTGAGTTCATCTAAAGGCGGTGGTAGACATCTTCGAGGAACAACTTGGTAATCCTTTGCACAAAAAAAATAAAATAAAAAATAAATAAATAAATAAAAGATCGTTCATGATTGTTTAGCTTCTAATTTTACTAGAGAAACCTATGCTCTACCGGTTGTTTTTGCTTGATTCTATTGATGACTTGATGCTGTTCATCGTCTTTTCTATGTGTTTGTGCTATCCAGGGCATCACCAATGGCATCTATTGCAATCCGAAATCTTGTGCTGTATACCACAAATGAGAACTGGCAGGTCATCTTCTATAGCTGCATACTGAATTATCTAGTTTTCTATCGAGTATCAACTTTAAATTTGTTGGTTTTAAATGGAAACTATTATACACTTAGTTACGCGTAGCAGGTTGTAAACCTTAAGGCAGCAAGGGACTTCTCAAATGACAAGAACTACATTTATGTGTTCAGAGTAAGTTTACTGGTTAATCTTCTCCCCAAATAGTGTTCTCACGGCATTTTAGGTTCGATGGAAAATTAGATAGCAACCAGTATGTTGCTAGTTATTTAGGTTCATTATAGACTTTATAGTTGCTATGTTATCGGTTTACACAAATGCATGCATATGTGATAATTCTTAATAGTGAATTACATTTTGTGCACCTGCAATTTACATTTTACGAAACATAGCATTAATTGTATCCCATTTCCTTATGTTTATGTAATCAAATTACAATTCAAAGGACATGTCAAAATTGGCCACTAGGTCTGGAAGTTCAGGTGCATATCACAGAAGCCATCTGACAAGCGATGAGTGAACCAGGTTAGTAAAATATTGTCCATTAATGCGTCATTTATAGAGTTTGAGGTAGCAAGATTTCCGGGTCAGAAGGGTTGGTAACAGATCAAAACAAGCAAATGAAATGGCTAACTTTTTAGTATGTTTTGACCCGCAAACATACTACACAGAATTACAAAGTTTGTTACTTGTATTAGGGGAAAAAAATCACTACATAGAATTTCAAAATGTGTCAAGTCTAATGTATTTTGGTGGTATTTTGTTTTGGTGGAAAATCTAGGTGGAATTTATTAAAAATGAAAAAATACACGTGTATATACCACGTGGCACGGGCAAGTTGGGCAGCCAACGAGTGCACAAAATTGACGGATTTAGAAAGTTTGTTACTTTTTTAGGGAAAAAAAAAGATCACTACATGCAAATGGTGACAAGTTCACTACATTTTGGTGGTATTTTCCCTTTTGCATATGCTGAATAGGTGGGTCTATGGTCATCAAGGGTTCAATTTCTAGCCACTCAGTAGATTCTACCAAAGTATTGACTTCCAAAGGTGGTTGTCTGACTTGACTTAAAGCCTCTACCACAGGCTTTTTAACAATAGTTTCTATGAACAATTTTTTTGAGCAATATGGAACAATAGCAAGAGCTGCATTCTTCTTTGATGCATCGTCCTCATCAATAACCGTCCTAATTGACTTTGGTGACATATCATCAACATCCAAACTTGTCTTACCATTTTCAACATAAACTTCTATCATCTTATGTTCATCAACAAGATCTTTCAATATTTCTAAATTCGCAGCCTCATTTAAGCAATACAAACCATCATCTAAATTACTACCAGGCTTAACAAAGTAATAGTAATTTTTTTGACCTAGGTCGTAACCCAATTCATATATAAGAACATCCAACTCTTCAACTGACACACTATCAACGTCAACCAAATCAACTAAACTTTCCATACCTCCACCGTATATTCTACCAGGCCAGTATTTAAAAACACAATTGTGATGAACCCTCATGCTAAACATATTAGATCTACCACTTAAAACATATCAATAGACCACATTATCAAACCTTAATAGCGAATTAAAATATACCAGCACTAGATATCCCAACGATTATAGAAAGAAAAAAAACGTACTACATTTTTTCTTAGCAACGTTGTACAGAGCGGTATCGTCAACTCAATAACGTGGATCTCTTCTTACTTTCCATAAAGTAAAATCCACGTTTTGAAATTACGAATAATATCACAATAACATGCAATGAGGGTTTGTGAATTGTGATAATTCTTGTAAAGAAAGTTTTTGGACGAACAAAGCGGGCTAGGTGTTTATGCGGCGAGAAGACGGATATGACATGTGGAAGTAATAGAGAGTTACTATACCATCATTACGAAAAGACGATAGTACCCTTGTGCTACAGACAAATTATAACGGAAGGAAACGGCATTGACCGACAGAAAACTGGTCAAAGGACGCAATCGGCCTAAAAAACTTGAGGAGGGACGCACAGAGACGATTTTTCAAACTTAGGTTGCATGGCGATGTTTTTGGACAAGTTTAGGGACCGACGGTGTATTTTTGTCTAAAAAAATTTTCAAACTACTATCGTAATCTTCACTTCAGAGGTCTTTATAGTCTTCTCAAAGTCGTCTGTTGATGTTGTTGTGATCGATATCTTCATTAGTATAAGAATGCAACCAACATTGCGAAAAAACAAAAGAAATACCCAAAATATAAATCGGAGCTAATGAGTTTGATTATATGGGAGGTAAGATCTAAATGCACTCTAATTGGATACTCTCAAAACTGATTAGGTATCACAAGATACCTTCTTCAAAACTAAATTCGAAACCCTAATTGGAACTAGACCCTCTCTCTAATACCATGTAAACAGAGTTGGGGGACACGCTTAATAAACCAAAAGACTACATTGTATTGAATTGATAATAATAATAATAATAATAATAATAATAATAATAATAATAATAATAATAATAATAATAATAATAATAATAATAATAATAATAATAATAATAATAATAATAAATAAAAATAATAATAATAATAATAATAATAATAATAATAATAATAATAATAATAATAATAATAATAATAATAATAATTACAGGAGAATATATAGAAACATGGAAAACCTAATATCTAAACGGGCCTAACATAAACTAATGTAATACGGGCCTAATAATAAGTACTATTAATTCTAGCAGGCTAGAGCTGTTGTGCCTAGTGGTGCTTCAACATGTATTTATGAATCTCTTGAATTACGAGATGGAGGTTCAGACTATCTAGGAAAAGGTGTTTTGAAGGCTGTCGACAATGTTAACTCGATCATCGCACCTGCTTTGATTGGAAAGGGTCCAACAGAATAGATCAAAATTGACAACTTCATGGTTCAAGAGCTTGATAGAACTGTGAATGAATGGGTTGGTGCAAACAGAAGCTTGGTGCAAATGCTATACTGGTAATGTCACTTGTTATGTGCAAAGCAGGAGCATCAGTTAAAAAAACTCCTCTTTACAAGCACATTGCAAACCTTGCTGGAAACAAGACCTTGGTGCTACCTATTCCTGCATTCAATGGAGGTTCACATGCAGGTAACAAGCTTTCAATGCAGGAGTTTATGATTCTTCCTGTTGGTGCTTCGTCTTTTAAGGAAGCCATGAAGATGGGTGTTGAAGTGTATCACAACTTGAAGTCTGTGATTAAGAAGAAATACGGCCAAAATAACACATCTAATAGATAGTTGGACGCATCAAGTGCTCTTGACCATTGTTTATTTCTGTCAAGTTGCAAAATTTGGCTCTGCTAAACCTGTGGCATGACATTAGAATGGTTTAAACTTGACTAAATAGAAATTGAGGAGCATGTTGCAAATAAATAAATATATGCAAACCTTGGGTTGAGAACGTGTCGAATATCATCGAGGGATCACTAATCTTGTAACCATCAGGACGACAATAGACTTTTTTTATGTGAAGATTGATGTAGCCATGCTGTCTTGCTTCAAGGCTATGAGTGTATGCATGTGACATGTTCCCTCTTCCTTGGAAATACTTACCACAAACCATACATGCATACACATTCAACTATATATTCCTTGCTGATAAATAATTGTTACTATATATTCCTTCCTTGGAAATACTTACCACATACCAGACATGCATACACATTCAACTATATATTCCTTGCTGAAAGGAATTTGGCAAGTAGACTAAAGAAAACCTAAAAATAAAAATAAAATCTTACTAGAAAGGAATCTGGCAAGTAGACCTAATAAAAAGAAATCGTAACCTAGACAATAACTATTCCCCGGGCCGCGGCGCCAAAAACTTGATGTGTGGGAATTGCACCAGGCTTTACCTCTCGAGGGATCTCGAGAAGCTTACAACCCCCACCAGGCAGTGTACCTGATCGTTGTAGTATAGTATAGTGACAAGTACTGGGGGATTGATCGTTCAACTCAGGAATAGTGTCGCTAGGATTAGAAAGCCTAAAAACTAGGTCTAGAGGTGAGGGATGATTCTTTTTGTATTTTTATATTTTTATAAAAGCAAGTAAAATCTCGGGTTTTGGAAGAGTGGGCGGAATTAGTTGCTAATCAACTAACCCAATAACTAAGATTGCAATCAAAATAAAATAACAAAAATGTAAATAAAACTAATTACTAATGTGGTGTGAACAATAAATGGGAAAATTGTGTTTACTTAGATTTCATTACTCCCTAGATATCTTTTACAGGTTAATTGTTTGTTACAGTTGCGTGGATGACGGATTATATTCCTTAATACCAATCGTGGGGTGGCGTACGTACTTCCCCATCTCTATAAGCTCCTACTTCACTCCTATGCCGAGCCTGCAAGAAGCTCCTAACATGGGATCACTAGAATTCGCTCATGCATTAAATACAACCATAAAAACCTAGTACGCAATGGTTCATGTTTCTTAAGACGTTCAAGCAAGTTACACTATGGAAGTCTGCCAGTTTTCTTAAGCCTATTATAGAAATCATTCATCCATTACAACTATAAACAAGCAATCAACATATAATCAACATCTAGGTTTCATTACATCTAAGCAAACACACAAGAGATCTAGCCTAGCATGTTAAAATCAAGACAAGCGTAAGATATATTCAAACAACACATAGACATATTGAATGAATTAAAAGGATACTTATCTTAATTGAACATGAAAGGTTTCAAGGGGTGAAAACCCCTGAAAATACTGTAAAAGTCGAGCTAGGGTTTATTCAAGTCGTCCCTAAAATTCTCCTCTCTTATGAATGAAAATTACAAAGACTATATATAGATTTCCTAAGGTGACGGCGTCAAGAAGAAAATTCTGACGCCGTCAACGCGCCTCCCATAATAAAATCGAATTGCCTAGATCCAGATCTAACGCCGTCAAGAGCTTTATTCCTCTGGGCCGTCATGTGTTAAGGGGTCGTGACGGTGTTGGTGACGCCGTCACGCCCTAGTGCAAAAGTGTTCTGGACCGTCATGGACTCCACACTCTTCACCTCTTGTTTTTCCTCTTGACGCCGTCATTAAGAAACTTGTGACGCCGTCAGGTACTGTTCCCAGCAAGGAAAATTAAGACTTTTCCGTTTTCTTCACTTTTATGCTTTAAAAATGTCTAAAATACTTCCTTTTCCAGAATTCACTCCAAAAGTACCTAAAATCACAAAAGGAACGATTTAGGGCAATATTTGATCAAATAAATTCAATTCCGGGCTTAAATGACCCCCTAAAAACGGATCATTTTTTGCCTCATCATATACCCTTACACTTGAGATTTGCTTGTCCTCAAGCAAATGCGCTTTTATTCTAATCAAAATACAAGTTAGGGGTCATTTAACACTAATATAAAAGTAATTACAACAAATAATCATTCCACTAAAGACCAAAGACAAGCACGGAGGTCATACACTAGTACCTCACAAATAGTGTTTAGATACTCACATCTCTCGGGTGTAATAAAGTATATATCACAATATGGAAATGGAAAACATCTCTCACTACATGTCATAGCAAAATAGATTACCATAGGCTTGAGAAAGGATCAAACCTCCACCACATGGTGTAAGCACCTAGGATAAACTATCAAAGAGGTCTTTTAAAGGGTTGTAACGTTAGGTGTAGGGATATGGAATACACGGTTTTGTTGGATAAAGGCAATCTTTACTGGTGGCGAGTTAATCATCTTGGTTAATTACATGTACAATATGGCGTTGCTAAGCCAAGACTAGACTCGACTTAAGCTAATAAATCAAAAATAACAAAAACATAAAATAAACATAGAATAAAACGGGATGGTAGTCCGTTTTTTTTTTTTTTTTTTTGCATACACTCTTACCCTACCATCCAAAATAATACATCATAAGGAATGAACATTCCCCTTACACTTGAATTTTTACATACTTTACAATAAACTAACCTAATGACTCGAATTAAGATAATCAAAACACTTGGAGTACTTTTAAGATTAACGTACATATGGGGGTAATAAAATGATGTTCTTCCCCATTACTCCATAACATAAGTACTTTACCCATGAGTCTCAATCGTCCCAAAACAGTATGTACATGGATATGACTCGACTTAGCAACCATGTAATCAATTAGATAATTAACTAAGGGTTTAAACATGTAACAATAATGCACTAAAGATGAGTGCATACACGGAAGGCTAAAGTGATTTGGTTGTACATTTAAGTGGGTTGTAACAAATTCTTCCTTTAAGTAAAATGCTTAAAGTTAGAAACGAAAAGATAGGCTCGGAGGGGTGTACTAGGGGTTTCGTGTACTAAAAATGAGTACAAGGCTAAGGTGTGGGAAAAATTAATTGACTTTACTAGCCAAATAATATGACTTAAATGGTCAAGTAATTATGATACGGGTTTAACACAAGGGTGATCCTAATGCCTCTTATCATGTAGTAAATCCTACTACACGAATGTAGTCTCACTAGCGGTCTCGGGATGCATCAGTAACGCAAGTTCTAGAATCTAAATGCTACCGGTACACTCATAAGCACTAATAGTAAATGCTTTTCCTATCAAATCTAAAGGCGAACCTCACATATTTGGGTGAAAAAATTTTCTGAATAGTACGGTTTTGTGCTAGTCATACAACTCCTATCCATGAGACGCTTGCTATGGCTAAAGTTTCACTCCTAGATGTTGTAAAAAATTTTAAATTTGGCGCTAAAATTACACTAACAAGTATTTCTCATAGTTTTGTTACACAATATCATCATTTACCCTCCCCTTACACTTAGGATGAACATTGTCCCCAATGTTCAATTAAAGAATGTAAAAGTAAAATAGGTAAAAGAATGAAATCAAATACTCCCCTGATTCGTTCGGTGTGGATAGTGCGGTAACAAGGTTAGATCTTCCTCCAAGAAAATGAACAATCAAAGCTTCCCTTCCAGAATATAAATCATCTTCTTGTCATACATAACCTGTTAAACCTGAGAAAACAAACAAGGAAACCTCGCGTAAAATCGGCGGCAATCTATATATACTAATAAATCCTAGAAAACAAAGTAAGATATAATACTTGTGGAATGAATGTTTGCAGATTTCCTGGAGTTTATAAGAATAAAGATTTAACAAAAACTTTAAGACTCTGTTAGAAAAACAAAACTAGCAAAATTTCCTGAATTTTACACATGACGCCGTCAGGAATTTCTTCCTGACGCCGTCAGAAGTGATCTGCAGAAATCTTTACGTTAAGTTTTCGGAAAATTTCTGGAAAACTTATGTCCTAATTCCTGGAAAATCCTGCAAAACATCATTATGACTCGATACAAGCATTTGACTCTAACAAATACGAATATACATGTTCATTTAATATTGTGGAGAATCATGATCAATTTTGTTTCTTAAAAACATATTTGGGGTTTCCCCTTACACCTATCTTTTGCGAAATACCTTTGGATGAAGTTAAGACAAAGCCAAACGACAAAATAAAGTATTTTCATCATTTTAGTTTTGAAACATGATCTACCAACAATAAAAATAAAGCATGCATACGAAAACAAATAACAATCAAACAAATAAAAATCACACAAAGCATGGGTTGCCTCCCAAGAAGCGCTTTTCTTTTACGAGTCTTGTAGCTAGACTCAAGGTCATAGGTTATTACGTAATATGGGAGAGTTCCTCATTGAGGACATCTTTGGGATCAAACTTAGGTTTCAACTTCCTATCGGTTTTCTTAGTACGGTATGACCTTTCAAACTTTTCTCCATCCGGATCATACAAAATCATCTTCATATACCATGATCCGTCACCTTCCTTAGGTGGCTTGTCCCACCTCCATTTACACTTATCCCCCTCTCTCTTCCACTTGTTCATCTCTATGTTAATAGGCATTACGCTTAAGAACTCAATCATTTTCCTAAAGACTAGGGGGTCCTCAAAAGGGTCTAGATCTTCATCCCTAGCTATGAGTTGTTCCACCGAATGTGTTTTATCGATGAAATCTTTTTCTAGATAGAATGGGCGTTGAGGTCCTATAAAGTTTCTTTCTATCCAAGGTCCATATCTAGATGGTCTCTTATTCATGTCTACCCAATGTGGTGTCGGTTCATCCTCACAACCGTAGCTATGTTTCTTAACATCATATACCAACCAAGTATCGCCCACACCTACCGCTATCTTAGACTCCTTACAATCTATCATAGCGTTAGCGGTTGCTAAAAATCCTCTCCCTACTAATAATGGGCATGTAGTATCACTAACCATATCTAGGACGTGAAAATCCGCTAAAATAGTTAACTTCCCTACGTGAACAACTACATCCTTGATCATCCCAACCGGGTGGGCAATATTCCCATCCGCTAGACCAATTAATACTGCTGTCTCCTCTAACTTTCCTAGCTTGAGAGTGGTAAAAAGGGATAAGGGAATCAAGTTGAGGCTTGACCCTAAATCGGCTAGTGTGTCGAAAGCTTCGGATCTTCCTATCTTACAAGGCAAAACAAATATACCCGGATCATCAAGCTTTTTAGGCAACTTGTTTTGAACGAAGGCGGTCCCATTTTTACCTAGTTTAAATTTCTCATATTTTTCTAGGAGGGCACTATAGTAGGGAGCACGGGCTAAGACATCAATGACGGGACGTTCAAGGTGAAGCTCCTTGAATTCATCGTCAAGGTCTTGTGTAGGGAGTGCTCCTATTTCTCGGTCATTGAGAACTTTCAACAATGTGTCAATTTTGGTGGTCATCTCGCTTTGCTTTTGTTTGAAATCGGCTTCAAACTTAGATATGCGAGCTTCTTGAGATGCCATAAACTTGGACATCAATCCTTCAAGATTGTTGGTACTACCATAGTTGTTAGAAGGATTGTTGTTGAAAGTACGGTTGGAGGGTGGACCGTTTGGTTGGTAACGATTAGACGGATTGGAAGAATTGTTTTGGTTTTGTTTCCACCTAAGGTTTGGGTGATTTTTCCAAGAAGGGTTGTAGGAATCACTGTAAGGGTTTGGCTCGGGCTTGAAAGTGTACCACTTATCTCCTGCTTCGTCGGTACGCGAAGATGCGTAGTCCGCAAAAGCTGTTCCGGGGAGTTCCACGCAATCACGAGTGTCACGGGGACCACTACATAATTCGCATGAAGAAGTGATTTTGTTCACTTGGCTTGAAGGCTTAGGAGCTTCGTAAGATTTCATGAGGAACTTGACTTGGTCCTCAAGTTCCATGATCCTATGGTCGGGAGTGCTAGAATTGTTCGAAGGCAAAGATATTGCCTTGACCATTTTGTTCAAATCACGAGGATCGTTCCAACTTTCGTTGTCATAGAGAGCGAGATCTTCTATGAGTTCCCATGATTCTTCCGCACTTAGATCACCTAGCTTGCCACCGGCCGATTGGTCAATGGTTCGCCTTGTGGAGAGATCGATATGGTCATAGAAGATTTGGACTTGGAGCCAAAGATCTATGCCATAATGAGGGACTTTTTGGAGTAAGTCCTTGAAACGAGTCCATGCTTCATATAGAGTTTCACCTTGACGTTGTTAGAACATCAAGATATTATTTCTAAGCTTGGTAGTTCTCCCCGGTGGGAAAAATTGAGCAAGGAAACGAGTGGTGAGATCATCCCATGAGGTGATGGATCCCGCGGGTAAACGTTCAAGCCATTGACTAGCTTGATCACGTAGAAAGAATTGGAATAGGCGTAATCGGGTTGACTCTCTAGTTGTAACATCAAGGTCTATAGAATCTACGATTTTAAGGAAGTCCTTGAGAAGTTGATTAGGATCTTCGAAACGAAGTCCATGGAATGCACATCCGCTTTGCACCAACCGGATGGTGTCGGATCGCAAGGGGGATACATTAGCTCCTTGGGTGAGCTCAATAGTGTTTCGGTAGCCTTGGTGGCTAGGTCGGGAATACTCTCCTAGGGTTCGGGGCCTAAGAGGTTGGTTTGCTAGTGGTGGGTTTTGTTGTAGTGGGTTGATGGGTTCAAAGATGTTACCACCTTCCATGATGTCGGATGGTAAAGATTACGAACAAAGGCACAAAGAAATAAGATAGACTAAAGAAAACCTAAAAATAAAAATAAAATCTTACTAGAAAGGAATCTGGCAAGTAGACCTAATAAAAAGAAATCCTAACCTAGAAAATAACTATTCCCGGGGCTGCGGCGCCAAAAACTTGATGCGTGGGAATTGCACCAGGCTTTACCTCTCGAGGGATCTCGAGAAGCTTACAACCCCCACCAGGCAGTGTACCTGATCATTGTAGTATAGTATAGTGACAAGTACCGGGGGATTGATCGTTCAACTCAGGAATAGTGTCGCTAGGATTATAAAGCCTAAAAACTAGGTCTAGAGGTGAGGGATGATTCTTTTTGTATTTTTATATTTTTATAAAAGCAATTAAAATCTCGGGTTTTGGAAGAGTGGGCGGAATTAGTTGCTAATCAACTAACCCAATAACTAAGATTGCAATCAAAATAAATAACAAAAATGTAAACAAAACTAATTACTAATGTGGTGTGAACAATAAATGGGAAAATTGTGTTTACTTAGATTTCATTACTCCCTAGATATCTTTTACAGGTTAATTGTTTGTTACAGTTGCGTGGATGACGGGTTATATTCCTTAATACCAATCGTGGGGTGGCGTACGTACTTCCCCATCTCTATAAGCTCCTACTTCACTCCTATGTCGAGCCTGCAAGAAGCTCCTAACATGGGATCACTAGAATTCGCTCATGCATTAAATACAACCATAAAAACCTAATACGCATTGGTTCATGTTTCTTAAGACGTTCAAGCAAGTTACACTATGGAAGTCTGCCATTTTTCTTAAGCCTAACATCGAAATCATTCATCCATTACAACTATAAACAAGCAATTAACCTATAATCAACATCTAGGTTTCATTACATCTAAGCAAACACATAAGAGATCTAGCCTAGCATGTTAAAATCAAGACAAGTGTAAGATATATTCAAACAACACATAGACATATTGAATGAATTGAAAGGATACTTATCTTAATTGAACATGAAAGGTTTCAAGGGGTGAAAACCCCTGAAAATTCTGTAAAAGTCGAGCTAGGTTTATTCAATTCGTCCCTAAAATTCTCCTCTTTTATGAATGAAAATTACAAAGACTATATATAGATTTCCTAAGGTGACGGCGTCAAGAAGAAAATTCTGACGCTGTCAACCCGCCGCCCATAATAAAATTGGATTGCCTAGATCCAGATCTGACGTCGTCAAGAGCTTTATTCCTCTGGGCCGTCATGTGTTAAGGGGTCGTGACGGCCTTGGTGACGCCGTCACGCCCTAGTGCAAAAGTGTTCTGGACCGTCATGGACTCCATACTCTTCACCTCTTGTTTTTCCTCTTGACGTCGTCATTAAGAAACTTGTGACGCCGTCAGGTAATGTTCCCAGCAAGGAAAATTAAGACTTTGCCATTTTCTTCACTTTTGTGCTCCAAAAACGTCTGAAATGCTTCCTTTTCCAGAATTCACTCCAAAAGTACTTAAAATCACAAAAGGAACGATTTAGGGTAATATTTGATCAAATAAATTCAATTTCGGGCTTAAATGACCCCCTAAAAACGAATCACTTTTCACCTCATCAGCTGGCCAAAACAACCGACAAAGAAGTAAAGAAGTTTGTATGGGATAACATCGTTTGTAGGATCGGACTACCTAAGATAATTGTCACGGATAATGGAAGTAACTTCGTGGGAGATTTATTCAAAAGTTGGTGTGAAAGGTTGAATATCACCCAGATTAATACAGCCATTGCTCACCCTCAAGCTAACGGACTTGTTGAAAGAGCCAACAAAAGCTTAATGAAAGGATTCAAGTCAATGTTAGGAAGAGAAACCCCTTTTAGTCTAACATACAGAAGTGAGGCGGTTATTCCGGCTGAAATTGGCATGCCAACTTTCCGTACCATGATGGCAAATAAGGAAAACAATGATGAAGAGATTACCCTAAACCTGGATCTACTACAAGAACGAAGGGAGATGGCAGCAATAAGGGAAGCAAAGTATAAAAAGAAGGTGGAACAATAATACAACCGAAGGGTGCGACCCGAATCATTCAAAGTGGGAGATTTTGTGTACTGGAAGAATGAAGCTAGTAGAGCGGAAGATCAGGGAAAGATGGGGCCAAACTGGGAGGGTCCGTACCGAATAGTGGAAGCCTATCAGCATGGCAACTACAAACTCCAAACCATGGACGAAGAAGAAGTACTTCGGAACTTGGCATGTAATCAACCTTAATAAATGTTTCATGTAATTGGTAACATCCGAAAGAATAGTTGTAAGGCGCATAGAAGCCATTTCTTATCTTTAATAAAATTTAATGCAACTATCTCCTAGACGAGGGGAAGCTACTTTCGTTAAACCTTGTTGGTAAAAACTATACCGAAGTAAACAATACGGCCAAGAGCCGAAGGACGCAAGACGTCCGAAACAATTCGCACCCCAAGTGGGTAAATAACAAACAGTTATGGCCAAGAGCCGAAGGACGCAAGGCGTCCAAAACAATTCAAACCAAGTGGGTAAGTAACAAACAACCACGGCCAAGAACCGAAGGACGCAAGACGTCCGAAACAATTCGCACCCCAAGTGGGTAAATAACAAACAGTTACGGCCAAGAGCCGAAGGACGCAAGGCGTCGAAAACAATTCACATCCCAAGTCAGTAAGTAACAAACAACCATGGCTAAGAGCCGAAGGACGCAAGACGTCCAAAACAATTCGCACCCCAAGATGGTAAATAACAAACAATTATGGCCAAGAGCCGAAGGGCGCAAGGCGTCCAAAACAATTCACACCCCAAGTGGGTAAGTAACAAACAATCACGGCTAAGAGCTGGAGGACGCAAGGCGTCCGAAATAATTTGCACCCCAAGTGGGTAAGTAACAAGCAATTACGGCCAAGAGCCGAAGGACGCGAAACGTCCGAAACAATTTACACTCTAAGAAGGGAATCGAGGACCCCCAGCAGCGGACACACATGTAATATATATGAAAAAGAGATGAAATGATGAATGAAATAAAGTGAAATATATACATACAATAAGAACAACATTCACATTCAATAGAATCTGATGGTCAGTACATAAGGTGTTCTGAATGGCCAAAAGACCTTACATTGTAAAAGGACAAGGATGAAACATTACGAAATACTGAGATACCTTACACCATAAGTCAAAAAGGGTGGTACCCTTACAAACTAAAAAATCCTAGAATCTATTCCCCTGCGGCCACGCTGACTCAACGTCAGTCTTCATAACACCCACCAAAATAACAGATTAGAAAAAGCTTCACCTATAATCCGAAATACCTTAACCTATAGTCAAAATGGAGGTACACGAACCCTAAAACAAAAAAATCTTTTCAGACAAAGGCCGAAGCATCATGAGTGGAGGAATCCTGGGCAGAAGGATTTTTGACATGAGGCCCAGCCACAAGCTCAAAAGCTAAACCCGAAGCAAAAGTCTTTTCGGTCTTTGAAGCAGGAGCAGGATCAGGGATGATCGCCATCAATTCATCAAAAGTACGGTAGATGGTCTTGCGGATCTTCTGAACGTATGGGTACTCCTTGACAAACAAATGATCGTATAAAGGCTGGTATTTCGCATCAGCATCTGGATCAAGACCCTCGACATCATCCAGCAACTTAGCCACCTTCTCCAGCTTCCTTCCCAAAGATACCCCATCCAAAAACCCTGACTTCCCAACAGACGACGAACCATTTCTGGAATGAACTCGTTGACAATCTTGTTACGGTCAACCTCTACATTCCCAGCCAAAATGGATATTTCCTGTTTCTCTTTCCAAAGCTCTTGGCTAGTCATGTCTTCGTCACTAAGCAACAATATGGTTTTCTTCAACTCTGCCTCCAGGGAATGGATCTGCTCAGCCTGATCAACCGAGACTTTCCTCCACTCTTCTTTCTCAGCTTCCAACCCAGATAATCTATCCTGCAGGCTCGACTCTCTAGCAGAACAACCGGCATGCTCCAAACACAACTTTTTCAATTCCTCCGGATCTCGGCCAGCACACTTTGCATGTTCATCTCTCACCTTCTTCAATTCCCCAGCCATCTCCCCAAACTTCTTCCAATTGTCATCAAAAGTCTTGTCACAAACCTTGTGAGTAGCGACTAACTCTTGATGCTCACCAAGAAGGGCCTCATAACGGAAAATAATGTCCACCTGAGCAATGGCATTTTCCCCCAGCAATAACCAGGCCCGCTGAACGGCCCCCTCATCATCATGGGAATCCAAGTACTTCTCCTCACCCAGAGTGGCCAGATTAATCATCATGTCTTGGCAGACGGAGGAATTGTTCATCCTCGTGTCACTCCTCACAGACCACCCCGGAATGAACAAAGCATAGGAAGTATCCTCTGCATCGTCACCTCCAATATCAACCTGAATATTATCCTCAGCAACTGTCTCCTTTCCCGGACGAGAAGAAGCACCTCTCGAACCACCTGAAAGCAAACAAAAAAGAAGTGAAACTTAAACGGTTTTGCAAAATAAACAATAACAAAAATAAAACGTAAAGGAAAAACTGTTCCATTCACATACTAGCCTCAGCGTCCGCAGCAAGACCACCCCCCTTCACCGGCGGACAGAGTATCCTTCGATGGAATGGACCGAATGGGGGTGGGATGAGGAACACTTTAAGCAGCATCCAAATCTATTACAGGAGCACCGGCGACCAGTTTGCTTCTCTTACGACTCTGAGAAGAAGCTCCTCCACCGGGTCTCTTGCCTTGAGTGGGGGGCCTGGAACCTTCAGAAGGTCCGGAAGGTTTCTTTAAATTTAACCGAGCGGCCTACTCCTTCTTCTTGTCCTTCTCTGCCAGAACCTTCTCACTTGAGACCTCAACTTTTTTCAGCTCCTCACTCTTTTCAGGAACCTCGGCATTCGAACTCAACGGTTGGGTAACATGCATCTCTCGGACGTGACCCTCCGGATATTTGTCTCCCTCCACCATATTGACACCCTTGCGAAGGGAAGGTTTCTTCAAATAGTCTGCCATAACGTACCTACAAACACAAACTCCACAGTAAAACACAAAATAATAGCAATAACTTATATACACGAAACTTAAGACGGAAGCTATACCCCTCCCCTGCTCATCTCTCAATGCTGCCCGATAAGCAAGAAACTCCCAATGGGAAGACAAGCCCATGGCATACAAGAATCCGTGAGGGCTTTGAAAAGGCTCAATAACGGTAGCGGCTAGCCTTTCGGCATGAGTAACGTCAAACTCCCCTTTGGGAAAAGGAACTGAAACATCCAAGTCGTGATGCCTCCAAGGCATCGCAAACGGGATGGCACGTCTATCAATAAGGAAGAACTGATGTTTCCAACCCTTCAAACAGGAGGGAAACTCGCCAAAGCAAACCTTTCGGTCCGCATGAACGCGTTTTTCGAAAGAGAACCAGCAGCCTTGCTTGCTAAGCTTGTAAAACACTCGGAATAATGGAGTAGTAGGAGTAATATGCATACTCAGGGCATATACCTCAATAAGCGTAACACGGTGCATGCCAAGCGGAACTAATTGAGAAATATGAACCTTAAAATATCTGATAACATATAGGAGGAAAGAAGAAAAAGGAATAGTAAGACCCCCATCAAAGAAGTACTCTGCATATAAACCAATGGCATCATTCGGAAGTTGATTCATCGTCATGCCCTTCGGAGTAACCCGAGGGTGCAAATCCTTAGGTATCCCGAAGGACTCAACTAGAGCTAAAACATCCGAATCATCCATGGTGGATTTCCTCTTCAGAATATCCATCTTAACGTGAGAATCCTCCAATATCACGTCCTCATAGTCAGCTGAAGCAGTAGATTCCGACATAGCGTATCCGAAGCAGGGAGAGGTATAGCCAAAAAAAATAAAACTAAAGATGGACACCCCGGAACAAGACGTACCTCGTGAAAGACGAAAGAAACAAGTTAGCGCACCGAAAAAGCATTCGGAGTACGGACGAGAAAGATTGTCAGAAGTGTGTGTAAAGCTAGAGAGAGAAATTACAGTGGTAAAAATGAAACCTAAGGACGCTATTTATAGGTGATGACGTATAGTCTATATTTGGGCCACGAGCCCAAATGATAAACATTACTAAGGCCCATAACCACCATGCGTGGGTTATTATAACTTGGGCCGCATTAATAATGGGATTGGGCTCACGTAGACCCAAGCCCAACTAAACTATATACGGTATAGATAAGGATCTCCTATCTGTGGGATAGATATCCTTAACCCGTATAAGCACCACGTGTGCGAAACGTAAGGAGCACGAAACCTACAAGGATTCTGCGCCTATATAAGGAATGACATAATTCTCAGTAAAGGTACGATTCACAAACCCTAAAACTCTTTACGAGAACCCTAAACCGATTACTTACTCTCATGCCGGAGGATAATCGTGGGAGACAATCCCACGATAAGCCTACGTTGTTTGTTTATTTTCTTAGTGCGCAGGTTTCAACCATTAAGAAGCGAATTGGTACGAGAGCAAGAGCCCAAACTAGGAACGCCCAACTTTTGTATCAACAAGTGGCGCCATCCGTGGGACCAACACTAAAGAACTAAGGAACTAGAATGACGAAGAATAAAAATTCAAGCCAGCGGACTCCGCAGTTGGAAAAAACACGTGACCCCCAGAGGAAGAATCAACAAGATTCGACCCCTAGGCAGGCTTCTGGGACAACCAGCGCACCTGGTCACCAAGAGGCGGGAACAACCCAACCTCTTCCAGTGGTAGAACTGCCTATCAGGACTACCCAAGCCACCACAGTGGTTCCAAGCATTGAGGAACTCCAGCACACCCTCTTCAATACTCCTCACCAAACGGTGCCTACAGTAGATAACACTGTACCACCAGGCGCGCCTAACCGAGATAGGGTGCCCAATACTGAGGCAGATATTCTTGCAGCAACTGAGGACACACCTGACCTAACGTTGGGAAATTTTGTATCCCAAAATTATGAAATCCTAACTGCCCTCATGCAAGAAGAAGCAAGGAGAAGGTCGAGTACGAGCCTACAAGCCCGGCTCAATTTTGGTCCGGAACGCGAATCATCACCACCGCGCCACCCACGAGGAAGACGCGCAGATAATGAAAAACGTACCACTATCTACGATAGGCTAGGTACGACATCTGACTCACAATATTCAGAGGAATATGAAGACAGCGAGAGGCGCACTAATGTTCATTTCAGACTTGGCAGTCGAGGGATACAAGACCGATTAGGACCTCAACATTCACCAAGCGAAGGTTCCTCCAGGTCTGGGAGCAAGAGAATTCACGACATATTAGGGAGGAGAATATCCCCAAGTGAAAGCCCCTCAAGCTCTTCCTCTAAAGGAAGCCGGCGCAAGCGCCGCAAAAGAAATTACTCTTCCTCCAGCGACTCCTCGGACAATGAGGATAGGGAAACAGGACACTGGAAGTCAAGAGGAAGACGTCGTGAAGAAGAAAATGAAGACATGTCTCTTCCATGGCGTCGCCAGAAAGTTGATGTGTTTACACGACGCATCAGCGATTACTTCAACCGCAAAAGGAGGCGCATGCCCACTAACGTAAAAACATATGATGGGACAGGTGATCCGGATGACCACCTAAAAATTTTCTAATCGGCTGCTACTATCGAAAATTGGCCACAACCTGTGTGGTGCCATATGTTTAATTCTACATTAGTAGGGAATGCGCGCACATGGTTTAGCAAACTCCCACGATGGAGCATCGGTGGGTTTGAAGAATTACGGAAAGCATTCCGCTTAAACTTCACCCAAAGAAAGAAGTGCGCTAAAAACCCTGTTGAACTAGCCAGAGTAAAACAACGCCAAGGGGAATCAACCAGCGCTTTTATGGAACACTTTAAAGATGAGTGCATACAGGTCAAAGCGTGTCCCGAAATTCTAAAAATTTCAGGGTTTATGAATGGGATTAACAACCCAGAACTAATTCGGAAGCTAAATGACAAGGTTCCCCAAACTTTCGATGAGCTAACAAAGCGCACAAGATCCTTCATACAAGGAGAAGCAGCCGCTGCGGATAGCAAAAAAGGCTACTCGAATTATAGCAACAAGAACAGCCTAGGAGACAATCCAATGATCAGAATAACAACCGCAGCAAGAATTATCGTAGTGGACGAGATAATGACAAGTATACCCCTCTCACAAAAACTCCGAGGGAAATATTTGTTACGGAAGGAGCAAACTTCCCAAAGCCTCCGCCAGTGCGTACCGCAGAGGACAAGCGCATAGGGAATGGATACTGCGAATATCATGGCCAAAAAGGCCATACAACTAACGAGTGCGTCCAACTACGACAACTAATTGAAAAATTAGTAAGGAAAGGCAGAATGGATCACCTTGTTAAAAAAATTAAAGAATGGAAGGACAAACAAAGGAATGGGGGCAAAAAAGAACCTTCCAAAGACAAAGCGGACATCATCTACATGATACAGTCATGGCAACGCAAAACAAAACAAAAAGTCAGCCAAAGGTTCTCTTCCGAAAAGGTTATATCCTTCCCCACTTTAGCTGCGGACAAAGCAGTGGTGGAGCCACTAACCATTGAGATACATACGAGGGGACACGAGATTCGCCGCATGTATATCGATGGAGGAGCATCCGCAGATATTCTATATGAACATTGTTTCAAAAGGCTACGACCTGAGATCCAAAGTTAATTGATACCAGCTACAACATCGCTGACTGGATTCACAGGAGAAAAGATTTGGCCTATGTGGCAATTGCGCTTGCTAGTAGTCGTAGGCGATGAACAACACTCAACGGCAACATGGATAAATTTCATGGTAATCAAGTCTCCCTCACCATACAATGGCATCATTGGGAGACCCGGAATATCATCCATGCGCGCTGTACCATCCACAGCACATGGGATGCTCAAATTTCCAGTGGAAGGAGGAGTTGTTACCCTCTACAACACCACGGTACCACCAAAAGAATGCAATGTAGTAACCACTGAGGTGGAGAGTATTCCAGAACAGCGCACAGAAAAAACACCAAACTTAAAGGTCACTATTTATCCCGATTACCCAGATCAACAAATCTCGATTGGAGGATCTTTATCTGACAAAGGTAAAGCAGTTGTGTGCGCACTCTTGCAAAAGAACCTAGATATCTTTGCATGGGAACCAAAGCACATGACCGGAGTGCCGCGCTCTATCACGGAGCACAAGCTACAAATCCGACAAGGATATCCCCCAATACGACAGAAGAAGCGCGGCCAGGCCCCAGATCGTGCAAAAGCTATTCTGGAAGAAGTACACAAACTTGTAGACGCAGGCATCATGCGCGAAGTATACTATCATGACTGGCTTTCTAATCCAGTGATGGTAAAGAAGAGTGATGGCAGTTGGAGAATGTGCGTAGACTTCACAGACCTTAACAAAGCATGTCCACAGGACTGCTATCCACTGCCAGAAATAGACTGGAAAGTAGAATCCCTGTGCGGATATCCTTTTAAACGCTTCCTAGACGCATACAAAGGGTACCATCAAATCCAGATGGCAGTCGATGATGAAGAAAAAACAGCCTTCCACACCAGTCAAGGGGTCTATTGCTACACAAAAATGCCTTTTGGCCTAAAAAACGCAGGCGCAACATACCAGCGATTGGTGGACACGACTTTCGAGAAACAAGTGGGTCGAAACTTGGAGGTCTACGTTGACGACCTTGTCATAAAAAGCCACACAGAGGATGAATTGGTGCGTGACATCGAGGAAACGCTCAAAACGTTGGGACAAATAAACATGAAGTTAAATCCCAAGAAGTGCACCTTTGGCGCAACAGAAGGCATGTTCCTCGGATAATTAATAGAACCTGATGGAATCAAGCCTTGCCCAGAGAAAACAAAAGTTGTTATTGATCTTCCCTCACCGCGCACACTCAAAGAAGTCCAGTCATTAAAAGGAAAGCTAGCAGGGCTAAACCGTTTCTTATCTAAATCAGCAGACAAATCACTCCCTCTCTTTAAAACACTCACGAAGTGTACTAAAAAGGGATACTTTCGTTGGACTGAAGAAGCAGAAAAAGCTTTCCAACAGCTAAAACAATATCTGGCATCTCTACCCAAACTCGTCGCACCACGACCAGGGGAAGAGCTAATCATGTACTTATCTGCAACCCATGGAGCAGTTAGCGCAGTACTATTGACAGATAGAAACTCCGTCCAGACACCCATATACTTTGTAAGCAAAGCACTGAAGAAGACAGAGACTAACTACAGCGCCATGGAAAAGCTGGTCTTAGCTCTAGTATTCACAGCTAAAAGACTGCGCAGATACTTTCAAGCGCACCCAATAGCTGTAATCACAGACCAGCCAATCAAACAAGTTATCTCTAAAACTGACGCATCAGGACGACTACAAAAGTGGAGTGTGTTGTTAAGCGAGTACAACATCTCGTATAGACCGCGCACTGCAATCAAAGGGCAGATATTAGCTGACTTTATTGTCGAAAAGCTAGATATTAACAGTCCACCTTCAACAAGCAAAACAGACCTACAGGAACCCTGGATTCTATTCACTGATGGATCCTCATGTGTGGATGGATCAGGCGCAGGCCTTATTCTCACCAATCCAGAAGGAATGGAATTCACCTATGCGCTGCGCTTTGAATTCACAGCCACAAACAATGAGGCAGAGTACGAAGCCCTACTCGCTGGACTGCATATTGCCATCCAAATGGGTGTACGCAACCTAGAGGCAAACGTGGATTCCAGGCTAGTAGCTAACCATGTGCTAGGTGAGTACGAGGCCAAGGATGAACACATGATCCAATACCTGGAAAAAACCAAGTCCTTAATTCAGAACTTTGATAGGTTCACAATAAAACAAATACCTAGGGGGGACAATAGGAAAGCTGATGCGCTTAGCAAGATCGCATCTACAAGCTTTGCGCACTTATCAAAATAGGTATTGGTAAAGACCCTACAAAACAAGTCAATCTTGGAGATGGAAGTATCCACAGTGATAGAAGAACAAGACCCTACGTGGATGACACCTATCATTGAATTCATTAGAAAAGGAGTCTTACCACAAGATCATAAGGACGCTCGAAGAGTGCAATGCACAGCGCAGCGCTTTGAGCTACGAGACAACATCCTATACCGACGTTCTTTCTTGCAACCTTGGCTCCGATGTGTTGGACCTCTCCAAGCAGACTACGTACTCCGAGAAATCCACGCTGGATCATGTAGCATGCACTCAGGGCCACGATCTGTTGTAGCGCGCTCTCTACGGTCGGGGTACTATTGGCCAACCATGCACCGCGACACGCAAGATATGATAAAGAAGTGCAGCAATTGCCAAGTGCACAGGCCAATTCCGCGCCAACCACAACAAGAGCTAACACCCATTACCTCATCATGGCCATTCTACAAGTGGGGCATTGACATCGCAGGACCCTTTCCAGTTGCAGCAGGAGGGCTAAAATTCCTCATCGTAGCCATAGATTACTTTACGAAGTGGATCGAGGCAAAGGCAGTGGTGAGTATCACGGGGAACCAGGTCAAACGCTTTGTATGGGATAATATCGTATGTCGCTTCGGACTACCTGGAGAGATCATTTCAGACAATGGGAAGCAATTCTACGACAACCCATTCAAAGATTGGTGCGCGCAATTGAACATCACACAACACTTCGCTTCAGTAAAACACCCACAAACCAATGGTTTAGTTGAGCGCGCGAATCGCAGCCTAGGTGAAGGAATAAAAGCACGCCTTGACAGACACAAAGGAAAGTGGGTGGACGAGCTCTCACATGTCTTATGGGCGCATCGCACCACAATCAAAACCAGTACTGGAGACACACCATTCTCCCTTGTCTACGGAACAGAAGTCGTCATACCAGCTGAAATAGGAATGCCAACTATACGAACAGCAGAGGTAAACGTCACAAAAAATGACGAGGAGCGGCGCATAGACTTGGACTTACTGGAAGAAAGACGCGAACGCGCAGCTATACGCGAAGCAAAGGCTAAGGCAAAAATGAAGAAGTATTATGATGCAAAGGTCAGACATACTTCCTTCAGGCCAGGAGACTTCGCATACCGCGCCAATGACGCAAGCCACGCAGAAGATACAGGCAAGCTAGGACCCAAATGGGAAGGACCCTATGAGGTCACTGATGCGCTAGGCAATGGCGCATACAGGTTGCGCGATATGGAAGGTCACGACCTAGCACGCACCTGGAATATCTGCAATCTTAAAAGATGCTATCTTTAGGAAAGGCTACGGCCCATACACATACAACTTTGTACTTTAGATGTGCCCAATAAGTGTTTGTTTTTTCTTTTCTTTCTTAGGAATTGTCTTTTACTTTTTCAAAAACTTGCAAGTATCAATAAAATGTTATGGTTTCTAGCTAACTCCATAGCGCATTTCACTTTATTGCGTACATTCTTATATATGTCAATATTGTTAAATTATATTTTTGCCTACATGGCGTGCATGCACTACTTAAGACCCACGAAGGAATAAAGGGCGAGTAAACCTACTAATTCACTCGTTGAGTAAGAGGGTTGCAAACCCATCAACATTGGATCACGCATCCTTGCTAAGCGCCTTACTTTTGAGAAGTTGAGGTAAGTTTACCTTGCGCGTCCCACGAAGGATGCGTAAATATCAAAGTACACTGTACAAAGCTTAGCAAATAACGAGCCAAGACTCTTGGTCACATAATAAAACTTCGCAAACATTAATGCAAGTTTATTCTTATAATTTATCTTAAGTCACGCACTTAATTTAAACATAAAAGAGTATCTTATTTAGTCTTTTTACACAAAAAGATAACTACCATAACATGCAAAAGATACACTTTGTTATTTATATAATACACATACAAGTTACAAAAAAGCCTATACGCTATGGCGATGCTCAGGGCTATCTTCCGGTGCAGCGGAACTCCCTGCCTCTTGCAGCTTTCTCAAGAGCAATGCATCCTTAGGCGATACAGTCGCTACACTCACAGGAACCCCATCAGACCTGGGAATATGTGCAGCGCCTACACCACATAAGACGGCCTTGCCCTTAATACCCTTTTTCTGGGCAGCTCTCTGTGCGTGGTGCTCCAACACCTCCTTCAGAGGAATCTCCCTCTCAAGAGCAAATGGGTTCAGCATGTGGCGAGGCTGCGCAAAAACAGGAACCTGCAGCTGCGACTCGTCAGGCTTGAGGAAGTAGTCCGGCTGCGCTTCTGCATCCTCCAAAATATGGCGCCCCGGGGTCAACCCCTCCATAATTACCTTTATGGGGTTATCCTGATCGCGCTCCAACTGTGCAATATGAGGAAGCTCAAGAAGCTTCATCCCCTCCATGGCCTGCATCAGCTCGTCATACGCACTTGCGTTATAGCCAGGCACCTCAGTCAGGGCCACATTCAATGCCTCGGCCTCATGGAGCTCCTCTATAGCCTGCACCCTTCCACGCTCCACAGCGCACTGCACCACCTTTCCAAAGGTCTCCAACACCTCCGGAGACTCCAAGGTACCCATAGCAGCCAAGCGCAGTCCATGACTGATCAACCACCTACATCAACAAGAATAACCTGCGTTAGAAGAAACATACCAACAAATAAGGCAACATTGCAGGAAAATATGTAAAGACGTACCTGCGCTCAGCTATGGTAGACATCAGATGAGGGTATAACTCCTCATCATATTCTATGCTCAGGCCACGCAGCTTCTCCTCCTGCACCTGAACAATCTTCTCCATACGCACTTTGAACTCAGCAATGTTCGCAAAGTGCTCCTCCTTCTTCTCCTCAAGATACCTTACCGCCCAGGTAACGTTGGCCATAAATAGATGAAGTTCCCCGCGCGCTTGCTGCAGCTCAGCCATCGCGGTCAACTTCTCGTTTGTGACCTTGTCTGCGTACGCCTTGAAGGACCCCACCTCCGCATGCGCTTCAGCCAGTTGCGCACGGAGGAGAGCTATCTCCTCATCTTTTTGCACCAGAGAACTACTCTCCCCGACGTATCTCTTCTTCAGCTGAGCAACTAGCTCCATTTGACGCTCAGCAGTAGCAGCTAACTCCACAAGCAACTGCTGCGCAGATACGTCCTCATCCACCTTCACTCCTTCCTCCTTGTTTTCATTCTGAGCAGGGACCACAGTCTCCACAAAGGCCGCACCATCCTTCGCAGCATCGTCACTGAAAATAAAAACAATGACAGTTAGCGCATCTACGACAAGTAATAACAAAATATAAAGCATGAGGAAGATCACTTACAGAAACGGAGAGGTTTTTGCGGCCTCCTTATCCACACCAGAAGCGGATGTGTCCTCCTCCGCAGATGACTCTGCATCTCCGATAAGATGGCGCCTCCTTTTGGAAGTACCACTGCCACCAGCCTCTCCTTTGCGCTTCAAATTCTGCGCTACCACCTCAGGCTTCAGTATCTCTACGTTGTCAGAAGATTCAGCTTGCACCTCCTCCACATGCGCAGTATCCACAGTTGGTGCCACGCTCTGTACGGGCGTAACAAGGAGAGGTGGCGAATCTTCATGGCCAACAGGCCCCAACACAGTCAGATGACCCGCAGTCGCTTCCAAAAGCGGTTGCTCGTTCTCCCTCATAGGGCGCACACCGACGGTCACCTGTTTTGGCTTCTCCAACTTTACTACCGCAAACAAATCCATCTCTGCGAAACACAGGACAAACAACAAAACAGAGATTAGTTATTAAAAGCGCGCATACAGAAAAACTTACATTATTGGAAGCGAACAATAAAAAGGGATGAACACCCACCCCGGCCTTCCTCATCAATGAAGGTTGGCACCTCGTCAGCACCCCCGAAATAGTTGCGACTCAACCCCACATGCACCAAAAACTCCTCAGGATAAGGGTTAATGGGGATGCGGTTGGCATCAATGGTATGCGCATCTGCCAAACTATATGAACCGGGTGCGGGGCGCCCATCCCTCGGCAACGTGTCTTGAGTATAAAACTCAAAGGGTGAGGGAAACACCACGTCATCCACCCAGAAAAAATACTCCCTCCAATGCCTCAAGGAATCTAACTTCTCGGTATAGCACTGAAGGCTCCCCGCGCGCTTCGCAAAGGATACCCATCCATGCGACCACGTTGTGTGGTAAAATGCGCGGAATAGGTCAACGGTTGGTTCTATAGCAAGTAAACGACAATTTACTTCAAAATTCGATATCTTTGCCGCACCTATACAGTGCAGTTGTGAGATATGGAGGCGATAGAAATTGAGCACATTGCTCAAGAAAATGGATATTGGTACGCGATAATTAGCGTACTCAAAAAAGCGCGTGTATAGTCCTATCTTCCCTTCGGGGAAATCGGCTATACACGCATCGACATCTGGAGCCTCTGGATGCACATCCAGAGGAATGAAGTAATCAGATGAAAATTGACGTACATCATCCTCACTCATCGCAGAGCGAAACTCATCCAACTGAGCAACCATTTTTCCTAAAAGATATACTAAGAGGCGCACGCTCAATTACCTAATATAACAGCTGATTTCTTTGAAAATACGCTTTGAAGAAATGTGCAATGGTGAATGTGTGTTTTTACTATGTGTTTTCGGTAAAGGGAGGCGGTGACTCTTATATAGGTAATCAAAAAACCCTAGATAAAGGCCACGTGGATCCCACTCACAAAACGTGTGGCTAGAATACGAAACGTACAAGCACTTTTTCCCGTTTTTCAAGGGACACATGGGCACAACCCCCAAATTTCGAGGCATTTCTTTGAAATATCTATGACTAGATACATAGTTCTCAATATTGGGCGGCAATATTCAAAATTCCTCCCGCCACGCTTACCGCTGTTTTAACTAGTCTAGCATCCGCGGCTACGAGCCGCGCACACTAGACTGGGGGGACATGATGACGTATAGTCTATATTTGGGCCACGAGCCCAAATGATAAACATTACTAAGGCCCATAACCACCATGCGTGGGCTATTATAACTTGGGCCGCATTAATAATGGGATTGGGCTCACGTAGACCCAAGCCCAACTAAACTATATACGGTATAGATAAGGATCTCCTATCTATGGGATAGATATCCTTAACCCGTATAAGCACCACGTGTGCGAAACGTAAGGAGCACGAAACCTACAAGGATTCTGCGCCTGTATAAGGAATGACATAATTCTCATTAAAGGTACGATTCACAAACCCTAAAACTCTTTACGAGAACCCTAAACCGATTACTTACTCTCACGCCGGAGGATAATCGTGGGAGACAATCCCACGATAAGCCTAACGGTGTTTGTTTATTTTTTTAGTGCGCAGGTTTCAAGCATTAAGAAGCGAATTGGTACGAGAGCAAGAGCCCAAACTAGGAACGCCCAACTTTTGTATCAACAATAGGCAAAAAGAAAAGGCGCGAAATGTCGCGTCTGACAGGCTGTACACGTGGCACCATCTAAGCCGCACAATCCAAAGCGTGCATACGTGTCACAATCTAACAAGCAAAGTAAAAAGACGGCGTTCCTTAAACGAGGAGCAATAATAACTTTTAACGTTTTGTACATTAACCCTAACCAACAAAATTACCATCGCACGACCTCCGGAAACACCGAAGCAATAATTAAGTATCACACCATTGGCTCAACCAATGCTATGATATTGGGGGGGGGACATGTTGGCGTAGGTGTCCGAAGGACCTTCGCCGAACAGAACGAAAATCCGGAACACTCGACATATCCGATGGATTCGACAAGTTCGAAGGAACTGTTCCTTCGGACAAACGTTAACTACTCAACCCAAGGACAAATAGTACACATGGTACATGATAGTGGGATAAAGTGAACGACAAGGAAAGTGTACAAATCCGAAAAACATGTACAAACGGTCGGCAAGGACAAGCATGCCTCACCTATATAAAGAGGAGAAATCTTCACCCTTGGGTAACGCATTCTTTCTCACTCTAAATACTTTCCTACTTTATCTCTCTAAGAAACACATACTTACTCTCACGCCGGAGGTTGGTCCTAGGGTAAAAACCCGGGATGAGACTAACGGATGTGTCTGTTTTGCAGATATCCGAATGTCATTAAGGATCACCTTGTGTAACCAAAGAACTTCCGAAGGACCTATAAAAGTCCGGAGGAATTCTCCCGCTTGTCTGAGGTAGTCCCGAGATTTTACCTCAACAGATACTAACTTTTCACGTTAACGCTAAGAAATATGAAATTAAGTATGTTCATAACTTATAATAGTTATGTCTGTTATTTGCTAATCTGTGGCTTCCTTGATTAGAAATTATAATTAGAGTTAATTACATAAATCCTCAATGTGGTTTGTACATTTTTTCACCTTTCGTTCTAAAACTTCAAAAATTACACTGCCCGTTTCTGTACGACACTTTGTAACAGACCGGTCCTTTGATTGTTAGTTCGTTAATGAGTTGCCCTTAACTCTCCTCATTTGGGGGTATGTTGGTATTTTCACCTGCTAACGAACTAATGGTCAAAAAGCCGGTCTGTTATAAAGTGTCAGGTACAGGGACAAACGATGTAATTTTTGAAGTTTTAGGATGAAGGATGAAGAGTGTGTAAGGTACGGACGATTTATTTAATTAACTCTTATAATTATATGTTCATAACTAATATTGGATGTATTCAGGTTTATGCTACTCATGTTTGGTCATCGGAAAAACTATATTAGAAACTACACAAAGATTAGTGTATATATCTTTTATAATAAATACTCTCTTCGTCTCAAATTAATAGTCTAGTTTGTTTTTTTTTTTTTTTTTTTTTTTTTTTTTTTTTTTTTTTTGATATCTCAATTTAATTGTCTATTATTAAAATTAGATAATGAAGTTTGATCAAGTTTACTATATTACCTTTTATTGAATGAGTAATGATACATCCGCATAAAAGTATCCAGAAAAACAATTCACTCGCTGAGGTGACAACGGGTGATTGGTTTTTGTGAGATGTGGATCCCACAAAAACGGTGATTGGTTCAGTGAGTGTATTGTTTTTGTGGATACTTTTGTGTGGGTGTAGCAAATTTTCTTATGGAATAAAGGATTGAAATGTCACAAGCACCATATGAATAATCAATAGTGAGACTCTGAGAAGTTTAATGTTCAATGTGATTTGTACATGGAAACGCATGACAATTACTGCTCTAGTTAGGTGTTGTTTGTTTCGTTAAAATGTTTTGAGTCTTAACCTGACCATCACATGTTACTATTAAGAGGTGGCTAAAAAGTCTTGAATGTGAACAAAATAATCTTGTTTGTTTTTATATAATTTTCTGAATGATTTGATTGTTCGTTTTTACAATATATTAAACCATCGTAATGCGATGAATAAGTACATAACTTATTTAAATATAAACAAAACTATTTTTTTTTAATCACTAATTTAACATTGTAAATAAACCATCATATATATTATCTTAATACATGTTTTGAATCTCTTATTGGGTAATAGGCAATAAGACAAGTCATCCGCCTTTTATTAAGTAAGATGACATAAACCTGATCGGGTCTGAGACAAAATAAAAACAAACACAATGTTTGACCTCCGCTGACTCGGTAACTTATAAGAGGCTAGTAAGACATGTTTTTCAAAAAAACAAACACATCGGTACATGGTGAATCCTATGTCCAAGTTGCGATATACAGTTTGACTATATTCTCAACCATATATTTGAAATTTCATTAACAAACTATCTGCCTTTCAAAAAAAAAACAAAAAAAAAAAACTATCTACAGATAACAATAACATAACGAAAACACTATAAATTTTGTTGCATGTGAAGTTGTGCCATAATCGTTAGAAATTATTCATTGATGCAGATCCAATCTTTTTCTCGCACTTTCATAATGATGGTTAGTTTGCAATGAAACAAAATACAAAAAGTAAAACATAACACTCGTGGAAACTTGACTTTGCATACATCATGTAAACGTAACCTAGTATTTCCAAAATGTCTGCTTCATGCAACAATGGAGTTTGAAAAACTTGATATTGATCGTACAGAAAGATATGACTCGCATCCTTAATTCTACCCCTAAAACCGGTTTCCCTGAAATATGTACAGATGCATGAATTTCCCTTCTGAACCTCGCCAAATGAGTAGAAGCCTTGGTGTTGTGGGGTTGACTTCTTTTACCAATGGATGCAATCAGACACACTGGAGATGTTCACCATGGACCAGACTGTGTCTTTCTTAGGCAGCGTCGTTTTGCTCCAGGCTGCGTGTTCATCATCTCCATAACCTGTTATTATTAGACGAAGTAATGATTCATGAGATCAAGTTGGCCTAGTTTACGTATTTGACATCGGATAAACAAGGGCATATTGGATAACAAATAAACTTATTTTATGTCTCGTTATCATCTAAATGACTTTTTATTATTTTAAAAAAAAAAAAAAAAAAAAAAAAGTACTGGAATTAACAACCTATTTCACACGTTTTACAGCAAATAGCAACAACCAACTTTTTAGTAAATTGCGTAAAATGGAAAATTTTGAAACAAGTTAAATTGTGTAAAAGAAAGTTGTTTGCTATTTTATTCAATTTCTAGAGTGAAACAATCATTCAAAAAATTTGGATACCCTGAGTAAGTCCTAGGTAAAGGGGTGACCCTGGTGTACCAAGGATCACACTAGATCTTCTAGGGACAAAAGACTGCCCATTATACGTAAAAATATTTAGGATGTCGTATAAAAAGTTTCATAAAAAAGACAACCAGCGAAAAATATAACGGGACTGAACTAGTCAAGGGTATGAGCAGCCATGGGCATGTTGAGATAATAAACAAGTAAACATGCTTATAGCTTGGTTTCAAAAAAAAACTATGTCAATCTATATTTTTATAATTCAACAGCAAATGCTTTTGAATACGTACCTGATTCTGCTGCATTTCCATCATCTCCGCCTGTACAATATAAACGATGTCAACTCAAAGATCTCAATATAATTACTGTCCCAAGAACAGATCCCGTTTGGCCGTTTATACTATATGAAACTTATCATCTTACTTGCAACATTAAAAAAATTTGTAAGTTCATTGTTGGTACTTGGTAGTTTAATACAGCTATACTGTTTTTAACATAACAACTACGTACAGTAAAAGAGGCCGAAATCGTTTACCTTTCTTTTCAATTCTTCATTCTGCTCTTTCAGTTTTGAGACTTCTGCTTCGAGTTCCATTGTGTAGGCCTAGAAATGCCGGAAAAGAAAGAAACACAGCTTTAGTAAGCTTATTAGCCACCAAATAACACAAATGCTAATGCTTTGACTGACTGAATCTTTCTTACAAGGTGGCATGTTATGTTTTACATAAACGAAAACCTTAAAACTAGAGTATTGAATATTTCATGTTACGTTTTACATAAACGAAAACCTTAAAACTAGAGTATTCAATATTTTGTGAAGCAAACATCGTACGGCTACTGGTTAGTTGAAATCTTCTATGAAGATTCCACATAAACACAAGGCTAGTTGAAGACTACTTATTTATAAACCATTCATGTAAATAATTCCATCCAATTTGGAGTTTTTGATTGAGTATAAACAAATTAGACGTTCATTTAGCACATACCACCTCAAATTGTATAAACTTTTGAGTGATGATTCTTAGTTTCTTTTTTGTTGAAGAAATGTATGCAACTTTAGAAACTGTCTTTCCTTTATGAAGAGAGCATATCATCACACTTTGGACCGAAAAAATAAAACAGTAGTACTTACAAACCATAAAAAGGACACCAACCTGCTTACGAGCCCGTGATCTGGCAGCTGACTCACGGTTCTTTATCATTCTCCTCTGCCTCCGTTCAACAACTTTCTCAACCGTACCACTTTTCCTTCCCCTCACGATTCCACTAAACTCATAAGGAGAAGGTGAGACCGAGGATGTATCTCCATTATTCTTTCCCATCCCATCTGAGGAAACCGCAGGTGACCCCGCAGCAACCGTAACAGGTCCCACCATCCCACCCATCCCACCTGGTAACATACCATTCGAAACCATACTATTACCATTTATCTTTGAATCAGACATACCCATTATTCCATTCCTGACTACAGGACTACCCAACGGCTTACTACTTGGTAGCGCCATGTGATTTCCATAAGGAAGATTAGTTTGCTTCGGAAACAGTTGTTGCTGCTGCTGATGTGGCTGCTGCTGACTGGATCGAACTCCATTGACGTTCAATGGTAAATTAGCTGGCTGAAAAGCAATTTGGTTACCGTTATTAACATTTACAGCTGCATTTGCATTCCTATTTGCAGCCTGTTGTAATCCAATATCACCAAAACCAGGAGGATTTTGGTTATTTGTCAAATTAGAAAACAACCCGTTATCATTCGGTTTGTTAGCTAATTCAGCCTCTTCCCTCACAACTCCGGCTTTAAACAAAAATTCCTCAAGAGTCATCTCACCCAAAGTCTGTTGCCTTTGTGGTAAATTCGGTTCTCCAAAACCAGTATACTCTTTCGAAATTTCTCTCCAAACATCATCAACCGTCTTTTGACTTAACGTTCTTGGTAAAGTCAACGACCCCTGTCGTTGTATACTAGCTCCACCATCAACTACACCACCTTCTTGTACACCGTTACCAGTATTAGGCCCCGTTGTTTGCACTTCTTCAGCATTCCAAATGCTTTTTAGTAACTCATCCATATTCATTGACCCGAAATCTTTACCAATGCTACCCATGGTATTTTGCAGCTCATCAAAAGTCAACGAATATATCGACCCTTGTCTTGCTAGATGGAAGCCGCCAAGTCCACCTGGCGGCCTCCCGCTCCCATCTTCAGCAGGCTGGCTTCCAAAGTTCTTGTAACTCATAACTTTATCTTCAAATCCTTTTAACTTTATAAAACTCGAATACCTTGAAAGCAAATCCAACCTCACTGTTGATGACAAAAACACGAAAAAAATCCCGAATCGTTCAACTACATCAAATTGCTTAATATATGTATGCTTTATAGGAAGAAAATAATATCATACAACAATTTTTTTTTTTTTTTCTAATATCCAAGGAAAAAGGTTCACTGACAAAAAATGTACTATCTAAATAAATCTTTATCACTGTTACTATTGTATGTATCCAACTAAAATCGTTACATATTACATGTAACAATTAACAAAGCTCTAAAACTCTTATTATTGTGTAAAAGGATCGACCCTTAAAACTAAACCTTGCACAATTATGACTATGAGATCATTTCAAGACTTGATAATTCAACAAAACTATATATAGTATAAAACCATGATCATATAACTTTGATCAAGTTACTAACAAGAAAAGGAAAGATGAAGCTAAAGCAATGAACCATATACTAGAAATGAATGAAAAAACTTACCAGAATTGAAATAGTTGATGAACAAATACTAAGAACAAAATTTCTATTTTTTTTTTTTTTTTTTTTTTCCTTGTGAGTTTGAGTTACGTGCTAAATGAGGATTGGTGAGATGAGGTTGTGATTTGAGGTGCGTGATGGAGTGGAACTTTTAATGTTAATATTAAAGGATCTTGGTGCGTTTTTTTCAGCTTTCTAATGGAGCCGACAAGTGGTCCGTGTGTTTTACTTTCTATATTTAGTAGGTATGGGGACTTACTTTATCTTTTTTTAATTATTAACTATATTTATCTTTCTAATTATTATCTTACCTGTATTTTTTAATAATATATAATGATATACTGTTGCCTTGTAGATACTATTTTTCTTACCTTACAAAAAAAAAGATACTATTTTTCTTCATGGTTTATTTTTAGTATGTGTTTTTTTCATGACAAATATATAAAATTAAAAAAGACTTTCTAACAAAAGTTAAAGAAAATGTAACTAAGAGTAGTGAAGAGAACATATTCTACTTGGAGCCTAAAAAACAAAAGAACGGGACAAAGAGGCAACCGAAACAATTACTCGCAACCAATCTCGAAAGGGATGTTGATATACGATGAAGCACACGGGACCTAAAACGGACCACTATAAATCACTGAAGATTGTCATTTGAAGTGTGTTTTTATTTTTATCTTTATATTTACTTATTTACTTTCAAAACGACAATTTTAAACATCTCACAATATTTATACAACAAATTTATATCACATATTTTAATCACGACTTAAACAAACAACCATTTGATTGGGAAACTAGCTTCTCACATAATATTGATAACATTGAGACATAAGTCATTTGGTGAAGTTGTGACCTATTTTATGAAAATTAAAAGTCCAACACATACAAACAAAGCCACATATAATCAACATATTTGACTTGTTAACAGGGAAACTAGAGGAGTATTTAGGGTTTGCAATGTTTTATGAAATAATTGGTGGTGATAGCATGGGCAGAGCTTAATGAGGACCGGGAAGTGTCCTGCGCCCCCTAAGCCAAAGCCCGTTAGTGTATTTATTTGTGATTTCATATGTTAAAAATAGATTTTTTTCATCTCGGCCCTCCCATGTAATGTTTTTTTTCAGAAAAATTTTATTTCGGCCCTTCCACAAAAAATTTTCTAGCTCCGCGATAGTCGTTGGATTTGCATATATTGTATCGAAATGAAATAACGAGTGCATAAATGTTGAAAGTTTAACGCTTTACGTACGAATTTACGAGGTAAAACAATTAAAATCATCAAATGGTAATGTTGTGAGATCTCAAACCTGAATCATGTAAACTTTATCTGTTTTACTGGGTGGTCCATGCAGTCCCGCATTTACATGTCAAGCCATCAAAAATGACTCGGTTAAACTTTTCTTATATTAAAAAAATAAATTCCATAAGTCGTTTATATAAGCAAATCTTATAAGCCATTTATTTAACCTTCAAATAACTGGAAGCAATTTCATGGAATCTAAAATATACCTCGAATCTTTTTATTTTTGTTGGTTGTTATGATTTGATCCTAGAGATTGATAAAACTACCGAAATAAAAACCCGTTAAAAATGCAACGGCATATCTATTACAGTACGATTTATATTCCATCAAATAAAATAAATTAAAAGTATTTAAAATAAGTTTTATAATCGATAATGTTGGACATTATATATGGGACCACACAACAGGGGACCATCACCGAGAAGGTATGAAACTGATGAGAGAAGTAACCTACCACTGTTTGTCAACTGGAACAATCTCGAGCGTCCACGTATTTGTTTTTAAATGGGGATGTTTGTTCTGTAGTCATTTAGACTTTTAAGAAAGATAAACCCTTTTAACAAATACTATTATGGTTTTTAAACAAATACTGTACTAAAATGTTATTCCTTCCATTTCATATTTTAGTATTTCAATTACTCCGTATTATTTTGAGATGTTTCACAATATCTTTCAACCAATGAAATTGTAGTGAGATATTTGATTGATGAAAAGTGTATTTAATAAAAAAAGTTTAAAAATTATATATACTTGTTTAATAATTTTCATGTACATATTTTTAATTTATTTACAAAGCCAATTATTATTTTTTTTTTATGAAACATCACGTCAGTGAATAAAATTAGGTTATCCTTTTTTTTTATTTAGGAGGTGATTATTATTAAATAAGGATTGTAATGCGTGCATTTTTTTTTATTTAAAGAGAACACCTTTAAAATTAAACAATGACTATCTAACCCTTTTTTTTTTAATAATTAACTTTGCATAACGTTTTTAACTGATAGACATGTTGAGGTTGAGGTTGTTGTTTAACTTTAACTATTGATATCATTGACTCCTCCCCAACCAACCTAACAGATTAACCAGTGATGATCAGCACGTCAAGCCTAAGTGAGAGTAATGATCAATTTATGATCCGGTGTAAGCACAGTGTTTTCTCGGGTCGTTATGTCCCGACGAGATTGATATTATATTTTGGAAAACGTTTGAGGGATTCAGTGATTGGGAAAGTAACCAGATAATGATTAGGCTTGATTTATACTAATTGAAATGATATAAATTAAGCTAAATGAACAGTATCAACAATTACAGGAATTCAGATACGTATTTAAGTCTAAAACGTAAATCAAAATTAAAATAAACGTCGCTGCGTACAGGAAAGTAGGATTTTAAGCAAAAATAAACTAGAGGGGGGGTGAAAATGACTATTATTCAAACTTAATATTAAAAGAAAATTTTATAAAAAAGAAAATTATTTTTTTGATTATTTTATTATTTAATATTCACTAAAAACTATTTAATAATTAATTTAAATTAAGAAAAATACTAAAATAACTGTGAATAAGCACACACCAATCATGTTGCACAAAATGTGCGAATCTAGTAGCATATAATGAGCGTTGATAAAGTTAAAATATGCTCAATAAAGTTTTTAAAATATTTTTATGGATATCCATATATAAATTTCGAATAACAATTTCATGAGTCGTTATTGTTAGTAGAATCGTGTATATTTATTTTTCATGTTACACTAACTCGTGCTTACCATTTGATATTTTTATTACCGTTACTAATAATTTAGCTGTATTTAATATTCTAGAAACGTCTAAAACTAACATTAGTTTAAAAAATATTTTATAATTTGCATATTTACCAAATTTTATAATTTTAATAGATGAATGTCTAAAAACTAATACTAATACTCATGTAATTTTAAACAAAGTTAATATTATAAAGGGTATAAAGTGTAAGGAGTTATTTTATTTTATAAAGTTATTAAAAAATATTGAAACTTGTAATTTACACTTAGCTCTCTATAATTTATTTAAAATTCAACCAACAAAGTTTTATTAATTACTTCCTCTTTTTTTAAGTTTTTTTTTTTTTTTTATAAATTTGACACTTATATTTTTATGTATTTTTTTTTACTAAATTTCTGCACCAAATTTATTAAATTTGACCAAAATCAATTTAATTTTAATTTTTTATTTACCAATTATATTGCTTGATTTCACCTACGTGGCAAAATCGAGCTCTCCTATTAATCTAAACATTTTTTTTTAATAAGAAAGGTTTTGCAAAAATACGCTGAAATGATATAATTTTTTATTATGTAAAAGATAGACCCGTGTTAAGAAGTTAGTAAAGTCGCACAATCACTTGACCGCTATTCTCATGTGAGAATTATTTTTTTAAGCTACGAAGTAAAGTAGTAAACTATTGTTTCAGTTTTAAGTTATTTAAGGAATTTTTCTAGAAGAAAAAAATGCTAGCCGGCTAGTAGCTAACCATTATTAAACCATTATCCTCTAAAGGAAGTATGATGAAGTCATCACCAGGCATAAAATATTGTTGTCCAAGCTAGAAATTTCTATCCATTCTTTATTTCCGAAATAGCATCGGGCGTTTCATCGCTTTGAATTTTTTAACATCCTTAATTCGAAACCCTAAATTTTATTAAATTTAAAATTTCTATCCTTAATTTGAATTTTTTGATTAAAGTTTTACTGTATAATTTAAATGACGTTAATTACTTGTTATAGAGACGATAAAATAGTGATTTACAAAATTATTTGATATATTAACGGTTTTCAGCTTTTTTTATTTTTGTATAACAAAACATAATACTAGGTGTAGCGGTGACAACGTTCACTAACATCAACTTATTATTACCGACTCACATCAGCTTCTCTCGGCAATTGACTGCATCACCAAATAGGTGTAATAAGACCATCATGTCTCACCCAAAATCGAATATCACACTTAAAAACAAATATACCTTACAATCACACACACTATTTCTCCACAACATGGTCGTGAACACAATCGGGTTATCAAAAAACCAAACAACGACGCGTCGTGAGGGGTGGGTGTACGTAATAAGGGACGGTGCGTCTAGGTGGTCATGCATGCGTTGCATTTGTTACCACCACACATAGTCTAACATGTTTTAATAGCAGTGATGGTGTAATAGCAGGAAAAGTGAAATATGTAAAACATTGGTTAAACGAAAAGAAGATAGATATAAAATAAATCTAAAGTAAGAACGAGGAAATTTAAAATTTTAATGAATGAGTAAGGCATTTTTCTTAATACAATTGAACATGAAATTACATATTTGTGTTTACAAGATAATCTCACTTTCAACTTTGATTCTCTATGAAAATAGACTAAGCCAAGTAATTGATATTTAAACTTTAATAGCTTTAAAAGTATACAACAAATTTATCTTCTTATTAACAAATACTGCTTATTAGATTTATCAATTGTATCTAAAAAAGGGTTAGCCATTATTCGTTTCAATGGTGCGTTTGAAATTAAAAAATAAGTGAATCTAGTATTAGTCATGTAGTTTGAAAAGGTAGCAACCAATGAACATGTCTTTCTCACATGGCTATCACTTCATGACCACAACTCCCCCACATGGTTCCCATTGTGTTCTTGTTTCGTGTTTTGCCCAACACAGCAGTTTTAATCTACTATATATAAAGCTTAGCTTATGATACGTCGCCACATGGCACCAATGTCATAGGTATAAATGGCACACAATCATTGGTTGCCATGCAATCCAATGGCTATGTTACAATGTGCTTGCAAGAGATACGTTACAGAATATAATCTAATTATAAAAAAGTAAACGCATGTGTTTACTGAGACGTGAAGGTGAAACAAGCTCATAATCTTATCGCAATCTATTAACTGTTCGTTATGTATACAAATAGAAAGTGGTCCTCTCGAATATGTTTCCATCTAGATGCATGTGCATTTACTTAATTTCGACCTGTATGAAAGTTACTAATTTTAGTATAATAGTAAAGCAAAGGATCTTACCCCTTGAGTCTGCAAGGGCCACCATTCTAAAATCACGTATAGTTTCTCAAAGGTTAAGTAGCTTATTGACATTTGACAATACTTTCAAATTTAACCTAAGAAGTTGTTAAAAGTCGTTAATGGGACGGTTTCAAGCTTAATTTGTTCGGCTTACACTGTACAGAAATTAATGTTTCCCGACGAGTGAGAATGTTCAACACTTTGATAATATGTCTAATAAATATAATTAAGACTGATAGACTAATCAACATATGATCAATAAATTAAGACATACATGTGTAGAAATTAACCTTATGTCTGTTGCAAACTAATTTATCTTCAACAATTCAATAGACAAGAATGACATCTAATTAACTCTGACCAAATTTACATAAATCACATGGATACAATAAGTACAAAATATATATCATTCCAAGAAATAACAGAAAATGAGACACATGGAAACAAGACGCGGGGCTGACACTCCAAAGGCTAACCTACAGTGGTCTCCAACTGATCTCCATAATATAACCTTGATTATGCTGCCCCCTTTTTCACTGGTTAAGCTTCTAAATCAAGTAATGTTTGTTTTTCAACACATAAGATAATTAAGTACAGTTTTTAATGCATCGGACAGAACTATGTGTCTACATATAATTAGTTGTACTGAGGAAAAGAAATTTAAATGTTTTGTTAATTATGAAATCTTAAGAGTTATAGTTAAAACTTAAAAGTTTGATTTTGGTTAATAAAACAAATACAACCTGTACGTTAAACTAAAATCAAAGTATACAGATGGTATTCGGCCTAGCGGTCGTGAGATAGTTATTTCCTCAATCAAGAGGTTGAGGTTTGAAAAATTAAATCCTGCCAGAAACGATTGTGAGATTGTGTTATCGCGTGAGAATGTGTATTATTATAATTTGGCGTGTGAGTTTGATAGGAAAGATTCGAGATTGTTATTCTCCTTCTAGACTAACTAACGGTTAACTAATACAATATTAGACTTACTGCAACTTTTTCTCTTCTATTCCATAAAACCAAATTACATTTTAAATAGGAAGGGAAATACAAATGCATATCCTAAACTTATGGAAGAAACAAGTAAACGTGGGTTGAAGAAGGACCACTTCCTAATACATAAGACTAGTAATTAGAGTGTCCATGGAAAGTAAATAAACGTGCATGACAAACAAATGGAGATAATGGAAGTCTTCCTAAAGACTTGGTCTCTTCATTCTTCAAACATGGAACCAAATGTAGAGTAAGCCTGTTCGGTTTAGTGCATGTAGTACCGTATCAGAGTTTAATGTTCTTTAAAGAAAAACTAAATAGAAAACTACCAAAAGGAGTGGAAATTTTATGTTGTAGATTGGACTAATGATTCCTCGTGTCCAATCCACCCTTTGAGCTCTATGACGGTTTAGAAAGAATTCCTCATTTGCAGTTAAACTTCCTGGTGAGTGCTTATTCACTCACCTTTTCTTGACCAAAATAAGACTAAATAATCCAAAAACTAACCTAAATTGCCAAAGAAAGCGTGTTTTTGTAATTGTGAATGTGCAGATACGGATATTTCATAAAAAGACAAAATTCAAATGAAAACCGGCAAAAACGAGCACGAGAGTGGAATGAGTGTAGAAAGTCAAAGCTGGAATCTGAAAAGTCAAAGTGGAGTTTATAAAGTCAAAGAGGTCCTTAAAGTTTGAAAGAATTACAAGATTGACCCTTGCTGTGAAATTTGAAGAAAGTGCAAGAATGGCCCCTATACTTTTCAAAGTTGGCAAAATTGGTCCCTGATAATATTTGTGAAGAAAAGTTAACACTAACCCTTTAACAATTCAAGAATTGCAAAAGAAGCCCTTTGATTACATTTTTTGAAGATTGGCAGAATCAGTCCTTGGAAGTTTAGTAATTACACAATTGGTCCTTATTCACAAATCTGAAATTACGACTTCAAGTTCTAGTCCACTAATAATAAAACCAAATACCAAACGCACAACACAATAAGCCCAAAAATCCTTCAAGCCCAACCTCCCTTTTAACCCGGCCTGGTATCCAACCCATACCCATTTCACACCCGGTCAATCCCACTTACTCACTCAAGTTAAACTAGTAATAAAATATTACCCATATCCCTTCCCGCCCCCCTTTTCACCCCTTACCCAGAATTACCAAGAACCCTAATTACCCGTCCCATCAATTACTGAGATTAAGGGTAATTCCATCAAATCAAGGCCTTTCTAGAAGCATGTCAAGTGTCAGATATTGTCAGGAGATTCAAGAAGCACACGCTTGGACACATAGCAGCCTCCAATTGGCTACTACACGTCACCAGGATTGATCTTACGCCTAAAATGATTGGGATATGATTGCTACATGATCAGAGGGCTGAGGGACGTTTAGAGAAAGCACAAGCACACGGATCGCCAGCTTGGAAATTTGTGACCCCCTCCTACTAGAACCTTCCTAATTCAACTATAAATAGGGATGCTTGTAGCTCATTTGAGCATGTAGTTTTAGAAGTAGAGTTATGCTGTCAAATTTCCTTCTCAAGTGTATTAGCTAAATCAGTTTTTAATTGTATTTTGATTTTCATCTTAATAAAATTAGTTCTTCATTTTGAATTCAAAATTGTTGTTTACTTGTTACTATTCAGTTTATCCTTTATCAATTTCAGTTCATTTTATATCTCATTTACATTCCATACCATTACATCTTTCAATTCAGTTTGTAATTTCATCAAAAGCTTTTATAAAAATAAGAAATGTAAAAAATACAAAAATATTGTTCAAACAGCTTGCAATCAAGCCTGTTATTAGTTTATAACACTTCATTTCAGCTTTATAGCTTTAGTGAAGTGATTGATATAGTTTGAGTCAGTTCTGTGTTCAATATCATAAGCAGCCAACGAAAGTCAACTGT
The DNA here is from genome assembly GCA_030686995.1 of Artemisia argyi. Taxonomy (NCBI): domain Eukaryota; kingdom Viridiplantae; phylum Streptophyta; class Magnoliopsida; order Asterales; family Asteraceae; genus Artemisia; species Artemisia argyi. The sequence goes on along the minus strand of CM060691.1, from coordinate 140,255,663 downwards.
ATAAGATGGTGATGAATAAGGTGTTGATTGATAGTTCAAAGGGAGTATTGGAAGCCTTTGGCCTATCTAAAGATAGGAAAGCTTAGTGAATCCCCTCTATTTGAGCTGAGGTGAATGTTTTTGTAAGTACTTCTCCATTTTCAAGCTTCTTAACTACATACTATTAGTAGTTTAGTTTAGATCTGTGATATATTGTTGATTACTGTTTCATTAGTTGATTTGATCATATTAGAGCTTATTTGATTGTGTTTAGTCTTTGTAGTGATAGATTTATCATAGTTCTGTGTTAGTTCAATGAAATTTGTCATAAAAGGATAACTATGATTCTGTGGAATTAGGTGTTAATCTTGGTGGATTTAAGTGTAATTCAGTGAACTGGATTATTGTAAGAGATTGTATGGCAGTTTCATGGATTAAATCTCTCACTTGATTCATAAATCATCTTAAACAGTCAATAAAAGAGTGTTTGGATTAGGACCTTATTCTATGTTTAAGTTGTTTTTAGGAAGGGGATTTTGCTCAGTCATATTACATTTGGTACAATAGAGTAAACTTAAACAATAAACTAGTAAGAGTTAGCTTTAATAGTCAAAATTAGATTTAGTTTTAGATTATTGTGAGATTAATTGATTCCAGTTAGTGTAATTGTAATAGTAGTTGCAAATTAGTGTAAGTGAGTTTAATCTAGAGTAGTAATAGCTTATTACAACATATAGGATAAGATTAGATTGATTAGAAGTTAGAATTGGTCAATTAGCTTGAGCAATTAAATAGTCAACTGTCTTAGCCTATGTATATCAACAGGCTGCTTAATTAGGATCAAATTGGGAGGGTATTTGATGAGTTGTGATAGGGCTTTTAGGATTTATAGGTTCTCAGCAGTACAAGGTTGTTTTTGCCCCCATTAGTTTTCATATTAGAGCTTATTAGGAGAGCTTATTTTAGCCTGCAAGCTAGGAGCTTAGAATAAGATAGTTGTTTTTGCTTATGACCTGTAAAAGTGCTTTGTGAAGTGAATTTTGAACTTTAGTGATAACCTGGTGTTGATTTGAGATTACTTGAGTGTATTGTATCATTCCTGAATATGTGGCTTATTCATGTTCTCATCTACTTAATAAGTAGCTTATCAAAACTACTATTTAGGCTTTAATTGATAAATATGTGAAACACTTGATCTTATTTGAGTTTGTTTGAGCATTTTTGAGTATTTTGAACAATCTGAGTCAATTTCATCAAGTTTAGTTACAAGTGCTTATTAATAAGCACTTATAATAAGCTGATTTAAGCTCAATAAGCACTTTTTCAGCTTATTTTCACTTCTCAAATTTTTCTTAGATTTCTAATATTATTTTATATTTTCTGTAAAAAATTCATATTTTTTTGAGTTCATTTGCTATTTTTCTCGTTTAAATTTAGTTTTTAATCATTTTTAAATACTTTTAAATAAATAAAAATCAAATAAAAACCAGAAAAATCCTGAAAAATTCCAAAAATATTTTAGAAAATTCTTTTCAGTTATTTTAGATTTTTCAAATTTTATTTTATATTTTTTACCTTTACTTTTACATTTTCTCTTATTTTTAATTCATTTTAAAATTACAAAAATAGAAATTAAATCATAGAAAATAAATAAAAAGTCAACAAAAATATTTTTCTTTTTCTCAAAATTATTTTTAGTAGTTTAAGATTTTTAGAAATTTATTTTACAATTTTAGGATAGATTTTCATTAAAATTCACTTTTTAATTCGAACGTAGCGTTTTAAATTCGCGTTTGATTTTCCGTTTCTAGTTTTTAGATATTTGTGCATTAGTAGCTTGTACCTTCTGCTTATTTTGAGATTTATTATTATCATTTTAGTTCCATAATCACAATTTCACTTTTCCACTTCTTCACCACACGATTTCACGATTCTATTCACTCCTTCACGGGAAACGAACTCGGGATTTGTATTTCTTGCAAATCCTTTAGAGTAGTATAAATATATATAATTTGATCTTCATCAAATTTTTGGAGCCGCTGCCAGGGAAGGTTTGAAGTGAATTTTGAATTTCGTTTTTAAAATCATGTTTTGAATAACCTTCCTCATATTTGTGAATATTTTCTTATAAAAATATAAAAAGTAAAAAATCAAAAACACTTTTACTAAAGTGTTTTCAAAAATACAAAAATAAAATAACATCCTCACTCTTGAGAGAGTGTTGTAAACCATTCCCGAAAAACAACAAAAGAAACCGAGAAATTATACGATATCGGACTACTCTTTTACTACAACCAAATAAACGGAGAATACGGAGGTCTTGACATTAAATTGCAGACCGAAGAGAGATCCACTCTTCTCTCCCGCTCCGCTGCGCGTAGTAATAGAAGAAACGGTTACGAATAACGTAACGGTTACAAAAAGAAAATAAAAGTTTTGTGATTTGTTTTTCAATAAATTAAAAAAAAAAAAGCCAAAAATAATTCCCAACCAAAAATACAAAAAGATTTTTTTTTTCTTTTTCTTTTCTTTTTTTTTTTTTTTTTTTTGGTGTATGAACACCCGCTCATCTTCTGAAAGTCTTATTTCTCCATTTTCTAATCCCGAAAGGGTAATACGTCACAATCACCGGGTTCATTTCCCAACCATTGAGGAAATGAACCAAAACGATCAAAACATGGGACCTCCCCCGATGGGACCCCAACCGTCTTTTGATTTACGTCCGATGGAGGAACAACTCCAATCACCATTCAATGGTGTGAGGAGAGCCATCGTGATTCCCGATATCACTGCAAATCAATTTGAGATTAATCACGGGTTACTCAACATCATCACGTGTATCTCCTTTCATGGGTTTGAACATGAAGACCCATATATTCACATAAGAAATTTCACCGACATCGCTGAGACTATTAAGATCAATCAAGTCCCTTACGATGTGGTGAAATTGAAATTGTTTCCTTTCTCCCTTAAAGGGGCAGCCCGGACTTGGCTGGAAAAGGAACCACCGAATTCGATTCACACTTGGGCAGATTTGGCTTCCAAGTTTGTGAATCATTTCTATCCTCCTTCTAAAACTTCTAATCTTCTATATCAAATCTTTTGATTCCAACAAGCTTTCGATGAATCGTTCAGCGAAGCTTGGGATCGATTTAAAGATTTGTTGGAAAAATATCCGAATCACGGGTTTTCATCCTTGCAACAGATTGATACCTTTTATAATGGGTTGTGTCATGCTGGTCAAGACTCACTCAATTCTACTGCGGGTGGGAACTTGTTGACTCATAACATTCAAGAAGCCTTCACAATCATTGAGAATAAGGCTCGAGTAAGGATGGCTAGAAACAAAACTCAAGTTTCAAATGCTAGTAGCAAAACTAATGATGAGATCAGGAGCATGCTAGCAGCCATTAATAAGAAAGTTGATGCTATGTCTATTGCAAAACCAACTCAACAAGTGAATGTAGTGAACCAAAATTGTGAAACTTGTGGTGGTCCACATCCGTATTACGAGTGTCCGGCAACCGGTGCCTATGCTCATGAGAATGTGTATGCTGCAAACATGGGTGGTAACGGTTACCCACCTCAAGGAGATCGAAGTCTTCTCAGTTACCATTCGAACAATTATCTTGGACCACCCGGTTTCCAAAATCAGAGTCATAATAATAATGTGCAATACCGTATTCATCAAGTCAATCAAAATCAAAATCGAATGAATCAAGGTTTTCAAAATCAAAACGAAGGGGTTAATCACAATCGGAATTTTCAAGGGAATCAAAATCAAGTCCCGAATCAAGGGAATTTTCAGGGAAATTTCAAAATACTAATCATGGAAATCAGAATTATGGAAATCAGAATCATAATCCGGGTTTTAATCAAAATAACCGAGGGCAAAATTTCAATCAAAATCAAAATGTGGTTCAAAATCCATCACCCTCGGATGAGATTCTTAAGCAAATAATGAAAAATCAAGAGATAATGGCTAAGCGAATTCTTGAACTTAACAAGCATTTAAATGATCGACCCTCAGGATCCGGAACTCTTCCAAGCAACACAATCGCTAACCCGAGGGGCGATATCAAAGCGATCACGACTAGGAGTGGTGTTTCATATGATGGACCAACGGCTCTGACTACATCTTCTTCTCTTACTCCCAAGATAGTCGACCGTGAAACCGAGGTGACAACGGATACGGGAATTCCTATTAATAATGGAAGGACCGAAAACATCCAACCTCCGGTGGTCCAAACGTCAAAAGAAAAAGAAAAAGTCGTTTACGAAGATGAGAAAGAAATTCCCGTCAAAATAAAATTGCCTTATCCGTCACGCTTAAATGAACAAAAGCACAGTGAGAAAGTTAATAATCAGATGGAAAAGTTTTATCAGATCTTTCAAGAATTGCATTTTGATATAAGCCTCGCGGATGCTATACTTTTGATGCCAAAATTTGCTTCAATGAAAAAAAGTCTTTTGAATAACAAAGAAAAATTGTTTGAGATGGCTAAAACCCAGATGAATGAGAATTGCTCAGCGGTCCTCTTGAAAAAGCTTCTCGAAAAGCTTAAAGACCCTGGCAAGTTTCTTATTCCGTGCAATTTTTCGGGGATGGTTCAATGCTTCGCCTTGGCCGATCTTGGTGCTAGTATTAACCTCATGCCATTGTCGATTTGGAAAAAGTTGTCTCTTCTCGACTTGACACCGACTTATATGACCCTCGAGCTTGCTGACCGATCTACTTCCCGACCAATTGGAATAGCCGAGGATATTTTCGTCAATGTGGGAAAATTCAATTTCCCTGCCGATTTTGTGGTTGTCGATTTTGATGCTGATCCACGGGTTCCTCTCATTCTCGGGAGAGGGTTCCTAAGGACTAGCCGTGCTTTGATTGATGTTTACGATGAGGAGATTACCTTACGTGTTAAAAATGAAGCTGTTACATTCAACCTTGACCAAACCGTGAGATACTCCAATTATAATCATATCTCCGTAAACTGAATCGATGTTATTGATGCTGCTATGGAGGAGTATTCTCAAGAGCTTCTTGGTTTCACAAATAATGCTTCGAGTGGCAATCCCACTCCTTCTTCAGAACCAATCGTCTCTGATTCTTCCCCTTCCCTCACTCCGTTTGAGGGAAGTGATTACGCTTGGGAAGAAATCAAAGCTTGTCTTTCTAATGATTTGATTTCACCGGAAATTGATAATTCTAATTTTGATCCGGAGGGGGATATTCTTTTGCTTGAAAAACTTTTAAATGAAGACCCGATTCCTTCTTCCCCTCCGATGGACCTAAAAATGGCAGACGTAAAAGAAGTAAAGCCATCTATTGAGAATCCACCGGAGCTCGAGCTCACGGATTTACCTCCTTATCTCGAATACGCATACTTAGAAGAGACTAATAAATTGCCCGTCATCATTTTGAAAGACCTTAAAGATGAGGAGAAGACCCGACTCCTAGATGTGCTTAAGAAACATGAAAGTGTTATTGCTTGGCAAATCTCCGACATTAAGGGAATTAACCCTCGATTCTACACACATAAGATTCTGCTTGAAGATAATCATAAGGCATCGGTCCAACAACAAAGACGGGTTAATCCACAAATCCATGAAGTGATCAAAAAAGAGGTAATAAAACTCCTTGACGCTGGAATGAATTATCCAATCTCGGATAGCTCATGGGTTAGCCCGGTTCATTGTGTTCCCAAAAAGGGCGGTATTACCGTTGTGAAAAATGAAGATAATGAGCTGATACCTACGAGACTTGTGACCGGATGGAGAGTTTGTATAGACTACCGTAAGTTGAATGACGCAACTCGTAAAGACCATTTCACGCTACCTTTTATGGACCAAATGCTCGAGCATTTAGCGGAAAATGAGTTCTATTGTTTTCTCGATGGCTTTTCCGGGTATTTTCAAATTCCCATTGATCCCCAGGATCAAGAAAATACCACTTTTACTTGCCCTTATGGAACGTTTGCTTATCGTCGTATGCCCTTTGGCTTATGTAATGCTCTGGGCACGTTCCAAAGGTGCATGATGGCCATTTTCTCCGACATGATTGAAAAAACCATGGAAGTAGTCATGGACGACTTCTCCGTCTATGGAAATTCTTTCGATTCTTGCCTTCCCATTTAGAAAATATGCTGAAACGGTGTGAAGACACCAACTTGGTTCTAAATTGGGAGAAGTGCCACTTCATGGTTAAAGAGGGCATTGTCCTCGGCCATAAAATCTCCAAATCTGGGATCGAGGTAGATCGTGCCAAAGTTGATGTAATCGCTAAGCTACCTCATCCCACCACCATTAAAGGAATCAGAAGTTTCCTTGGTCATGCTGGTTTTTAACTTTTTACCGACGTTTTATACAAGATTTTTCTAAGATAGCCCGGCCTCTGACCCACCTTTTAGAAAAAGATGCTCCGTTTTACTTCACAAGTGAATGCATTGATGCATTTAATTTCTTAAAGAAGAAGTTAACGGAGGCACCAATTTTAGTTGCCCCCGATTGGGACTTACCATTTGAGCTGATGTGTGATGCTAGTGATTATGCTATTGGTGCAGTCCTGGCGCAACGAAAGACAAAATATTTTCAACCGATACACTATGCAAGTAAGACAATGAATGGCGCTCAATCTCATTATACGACTACTGAGAAAGAGATGTTAGCCGTTGTCTATGCTTTTGAAAAATTTCGACCTTATTTGCTTTTGAAAAAGTGCATAGTGTACGGATCATTCTGCTCTGAAATACCTTATGGCAAAGCAAGATGTTAAGCCACGATTGATGCGATGGGTTCTACTCCTTCAAGAATTCGATATCGAAATTCGAGACAAAAAGGGAGCTGAGAACCTTTCCGCTGATCACCTTTCACGTCTAGAAAATCCCCATCAAAGTGCTCTCAAGAAAAAGGAAATTACCAAAATATTTCCTCTCGAGACACTTGGGAGTGTATCAAATAGTGATCCGAGTACCCCATGGTTCGCCGACTTTGCGAATTACCATTGCGGGGAATTTCATAAGAAAAGGGATGTCGTCCCAACAAAAGAAGAAATTTTTCAAAGATGTTAGGCATTATTTCTGGGACGACCCCTATTTGTTCAAAGTTTGTGCCGATCAAGTGATCCGGCGGTGCGTTCACGGCAAGGAAGCCGCTGAAATTCTTATGGCATGCCATAGTGGACCCACGGGGGGACATCATGGTGCCAACTTCACCGCAAAGAAAGTTTTTGATTCCGGCTTCTACTGGCCGACGATATACCGAGATGCCCATGATTTGGTAAAATCATGTGATTCTTGTCAGCGTCAAGGAAAAATCTCTCAAAAAGATGAAATGCCTCAAAATGCTATTCAAGTTTGTGAGATTTTTGACGTATGGGGTATCGATTTCATGGGACTATTCCCGTCGTCTAGAGGAAATAAATATATACTCGTGGTTGTCAATTACTTGTCAAAATGGGTTGAATCAAAGGCGGTCCCCACTAATGACGCCCGAGTTGTTGTAAAATTTCTTAAAAGTCTCTTTGCCCGATTCGGTGTACCTCACGCTATTATAAGTGATCATGGGACCCATTTCTGTAATGACCAATTTGCTAAAGTTATGCTTAAATATGGTGTCACACATCGATTTTCTACTGCTTATCATCCGCAAACGAGCGGTCAAGTTGAGGTGTCCAATCATGGCTTGAAACGAATATTAAAAAGGACCGTAGGAGAGCACCGTGCCTCATGGGCTGATAAGTTAGAAGATGCATTACGGGATTTCCGAACTGCTTACAAAACACCCATTGGGTGTACTCCTTATAAGTTGGTTTATGGGAAGGCTTGTCATTTGCCCCTAGAACTTGAGCACAAGGCCTACTGGGCCTTCAAACATGCTAATTTCCACCTCAAGACCACAGGTGATCACCGAAAAGTTCAATTGAATGAATTAGTTGAGCTTCGTGATCAAGCCTACGAGAATTCTTTGATCTATAAAGAGAAAACAAAAAGGATTCATGATGCTAAGATTAAAGACCGCGTTTTCAACATTGGTGATCAAGTTCTTCTTTTTAATTCTCGATTAAAGATTTTCTCGGGTAAGCTTAAAACCCGTTGGTTTGGACCATTCACCATTACCCAAGTATTCCCTTATGGCACCATTGAGTTAGCTCAACCCGATGGTCCCAACTTTAAGGTGAATAGTCACCGTTTGAAACATTACTTCGGAGGGGACATACCACCCATGGTAGTCCCGGATCTCCAAACTTTCCCCAAGGACAAATGAATTCGGGGATCGAGTTAAGCTACGTGACTCGGTAATAAAAAACAAAGCGCTTCGTGGGAGGCAACCCATGATTATCCAATTCATCTTCTTATTTCTCTTATTTCTAACAAATAACGTGAGGAGAGGGTGACCTCTTCCAATCCTATGTTTCGTGGTTGTTTGTGAATGTTTGTCTAGGATTGTCCCTATTTATGATGACTCTCATGCTCGTTGTTTTCTCTCCACTCGAGTCTCATTCATCGATGCTTTTGGAAATCCTATATCCAAAAATATTATCGACTAACGTTTTCTTTGGAATAATTAATAAACGGCCCTAGAATTTTGTTAGGGTTCCTTTACCCGTAAAACATTGAGGACAATGTTCCATTCTAGTCCGGGGGAGGGTGAATATTCGATTCGATTTGACCTTGCAACTTTCACCATGTTATGTACTCTCGCAACTCCGTTTTTCCTAAAAAAATGAAAAAAAAAAAATTGAAAAAATTGAAAATTTGAAAAATTTTGAAGAAAAATCAATGAAAATGTCATGAAAAAACATAAAAAAAAAAAAAAAAAAAAAAAAAAAAAAAGAGAAAAATTGTGCAAAAATATAATAAGTTTTGAATAAGTGTTTTGACACCTTGTTGACTTTCCAGCTGGGGAGAGTAGGAATAAATATTTTGACTTGACCGGGCGTGTTGAGCCCTAGCTTGTCCCCTTAACCAATGATAATCATATAAGCTTGTGCTAGTCTTGTACACAATGAGCTATAAAATGCGAATTCTTTCTTAAGAATCTACAAGTTCCCGTACTCGACTTTAGAAATGCATGGCTTAAAAGCTTTGGCTAGTCTTTTAAATAAGGAGCTAGAAAACGCGAATTCTTTTTCTAGAATTTGCAAGTTTCCGTATCTGACTTTATATATGCGTGGCTGATTATTGGCTAAGTATTCGCGGGTTTCATTATTTGAGATCTTAAATTGCGAAGAGCGAGAAATGATAGAGTTTATTTAGAAGTTAGATGCTAAACGTGGAGTAGTTGGTTCTCTTTAGAGCTCATGAAAGGTACTTGTGGCTTTTTGCTCCCGCAAAATTGTTTCACCGATATATAATAGATGTACTAGGTTAATTAGTGGTATTTAGGTTTGGGCAATACTTTATTTTCTTAAAAGAATCTTTGCTTTAGAAGTTGGGTACATATCAAGGAACATCAAAAATAAAAGCAAAAATGAAAAAATCAAAAGTAAAAAGTTGATATGTATGTGGTTTTGGAGCTACCCGATAAGCTTCAATTGTTGAAAAAAGGAAAGTATGAAAAATGAAAAATGAAAAAAGGAAAAAATGATGAATGTGAAAAGTGAAAGTTTGAATGAATAAGATCTTAAGTGTTATAAAAGTTGTTGGCGCGTGAGGTGTATGTGGATAATTCTGAATTAGTCACATGAGGTGCACGTGTAGTACTCCGCAACTTATATATGAGATTGTATGTACCCAATTCTTTGATGTGGACCGAATTTCTAAAGCAGTGGTTCTTGAGAGAAAATGAAAAACTACTTTGCGTTTTAAACTTGGTATCTCTATCAGATTAAAAAGTTATTGAAACGAGAAAATATGAAGCAATTCATTTCTCAGCAAAAGTAAAAAAAATCTAGATACATTAAGAAAATGGGAGTAAGAGGTTTCCTCAAGTAACTTTTATGAGTAGTGTTAGCATCTAATTTGTAGATAAGCTGTGATCTCTTTTGTACGCTTAGTTTGAGGGCTCGTGAAAAATCAAGGATGACGAATTTTATCCGTATGGTTATTTCTCCATGAGAAGTGTTTCTACTCTTTGACCCTAGAAATTATTGCAAAATAATGAAAGTTCAACAAACCGTCACAAGAATAAAAGTGAGAAAATCCAAAAAATAGTGGTGATAAATAGAATAAGGAATAAATTTTGGAAAACGGGGCGTTTGCGAGAATAAATGATTTTGTAACTTCTTTTGAACCTCCTTGCTACTTTACAAAGTTAGTAGGAAGAGTTATGAAATTATTTATCCCAAAAGCGTAAATTGATCACATTGCGTGAGGGCACGAACAATACTTTAGTCCGGGGGACTTTGGTGAGTGCTTATTCACTCACCTTTTGACCAAAATAAGACTAAATAATCCAAAAACTAACCCAAATTGCCAAAGAAAGTGTGTTTTTGTGATTACGAATGTGCAGGTACGGACATTTCATTAAAAGACAAAATTCAAACGAAAACCGGCAAAAACGAGCACGAGAGTGGAATGTGTGTAGAAAGTCAAAGCTGGAATCTGAAAAGTGAAAGTGGAGTTTATAAAGTCAAAAGAGGTCCTTAAAGTTTGAAAGAATTACAAGATTGACTCTTGCTGTGAAATTTGAAGAAAGTATAACAATGGCCCCTATACTTTTCAAAGTTGGCAAAATTGGTCCTTGATAATATTTGTGAAGAAAAGTTAACACTAGCCCTTCAACAATTCAAGAATTGCAAAAGAAGCCCTTTGATTACATTTTTTGAAGCTTGGCAGAATCAGTCCTTGGAAGTTTAGTAATTACACAATTGGTCCTTATTCACAAATCGAACATTACAACTTCAAGTTCTAGTCCACTAATAATAAAACCAAATATCAAACCCACAACACAATAAGCCCAAAAATCCTTCAAGCCCAACCTCCCTTTTAACCGGGCCTGGTATCCAACCCATACCCATTTCACACCCGGTCAACCCCACTTACTCACTCAAGTCAAACTAGTAATAAAATATTACCTATATCCCTTCCCGCCCCCTTTTCACCCCTTACCCAGAATTACCAACAACCCTAATTACCCGTCCCATCAATTACTAAGATTAAGGGTAATTCCGTCAAATCAAGGCCTTTCTAGAAGCATGTCAGGTGTCAGATATTGTCAAGAGATTCAAGAAGCACACGCTTGGACACATGGCAGCCTCCAATTGGCTACTACACGTCACCAGGATTGATCTTACGGCTAAAATGATTGGGATATGATTGCTACATGATTAGTGGGCTGAGGGACGTTTAGAGAAAGCACAAGCACACGGATTGCCAGCTTGGCAATCCGTGACCCCCTCCTACTAGAACCTTCCTAATTCAGCTATAAATAGGGATGCTTGTAGCTCATTTGAGCATGTAGTTTTAGAAGTAGAGTTATGTTGTTAAATTTCCTTCTCAAGTGTATTAGCAAAATCAGTTTTTAATTGTATTTTGATTTTCATCTTAATAAAATTAGTTCTTCATTTTGAATTCAAAATTGTTGTTTACTTGTTACTATTCAGTTTATCCTTTATCAATTTCAGTTCATTTTATATCTCATTTACATTCCCTACCATTACATCTTTCAATTCAGTTTGTAATTTCATCAAAAGCTTTTATAAAAATAAGAAATATAAAAAATACAAAAATATTGTTCAAACATCGTGCAATCAAGCTTGTTATTAGTTTATAATACTTCATTTCAGCTTTGTAGCTTTAGTGAAGTGATTGATATAGTTTGAATCAGTTATGTGTTCAATATCATAAGCAGTCAACGAAAGTCAACTGTATAAGATGGTGATGAATAAGATGTTGATTGATAGTTCAAAGGGAGTATTGGAAGCCTTTGGCCTATCTAAAGATAGGCAAGCTTAGTGAATCCCCTCTATTTGAGCCGAGGGGAATTTTTTTGTAAGTACTTCTCCATTTTCAAGCTTCTTAACTGCATACTATTAGTAGTTTAGTTTAGATCTGTGATATATTGTTGATTACTGTTTCTTTAGTTGATTTGATCATATTAGAGCTTATTTGATTGTGTTTAGTCTTTATAGTGATAGATTTATCATAGTTATGTGTTAGTTCAATGAAATCTGTCATAATAACATAACTATGATTCTGTGGAATTAGGTGTTAATCTTTGTGGATTTAAGTGTATGATACGTGAGAATTGCGCCCTCGCAACAGGTTTTACCTCTCAATGGATCTTGAGAAGCTTACAACCCCCACCAGGCAGTGTACCTGATCGTTGTAGTATAGTATAGTGACAAGTACCGGGGGATTGATCGTTCAACTCAGGAATAGTGTCGCTAGGATTAGAAAGCCTACTAAACTAGGTCTAGAGGTGAGGGATGATTCCTTTTGTATTTTTTTATATTTTATGAAAGCAAGTAAAATCTCGGGTTTTGAAGGAGTGGGCGAAATTAGTTGCTAGTCAACTAACCCAATAAACTAAGATGCAATCAAAATAAAATAAAAGAAATGAAAATTAAACTAATTTGCTAATGTGGTGGAAACAATAATGAGAAAAGTTGTGTTTACTTAGATTTCATTACTCCCTAGATATCTTTTACCAGTTGATTAGCTTGTTACAATTGCTTGGATGACAGATTATATTCCTTAATACTAGTCGTAGGGCCGTGTACAATATTCCCTAACTCTATAAGATCCTACTTCCCTCCTATGTCGAGCTGATTAAAAGCTCCTAACATGGGATCATTAGAATTCACTTATGCATTAAATACAACCAAAAATCATAGTACACCTCCGATCATGTTTCTTAAGACGTTCAAGCAAGTTACCAATGGAAGTCTGCCAGTTTTCTTAAGCCTAATATCGAATACAATCATCCGTAACAATTATAGACAAACAATCAACTAATAATCAACATCTAGGTTTCACTACATCTAAGCAAACACAATAAAACCTAGCCTAACATGTTAAAAGAAAGAAAAGCATAAGATAGAATCAAACAATACATAGACATATTGAATGATTATTGGAGAACTTATCTTTATTAAAACATGGAAGAAAGAAGGGTTTGAAACCCCTAAAATATGCAGGAAATTCAGCCTAGGGTTTGTGTGTGATATTCCACAACTTGTTCCACCCTTTACAATGAAAAATTGGAAAAATATATATATACTAAGCATCCTGACGGCGTCATGTATTAGCCTCTGACGCCGTCAACTCGTCGCCAAGCTGAAATTCGTATTGCCTAGATCCAGTCTTGACGCCTTCACATACAAATCTACTCTGGGCCGTCACGTGTATTTGGACCCTGACGGCCTTGGTGACGCCGTCAGGCCATTAACAAAGAAAATGTTCTGGGCCGTCACGTTATAAAGTCCACATCCACCTCTTTTGTCACTCTTGACGCCGTCATGTGTTAAGGCTTGATGTCGTCAGGTACTGTTCCCAGCAAGGAATTTGAGACTTTGCCGTTTTCTTCACTTTTATGCTCCAAAAACGTCCAAAATGCTTTTTTCCAGATTTCTCTCCAAAAGTACCTAAAATGACAAAAGGAACGATTTAGGGCAATCATTGATCAAATAATCACGAATTCGGGCTTAAATGACCCCTTAAAAGCGGTACACTTTTCACCTCATCAGTGTAATTCTGTGAATTGGATTATTGTAAGAGATTGTATGGCAATTTCATGGATTAAATCTCTCACTTGATTCATAAATCATCTTAAACAGTTAATAAAAGAGTGTTTGGATTAGGACCTTATTCTGTGTTTAAGTTGTTTTTAGGAAGTGGATTTTGCTCAGTCATATTACATTTGGTAAATAGAGTAAACTTAAACAATAAACTAGTAAGAGTTAGCTTTAATAGTCAAAATTAGATTTAATTTTAGTTTACTATGAGATTAATTGATTTCAGTTAGTGTAATTGTAATAGTAGTTGCAAATTAGTGTAAGTGAGTTTAATCTAGAGTAGTAATAGCTTAATACAACATATAGGATAAGATTAGATTGATTAGAAGTTAGAATTGGTCAATTATCTTGAGCAATTAAATAGTCAACTGCCTCAGCCTATGTATATCAAGAGGCTGCTAAATTAGGATCAAATTGGGACAGTATTTGATGAGTTGTGATAGGGCTTTTAGGATTTATAGGTTCTCAGCAGTACAAGGTTGTTTTTGCCCTCGTTAGTTTTCATATTAGAGCTTATTATGAGAGCTTATTTTAGCCTGCAAGCTAGGAGCTTAGAATAAGATATCTGTTTGTGCTTATGACCTGTAAAAGTGCTTTGTGAAGTGAATTTTGAACTTTAGTGATAACCTGGTGTTGATTTAAGATTACTTGAGTGTATTGTATCATTCCTGAATATCTGGCTTATTCATGTTCTCATCTACTTAATAAGTAGCTTATCAAAACTACTATTTAGGCTTTAATTGATAAATATGTGAAACACTTGATCTTATTTGAGTTTGTTTGAGCATTTTTGAGTGTTTTGAACAATCTGAGTCAATTTCATCAAGTTTAGTTACAAGTGCTTATTAATAAGCACTTGTAATAAGCTGATTTAAGCTCAATAAGCACTTTTTCAGCTTATTTTCACTTCTCAAATTTTTCTTAGGTTTCTAATAATATTTTAGATTTTTTGTAAAAATTTCATATTTTTATGAGTTCATTTACTATTTTTCTCATTTAAATTTAGTTTTTAATCATTTTTAAATACTTTTAAATAAAAAAAAAAACAGAAAAATCCTGAAAAATTCCAAAAATATTTTAGAAAATTCTTTTCAGTTATTTTAGATTTTTCAAATTTTATTTTATATTTTTTACCTTTATTTTACATTTTCTCTTATTTTTAATTCATTTTAAAATTACAAAAATAGAAATTAATTCATAGAAAATAAATAAAAAGTCAAAAAAATATTTTTCTTTTTCTCAAAATTATTTTTAGTAGTTTAAGATTTTTAGAAATTTATTTTACATTTTTAGGATAAATTTTCATTAAAATTCACTTTTTAATTCGAACGTAGCGTTTTAAATTCGCGTTTGATTTTCCGTTTCTAGTTTTTAGATATTTGTGCATTAGTAGCTTGTACCTTCTACTTATTTTGAGATTTCTTATTATCATTTTAGTTCCATAATCATTATTTCACTTTTCCACTTTTTCACAACACGATTTCACGAATCGAATTTCACGATTCTATTCACTCCTTCACGGGAAACGAACTCGGGATTTGTATTTCTTTCAAATCCTTTGGAGTATTATAAATATATATAATTTGATCTTCATCACTTCCAAATAAGAGTCACATTCTAAACGACAAAAGTATTACACATGGATTAGCAATAGGCTTCGTAAAGTTAATATTAATTGGATAGAGTGACATTTTATCACTTTTAACGCTCTATTCACTACTTTTTTTTTTTTTAATTCTTGTATTTTGCTTAGCGCTCCTTGGTATTTTAATATCATCGACCGTTCGAAAAAGGACGAATGATTGCCCTCCCCCTTCGTAACCAACTTCTATATACTCAATGCTGAGCAACATGTTGGAATTAAGCATATAATCACAAAGCAAACAGCGGAAGACATATATCAAATTATGTATAATTAATTAACATTAATTTAAATGGAACACGTACCTTGTTAGATTCACGCAAATCAAACGATCAAGAAATCACAAACCCTAAAAGTTTAGGGTTTAGTAATCGATTTATGCTTAAATCAATTTAGGGCAAAACAAAAATACAATTGGGGATTTTTACTATAGTCTTGCACACGTGTATTGTTAGCGATTCAATGCGAATGCTAGTTTTTTTATCACAATAACTAACCAAAGCACTTTGGTTTCACTCAAGTCGATCACACAATCCCTTGTAGGTGTGTAATTCGATCGTACAAGGCAAAAGAGGAGAGAAGAAGAGAAGACTTGGCTAGCTAGGTTTCACAAGATTACCAAACAATGAATACATGTGTTTGTATTTATAGGATGATAACTTAGTGTCCAAGTTAGTCTAGGACTCCTTTTAGGGATCCTTGTTCGACCGGCAACCTTCTCTTGGCTATTTTCTCTTTAGTCCCTATTTTGACATTTAACGACTATTAGACTAATTACCGTTAAGTAGTAACGACTGTTAGACGTTATTGTAAAATAATAATTAAATCATAACTATTATATATTAATTATTATCAATTGAATCTCATACGCAATGCGTGCAATCCTATAGTCTCGAGTTCGAACCGGACATAAGACTATTAAATATTTTTCATTAACTAACAGCTCCCACTTGGACATATCTTAATACACGTAATGACATTGGTTAGCGTCTAGCAACACACCAATGCCACCAGAACAACTAGAGTGTGGTTTCCTGAAGCACTTTTAATGATTCATCATTATCTTATTCTTTTATTTCTAATACCATGTTAAATATGGTTATGGATCTTAGTCATTCCATAACTTAACTATTCTGTTTCTCGTTATTTTTCGATTGAACAAGATTACCAAATCATCGGGACGTTTTCCAGATTGATCTTGGGTATGGCCATACAAACATCTTGTTAACGCTACGAGGGGACTAGTAGTATTATTCATCAAAACGAATTCGAAGGAACAAATTTTCTCTTGACTACAAGCATAACTCATGAATTTCACAGCACTTCTGAAAACGGCCCTTATTACTACCAGTAATGAATAGCGTTAAACTGTTTCACAAAATGGGCTCCACCCAGAACTGTTCTGGCTTGTGCCTCAAGTCTGAGGATAAATAAAGTTTAGCATTAACATGATTTACTTGATGACAAAGATCCATAAAGTACAATCATATAGTTGGGATAAGTCCGATATGCAATCTTTTGAATATCATGTGAGTTTGGCAGGACATTCCTCAATATATAAAGTATATTTTAACCAATTCCTCATATTTGTATTAATTCAATCATATTCTCATATAATTGATAGACAATGGACAATTTAGAATAACACAAGTTATTCAAGGACTTAAACATGCAAATATATGATACAATCTATTATAAATGGAAAATAAACATAACAAGTACTTTATTATTATTATTATTATTATTATTATTATTATTATTATTATTATTATTATTATTATTATTATTATTATTATTATTATTAAATTCTGAATTACAATGTAATTCAAACTTTCCATCCAACTTCCTATGTAATCTGAATTCCCTCATTTGATGTAATTGTAATGACTGAATTACAATTACAACGCAAACCAAACAGCCTACGTAATGTAATCTGAATTACAATTCCGTTCATTCTACAAACCAAACAACCTGCGTAATGTAATCAAATTACAATTACATCAAATTATGCTAGATTACAGCGAACCAAACGCCTCTGGTCCACTCACAATGCACTTAAACCAACTAATTGAAAAACTAGTACTTTTTTTAATATTTAATTAATTAATTTTTAAAATATATTATTTAACTAAATATAATTATTTTTATTACCTCATTCTCTTTCATTGCTATATCAAGTTACATTCCAATATCAAATTCGTTCCGATTTTAAACCATTTTACAAACCAAACGGCACTTAAATATATGTGTGGACACTATAGATATTGGATGGGAATTGGGCTAATTGCCTAAGTTTAAGATACGCCTTTATATTGAAAAGAGAGCAGACAAAGTTTTACTTGGGCCGAACCTGAATAAGAAACATATATTAAACCCGAAACCCGACCTTATTTTTATTCCGTGTTATTCGAATCTACCCGATTAGCCCCAATATAATTTTAAACCCGATTAACCCGGCTCAAATAGTCTTATTCGGGTTTGAGTCGGCTTTTATAACACCCCTGGCAGCGACAACCTCTCGTCAATGATTGTTGTCCCAAAAGTACCGCTGACAAATAGCCTAGTTGTTATATACTAGTAAAACCAACTTAGATTATCATGGTAAGCTTTTTAATCTTTTATTTTTACGGTTATTGCATCAAGTCTATGTTTGGCAAAAGTAGCTATTAGTAATATCAGTAGCAGTGATACTACTAAAGAAGCATTTGAAAAATGAGCTTTCCTAAAAAATAGCAAAGTTCGCCGCTCTTTTACCAAACGAACATTAAAAATCAAAAAGCTCATTGCTCACCGCTCATCGCCCCAAAAAGCTCTGCGCTAAACATAGCCCAAGTATATTCATACACAATATGAAATATGGGACTAGAGGTGTTCTTCGGTTAATTCGGTTCGGTTAGTTCGGTTAAAAGTTTTTAGGGTTAAACCGTAATCCAAAACCAAACCGAATTTGATAGTTGACTAATGAAAAAAAAAAAAAAAAAAAAAAAAAAAAAAAAAAAAAAAAAAGCCGAATTCAAATTTGGTTTTCTGTTCAGTTTGGTTGAATTCTAGTTCGATTTGGTTCGGTTCGATTTTCGGTTTAATCCAAATTACACACTTTATTAAAATATATATATATATATATATATATATATATATATATATATATATATATATATATATATATATATCCAAAAAAGTTATTTCAAACATAAAAAGTATTTTTTAATATTATAATAAATTTTATTGTTATTTATATATAAATATAAATATATATATCATTTTATTGATCTTTATATATATATAAATATATAAAAAATATATTAGTTTATATGAATTCGGTTTTTGGTTCGGTTTTCGGTTTTGATTACCAAAATCATATCCAAACCGAGAACCGAATTAAAATTTCGGTTTTGTTCGATTTTGGCAAATTCGGTTCGGTTATTAGTTCGGTTCGATTATTTTCGGTTCGGTTTTCAGCTCACCCCTATGGGACCAAAAGTGTTCAGCTTGGTAACTCGTACTAAAGAATTATTTGGACCAATATATGATGGTAGATTAGTTAGTAGACCATAATGAGAGCTGCTCTACTCGCAGTTATAAAGAGCTCCAATAACCAACCAACCCATCAAGAATAGAGACATCGGCATGTACAATGCTCAACCAAGTACATTGTTGTTGGAATTGTTCGAACATGTTAGAGCCCAATTTCGAGCACTTCATCGTCGTCAGGCAGCCATTTTATCCACATAATAGTAAATTTCAACCACAAACTGCACATCGTGTATAATTTAAAACAGAAAATATTAAACCATTAGAAAAAATGTTAAAAAGGCCAGCAAAATTGGTACAGGCTTATTTCACTTTATGCACAACTCACTTTTATCTCAAAACTAAATTGTCATGAAAACAATAGAAGACTGGAGTAGCATAAGTAAGCTTAAGTTACGTAGATAATCTGGTTTTGGCATATATTGGATCAGATCTTTTCAGTCTCACTTTTGACCTTTTGAGTTTCAAATTTATCAATAGCTACTTGAAGCTCATCTGAACCTCCAACAGCTCTCATGGTGTAAAAATACACCCCAAATACGAACCCAGTCAAGCCTCCAGCAACCACCAGATTCTTAGTCTTGGGTCCCAAGCTCCCAAATCCAGCCATTTAAGTCGATAAGGAGTCACTTTCTAGTTATCACAACCTACAAAAGAACCAGCAGAACCAGAATAATGAGTTATTCGTTTATACAACTTTAAGCACCACCAACAATTAAAGTATATAGTAACACCTTTATGAATACTACAAAGTAGGTTCCACTTGCATAATGGCTAGAAAAGAAAATGTTTACCAATCCCATTAAGCAAAAATGTAGATTGGACTGACAAAAGTGAAAGAAAAAGGAAACATAACTTGATGTGAAATGGCTTACTTAGAAGGTATGACAAGAAATGAAGATGTGATTGTGGATCAGGTCCTATCTAAGAGAGATGAAGTTGAGACCACATAATAATAATTAAGAAAAAATGGTATAAACGAGTAGGACCTAAAAGTTGTTACTCCTTTCAGCTCCGAGTCATTCTCCAACTTTTTTATAGTTTGTCCAAAATAAATGCCCAATTCCAAGAGCGAATGGTAGATTTAAGTAAGCTTGTCATTCTACCCATTATGTAAACTCAATTTTAAATAAATTTATTTACCATTATCTTTTTTTTAATTGCGCTATTCAAAATCCTGATATGGATACCGGTAAAACAAAAAGGAAAAACAAATGGGTTGGACTGACTAAAATATAGATAACTAAGAACAGCATAAACTGCACATGCCTAATACTATGTGTTTTCTCCTTGTGGATACTTATCTTGGGATGTAGTTAAAAGAGAAAGCGTGGAAGTAAGAGCCAACCTACAAGGCTACAAAAGGAGTTGCATACCACACAAAGAAATTTCATCACAAGTTTTAAGTTTGAGCAGGACTCTTTGAGGCATTTTGAGACAGAACTATTGCTAGTCAGTATTTCCA
Organism: Artemisia argyi; assembly: GCA_030686995.1. Lineage (NCBI taxonomy): Eukaryota > Viridiplantae > Streptophyta > Magnoliopsida > Asterales > Asteraceae > Artemisia > Artemisia argyi. Next base: position 140,235,371 of record CM060691.1, on the reverse strand, counting down.
TGCTCACTAAAATGAAAAATTGCATAAGATATTGGTTGGCTCTTGGTGATCATGCATTAGAAACAGAATATTGAGAAAAACAGAAAAACAGAAGTACAAATTATAAGCGCTAACATAAAGTTTCACAAAATTCGGTCCGTTACTGATGGCACCAAATTTAATCTTAATTCTATAATAAAATCAAGCATACTAAACCATATATCATATCTCAACTTTTGAATTGATCATGGAAATACTAGGAATGCTTATTTTGATTATGAGAAACAACAACATACCCAATCCCGCCAGGGCGGGGTAATGGGGAGGCAGAATGTAGACAGATCATACCCCTACCCCAGGATAAACCCGAGAGTATGGAGACTGCTTCCGGGAAGACCTCCGGCAAGTGTAATTGTGCGGTGAGAGTGCTCAGAAATAAGTGCATGTGTGAAAGTGAACAATAACAAAGTTAAGCAGTCAAAAGACACAAAGGCAGAATACCAATAAAAGAACATAAGAGAAAAGGACCATAAACATAAATAAGCAAATGCTGCAAGAGAACACATAACATAGAAAAGATAAAGAGCTAAAGAGGCAGGGGGCACGAGCAAAAGCATACAACCACAAAAGCATAAACGTATAAAAGCAAAAGGGCAAAAGCACCAAGAAAACGGGAGCAAAGGCAAAAACAAAACCAGCACCTAAGCAGTGTTGTCAAAAGCGTGCGCTACATGCGCTATAGCGCGAAGCGAAGCGATAGCGGGCCCACATCGCTATGTCCACGAGGCAATAGCCCACAATCATTTAAAGCGACGATTAGGGTTCATGAGTGTGATTAAATGGGTGGGTTTTGGTCGGAATCATGTTACTAACATGATACAAGGATCCAATTATACCCAGAAACACGTTTGGTTTGATTTTGGAAATTAGGGTTCATGGTACGATTTGGGATTTTTTGATTTAGAGTGTTTTAATCCAATTAAGTTGGTGGGTTTTGGTCGGAATCATGTTATAAACATGATACAAGGATCCAATTATACCCAGAAACACGTTTGGTTTGATTTTGGAAATTAGGGTTCATGGTACGATTTGGGATTTTTTGATATAGAGTGTTTTAATCCAATTAAGTTAGTGGGTTTTGGTCGGAATCATGTTATAAACATGATACAAGGATCGAATCATATCCAGAAACACGTTTACTTAAGTGCGCTTTTTATTTCTATAGCGCGCGCTTTTTATGCGCTTTGCGCTATAGCGAGTTTTGGGTCTTTTGCGCTTTGCAATCGCTATCGCTTTTGACAACTATGCACCTAAGAAAGCAGCTAAGATCTAAGCAGGGCAATGTTATGGGGCCTATAGCTAAGGCAAAGCAAAAGAAACGAGAGGCCACTAAACACCTAAAAAGCCTAAAAGGAACTAGCTAAGAGGTTCTAAATCTAAAACGCAAGTGGCAAGGCTACTAAGAGACTCCTATAAGGCCTAAGCGCAATAACCACCTCATGCCCTCAAACAACCTAGCCCGAACTACCCGTATATTCTAATCTTATCTCTCCACGCATTCCTATATGAGGTTATGTCCTCGGACGAAAGAAGCTCCTTCATGTCTTGCTTAAGTCTATCCTCCCACCTAAGTTTAGGTCTACCGCTCCTCAAATCGTCGACTATTTAGCGCTTCGACTCACCTTAATGGCGCTGATTGTGACCACCTCAACCTTCCTTCTCTCATCTTCGAGATTATAGATTCGACTTCAAGTGCTGCTCTGAAAACTCCGTTCGGAATCATGTCAAACATGGTTTTACCACAAGTTCACCTTAGCAATCTCATTTTGATTATGAGAAACCATTACCTCAAATAATCATGCAAGTATACGACTGAGGAAAATGTTTCTTGGAAGCTCACAATACAAAATTGACGAAGTTTCAAATGATTACAATTTACAAGCATTCTGTTGCTAAAGTCGGAATACAAAACAGGATTCATGGACACAAAGGTTGGATCAACCATTAACAACGTGTTGTCTAAGTTAGTCTCACTGCTGTTGATACTACGAGCGTGTAACACAAGTTTAGATTAAGGATGTAATACATATATATTTGCTGTGCCAGCAGGTGGATGCAATATGGATATGAATACTGGGATCTCATTATGCAAAAATCTTTGATGGCTGAAATTTTTTAATATGATATGTAAATAATATAACAAGGAAGTATATTTCTACTTTTTGTTAAATACTGCAACGTGTCTACAACATAGCAAAATTTACATACATTGCTTATTACATAATGTAATCTTATCACCAGTATTAATACATTTACTCATAAGATGATCATATCTGCATCTGTCTATGCCTCTATGGTCAGGTAAAACGGATTATATTTGCAACATGTGCTACACACTAATGTAGACGTCACCGGGTGTGATATACAAAGTGTATAATGCATAACTGTACATAAATACACATCTGGGAAAAGCTAAGTGAGAATTCTGAACAAGCATTCGACTCAAAGATGCATGTAAACAAATAATAACAACTAACCATGTCCATAAGACGATGATAGCTACCCAATTATTTGAGTGGTCAACTTTTCATAAACACCATATTTGTTTTTGGTCGCAAATAAAACAGTCATATCGTGGAAAACAAAACAAAAAATGCATCCATATAAAATGCAATGACCATTTAAAAATGACCATAATCAGTTATATTCATGAGTGCTTTGCCTTTCTTTCTGCAAATTATGTACACAAATTTAAGTGCAGTTAGAAGTGTAGGCAGTCAAACCTGGTCATAAGAATGATGAGTGGAGTTGTTATATGTTTAGCAGGCCCACGCCTAACTGAACCAGCTCATTTGACTTTCCCAGACAAGCTTAAGCCTGCCATCGCTAGAGCCTTATCGTGAGCCATGTTTGTCAAGCCCATCAAGCTTATACAAAATCAATAATGCCGTGTATTTATTTTGCTTACTAGTCTTAAACCTTACCTACAAATTGATCTAATGTTTAAGCTTAGACAGCTACACAAGAATCAAAGCTATATGAGCCTTAAACAAGTATGGCAAATTCTAACCACTTAAGGGTGGCCTAGTGGTAAAAGGGCTTGTGACTATCACTTTAAAATGTGTGAGGTCTCAAGTTCAATTCCTGCTAGGTGCAAACAATCTTAAGTGGCCACGCCAACCTCCTGAAAAGGGAGGGCTTCACCTGGTTTGAGTCTGTGTGGTGGTGAGTTCAAACCCGGTGGATTAGTCGGCCAAAAGGTCGGAAACCATGGTTATCAAAAAAAAGAAGTATGGCAAATTCAATCAATCAGCCAGTGAATGAAGCGACAATCGGTCCATTATTCTTACACGCTTGGTAACCCTATGTTGATTCTTGTATCTAATCCTTTTCTGCTACCCGTTTAATATTTAATGTCCGCATTGAAGACATTGCCAAAGTTTACTACATAGCACCAAAGCTAGAGATAACAGAATCAAGTTAAACGCATGATTTGGTTCAATTGGTAAAAAAACTAATAGCATTTCAGTTTACATTACTCTAATCAAAAGATATTGGAGATAACATGAATACTCTCAGCACAATAATTAAACAGTATACGAGCAAAAACACGGGATATCTAGACAGTGTATATGATATGCAAATAATATCACAGGATGTATAATTCTACTTTTTGTTAAATACTACAAGGTTTCTGCAACATAGCAAAATTCATATACAGTGTATATTACATAATATAGGATTATATTATAATCCTATCACCATTATTAATACATTACTCGTCAAGTTTTTATCAGATATCAAGTAACTAGTGAGCATAGGTCATAGATGCATCTGTCTATGACTCTATGGTCACGTAATACTGGTTATATTTGCAACAACATGGGTTACAGGCTAATGTAGACCTCACCAGGTTCATCAAATATCTTAGCAAGCCTAAGACAAGCCTACCTGAACCTACTCAGTTGTCTTTCCAAAACAAACTTTTAGCCTATCAAGACTAGAGCCCCACGACTCAAGATCCTAAATAAGCCAAGTTTGTCACCCATCAAGCTTATAAGAAATCAATAATGTGATTCTAATTTATTGTGTTTACTAATCTTAAACTCTAATCATTTATAAACTGATCTAATGCTATAGCAAACAAGGCCACAAGAACCAAAGCTATATGAACCTAAGACAAGTATGGTGAGCCTAACAGAACAGTTAGTGAATGGAGCTAGGGAGGTACCACTAATCCATTGTTCTTACAACCTTTAAGACAACCCCCTTTTTGTATCTAAATCTTTCTCTGGATAGTAAAGGTTTTGGGAACTCGAAACAGTCTATTCTCATAGCATTCTCAGCAATAATAATGCTTAATGTTAGACAAGCCCACACGAACCAAAGCTATATAAGCTTTCGACAAGTATGGTGAATACAAGGAATGGTACTGATTTTGTAGCTGAAAATGTCTTAATCTCGTACCACTCTCACTTGCTCACATAAGAATAAAACCACTCTTGTTGATGATAGTTTTCCTAAACATGCCACAGCCGGCATCATGGACCAGATGAAGTGACATATATTTACTTGATACTTCTGTTCTTAATAAAGATATTGCTCAAAGTGTACTATAAAACACCAATATTCAAGAAATTTAAATAGTCCTCAACTGTTCTCGTTTCAAAAGGATTTATGTTTGCAAATGATATTATCACACTTTAGTTTATTCGAATTAAAAGATTATGGGTATTTTACCAGGGAACCCTTTACCCAAAAAATTAAAACATTATGGGCTGACATGAACATCCTCTGCAGAAACATTAACTCAATACCGGTGTAAATACACGTTCATCTGATCATAAGATAAAAAACGATAAAATAGTTATCATCACATGCACTTGTGCTTAGCTTGCCATAATACCTAAACAAGTCCAATCCAAACCAAGCCAACTCATTATAACTTTCAAGCCGAGCATAAGCCTAACAAAGCTCAGGCCCCACAACTTGGTGATCTTATATGAGTCAAGTCTGTCAAGCCCATCAAGCGTATATTGTTTCGATTTACTTTGTTTACTAGTCTTAACCCTAACATGAAATTTAATTTAATGCTTAAGCATAGACAAGCCTAAAAGAATCAGAGCTACTGCTGAATACCGATCCATTGTTCCTAAAACCTTAGTACTACCCTATGTAGATTCTCATATCCAAATCCTTTTTCTGCTACCTGCGACGTTCTTATTAAAATGTTTCTGAAAGTGTTCAACACAGCACAAATTCTCTGATATATTCAGACCATTAAAAAAAAATCGGATATAAAATCCTAAATGAGATGATAATACATCAAGTATTGGGGTTTAGGCTAAACTTATAGAAACACACATAATTAAGAGAAGTAAAACAAGATGAATCTCACAGAAATAGAATTAAAGACGTAGAAAGCGGCACGTACCTGACGGGAGGGAAGAGCAACGATTTAACGAGGCAGGGAAATGAAAGAGAGTTGTGTTGCAATTTGAGTTTTGCCCTATTTGCCTGTGTTCCCAATTTTATTTTCTTTTTCAACCTTCTTAAACTTAAAAGCTTCTATATACTACACTTTTCATTAACATGTCAAGTAACCGATTGCATTTGAACCCACTTAAATTTTACTACGTATCTCTTTTTAGTCCTTACACATGAATTACTCCGTAATACATAGATAATTTCGTAAACTTGATACTTCAATAAAAGTTTGTGTACACGGCCTTCATATAAGCTTCATATAACTATGAACATGATTTATGAGGTGAGTTATTTTGCAAACACAAAAAATCCTATAAATTAAGGGATTGGTGTGGATCGTCCAAATCATTGAATTAAAAATACTAGATCAAAGGATAAAAAAAACACGGAGGGACTAAAATTGTAAATTTCACAAACTTACCTTACACAATCAACCGTCATTATCCAAACGTTCTTATCACCCCCACCAAACACAAAAACACACACATTTCCAAAACTGTCTCTCTCCCCTATCAACATCAAACCCTAAAATAACTTAAAAATCAAAATCAACACTGATTTAACCATCAAAATCAAGAGAAAATCATAAAAGTGGGTGAATCAAAGCCTGAAGAAACCGATCCCTAAAAAAACGATGGAAAATGAACCGAATCAAAACCCGATTAATGGTACGACACTCATTTCTATGTTATTTAAAATATTATTTGTGATTTTGATCTTATTTTTCTACTTTTCAAGTATTATTTATCATACTTTGTGTCGTTGTGAAGATTTTTGTGAACACAAGTGATAATGTGCATATAAGATGTCTCTGTTAGGTTTATGGTACTTTTTGTGATGAGAAATGACATTTTTTTGAAAGTTTGTGATGTTGTGAATATTTTTGGAAAATGCGAGAGAGTAGAAGATAGGTTTAAGTAAACATAAGTGATAATGTACATATAAGATGTCTCTGCTAGATTTATGGTAGATTTTCTCATAGTTTGTGGTATTGTGAAGATTTTTGTGAAAATACGAGAGATTAGAAGATAGGTTTAAGTTAACACAAGTGATAATGTGCATATAAGATGTTTCTGCTAGATCTATGGTAGATTTTGTGATAAGAAATAACTTGTTTGTTATACTTTGGGATACCATGAAATTTTTTGTGAAAATACAAGAGATTAGAAGATAGGTTTAAGTTAACACAAGTGATAATGTGCATATAAGATGTTTATGCTAGATTTATGGTAGATTTTCTTATACTTTGTGATATTGTGAAGATTTTGTGAAAATATGAGAAATTGGAAGATAGGTTTAAGCTAACACAAGTGATAATGAGTATATAAGATGTTTCTGCTAGATTTATGGTAGATTTTGTGATGAGAAATAACTTATTTGTTATACTTTGTGATGCCGTGAAGTTTTTGTGAAAATACGAGAGATTAGAAGATAGGTTTAAGTTAACACAAGTGATAATGTGCATAAAAGATGTTATGCTAGATTTATGGTAGATTTTCTGATAGTTTGTGGTATTGTGAAGATTTTTGTGAAAATACGAGAGATTAGAAGATAGGTTTAAGTTAACACAAGTGATATTGTGCATATAAGAGGCTTCTGCTAGACTTATGGTAGATTTTGTGATGAGAAATAACTTATTTGTTATACTTTGTAATGATGCAGATGAACCAAAAGAAACAGAGGTTGAAGATGCTTTAAAGACAGTTGGATCGTCTGACTTTTTAAAAGAAACTACGACATCTACTAAAGGTACATTTAAAAATATAATATAATCACATGTGATATTCCTTAAAAAAGTTAACAGGAATGCATACCACTCAAACTAATATATAATATCTCAGGTGATGCAAAGGTAAAGAGCCGCCGTAAAAAATCAGTGGGGAAAACAAAGAGACACAGACAAGATAGAAAAGAAAGTGAAAAAAGAGAAAAACAGAGCAAGGACGCTAAAAAAAGAAAAGCTAAAGAAGTTGAACCATCAACAGCTGTTACAAAGTAAGGTAAAAGAAAAGTTGATGAAAATGACTCACCATCAACAAGGACTAGGGGTGTAGAGCAAAAGAAGTTAGAGGAAGCTTATAAAAAGATGAAGGCGGATGGAAAAAGGAAAGTCAAAGAAGGTGAACCAGCTGATAAGGAGTTTATAGAGGTTTCTGAGGACGAAGAGAAAAAAGCATATTAAAAGAAGAAGGCGACTGGAAAAAGGAAAGTTGATGAGGGTAAAGCAGCTGATAATGAGAATATACAGGTTTCAGAGGAGGAAGAGCAAAACAGGGAAAGAGAAGAGCCAATGGATAAAGAGTCAATTGAAGTTATCATCCCAGAAAAAAAGCTAAAGAAAATGGCAAAATCGAACAAAACATTAAGGGCAAGGGCAACTTCAGTACCACTATTTGAAGCAATGAGAAATTTGACTCCAGAAAGGAAAACAATGATAAGACAAATGGGGTTTGGGAACTGATAGATTTTCCAATTGGGGAAATACCTACAAAATTAGCATTCTTTGTGGTCAACTCCCTTGAAACAAAAACTATGAGTTTAACGCTTCCGACTGGAGACATCCCCATTTTACCTGAACCTGTGCAGACAGTTTTTGGAATACCAAATGGGGGAAGACCACTTGAAAGGCAAGAAGGAGAAAGAGGGCATGAAGACCCATTCTTAGCAGAATGGAGATCACAGTTCCCCACAGATACAAAAAGAATCATAACAAGAGCTCTGTCATAAGTGATCATTGCAACAACAAACACAGATTACATGTTCAAGATAAACTTTTTGATGTTGTTTACAAACACAATGGGATGTTGTGATAATAGTTTAGGCGTGAAATACACTGTTTTAAAGAATGTTTTAGAAGATGATAATGTCAAAGAAATTGACTGGTGCACTTACATCTGGGAATGCGCAAAATATTCAAAGCTTGATTGGAATAAAGTCTCCAAAAATAGCGATGTCGTGTATTATGGCCCCATCACATTCTTAATGGTAATTTCTGAAGAAAAAAATTATCATCAGTTTAATATCACAAGAAATAATTTATGTATTTATATCCTAATGTTTTATGAAACAGCTGGTGTATCTGCATTACACAAGGTTTGCTAGTATGGAGGTGAGGCGTAAAGTTCTAGCCTTTAAAAGTTGGAACTCAACTCTCATGAAAAAAAGAGAGACACTTGAAATGCTTCAAAACTTTGGACAAGTGGAGGTGATTGGAGAAATGAATGAAGAAGAACAGAGTATGCAAAAGGAGGTAAGATATGCAACTTAGTATATTTATAATGAAAAATCACTTGTGATAATCCAAAAGCTTTATATAAAATAACAAGTGATAGTTGGTTACTAATGTTAGTCTTTTCTAAATTATATTACAGGAACTATATCAGATGTTAAAAGAGAAAATTGATTACATTGTGAGTGACAAAGAATTGTTGGAACAAACAATCGATGAAAATCTGAAAATCTTTAAAATGATGAAATAGAAACAATGTGGCACATCTTCAAACAACTAGCCGATCACTTTCGATGTAACACCCCGAAATTTGATTAAGTAGCGGAAGTCTAATCGGGGTCATTACAGTTTAGTACACAGTCATACTCATAGAAAACAATTCAAAAGATTTCCAATATCATTCCATGAAAACTCAAATATTCAGAGTTACAAACATTTTTCCAAAATGTTAATTGTTTCACAAAAGTGGTGATGAGTTTGTAAAGAATGATATAATTATTGAAATAAAAGGGAGGTCCTGTGCCCTTTTGCCAGCTCCGTGCCGCCATGCTTGCTAGTTTCCTGAGATAAACATGTTTAAAAAGTCAACACAAAGGTTGAGTGAATCCATAGTAGTTTAAATAGTAATAGTGTGAACACAAGCCAAGCATTTGAAATAAACAAGCCAAGATAGACAGGTCTTGACTAAATCAGGTGTAATATTGCTCCTAAGCCTCACGAAACGCAAGCCTTAACATTGATTTGACATATCATAAAGATAATAATAATCATCTACACCACAACGGATGTAAATGACAAGGGGCCCTCGGTGACAGGAAATGTGCCAAATTTCCATAATACCTCGAATATAGCACACCTCCTGCCAAGTGATCACCTTGACAGAGGCGGGTTGCCATTCCAATAGATCTATCAACTATATTCGCGCTCACTCGCAAGTGATTAAGGTTCGTGATATGAGGGACTTGTAGCACAGGTGTCAACTTAGGCAATATCAAGTGATAACAGCATACAGAAAAATACTTGTGTTCGATTTATAGCATGTATCTCCCCACGGGGTTTAAAAACAATTAAAAATGTGGGACCATGAACTCACCTGTCGGGTGTGTGTGTGAATCACAACGGTGCTCAAAGGTGATGGTGTATTGCTTAGATTAGCAATGAAATTCCTCCGACTCGCGACCTATAAATATTGTTACCGGTGTCTTAGATTCGAGTTGTAAATGACATGTGATATGTCTCGAGTACAGTGATATTGATTCGGGTATCTTTAGTATATATTCCAAATAACTTTATGTAGTTATTGTTAGCGTTGATACGAATCGGTGTTTGATAAATATCAATTTATCTCGTGATATAAATATCGTTAATAAAATATTTAAACGTAAATACTTTAGTAAAGTACGTATTTATTAAAGTTACGAAATATAAATATAAGTATTTATAAAATAAAAGTAAATATATTTGTAAAATATATTTATTATTCAAAAGTTACCCTTAACTTTTATAATAGTTACACTTTTTACCCTTAGGTCAAAATAATTACATTTTTAGTCCTCGGAAAGCTCTTTTCATATTATACCTTAGTTTTGGAAAAATGGCAGTTTCTACCCCTTTAGTTTCTTTAAAATTTACTGTTTCAGTCCCTGCCCTTAAGTTTGGCAGTTTTGTCGATTTCAGTCCCTTAACGAAAATCTTTGCAAAGTTAGTCCTTTGTTAATACTTTTGAAAAATAAACTTTTGGCATGAACAAAAGTAGTGTTTATAACTTGTTTCCTTTAACAAAATCCGTTTTTGAAGGCAAGGAACATCTCGTTCGTTATTATGTTTAAAACCGAAAGTTTTCTATCCTTTAAAATCATTTGGGCTCGTTAGCCCAAGTCTAGACCCAAAGGGGTGTTTTGGTTATTTAAGTTGTGTGCTCGATAGCTTCAAAATAGGCTTTGTTCTCGTAGTAAATCAGCGAACAAGGTTTGCATGTTTCGATGGTCTGGTTAGACTTGAGTCGTAATATTAGTAAGTCGTGAAAAATAAATACTTTGTACGTGTAGAAATGAAATAACGAGTACATTCTTTAGGGTGTCAAGACATGATTGATACATAGTTGCAAGAGTATATAGTTGTTATAATAGATACTTAACGTGGTGTGTGAATATGGAATGTACGTCAAAATAGAATAGGAAACGAATTGGGATGGAAGACTTACAACACCAAACGTGGTGGATCTTTAGTTTGGTACGTGACAACAAGATCGAGATCGATATACTCTTTCACAATAACCCGTTCCAAAACTATAGCTACCCAAATCTTCCTTAGATGCCTCCTTGCTCCTCTTGCGATTTCCAAGTTGTTTAGTGAGTGAAAGTTTGGAGTAATTGTGAGCCAAGGTGTAATAAATGATACTTATATATATGGAAGTCGTTTTGGTGCCAAGGTAGACGCATGCTTCTCCTAGACGCGACAAGATTATCGTGTGTGATATGAGGGGTCAAGTCGTGTCCCTTTGACTTGTGGCTTAGACCGGCTAAGGATTAGGAGGTTTAGGTTTAGCTTAGTACATTAGAAGGTTAGTTTATTAAGGTTGTAGTTTGTGTAGGAACATTAGACCCAATGGTCATTAGTGGTTAATAAGGTTTAGTGATTATTAGTCGTGTATTGCATTTGTCCAAAAGGTCGTGTGTTGGATAGTTGCTCACTTAGGCCGGCTTAGGTGCAAGGTCAACTCTCATAGGTTCTTGTGTGTCGAGTGATAAGGGAACCACAAAAGGAATACGTGAATGTAATTTGGTTTGATACACGTTTAGTTGCAACATTTGTGCCCAAGGAAATGGTAACCATGTGGGCTTAGAGGCACACAGCCCAAAGAAATAATACAATTTTGGTGAAGTGGGCTTTGAGTGAGAATTTGGCCCAAATGGCATAATAAGGAAACTCGTTTGGTCTTTGGGCTTGGTAGGGGTATACGGCCAAAAATAAAGATGGGGTGGGCTTAGGGTGATCCGAGGCCCAAGTAGAATAGTTTAGGTGTCGGTGGTTAGAGGTCCCGTGTCTTTGGTTCGATATCGGTGTTTATATCGGTGTCGATGTAGGTGTCGATTCGTATAGTTCGTAAACTCGTAAACGATGTCGTTCCTTGGTATATATATACTCATGTATACTCAGTGTGGTTTTAGTTTCGTAATAAATACTATATATACTTGATTATATATATATAAAAAATATATCGGTGTCTTATTAGGGTGTCAGGTCGCAAGTGGGAGTTACCGGTGATAACCTCGTTGGGTGATATCCAAAAGTGACAATCGGGTGATACCAGGTGACAAACAGAAGTGATCAAAATAATCAGGTGTCAAATAAACGGTGTCTAACATAATCGGGTGTCAAGCAAACGGTGTCTCATATAAAAATTTCAAATTAGCCCGCAAAAATGGCTTAGATAAGAATAATGTTGATGATTAGCATTAATAAATGACCTGGGATTTTACGGTGTATTACATTCGAGGCCTAAACTTGCAATCAAGCTCTCAATCAACACCCACCACCATAAGTGCTCCTGACCCAAATGACAATGATGACGACGCTGATTCATTCCATTTTGTGTTTCAACATCGCAATCAAAATGAAGAACAAGTAGATGAAAATGCAGAATCTGCAGTAGTTGATGAAACTGCAAAAAATAATGTTGCCAATGATGATGTATCAGCTTCAGTCCAAAATCAAGATGTAATGGATGCAAGTGATGATGAAAATGAAGAAAAAACAATGCTGAAGATGATGCTGGAAACCAAGGAGATGGAGAAAGTGGTCAGCAAGAGGGAAAGGACGATGAAGACAATAATGGAAACCAAAGAGCTGGAGAAAGTGGACAGCAAGAGGGGAGTGGAAAAAATGAAGATGCTGGAAATGATAACGAAGACGGCAACAAGAGGTAAAGTTAATAAGACCTGTTTATTAAATTATAGAAGGTTATTTATACTGCAATATCACAAGTGATATTACATTGAATTATAGAAAATTATTTGTTTGTTTTAAAATAAAAAAATGCCTTGATGTAGTAGAAAGTTATTTATCACAGGTGATATTACATTAAAAAGTGTAGAAAGTTATTTATACTGAACTTATCATAATTGATATTGCATTGAATTACAGAAAATTATTTGTTTGTGTTAAAATAAAAAAAATGCCTTGATGCAGTAGAAAGTTATTTATCACAGGTGATATTATATTAAAAAGTATAGAAAGTTATTTATACTGAACTTATCACAAGTGATATTGCATTGAATTATAGAAAATTATTTGTTTGTTTTAAAATAAAATAAAAATGCCATGATGCAGTAGAAAGTTATTTATCACAGGTGATATTACATTAAAAAGTGTAGAAAGTTATTTATACTGAACTTATCACAAGTGATATTGCATTGAATTACAGAAAATTATTTGTTTGTTTTTAAATTGTGCAATAATATAAAATTTATGACAATGAAAAGAAAGATGCTAATGAAGGCGATGGAACAAAAGAGGCAACAAATCAAAAAAATCAAGAAGAAGAAGCTGACGACCTCACTGATTCACAAATGCTCAAGGCAGTCGAGGAAAGTGAGAAAAAAATCAAGAAGAAGCTGATGACTTCACTGATTCACAATGTCTCAAGGCACTCGAGGAAAGTGAGAAAAAAGAAAAAGAATACCAAATGTACTTAAAGATGTTGGAAAATTGTGAGAAAGAGTGGAGAAGACAGTGAAAAAAAGACAAGCAAAAGCAGAACAAGAAAGACAAGCTAAAGCAGAACAAGAAAAACAAACTCAGCAAACGGGGCCATCTACACAGAGCCCTAGCGTTCCTTTCATTCCAGGTTCTCAACCAACGTTTGATCTTGGTTTTGATTTTGGTAGCCCAGAAGTGCAGTCAAAAGCATTCAAGCAACAACAATCAGATGATGAGGAAACAAGAAAAAAAGATGCAAAAAAAAACAAAAAAAAAACAAAAAAACAAAAAAACAAAAAAAAAAAAAAAAAAAAAAAAAACAAAACAAAACAAAGCCATCTGTCTACCTACAATCCCCATATATAAAAAAGAATGTGACGGTAGAAGATAGCTGACAGATGATGAAAAGCTGCTTGGAGGAAGCATCTTTTCAATATAAGGAGATGACGCGTAAGTTTAACTTTTAATAGAATTTTTTTTTTGTTTAAATATAACAAGTGATATGACACAACCAAATATATGTTGTTCCTTATACTCATGGTTACGAATTCTAATATCGGATGTTGTTTCTTATATAGAGAAACGGTTTTCAGTGCCAAAGATGGAAATATGTTGATGAGAATGAGCATACAGTCGCTAGCACCATGTTTAGAAGTTGAAACTCCGGTGATCGACACATTTGCTTCGATCCTTAACTATGAGGAACGTTTCTCAACAAAGACTCTCAAATGTCACTGTTTTCATACATGAATGATGGTATGAACCTTTTAATACCCAATTATAATAATATAATAAGATACATTTATGTCTTGCTTCATTAATTTTTTTTTAATTAACAGTTGCCAAGGCTATTGGAAGTCAAGAACACGAAGAAAGAAGAAAAAGACAAGCTGGTATTTAAACAGTATGAAATGTTTCACAGTCTTTTGAAGCTTCAAAGGAAAGAAGATTTGAAAAAGATGCAAATGGAAGACGTTGATCTGGTATATCACTTGTGATATAATTAATTTATTCTATTAAATTTTCAATATTTACATGTTTTTTCTTTTTTTGTCAGGTGTTCTTCCCAATAATATCAAGTGACCATTACTATCTCATAGTTTTCAACACTCAAAAGGGAACCGATGTTATCATTGACAACAGCAAATCAGATGCAACATATGATGGCAAATACAAAGACAACTATGAGTTAGTGGTAAGAACAACATTACATATCAAGTGATAAAAAATGGATGGTCTCTAATTGTGCTTTTCTTTTAACTACTTTTTTTTCCTTTTCAGAAAAGTGTTTTCCTAATGCACCTAATGAATTATGGAAGTACAAAAGAAGAGGTCATGATCAAAGACTTCAAACCAAAAATAATGAAAATGAAATGGAGAACTAAAGAAGAGAAAACAGAATGTGGAGTTTCCATGATGGTGCATGTGGAGAGCTATGAGGGAGAGACAGCTGCAACAAATTGGAAAACGGGACTGCTTGAGGAAAAACAAAAAGGACATAAAGAGCAGATTGATAACTTAAGGTCAAAGTATGTAGCAAAGATTATTCTTCATCAAGAAAATGAAGACGACATAAAAAAGAAGATGACAGAATATGCATACCAGTTTGTTGCACAATTTCCAGATGAAGAAAAAATGAAGAAGGTCATCAACAAAGCAGTTACCAAAAAGAAGAAAGAACTAAAGAAGGCAGGACCAAGTAGATGTTGATTTGTCTTTTTATTTAATTTAAAAACAATATGTTAATTTGTCTTCGTTTAGTAGGTTGGCCAGATTGTTTTAGTACTGCCGGACCAGGCAAGTGTTACGGACAGTGTCCGAATTCCCTTAAACACGTTGCCTGGTACCAGATGTTGTACTCTTTTTGTTGACTGGCGAGTCAATTATGGTTTCTAAAAACAATGAACATGGTTTAACTAAGTTTAGGAATAGATTAAGCAAGGATGTTGTGGTACTGCCAGACCACACAATGTTATGGACAAAGTCCATGTTTGTGGCAACCTAAGAAGGACGGTGCTCTATTATGTCCCAAACAACATATGCCTAGTGCCAGAATTTGTACCTCCTTTTGTTGTCCGGCTTACTCGTTATGTAATGGTGATGTTTGAATATAAAACATATATAAAACAAATAAATGCAGCGGATAACATCACCAACAAGGATCCATATAGCCAATATGATTAATCAAATAACAAACACAACATGTTTATACCTTTGTAGCGTGCACCGGGAATCACCACCAATACCAATACCCACGAATGGAATGAGAAAACCAAATGATCAATAAGGTTGATCACCTCTATGTGCGAAACACACTACACCTCCTTGGTTACCCCTTTGATGCTAGTCCTTAACCCCGTAACCTTTCTATTGCCTTTGAATGAACAAGATTCAAAGGAAGAGATCAAGAAAAACAAAACCCTAGATGGGTGAATGTTTTGTGCCGTGAGAATGAGGGCGAGAGGGGGAGAGAAATTTGGAAATTGGTTATCAAATTATGAGGAGATAATCCCTCATATATTTGACCAAATAAAAACAACCACTCCCCTCATTTTGCCCCATTATGGCCGGCCCCCTAGTGGGCTTATATGGGCATCCCATATGTTTTCCAAGTCCAATAAATAAAGTCCATTACTTATTCATTAGAAGCCCGATAGAGTTCCCGAATTACGTAAGGTTATTTATATATCGTAAATACAATAAACACGACATATAAAGAGATACCTACGTGTATATGTGCGTGACCCCATAGGCTCATATATGTCTAGTCATATAATTATTTATTATGACACGAGCATACTCCAACATTATGATGCATGAATATTAATATGAATTTATCTTATATGAGTGAAAGCGTACTATTGAAATTCAATTGATTTATAACCTGTGATGTGACTCATATGAAGAATATTGCTTTGTTCTTCCTTGAAATGAATATAAGCAACCAAAACTTGTATAATTTTGTTCATCTCATTTGTTTATCAAAAGTGATATTAGTCAAACATAAAATATCATATAGAATATCACAAGTGATAAAATTATTTAAAAACATCCAAAAACAAAACAACTGATAAAATTATTAAAAAAAATCCAAAAAGAACAAAAAATCAATTAATAAAATTATTGGTTTATCACAACTAATTAAAATTGTATGATTTTGTTCATCTTATTGGTTTATCACAAGTGATATTACTCATAGAATTAATCTAAAACTTGTTTTACTGTTACAAAAGATAAAAATCACAAGTGATATTAGTCATACATAGAATATCAAATAACAATTGATAAAATTATTAAAAATATCACAAGTGATAAAAATATCACAAGTGATAAAATTATTCATGCTAAAAGTAAATATCACAAGTGATAAAAAATTTCAAACTATAGAGCTTAATTTTTCAGCAATTAAGCACAGCTAATAAAAAAAATCGTATTTCAACAAGAACACCGCCGCCTCCGGCAACATCGCCATACAAATCAGCAACTTTTTCCTTGTTTAGGCAAGTGCGTCTGTTATGATAAGACAATCCACAAATACCACAACCAGGAATTTTTCGCTTTTTGTTTTCTTCAAAAGACTGCTCTCGTCCACCCTTGATACGGGGCTTATCAACCTTGTTCTTATCATCTTTGTTGTTTATCCTTATTGGATTCTTAACCTTAATCTTCTTAGGCTTCTTGATGCGTGGGAATTGCACCAGGCTTTACCTCTCAAGGGATCTCGAGAAGCTTACAACCCCCACCAGGCAGTGTACCTGATCGTTGTAGTATAGTATAGTGACAAGTACCGGGGGATTGATCGTTCAACTCAGGAATAGTGTCGCTAGGATTAGAAAGCCTAAAAACTAGATCTAGAAGCGAGGGATGATTCTTTTTGTATTTTTATATTTTTATAAAAGCAAGTAAAATCTCGGTTTTGGAAGAGTGGGCGGAATTAGTTGCTAGTCAACTAACCCAATAACTAAAGATGCAATCAAAATAAAATAATAAAAATGAAAATAAACTAATTAAACTAGTGGTGTGAGCAATATATGGGAGAATTGTGTTTACTTAGATTTCACTACTCCCTAGATATCTTTTACAGGTTAATTACTTGTTACAGTTGCGTGGATAACGGGTTATATTCCTTAATACCAATCATGGGGTGGCGTACTTACTTCCCCAATTCTATAATCTCCTACTTCACTCCTATGTCGAGCCGGCTAAAAAGCTCCTAACATGGGATCACTAGAATTCGCTCATGCATTAAATATAACCATAAAAACCTAGTACACATCGGTTCATGTTTCTTAAGACGTTCAAGCAAGTTACACAATGGAGATCTGCCAGTTTTCTTAAGCCTAACATTGAAATCATTCATCCATTACAACTATAAACAAACAATCAACCTATAATAAACATCTAGGTTTCATTACATCTAAGCAAACACACAAAAGATCTAGCCTAGCATGTTAAAATCAAGACAAGCATAAGATATATTCAAACAACATATAGACATATTGAATGAATTGAAAGAAAACTTATCTCAATTGAACATGAAGGGTTTCAAGGGGTGAAAACCCTTGAAAATACTGTTACAAACGACCTAGGGTTTATTAGGTTCGACCCAAGAATTCTCCACACAAGTTCCTCTCTAATGAATGAAAAATAGAAAAGTAAATATAGATTTTGTGAGGTGACGGCGTCAAGAGTAAAGTCATCTCGCCGCCAATAAAGTTCTCGGACTGCCTAGATCAATATCTGACGCCGTCATGTGTAATCTTTTTCCAGGCCGTCACTGAATTTACTCTTGACGCCCTACTTCTGACGCCGTCACGTTTTCTCTGGGCCATTATCCATTTTGCTCTTGACGCCGTCATATACTGTTCCCAGCAAGGAAAATCAAGACTTTGCCGTTTTCTTCACTTTTATGCTCCAAAAACGTCCAAAATGCTTCCTTTTCCAGAATTCACTCACAAAGTACCTAAAATCACAAAAGGAACGATTTAGGGAAATATTTGATCAAATAAATTCCAATTCCGGCTTAAATGACCCCCTAAAAACGGTTCATTTTTCGCCTCATGATATACCCTTACACTTGAGATTTGCTTGTCCTCAAGCAAATACGCTTTTATTCTAGTACAAGTTAGGGGTCATTTAACACTAATATAAAAAGTAATTACAACAAATAATCGTTCCACTAAAGACCAAAGACAAGCACGGAGGTCATACACTAGCACCTCACAAATAGTGTTTAGATACTCACATCTCTCGGGTGTAATAAAGTATATATCACAATATGGAAATGGAAAACATCTCTCACTACCTGTCATAACAAAATAGATTACCATAGGCTTGGGAAAGGATCAAACCTCCACCACATGGCGTAAGCACCTAGGATAAACTATCAAAGAGGTCTTTTAAAGGGTTGTAACGTTAGGTGTAGGGATATGGAATACACGGTTTTGTTGGATAAAGGCAATCTTTACTTGTGGCGAGTTAATAATCTTGGTTAATTACATGTACAATATGGCGTTGCTAAGCCAAGATTAGACTCGACTTAAGCTAATAAATGAAAATAACAAAAACATAAAATGAAACGGGATGGTAGTCCGTATGTTTTTTCTTTTTCCTTTTTCTATTTTTTTTCTTTTTCTTTATTTTTTTTCGATTTTATTATTTTTTTTATTTTTTTTTGTGCATACACTTTTACCCTACCATCCAAAATAATACATCATAGGGAATGTACATTCCCCTTACACTTGAATTTTTACATACTTTACAATAAACTAATCTAATGACTCGAATTAAGATAATCAAAACACTTGGAGTACTTTTTAGATTAACGTACGTATGGGGGTAATAAATGATTTTCTTCCCCATTACTCCATAAAATAAGTACTTTACCCATGAGTCCCAATCGTCCCAAAACAATATGTACAAGGATATGACTCGACTTAGCAACCATGTAATCAATTAGATAATTAACTAAGGGTTTAAACAAATAACAATAATGCACTAAAGATGAGTGCATACACGGAAGGCTAAGGCAATTTGGTTGTACATTTAAGTGGGTTGTAACAAATTATTCCTTTAAGTAAGATGCTTAAAGTTAGAAACGAAAAGATAGGCTCGGAGGGGTGTACTAGGGGTTTCGTGTACTAAAAATGAGTACAACGCTAAGGTGTGGGAAAAATTAATTGACTTAACTAGCCAAGTAATATAACTTAAATGGTCAAATAATTATGATACGTGTTTAACACAAGGGTGATCCTAATGCCTCTTATCATGTAGTAAATCCTACTACACGAATGTAGTCTCACTAGCGCTCTCGGGATGCATCACTAATGCAAGTTCTAGAATCTAAATGCTACCGGTACACTCATAAGCATTAATAGTAAATGCTTTTCCTATCAAATCTAAAGGCGAACCTCACATATTTGGGTGGAAAATTTTTCTGAATGGTACGGTTTTGTGCTAGTCATACGATCTCCTATCCATGAGACGCTTGTTAAGGCTGAAGTTTCACTCCTAAATGTTATAAAAAAATTAAATTTGGCGCTAAAATTACACTAACAAGTATTTCTCATAGTTTTATTACACACCTACCATCAAATAAACAAACTCAAGCAAAAGTGTATCCTATGAAGTATCATTATTTTACCCTCCCCTTACACTTAGGATGAACATTGTCCCCAATGTTCAAGTAAAGAATGTAAAAGTGAAATAGGTAAAAGAATGAAATCAAATACTCCCCTGATTCGCTCGGTATGGATAATATGGTAATAATGTTAGATCTTCCTCCAAGAAAATGAACAATCAAAGCTTCCCTTCCAGAATATAAATCATCTTCTTGTCAAACATAACATGTTAAACCTGAGAAAACAAATAAGGCAACCTCGCGTAAAATCGGCGGCAATCTATATGTGATAACAAATCATAGAAAGCAAAGTAAGATATAATGCTTGTGGAATGATGTTTGCAGATTTCCTGGAGATTATAAAACTAAAGATTCGACAAAAACTTTAAGACTCCGTTAGAAAAACAAAACTGGTAAAAGTTCCAGATTTTTACACGTGACGCCATCACAAATTTCTTCCTGACGCCGTCAGAAGTGACCTGCAGAAATTCTTATGTTAAGTTTTCGGAAAATTTCTGGAAAAACTTTGTCCTACTTCCTGGAAAATCCTGCAAAACATCATTACGACTCGATACAAGCATTTGACTCGAACAAATACGAATATACATGTTCATTTAATATTGTGGAGAATCATGATTGAGTTTGTTTCTTTAAAAACATATTTGGAGTTTCCCCTTACACTTATCTTTTGTGAAATACCTTTGGATGAAGTTAAGACTAAGCCAAACAACAAAATAAAGTATTTTCACCATTTTAGTTTGAAACATGACCTACCAACAATAAAAATAAAACATGCATACGGAAGCAAATAACAATCAAACAAATAAGAATCACACAAAGCATGGGTTGCCTCCCAAGAAGCTCTTTTCTTTATTTACGAGTCTTGTAGCTAGACTCAAGGTCATGGGTTACTACATGACCTCATCATCAAATGTTACATCCTCCTCACTAATCATTTCATTACTATTTTCTTGATAATGTTTCACACGTTGTATGTTGACAGTAAATTCTCTACTTTCATCGTCTAGTAACACAACAACTCCAGTTTTCGAGGAATTTTTCACCGTAAATGGCCCATACCATCTAGACTTGAGTTTCCCTGGGAATAACCTTAACCGAGAGTTATATAATAGGACTTTGTCCCCTTCTAAAAATTCCTTGGGTTTCTTAATTCGTTGGTCATGCCATCTTTTTGCCCTCTCCTTATATGTAATGGAAGACTCATACGCTTCTAATCTTAGCTCATAAAGCTCGTGTAATTGCAAGAACCTATTGGTTCTGGCAATTGTATAATCTAAATTACATGCCTTAAGCGCCCAATAAGCCTTATGTTCTAATTCCACCGGAATGTGACCTGCCTTACCATACACCATGCGGAATGGGGTTGTTCCAATAGGTGTCTTGTAGGCAGTCCGAAATGCCCATAAGGCCTCATCGAGTTTAAATGACCAGTCTTTTCTATTCTGACTAACCATTTTTTCTAGTATTCTTTTAATAGCCCTGTTCGTGTTTTCGACCTGGCCATTGGTCTGTGGATGATAGGCGGTGGAAAATCGATGGGACACCCCGTATCTTCTCATGACCTTTTCCATTTGCGCATTGCAAAAGTGGGTTCCCCTATCATTGATGAGAGCTTTAGGAATCCCGAACCTAGCGAAAAGCTTTTTCAGGAAATGAATAACCACCCTGGCATCGTTGGTCCTAAGGGCTTGTGCCTCTACCCATTTTGAAACATAATCGATGGCAACTAAAATGTATTCATTCCCTCCTGAAGATGGAAAGGGTCCCATTAAGTCAATTCTCCAGACATTGAAAACCTCACATACTTGTATAAAATTCTGAGGTGCTTCATCCCTATTTGATATGTTCCCGGCCCGTTGGCATGCATCGCATGCTTGTACCATTTCTTTGACATCACGGAAAATTGTGAGCCAATAGAATCCCGCGTCGAAAACTTTTCGGGCGGTGGTGCTTATTCCATGATGGCCCCCAGAGGGGCCAGAGTGACATTCTCTCATGATTTTTACTGCCTCACCTTCCGAAACACAACGTCTGATTATTTGATCAGGACACCTTCGGAATAAAAACGATTCATCCCAGAAGTAGTATTTTAATTGGGCAAAGAACCTTTTCTTTTCGTATCTAGTCATGTGTTCCGGAATGAGTCTGCTTGCGAGATAGTTAGCAAAATCGGCGTACCAGGGCTCAGAATCTGTCATTGACATGAGTTGTTCGTCAGGAAATGAATCCCAAATCTCCCTTCTGTCATGCTCACCGAGGGGATTTTCAAGACGAGATAAGTGATCTGCAGCCAAATTCTCTGCCCCCCTTTTATCACGGATTTCAATGTCAAATTCTTGTAACAACAGGATCCACCGAATTAGTCGTGGCTTAGCATCTTGCTTAGCAAAAAGATATCGGAGAGCCGAGTGATCGGTGAAAACAAGTGTCTTTGAAAGGACAAGATATTGATGGAATTTGTCGAACGCGAACACTACGGCTAATAATTCTTTTTCGATGATAGAGTAATTCTCTTGAGCAGGGTTCATGGTTTTGCTAGCGTAGTAAATAGGTTGAAATAGCTTGTCACGCCTTTGGCCTAATACAGCTCTGATAGCATAATCGCTAGCAGCGCACATGATTTCAAATGGTAACTCCCAGTTGGGTGTAACCATGATTGGAGCTTGCATGAGCTCCTTTTTTAGGAGGTTGAATGCATCCTTGTATTCTTGAAAGAAATCGAAAGGGGCATCCTTCATCAGCAATTGAGTCATTGGCCGAGCTATTTTGGAGAAATCTTTGATGAATCTCCGATAGAACCTGGTGTGGCCCAAGAAGCTGCGTATTGCTTTAACAGTCGTGGGATAAGGTAACATAGATATAGCCTCCACTTTAGCTTGGTCCACCTCAATCCCATTCCCTGAGACCTTATGTCCTAACACAATCCCTTCTTTCACCATGAAATGACATTTTTCCCAATTTAACACCAAGTTGGTTTCCTCACAGCGTTTGAGCATTTTTTCTAGATTAGCAAGACAGCGGTTGAAAGAATTCCTGAAAACTGAAAAGTCATCCATGAAAACTTCCATGCTGTCTTCCATAAGTTTGTGGAAGATTGCGGTCATGCATCGCTGAAAAGTGACGGGGGCGTTACACAGCCCAAAAGGCATTCTTTTGTAGGCGAACGTTCCATAAGGGCAAGTAAACGTGGTTTTTTCTTGGTCCTCAGGCGCTATAGGGATTTGGAAATATCCTGAGAATCCATGCAAGAAACAATAGTACTCGTGCCCAGACAATCTCTCCAACATTTGGTCAATGAATGGTAAGGGAAAGTGATCTTTCCTTGTGGCATCATTGAGCTTTCTATAATCAATGCATACCCGCCAGCCAGTAACCGTTCTCTGGGGTACCATCTCACCCTTGTCGTTCTTCACCACAGTCATTCCTCATTTCTTTGGTACAACCTGTACAGGACTAACCCACGGGCTATCCGAGATTGGGTAAATTAATCCTGCATCCAGAAGTTTGATGACTTCTTTCTTCACTACTTCCTTAATGTTGGGATTCACCCGCCTCTGGGGTTGCACGGTGGGTTTATAATTTTCGTCCATAAGAATCTTATGCGTGCAAAAAGTTGAGTCAATCCCCAAGCTATCGGCTACACTCCATGCAAGCACTCCCTTATATTTCTTTAGGATTTCTAAGAGCTTATCTTTTTGTTCATGTTCGAGGGAAGAGTTTATGATTACCGGCAGTTGGTCCTCTCCCTGAAGGAAGGCGTACTCTAGATGGTTAGGGAGTTCTTTAAGATCTAGCTTAGGGGGTTCGATAATAGAAGGCTCAAGCTTGTTTTTGGGTTTTCGGACTTCGAGATGCTCAGTGGTCTCCTGTCTAGGGTAGAAGGAGACTGCTCCAACATCCTCCATCTTTTCTACCTCCAACAAGGGGAGAAAACTCTCATCCCGTAACTAGCCTTCCTCGATCTGTTCATCAACACAGTTATCAATGACATCCGTGAGTTCATCGACCTCTCCAATGAAATAGAGCCGGTTAGCTGCTTCGAGAGAGAGGTCCATATTGTCTTTAATGTCGAAAGTTAAGCTATCGGCTCCAACTCGTAAGGTTAATTTTCCGTCATGAACATCAATGACTGCATGAACAGTAGCAAGAAATGGTCTCCCTAAGATGATGGGTACCAAGTCATCCTCCTCCATCTCCAAGATTACGAAGTCAACCGGGAATTTGAATTTCCAACCTTGACTAGCACATTCTCTCATATCCCTACGGGGTGTTTGACTGATCTATCGGCTAGTTGGATGTTCATATGGGTAGGCTTTAATCTGGAGTATCCTAGTTTAAGGAACATGGAGTGAGGCATAAGGTTGATACTCGCCCCTAAATCGGCAAGAGCATTCTTTATTGATAGAGATCCTATGGAACAGGGCAAGGTGAAGCTGCCTGGATCGTCTACCTTTTTTGGTAACCCTCGATGGGTCACCACCGAACATTCTTCCCCCAGAGTCACAAGACCCTCGAGTTTCTTTCGGTTGGCGAGTAATTTTTTAAAGTACGTTCTATACTTTGGCATGTGATAGCAAGCATCAAGGAGGGGTATGGTGATCACTGAGTCTTTTAGATATGACAAGAATATTTTATTATCGTTATCAGTTTTCTGGTTTTTTAATTGGGATGGGAAGGGGACTCTCACAGGTTGGTTAGGCGGGGTTGATGGGGATGGGGTCGCCAAGGGAGGTTGTTCGGGAGCCTCGCTGTTCACATCACCCTCCTCTTCGCGAGGCTTGCTTGGATCGGGGGTGATGGGGTGTGAGCTCGGGTAAGGGGGTCCTTGGTTGTTGTCCCAGCTCGAGTGGTTATCGCGAGCATGGGGTCTTTTTAGCTTACTGACGGTGTGTCTAAGTTATCAAAGGTGGAGTTAAGCTTGTTGAAACATTCTCCGATGTCATTCTGTTGCTCATCGACAAGTTCATCAAGACCTTTTAATTGTAAGCCTTTTTCTTGAATGAAGTGACCAAGGTCATCTTCAAAGGTGCTCCTGATTTCAAATTCAGGGTCTTCCTCTCCTTCTTTTCTCCTTACCAGATTTCCCCAAAGGGTGTAATCGTTGTTTTGGTAAAAAGGCAAAAGGGAGGGGTCAGCATAGATGTCACCACCTGAAAAGCATGCATGTTCAGTCGTGGGTTCTCCTCCGCATTCCTCTATCTTGTGCGGGCCCCCACAGTAGTCGCAGATTAAGTAAGGATTTGAAAGTTGTTTAGGTAATTGCGATCCAGCTAGGTATTCCATTCTTTTGTGAATTTTTCTTAGCCGATCTGAATATGTTGAGGTGATTTCAGACATGCTAGCAGTCGACTCAGGTTCATCCCAAGTGTCATCCTAGTCTTGAGCATATTCCTCAATCCTATTTCATCCTTCCTCAACACTAAGATTGGCTAATCTCCCTTTTCTAGAATTGTTGATTCCGTTCCGGTCATTTGAGGAGACATTGTCGTAGAAGATTTGGACCAGAAGCCAGAGTTCGATGCCATGATGGGGAACTTGTCTTATTAAATCCTTGAATCTAATCCACGATTTATGGAAGGGTTCGTCCTTCCCTTTTCGGAAGCGGAGGATCCTATCTCTAAATGCTGAGGTTTTCCCTGCTGGAAAGAACTTCTCATAAAATTTGGATACGAGTTGCTCCCATGTGAAAATAGATTCAAAAGGAAGTTTATCATACCACTCTTTGGCTTTTTCATAAAGGGTGAAAGGAAAGAATCGTAATCGGGACGTGTTTCTAGTAGCCCCATCCGTATGGAGGGTGTCTACTATTTTTAAGAAGTCCTTGATGTGTTGAATCGGGTCATCATCATCTAATCCACAAAACTTGCACACACTTTGGACAAGCCAAACATCGGTCGCATGCAAGACCTCATTGGTGTGTTCGTTTGGGTAGACAATGGCGTTTGAGAAGCCACGAGGGTTTGGGGAGGAGTAGTCCTTAAGGCGCTTAGGAGTGGGATGTAACACCCCCAAAATACCGCAGCGGAAGACTGTGTCACCGGGGTGCTACTTCATAATACAAAGTACATGTTATAGAAAACGACCTCTAAATGAGACGTTTTGAAAAGTTACCATTCGATTAATGAATTCAAAGTTACAAACATGAGATCCCAAAGTATGATACATAAATGTATACAAATGTTTTGAATGGTAAATGATAAAAAACGTAAGTCTTCAGAATATGCAGCTTGACTCTAAGTTCCACGCACTAGCTATCGCCTTACTGACCTAAGATAAACATGCTAAAGTGTCAACACAATTGTTGGTGAGTTCATAGAGTTTGTCTTAAAACAGTTGAAAAGCCTATAAAGAATGTTCACACAGCAAAGGCATTGTGAATCCATTCAGTTGCAGGTCCCACCCATAACAACACTTGCAACCTGTGTGTTCACAGCCCACTGCTAAAATATAGTATGATTTTGATATATGTGTATACGATATATGCACGTTTAATGTAAAGTATCACTGCCTACTGAACCCCATGACAAGAATAAGCACAAATGCTTCAAAGCTGGATTATATTCACCCAAGGCCAGGAATATATGGCAATGGTGGGGGCGTCAGCCCGATAGTACTATCAATACCTCTCCATCAGCTCCATCCAGGAGTTAAACAGTGGTTAAAGAATATAGTGTATAGAATAGTTTTCACACATTAAGGCACATATCGTAATAAAACTACACATCATGTTTAAGAGTATAAAAGTATAGTGTAGCATATGAGTAAAATTGTTTAGAGTAAAAGTAAAAGCAAGTAGTTTAAGCATGTATCTCCCCCAAAGAGTTAAAACAAGTAAATGAGAAAAGTGGGGCTACGAACTCAACTTGAACTAATGATATCAAAACGTATAACGGAATCGATGGATAAGCTGGGAAGTCTCTATGCGCAACCTAGAATATGATGTCGTATCTTAGGTTTTAAAATAGCGAAGTGAATATATAAACATGCCTTATATGGTTATTACATTAATTATGCTTGGATGTTTAATGTTTGTAAGTAATAGTGGTCAAGTACTAATATTCGTCACGTTACGGGTTCCTAATTATCTTAGTTTTTCTGACTTAATTTATATGTCTTTTCTAAACCGTAAATGATCACGACTCGGTTTTTATGTTCTCGGAAAGGTAATTGAATGTTCTAAACAGATTAGTGGGTCCCACTACCCCAGAAATTATTTAACTAGTGTGAAATTACTAATTTACCCTTAGATGTATGAGCTGTTGGTTACAGCAACCTACTATCTCGCGGAAATGGTCATAAGTTGGTCTATATGACTCTGTTTTATGCCCGGTTTTCGCCCACATTTAAGTTAGGATGTTAGCTAAAACTTTTATGTTTTGACCAACAGGGGGTTTTAGTCAAGTTTTATGAGTTTTACCCGATTGAAATCTGTTATTCAGATTTTGACACGTTTTGCCGTTTTGGCTCTAGTTTATTCATACGGATGAGTTACGGGGTGAGCCAAGTGGAAAAATGACCACAAGACATAGATCTACAATCCAATATTTTCACCTAAGATTCTCAGTACACGAATATTTCCCAGTAATTCCATTTACAGCCCCTATCCAGTTTCTGTTTTGCAATATAAGTCCTTTCGACGGTTTCTAGTGTTTTAGCCCAATTATCCAAGCACAATAAAGTATAATAAGCATATAGAACATATTACATATATGAAATAATAATATTAACATGAATCAAAGGTAAACATAGGAGTTTGCTTACAATCCTTGTGATGAAACTAACTAGAACAAAGATCAAAACCAAGAATCACTACTAAATCTTCCTAAAATTTTCCAACCATAGCCATGCTTCCATATCAAAAACCCTATCTTATAATCCCTTGATAAATACTAATCTAACATAAAAACAACCTTTAGTAAAAATCTTCACTAAGAACACTTGGAAATTTGATGAGTTTTTGTGGTGAATTTTAGTGTTTTATGGATGGAATGGAACTAGTAATCAACAAGGAATACAAGAGTATAACTTATGATGGATTAAACTAGCAAGAACCATCATCAAAATGGTGTATAAGGGCTGTTTTGGTCGTGGGTTTTGAGAGAGAAAGGAAGAGAATGAGTTCTTATGAGTTGTCAAGTCTTAGATGAAGTCTTATAGGATATTTAGGAAACTTAGCATGGAAGTTTAGACACTTGTAACTAATCTAAAGTATCAAGACTTTTATCACCAAGCCACCTAGGCTTGGTGACTCCTCTTAGGTCGGCCAAGATGAGTATTGGGTGACTAGATGGTTAATTTTGGTATTATCTTGTTTACGGAGTGAGTTTTGGTCCCGGTAATTGCTAACGGTAAGTCGTTATGTCCTGAAACTTAAAATCGGGTATCCTAAAAATATGAAACTTATAAATATGTTAAAACGTATTAATATAACCTATCTTAGCACATTTAATGAGTGGCAAGTTCTATCGGGTTGCTTAAACGCTGCTAAAACTAGAAACACGGGTCTAAAATGCGTAATTCGCGTAAAACGCTGAACTGGAAAACGTAAAATTCCAAAACTTTTGGAATTGTCATAAAATGAGAGAAAATCATATTTCTATTGTTTATAGTGTTTTATGGACATATCGGGATGCTGGAATGACGTTTACACCTAAAAGTAAATCTCGGACACAGTTTCGTGATTTTTGAAGAAATGATCCGACGAGTGTCAAATTCTCGGATTATCATTAAAATAGTTTAACTTACGAGAATATGAAATAAAAATTTCGGAAGTTAATAGTGAAAGTGAATAGTAAAAAGTGAATAGTAAAAATGAATAGTGAAATTTTCGTGAATAGAAGTTAACCTGAAAATGTGAATTGTTACATGGGAGTTGCGGGGGTACTCATATCATTGTTGGATTGGGCGCTAGGGGTTGTAAGGTGATTTTCTGAATTTTTTTTAGAAAGGGGTGCATCAAAATCGATGGCTATGCTGGATGGTTCAGGTGTTGAGTGAGATCGTCTTAACCTACGCATTTCTCTATCAGGTTATGCATAGGGCAAAACAAGGTCTCTAGCGGAACTACGACTCCTAGTGACTCTAAGGTTAGAGAATTCGTCGGTTGCCATGATGGCGAATGGTGGAGATTACGAACAAAGGCACGAAGAAATAAGATAGACTAAAGAAAACCTAAAAATAAAAATAAAAATAAAATCTTACTAGAAAGGAATCTAGCAAGTAGACCTAATAAAAAGAAATTCTAACCTAGACAATAACTATTCCCCGGGCTGCGGCGCCAAAAACTTGATCCGTGGGAATTGCACCAGGCTTTACCTCTCAAGGGATCTCGAGAAGCTTACAACCCTCACCAGGCAGTGTACCTGATCGTTGTAGTATAGTATAGTGACAAGTACCGGGGGATTGATCGTTCAACTAAGGAATAGTGTCGCTAGGATTAAAAAGCCTAAAAACTAGGTCTAGAGGCGAGAGATGATTCTTTTTGTATTTTTATATTTTTATATTTTTATAAAAGCAAGTAAAATCTCAGTTTTGGAAGAGTGGGCGGAATTAGTTGCTAGTCAACTAACCCAATAACTAAAGATGCAATCAAAATAAAATAATAAAAATGAAAATAAACTAATTAAACTAGTGGTGTGAGCAATATATGGGAGAATTGTGTTTACTTAGATTTCACTACTCCCTATATATCGTTTACAGGTTAATTACTTGTTACAGTTGCGTGGATGACGGGTTATATTCCTTAATACCAATCATGGGGTGGCGTACTTACTTCCCTAATTCTATAAGCTCCTACTTCACTCCTATGTCGAGCCGACTAAGAAGCTCTTAACATGGGATCACTAGAATTCGCTCATGTATTAAATATAACCATAAAAACCTAGTACACATCGGTTCATGTTTCTTAAGACGTTCAAGCAAGTTACACAATGGAGATTTGCCAGTTTTCTTAAGCTTAACATTGAAATCATTCATCCATTACAACTATAAACAAGCAATCAACCTATAATAAACATCTAGGTTTCATTACATCTAAGCAAACACACAAAAGATCTAGCCTAGCATTTTAAAATCAAGACAAGTATAAGATATATTCAAACAACACATAGACATATTGAATGAATTGAAAGAAAACTTATCTCAATTGAACATGAAGAGTTTCAAGGGGTGAAAACCCTTGAAAATACTGTTACAAACGACCTAGGGTTTATTAGGTTCGGCCCTAGAATTCTCCACACAAGTTCCTCTCTAATGAATGAAAAATAGAAAAGTATATATAGATTTTGTGAGGTGACGGCGTCAAGAGTAAAATTCTGACGCCGTCATCTCGCCGCCAATAAAGTTCTCGGACAGCCTAGATCTATATCTGACGCCGTCATGTGTAATTTTTTTCCAGGCCGTCACTGAATTTACTCTTGACGCCCTACTTCTGACGCCGTCACGTTTTCTCTGGGCCGTCATCCATTTTGCTCTTGACGCCGTCATAAAATCCTTCTTGACCCTGTCATCTACTGTTCCCAGTAAGGAAAATCAAGACTTTGCCATTTTCTTCACTTTTATGCTCCAAAAACGTCCAAAATGCTTCCTTTTCCAGAATTCACTCACAAAGTACCTAAAATCAAAAAATGAACGATTTAGGGCAATATTTGATCAAATAAATTCCAATTCCAGCTTAAATGACCCCCTAAAAACGGTTCATTTTTCGCCTCGTCACTTCTAGAGCCCTATAAATTCTTGAACAACATCAGAAACTTTGGTACGTGGGAGACTTGGAATATCAGCTTCAAATTCTGACTTCAAAGCTTTAAGCTTATCCATAAAACCACTCAACCTTGCCTAATCTTTCCGCAAAATCTGACAACAATCATCAACTAAAGAAGAAGCCTGAACAACAAGATTAGCAACATTTTCATTCTTCTCACCATAACGGTTTTTCTTCCTTCTTAAAACAGGTGGTATAATTAAGATCCCTTGTCCAACACCTCAACAAATACTGATTAGGAATTTTTTGAACATTGCAATTTTTAAAGACACAAAAAACATGTCGACACACAAAATTCCACAACGAACAAATAATTGACAACAACACACGAGTGAATCATCACTTCTGTTATGCAACACCTTCATTAAACAAAAAAGGGAACAAAACGTTATAACCTGTGATATGTTTGAAAAATGTTCTGAAATATGGAAAATATTTGAAAAGTCATGTACCGTATACTCTCTTGAAGCTTTTTCATACAGATTAATTTCTTCCACATCATCATCCGAATCTTCTGCTTTATTAATCTCATCCGGATCCGGCATAGAAGCTGGTATTACAATTTCCTCTTTAATAATACAAATGTCATATCCCTCACCTGGACTTTTTGTCTTAATTGCGCATAACCATGAGCCTGTAATAATCTCCTTTTGGACATGCACAAACAGAGAACGAGTGTATACCCTTGCTGCATGAACTTCAATAGCTAATGGAGTCAACAATGTAGGAAAGGAATCCATCGACTGATGATCTAATCTTTCTTGTTTGTATCTCTATTTTTCCATTGCAGAGTCATAACAAATCATGAACTTAACAAGTGTCGCACCAGGGCTTGTGAAATGTGAGAAGAAAGAATTCTCACTCTCTGACCTAGAAGTAGTTCTCATTAACCCACAAAGTGGCGAATCAATAAAAAAAGCAGGAATCCCTGATGATCTAATCCTATACATCTTTGACAACCACTTATGATTAACAAGACCAAACTCCTCCATTAACCTATTCCATTTATCCTCAAACTTTTCAGGCCCGATATACATATTCCAAACTATCTTATTGAATTTACTTTTAAAATCAGTGTCATCATAGTAAAAGTCAGTATCATCATAGATTCTAGAAACAAACTCTAACAAAAAAAATGATGCATCAAATGCTACTTTGGGCATATATCACAAGTGATATAACATTTGAATAAAATGAATACCATAAGAGGAATATCATATGTAATATCACATGTGATATTACACATGGTTTGTAAAATATAATTTGTGATATTAAAAATGTGTAATATCACAAGTGATATTACACATGGTTTGTAACAGATCCACAAAAATAAATAAAAAACAAAATAAAATAAATAAATAACAAACATGAATAATAAATGTGACTTAAACGAATATCTTTGCTGGAATCTTTTGCATGATATGCCACATGCAAAGCCTATGGTTAGAATCATGAAGCTCAACTTCAATTGCCCTTCGCATAGCTCCATCTTGATCAGTTACAATAATATTAGGAGCTTTTTTGAAGGCTTTTTTGAACGCTTGTAGTAACCAAACATAAAAATCTGTAGTCTCATTCTTAAGAAGCCCAGAACCAACAGTAACAGATTTCCTATGGTTGTCTATCGCAGTGAAAGGAACAAAAACCATCTTATATCTAACAAAATATAAAAAAAAATATCTCAGGTCATGTTAAAGGTTAAAAATATAAAAAACAATGAAATATCTCAAGTGATATTAAAGGTTGAAAAGCATACTTGTTTGTTCTGTATGTGGCATCAAAAGAGACAATATCACCAAACTCCCTATAATTGTACTTTGCAACTTCGTCAGCCCAAAACAAACCAGACAACTCCGCATTCTCAACCAGATAATCAAAAGAAAAGTCCGGAGTATAATTTAGCCTATTTTCCATACGATTAATAAGCATCTGAGCATCACTATCTCCTATAAAACAGTTTATGTCACGCACATAGTTCTTAAACTCAACTTCAGTACCATGAACGAGTGAAGCAGACCCTTTCAAACCAGTATACAAATTATGTGCTTTAACAGGTCCAAGGTTTACATTCCCAACTTTAACAATAAACATCTGCTCAGCATAAGTTAACTGCTTCTCACTCTTTGACAAATGCTTATACTCAACCCGATCAAGTTCATGATTGTGTATAGGATCAAACTTTGAAAGCTCAAACTTAGTCGTACCAAGAACTATATCATATACAACCTGTGCTTTGCAACGAGTAATTCTAATGTTCGAAGTCCTAAATTTTTTGTTACCTTTCTTAGAATCTAGAGTGTTAAAAAATATTTGCTTCGGACAACCTTCCCTATTGCACACTATGTACTTTTGTTTCACATAACCACCCCTCAATCTTTTCTGATTAGAAAGCCTAATACCAAAACCGGCCTCAGAAGCATATTTCCTATACATACTAACGCAAGCATCAACTGAATCAAACTGAGTCCCCAACACAGGCAAAACACAAGCAGAAACCTTAGGAATACAATAAAGCGATCCACCAGGAGTATCAATAAAATAATGATGAGCAAATGAATCAGGAGTTTTCGGACATTTAGAAGCTGGAAGTAATAAATAGAAAAACAGTAACCAACTTATAACAACTAATATATAAATAAAATCATTTATCACAAGTGATATACCACATTTGATACAAAAGCACATATAAATTTCTTCATAAAACAATAAAAAATAATGCCGAACATAAAACATGAGATATATCACAAGTAATATTTGTAAAAAGAAAAAAATCAATCAACTACTGTGAATTACAAAAAAATAAACTTACAACTAGCAATTTGATCACCATTAGAGACAGGAACAACATCAGTAGAAGCTGATACAGAATTAACCAATCCATCTGATGAATCAGAAGCATTAACCACAACAGCTGAAACTGATTCTTCAACTACTCCATCCGATCCATCACAAGCATTAACCACATCAGCTGAAACTGATTCTCCAACAACTCCATTCGATGCATCACAAGCATTAACCACATTAGCTGAAACGGATTCTTCAACCACACCATCCATAATTGAATCATCAATAACATCGCCAGTAACCGGATCCAACATAACCGGTTCATTAAAAAAAACGCCATTGATGATAACGATCACGAATTATAATGACCCTAATTAGACTAATCAAATTGATGATTATAGATGATTAATTTGATTAATGGAAGTTAGATTAGGGTTTACAAAATTTGGGGGAAAATGAGAGTAAGAGAGAGAAAGTTAGTTGGAAACGAGATGTGTGTGTGTGAATAAATGAAGGAATAAAAAAAATTATTTATATGATAGACGAAAATACAATTCTAAGTATAAATCTTAGATTAATATGAACCATTAGATTAAGCTTGATGTACGGGTGGTATGGATCCCTCAGATTGTAGCAAAAAACTGGTTTGCAAAAGAACTTTTCTCCATGATTTATAACTATTCGTTGGACATGCTCTTGCCATATTTGATTTGGACTTATAATTATCTTAATCGAAAAAGTTCATGTTAAAAGTTTGTTTGTTACAAACTTAATTTTCCAATTTAGCCACTAATGATTTATAACTATTCTTAAGTAGAAAATAAAACAAACAACAATTGGCCATTTATATAAAACATCATGCATCTACGTGTATCAGATCTTTAGCATCTCCCATTGAACCCAACAGGATTTCATACATTGCCACATCACTATACTTCTAAGTTCTAATACTTCTAAATATCGTAATTTAGAAAACACGACACCTACAAATTCAACACCGATATATTATTTATTTTTTTAATCTCCTCGCAACGGTTTTTCCAAGTTTTTTGTCCTAATTCTGACATTGCCTCAACATCCTTAAATAAGATTGCAATCTCCACATTCTTTAGCTTATCCACCTTTTTTCACTTTTTTCTTTTTGATTTTTAACTAGGTTTGTATTTGTGTTTGAATTTTTGTGGTATGTGTTCGTGTGTTTTTGTTGTTCGGTGGTATGTGTTTGTGTGTTTGTGCCTGCACAACGAGGGGTGGAAGATGACACTTGAAGTTTTTTAATCCCCTTTTATTAAGTTCTTGCACCATTAGTTCTTATTAGGTTTGCATTGTTAGTCCATTGATTTGTTTTCTTACATAATTAGTCCCTAAAATGTATAAATTTGGTAAGTTGTTATATTAAAGTTATGTAATGTTTTAATTTTTATATGTTACTTTATTTTAAAAAAACGAAAAGAAAATTTGTGGCACCTGAGGGTGTCCTAAAAATTGAGTGATGAGGGAGTTTGTTTTTTGGCTGAGTTAAGGGTTTTAAGTTATAGATTGGAAATCTGACGTGGCATCACTCTTTGCTATAAAACAAGCATGTGGCTCCACACTTCACCTTGTGCTTTTAGTATCAACCATCAAATGATAAACTCATGTAGACACGAATGCAACTTCTAATTTGCTAGCTCCATATACACATTTTCCATCCATTTTTTATTATCAAGAACACCACTCATTTTCGTGATCTTCCAGCCAAGTTTGTCATATCTAGCGCCTCTACATTTACTGCTTTCTTTTAATTAGTGTATGTCTTTTTCTTCTACCCTTTCTGTTAATGTAATTACTAATATGATATTTATCAATAAAAGTGAAATAATTTTTCTACAAGAAAGAGTTGTCACACTCCAAATAATTTTGTGTATTTTATATGTAAATTAATATAAAGAAGAAAATAATTCGCCCTTTTGAATTTAAAATATTGTATTTTGGCTTTTATTAAAAAGTTGTTTACGCTTCATATATGCTCGTAATATCATAATAGGGTTGAGCAAAATCGACTGAAAAATCAAACTAAACTTGACCGACACCAGGCAGTTCGGTTTTGGATTTTATATATTTATGGTTTTCAGTTTCGAATCGGTTCGGTTCAAACCGACTAAACAGAAACAACAGATACCAGGGGCATAGACAGGAATCTTTTCAGGGGGCCGCAAAATTTTAAAAGACACCGGCAAGTTAGCAAGGAACGCAAAAATTTTAAAAGACACTATGTAAAAAAGTTGGAACATATTTTGTTCATTCAGCATGCACACGACGCTCATTCATATTATTAAAATCATCTAAAAATTAATCTAAAGGCTTACTATAGAGTGATGGAAGGATTAATTATGAGATTAAGTACATGGACTAATAGAGAAATATCAAGTTTGTAGGTGGACCAAATGTTAATAAATGATAGTAAATTGGGTTTTAGACTACAACACATATGCATAACTATTAGGGCATTTCCAATGTAGGCTAAATGTAACTTTTGCATAAAATAATGCAAAAAGTACATAAAAACTTCTTCAATATAAACACTAAAATTTTGCACTATTTCAGTGCAATGAATAGTAATGGTAAAAAAACACTAGATTTAATACAATACTATTTATTACAGTAAATGTACTTCTTGCTTTAAAATATAGTTTATTCAACAATTTACATATTCAACAATAAAGAAGCACTGCATATATAGTTTGAGTTTTCGAGTTTGGTGACATAAAACTATCATGTAAAATTTGGGCTCTACAAAATGAACAAAAAAATATTATATGTAAAATTTTGGCTCTAATGTGCTTGTATGATGTTAGTCTACACATGAAATATTATCTCTATTTCGAACTTTCATATATATATATATATATATATATATATATATATATATATATATATATATATATACTACTTATAAAGCAAAAATGGTCAAAATTGAAAAGTGAAAAGTCAAGGAATGTGAAATGTTGAAAAAACTTATTAAAGAAAATTATGAAATGTAATTAATACTCTTATTAAAATACCTTATTACTTAAAAGTACAATGATTTATACACATTGTACAACCAATTAAAACAATTAATACAAATCACAAACCGGGTTGATCCGGGACGCTTCAAACCCGACGGGTAACCAAGCAAGTTGACCCGGTTTAAATCGACCAAATTTTCGACCGGAACGGTTCAACCGGTTGAACCACCCGGGTCGAACCGGGTTTCAAAACATTATGTTTAATTCCCAAATCTTCAAACTTTTATTATTTTTCATTTATAACCAATTAAAAGAATTAATACAAATCACAAACCGGGTTGACCCGGGACGCTTCAAACCCGCCGGGTTGAACCGGTTTAATTTGACCCAGTTTCGACCCAATCTAGCAAGTTGACCCGGTTTAAATCGACCAATTTTTTGACCGGAACGGTTTAACCGGTTGAACCACCCGGGTGGGACCGGGTTTCAAAACATCATGTTTAATTCCCAAATCTTCAAGCTTTTATTATTTTTCATTTATAACCTATAAATTTTTTTTATCAATAAACTATCTGTCGCTATAAAATCCCGTTGCTATGCACGGGTACTCGTCTAGTATATATATATATATATATATATATATATATATATATATATATATATATATATATATATATATATATATATATATATATATATATATATATATATAGGGATAACTTGGCTACAATTATTGTAGCCAATTGTCTACAATACCCCATCAAAATATATGAGAAAATGAATCAGGGCCCCACAAAAAGAAGTCAGGGACCTACAGAAGGACTCAGGGACCCACAATTTTTAGCACATATTGTAGGGAATTGGCTACAATGGAATTGTAGCTAATATTTTCCCATATATATATATATATATATATATACACTACTATATAATTTATTTGAGACTATTCTATAATTAGAAAGACTTAAAAATTCAGACTTTTACTTACTAATTATGGAAACAAACACCCCTAACAATCACCCCAACAATTTATAACCACTTCAACAACCACCCCAATAATTTATAACCACATCAACAACCACCCCCAACAATTTATAACCACCTCAACAACCACTTTCCACCACCCCACCTCCCTCCTCTTCACCCCCGCATCGCGTGAGCACCTTTCTATTATATATATATATATATATATATATATATATATATATATATATATATATATATAATTTCAAACTGCATAGTGTGATCGTATGATATATTAATCTATATATAAAATATTATCCTTTTATTGTTATGCAAGTTATAAGTAACATAATATTAGAACATAAGTTGATTATATATCAAGAAAAAGAATAAGGTTGAAAAAACAAGTTACTCATTAAAAAGTTAATAGAACGGTACCCGCGCAATGCGGTGGCGGGTACATGTGACTATATTTTGCGTTATTCGGTTACACATTTAGTTGTCTTTATGCTTTATAAGTAGAGATGATTAAGCCAAATAATTTTAGTTTGAACAACCAACCTGCTTCCTAACAAACTTTTAACCAACCTACTAGCTATCAATTAATTTTGAAATCCTTAAGCAAGTAAAAATCTGAATTTTAAGCATTCTAATTATAAAATAGTCCCAAATGCATTATATAGTAGTATAGATTTAGTGCAATGTCCAGTGCAAATTTTAGTGTATATATTGGAGTTTTATTATTATTATTATTATTATTATTATTATTATTATTATTTAATTTATTTATTTTTTTAAAATCATATTTTAAAAAGATGTTTTCTTTGAACTAAAATAGCGCAAAATCTAATACTTTTAAGCTTTATGGGTCGACCGAGTCACTTCGGTTCTCGCTTCTCAATTCTCGTTTCATGTCCTTTTACAAAACCGGTTGTCAGTTCGAGTCGGTTTTGACCAATGGTTTCAAATTCGCACAAAACTGGCGTGCTACAAAATATTATATTTTGTCATCGGTATAACAGTAGGCCATGTGCAAGATAAATTACTTCGTATTTAATTCGGTATGAAAGAAACTCGGAAATAATAATAAGTCACAACCAAACTCTTATCAACCATAAATATAATAAAACCAGTCTTCACATATAAAAATAAAAACGTTACGCAATAAACAAACAAAAAAGAAATGATAAAATTAGTAAGCATCATATAAACACCAGACCACCGTCACCGACCGCCTGTTTTTCATCAGAAATTCATATTTCGTTATCCGATCATTAAAGGTAACGCCGTATTTTATTATTTAGGTCATATATAAGTATTTTGTGTTTGGTTATTATATGTACATTTTGGAAATATATAATTCATTCAAGTTGTAACTGTTGGTGATTTAGTGCTTTGTTTTAATTGATTGAATATGCTGTTGTTGTAAATTGTAGCGTGTCTGTTTGAATATGGTAAACTATGACTCTATGTAGGGAATTAAATTCGTTGTTGCTTGAAATAGTAAGAAATTGATATATGTGTTTTTGTTTCGTATACGCCCTAGTTATACATTTGGGGGTGGCCAAAACCGGTCACGAGGATGACTCGGTTAGGCCGAATACACGTGAGTCTAACAACTCGCCCTCTCCGAGTA
This sequence comes from Artemisia argyi, assembly GCA_030686995.1. Classification (NCBI taxonomy): domain Eukaryota; kingdom Viridiplantae; phylum Streptophyta; class Magnoliopsida; order Asterales; family Asteraceae; genus Artemisia; species Artemisia argyi. The sequence continues at coordinate 140,196,200 of CM060691.1, read as the reverse complement.
ACCTGAACAGGGAAAACCTCATTAGAAATAGAAAGAATGTAATGGAGGATGAATAATTGCTAGACACTCTACAGCCTTGTTAATGTAAAGCTTGTATGAAATTCACCACTAGTGCGTGTTTTGTACTTCTGTAATGATACCAATGATGTCAAAGTCGTGACTGTTTAGTTTTAGCATAGGCAATAGAATACCACTTCCAACATAGGGCTATGGTAGGTATGACGAAAGTTTGTTAATGCCATATCGTCTGTCTTGTGCCATGAAGTTTGCCTTGGATGGATTAGTGTCTGAAGATTGGCAATACAAGTAACATATGGAGCAAGCTTGAGTGAACATTATTAAGAAATGGACATTCATGGAACAGTAACAAAACAATGGACATGTTTATTAGTTTATTTAAATTTTAAAACATAATTATGTATCAACGTTCCAACAAAAATACTTGTATGCATCAAAAACCCCGGGTTCAGCAGTAAATGCATTAAAAAGGGACAAATTTTAGCTTATGGTGCTGCTACAGTTGACGGTGAACTTGCTTTGGGGAAAAACGTATTAGTAGCTTATATGCCATGGGAAGGTTACAATTTTGAAGATGCAGTACTCATTAGCGAGTGCTCAGTATACAAAGATATTTATACTTCTTTTCACATATGTAAAGATGAAATTCAGATTGTCTTTTATCGTTCTGTTACGTCCTACTTGTCATGTGTGTGGTATCACACTTCTATGAGAGGGGGCTGACTAATTTTTTTGCTGTATAGTTACTTGGTGTTGGATTTTCATTGCCATGTCATCGTTAAGGTCAACATCAAGGGTTGTGGGACAGTTGATTAGACACAAAACTGGGGGAAAACGGTTAATTAGATGTTTACAGAATAACCCTGAACTGGAGAACTGTGTTCAGAGTCGGTGTTTTAGGAGCATTGGAAATATCGAAACGTTACCATCTTCCAGTCATATTGTTGGTAGTACTCATAAGGAATCTCCCTTATCATTGCAAAGTACATCTTCTGGTGTTCTTATTCAAAGGAGGGGATTTCTTGGCTGTGGTGATGGCGATGAGGGAAGTAATGTTTTGTCCAAAATTCATGAGGAGAAACGTATTATGGGGTAATTTTTCAACTTCCTTTTTTTTTTTTTTTTTTTTTTTTTTGTTGTTGTTGTTGTAATTATAAACGGATGTGAAACTCTATAATACCATGTTATCTGAACTTGAAAGGATAAGACATGCTTGTAAAATGGGGGTGTTTGGCATTGTGTTTTGAAAGTGTTAATTTTGATTAATATAAGAAAACAGATAATTATTGTTTGGACGTGCTTCTGCAGTTTGAAATTGTGATATAATCTGATAATCAGCTCTTTGACTGTTTGACATGTAAAATGATCCCTATGTATAATCAGAATCAATTTTGTTGCACCTATTTCTAAACTTGTCTTTTGACCCATGATAGTCAAAATCAGTTCCACTATAACCAAACATCAGAAACTTATCATCTGTGACTTGTAAAATCAGTAATTAGATAATCAGTTTCAAATACACAGTGCCAAACAATTCCTAAATTCTTCATTGACCCCTTAATTTCTTAACTTGTATGGCGTGATCCCCTTCCGTTTTAGGTATTCCCCTGAGCAGTTATTTGCAGTAGTTGCTGCTGTTGACATGTATCAGGATTTTCTTCCCTGGTGTCAACGATCGGACATAATTCGACGTCATTCAGATTCATCATTTGATGCTGAGTTGGAGATTGGTTTTAAATTTCTTGTTGAAAGCTACGTGTCTCACGTGCAATTGGTAAAACCGAAAATGGTAAAGGTGAGGTTTTGTTCTTTCTAAACCTGTAATGTTTATAGGTGGAACACATTTATGTCAGAACATATTAAGTTTCAATGGTGCAATATTTTTTTTCATTAAATATTGATCTATGTTGTCTTTGCTTATGCTATAATTGCAGACGACTTCATCACAAAGCAGCCTTTTTGATCATTTAATAAACGTTTGGGAATTCAATCCAGGACCTGTTCCAGGAACATGTGACCTTCATTTCTTTGTGGATTTTAAGTTCCAGTCACCCTTATACTCACAGGTAATGGTCATTTTGCAACTCTGGAAATATATTACAAAGTTTTGATATCTTAATGATTTCTTGAATTGTATGCCAGGCCACTGTTTTGCTCTATTTTTATGTGTTTCCTGTGTTTATTCCTCTCTGAAGACTCTAATATAGGACACTTCAAATAGGTATACAAATGGACATATTTTGTCAGCTCTAGATTTAGTCTATACTCTATACCATTCTTATTATCTTTACCTTCGCTTCAGATTAGAGGTCACTAACAATTGAGGGCACTGGTTAAGTTTTTTTGTCTGTTCGATTTCTATTTTAGGTCAATTACAATTATGTTAAACCTGACACCATTAATGCATTCAAAGACCGTCAGTGAACCATTTTCATAATTGTATTTCTTTCATTCGTTTATAGCCTTAAGCCACCAAGTCACCCACAAATCCCTCCAACTCACCCACAATCTACACTTGTGCAAGGGGTCTCAAAATAAGTAAAATTGGGAGTTTGCCTTTAATACTCTTCCGTTGGACATTTATACTGGAAACTCTCAATCAATTGTTAATGTGAGCAACCTTTGCTTCACACTCTCCAAGGCTAAATTGCGACTTTGAAAATCCTCTTTTTGAAGCTGAAAGGTGTGGAAAACTAGAAGGGGGGGTTGAATAGTTTTACGTCTTTTTCGTTTTGCTTATTTTATAAAAGATAGTTTCTAAGATGAAACCTTCAAATCACTTTAATACATAAATATATATACTAGTTAATTTATGATTTTGTATAAATATTACTTATGTATAATGTACAATTTCAAAACACTTAACTACAAAAGTACAAATACAAGATTTATTAAAGGTTTTATATATACAATGCTTATGTATAATGTTAGGAAAGAATATACAATTTCGTATATTTTATGTAAGCATATATATGTGTAGTAGTAGTGTATAGATATAATTTTATGTACTAGGTTGTTTTTTTGTAAGATTAGTTTTATGAATGGATTTTAGTTTGATCTTTATGTGAAATCAACATATGCACAATACTATCAATTATGACTATGTATGAAATGCAAGTAAGTAATAAATCAAAGAATGAGGGATGGAAAGATCAAACCGAGACACAAAGGATTTATAGTGGTTCGGCTACAAGGACACCTTCCTTGCCCTACTCCACTCCCCGAGTCACCTACTCGAGAGTTTTCTTCACTAGATCAAAGACCTCCTTTATGGCGGAGAAAACCGTACACACCAATATACACACCAATTTACACACCAATCTTCACACCAATCTACACACCAATCTACACACCAAACTACACACCAATCTTCACACCAATCTACTATTTTCTTCACACCAATCTTCTACACACCAATCTTCTATACACCGATCTTCTATTCTCTTCACACCTTCAAAGTACTAATGTCTTGACACCTTCAAGTCACTAATATCTTTGCAACTTCAATGCACTAGTGTCTTGACACCTTCAAGCCACTAATGTCTTCACACCTTCAATGCACTAATGTCTTGACACCTTCAAGCCACTAATGTCTTCACACCTTCAATGCACTAATGTCTTGACACCTTCAAGCCACTAATGTCTTCACAACTTCAATCTACAAATGTCTTCTAGTCTACTCCACTAGAGATCCTTAATTTCTTCACTACAAGCTCCTATTGCTACAATCTCCTATCACCACTACTATCTAACCCTTCTTCTTCACTTCAAGTCACACTTCACACTTACAACAATTCTAGATTCTTCAACTAAATCTAGTTAACTAATACATACACCTTATTCACCAAAGTATGAAAGATGTACAAGGAAATGTAAACAAACAACTTAGATAGCAAGATGATACTAAGTTGTAATACTTCTAATAGAAGTATTCTTCTCTTTGCACTTGAAAGAATGAGGCTTTGGATCACTTGGAAACAAAGGCTTATGAAATGAAATGATCAAAGGATTTTTTAGGATTGAAATAGAGATCTAGAACAGAAAGTTTCTGTGCAAAAAGGTGGGGAAAAAATCCAGGTTTAGGTGGTATTTATAGGCAACAAGTTCTGACAGAGGAGCGTGGCCGGCCCCCTTAAAGCATGGCCGGCCCCCTTAAAATTAAGGGGGCCGCCCCTTATAATTAAGGGGGCCGCCCAACTGTAACGGCCAGAAAACTTGTCTTTTAGTGGGGAAAGTTTATTTGGTGAAAAACTAACTGATTTTGGTTAAATATTTGAAATCATATATTTAGTATGATTAAAACATTTTTCCTTATTACCAAAAGTGTTTTTCAAAAATATATAATAAGATTATATAATTAAATAAACTTTGTATTAGTTAATTAAATACCCCTTTGATCATACATAGCACTAAACACTTTGTTTATTCATACCTTAAGTGATTTGTTGGTGAAAGTGATTATTTAATACTAAATACGTGTTTACGTCATGATCTTTGGATTTGATTAGTTTAAGTTTTGTGATTATCAAAACATAGAGATATCGGAAGATATGAATAATGTTTTTAGTCAATTATTTATATCAACAAAAGGGATACTGTATTAGGTGACAAAGTTTAGGATTTGAGTGGTAAGAATAAGATGAGTGAGGGTGTAAAATAATTTGAGTATCCCTTGCTTTTTCATTTTCTCATATAGCTGCCTCGCATATTGCAAGACTAACCTACTTATTTAAACAATTTGTCACTGCTAATAATAAATTACAATATCAAATAACATAATATCCGGACTATTCCAAACTTATGGATGCTAGAATAAAGGGATTGTAGAGGTTGTAAGTTATAGAATTACACTTTGGGTGAGTTTCGACCTGTTTTGCCTGTTCTATTCTTAGCTGGGTTTTTTGTATGACCCACTGGAGATAACACATAACCAAATCGATTCATTCTTAAGCAGGTCCAGATTCCCACCTCTAGATTAGATATAATGCGGGCATACCACAATATGGCTTCTAATTAACTCTGATTTTAGCCAAGACAAATATAATTGATATTGTTGTGTTCTGTTTCTATTATTTACCACGAGTAATTATTTTTTTCTGTGCATGTTACTTTGGAATTTGATAACCTAGTTGTGATCTACAGATGGCATCCATGTTCTTCAAGGAGGTGGTCTCTCGTCTAGTTACTTCATTCAATGACCGTTGTCGTTTGATATATGGGCCTGGGGTTCAAGTTACTGAAAAACTTATTGAGCGAAGGATGTAACCTTTGACTAGTAAACAACACAAGGAGTGCATGTAAGTCTTCATAAAGATCCCAAAGGTTGCAAATTGGGAGGTTGGGTAACGGGTCAAAAGGGGTAAATAATCGGTGCTGATTTTCTCAACACTTTTCTCTGTCCAATAGTTTATGCACTAGTAAATGGCTGGTATGTCGAATATGATTAGAAATAATATATATTTACAATAATAATACAACATTTGAATAAAATGTTAGGAGGTTTCTTGCATTTTTAGCACACCTTGGGTAACTTTTGACTCGTTTGATCTGTTTCTATAAAGGGTTTGTGAGATTTTTTTTATTGAGGTATAGCAGAACTCGAATTGAATCTACCAAGTCGTAAGTAAATGGGTTGTATTAGCACCTCAAAGCACCTCTACAGTTCGATTTTGTTGACATTGCAGGTTAAAACGTTTTGGAGTATGGATCCTGAATCTGAATCTGAATCTTGAATATATTACAGTACGGGTAGACCACTTTCTGATTCTTTTGGTATTTTCCAAAGCCATTGATCAATTCAAGATCACAGGGATTCATTGTTGAAACCATATATTGCCAAAGTTGTGCTCACATTCGAATTTGTCTTCAAAAGCAGTATGTAGGCCTTTCACTAATTGTGCACACTTCTCTTAGAATGTATCTTATAAGCATTGGTTTATGTCTTGCTATTGGCTTTTAAGCACTTGTAGACAACATTTAAAGCCAATACTAATGATTACTTAACAGTTACTTTGAAATAAGATCTCCAAAAGAATATCCTTGATTTTAAGCGAAACTAACAAAAATGTTGTACGTTTTTGGAATGATAATCATGGAAGTCTATAATGTGTTATTGAGTTTGTTGGTTAAGTTGTGATTGCCAAATATGTGTCAATAAGATGTTTCTTAATGGAAATGTAACTCTGATATGGTGCATATTTCATTCTGTATGAATCAGTCTGGATCAAAACTATGTTGTGTTGTCAAAGGTGAAAGACTCAAAAAGATTGGAATAGCCGCAGATAATATATTTTGGCAAACAGTCCAGACTTATAGATCAAGAAATGATTGATTTTGCAGAGACTGTAAACTTGGCATATTAAATTTTTAAATGTTATTGAACAAGAGGTGATACGTTCAGAGAAAGATCGATATTAGTCAGAAAGTTACTGGATCATTTTCTTGTATAGTAGACAGACAAGGAATGTTGTAAATTTGCCATTTGTAAACTGTAGTATCTTCTTTTTGTCACTGTTGGTGTCCAGGTGTTGGACACTGGAAGACTAAATCCACATACCGTATTCTTTTCTGTTCGAACTCCCCGGGCAACTTCGTTTGACCGGTGGATTCCGAGGTTCAGGACCAGCACACAAAAATGTTGTGACCATTTGAAGAAAAAAAATACTGGTCTGGTTACTACCCCTTGATAGTTAAAATGTGAAGTCTTGTTGACATGCTATTCAACTGATACGTAGTAGTTGACAACACAACAATATAACATTCTTTTACGCATACAAGACTAGGGAGTCAAACAATACTAAAACCATATAATCAATTGATTTGTAATATATTGAATCACAAATTTATAATTATACTTTATGAGGGAACTGCAAACAAATTATATATGCTACAAGAAAACCAACACTTTTGATTAACAAAATACTTGCTGATTCTTGTGAAAAAACGGGTTTTTCTTTCCCGTAAGCATCAGCGAAAACTTTGGCATAAACGTCCTCTTCTTCTTTAACAAACCCTTAATATATATCAGGAGACGTCATCATCAGCGTTACTATTACTTTCAGAGAATAAAGATTAAGAGAGTTATTTTGATATAATTTACTATCAGTTATTTTTGTCTCTTCTAAAAAATCTCAAGAACATGCATCTTTTTATCGTCCAAAATCTTTCCTTTTCTTTCAAAAAATAAACTCTGGAACGGAGTGTAATTTTTTATTTTCTTATTTTTTATTTCTCTATCAACACAAAAATTTCAAAAATCACATCCGGGTAAAAAAAAAAAAAAAAAAAAAAAAAAAAATTATTACTTGTTATTATAAGGTTGACACCAGGGATGAAACTTGAAGATTGTTGGTGGAGGTTGATATACATTACATTACATTGAAATTTTTGTATTAAAAATGACAAACTATATATAAAACGGATTAAATGTACAAAATTTTAAGGAGCCCAAAACCCTCGGTCCCTTCTAAATTCCGGTTGACACATAATTTTTTTGGTGTCAAAAATTCACAATCAAGTAAAGCATGAAGGTTTTATAAGTATGTCGTTTGGGGGAAAGTAGAAGGAGTAGATATATCGGTTGGGGGAAGATGTCGGTTAGGGAAAATTGATTCTTTATAAATATCGGGGGAGGATCCCCTTTTTGTTGCCTACAAACACAAACACAAACCGAAACCCTAACCCTAGCGACCCTAAAATCAAAATTAATGGATTGTTGTTGGCCGTTTGATGTGGATCATAGAAGAATTGCAAAGGATGAGTGGAAAAATTATTTGGAGCAACACAATCGGCCGTACGTACCATACGACTTCGAAGCTGCTGACAAGAGATACATGGGACTCATGTCTGACCATGAAATGACAGTCCATGAACAGTTTCGAGCAGCTAAAATACAAGAAGAACGAGCAGCAGCAGCAGCAGCAGCTAAAAGAAGAAAAGAAGAACAAGCAGCAGCTAAAAGACACGAAGAATATGAATTAGAGAAGAAGAAGAAGAGGCAGAATAAGAAAGTGGAAAAGAATTGGGTTGAGAAAAAAACCAGACAAGAAGATTGATTTTTTACTATTAGTTGGTGTTCATCTTCAATAGTATTTCTTTTTTATTAATGCAATAGTATTAACTCTCTCTTGTTGTGTTTTTTCTTGTTGTTAGTAATGTTTGTTTCTCAATTAGTAGTCTCAGATTTATCATATTTCCTGTCATGGTGTACTTAAATTAGACACTACAGTCTGGATTTTATTTTTATGATATAATGTGACGAGGAGCGGTTTATGGCTGTCAAGCAACTTGTAAATATATTATTTGATCATCAGCAAGAATCATGAATTCTTCTACTACATTTGATAAATAAGATGCTTAGCCTATTATATATGTATGATCCTTTGGAACTTTATTGTTTGATTATTACTCTATGTTTTTTTCTCACTCATGTGCACTCTCACTGTCAAATAACAAACAAAATGGTACATGCTTTTCCTTTCATTCTTCTTCTTTACAGACTGCGTCCCGGTGGTGAAACCATCTATGTAGGAAAGTTTGCAGGTACAGATGCTCCAGTAGTCTTGTAACATTGATACTCGATGCTCTCTTTGCAGATGACAACAACTTTAAGCTGGTATGGATCTCAGTTCTTCAAGCGTCAACCTCATCTTGATGGGTAGGTAACTCATAAGTCATAACCATATCTTATTTTTCCTTCTTCTGGGAATATGTGGATTGTGCCGATTTACTCAACAATGGGTTGATTTGGGGTGTGTTTTTATCACAAAATGGGTGATTGGTGGTTATAACTAAAACGGGTAGGGATGACCTGAAACAGTTTTCTCCAAAATTTATTGTATCGAAAGCATTTTAATTACAAAGGATGCCATTATGCAAACTAGTAGGATGGCAATCAGTAGACATGGTGTGTAAATATATATTTGGTATGCATCAAGTCCAAATTAGGTGTGACTATATCAGGAATAATAATTAAATAATATGTTTTCTGTATTGATTTAACTATATTATGGGTCGGAGATTGTGTTAAGGACTCTTGTAGTCTTGCACCGTATGAATTCTTGAGACTAGACCATAGACAGCCAGCCGTCTGTCTATAGTCAATGCTATATATAACTTACAAAGTGATATGGGGTAAGATACAAGGCAATCGCTAAAGCTTTTGCAGTTGTTCAATGCATTGTATTGAAAGAGTTTTGTTTTTGTTACCTTATGTTAAATGACCATGTAGGAACGATTTTATACCAGAAGTTGGAGGTTTGATGTGTTCAATTATGATCTAATCATGAGGCTGGTTGCACACTTACATTTTCTCATAGTCGGAGAAGAGACATGGTAAATTTGTCAATTGTAAGAGGTATTATCTTCTTTTGTAAGTGTTGCTGTACAGGTGTTGGACACCAGAAGACTCATGCAGTTCATGCTCCAGGCAACTCCGTTTAACCGGTGGATCGAGTCTCGAAACCAGCACAAAAAAATGTTGTGAGCATTACAAGATATGGACACTGATCAGAGGTCTGGCTACTACCCCCTGATAGTTAAGATATGAAATCTTGTTGACATGCTATTCATGTCTTGCATAGTTGACAACACAACAATATACAGGTAAAACTATATATTCAATTGATCTGTAATATTCTGAATCACAAATTTCTATCTTATGCGCAAACTGCAAACAAATTGTACATGATACGACAAAACCAAACACTTACTAATTCTTCTGTAAAAACGTTTTTTTCTTTCCCATGAGCCTGAGCGAAAACTTTGGCATCTTCTTCTTCTTCTTCTTCTTCAACAACCCCTTAATATCAGGTAATGTGTCATCATCTGTGTTACTATTACTTTCGGGTGCACCAACCTTCGTATAAGATTTAGCATTACCTGATGAAGTGTTATGTGACGGTGTATCTTGGTTCCCTTTCTTACTGAAACCACGAAACAACCTCCACGACCCTCTTCTTTTCGTTTCGGATCTTTTTAACCCTTCTCTTTTCTAATCTCTTCTTCAATATTCATCTTTGTTTCTTTAGCCTTTTCCGCCTTTTGTAATGCAGCATTCAAAGCTTCTTTTTGTGCAGCCAATTCAGAATTAAGTAGCGTAAGTTTATTTAAACATTAAATTTCTGAATCTTTTGCTTCATCAATTTTCAACACTGCATCCTATACTCGTTTACTAGCCGCTTTTTCTGCCTCGTAGCCACATTTACTTAACTCATAATATTCCTCTAACGAAATTGTAACCTGTCATTTTTTGGACCACGACCCGACTCAGTCTCGTGTAGAGCATTAATAGTCCCTAATGCCAACTTTTCTTTTGCTCGTGCAGCTTCAATTTTCTTCTGAGTTGAAGCGAGCTGGTTCTCAATCGAGTTCACACCACTCTTAGCCTGCTCGGCTGCTTCTTTTGCTTTATTAAACACTGAACGGGCTTCTTCCGCTAATGACTTAGCTTTCTTGGTATCTTCAGTTACTTTTTGTAATTGTTTTGGAACCTCCACGAGCTTCTTTATCTTTTTTTCTGATACTATCTAGCTCTAATTTAGTCTGTTTTAGTTCAGATTCAAGATTCACTACTGCTCCCACTCTTAACCCTTTTTGCTTCCTGATACTCGTTAGAACTTTTTTTTTTCACTCTTGAGCTTTGTAGTTAACGACGTTTGAGTGGTTTTCAAACACATGATCTGTTCGTTTGCTACTTTGGTACTATGTTTAACTTCATCAAGATTCTATTTCGGTACTATGTTTAACTTCATGCAAGGCTTGTTCTTTTGCTTCTTCGGCTGCCTCGGCCTTTTTCTTGAACACAGGAATTTCTTCTTGTGTTTTCTCAAGTTCTTCTATGTACTTTCGTCTCTGCATAACCCGATAAAGTATAAGAAAACACTTGCATTCTAGTAAAATGTTCCTGGTTGCTTTATTGAAACTGCTTATGCGCTTAAAAAATATCCACCTCCATCTTTTTAAGGTGGTTATTTGCTTCAAAATAAGTAGACAATCAGCTTTATCTAAACACTCAAAACTGCATAGGTGCCTAAAATAATCATGCATGGAAAACATTGTGGAGCAGAATACATTTTGTACATACATGCATAGAAAACACAATTGAGTATATATATAATGTTTGAAGAGTATTATAACAAAATAATATATGATGTGTACTTGTGATTGTTTGTATATGTATAATATATAAAAAAGTTACATACGTTCTTTATATTTTACTTTTCAAATCATCCCAATGTAAAAAGAAGAGTAGGACCCGTGTCCCGGATACAAATAGGTCCTACCCTAGATGAATTTGACTAGCGCCTTGCGTGAGTGGCTAGTCAAACCTGATGGTCAATGTAATAGTCAAAGTATGTGTAATTTATGGAAGTATCAAGTTTCATAACTAAAATGAAAATAGACTTAAGGGACTAAAATTGTAGGGAATATATTAGCTAGAATTGAATTGTAGCCAACTTCTTACAATTTGTGCTACAAATTGTGGGTCTAGAGTCATTTTGTGGGTTACTGACTTCTTTCTGTGGGGCCCTGATTCAATTCATTGGAGTTTTTTGTTGGACTATTGTAGTTAGAAAACATATATACGCAATAATGGTACTTTGAAAATTAATTACAATATGATATTATCTTTTTCCTTTTTCTTCACAATCACATCTAATCCTGTACAATTCTAAGCCTATAAGCCAAAAATAAAAATCCTTCTCTTTTTCTTGTGACGATATTACATTGCAATTAAAAGCCTTAAGCAAAATCATAGGACCAACTATAATGATTAGCTATAAGCCACAATAAAGAATAAGATTCAAACTACAAGCACCATCACAAAGAAAATTTATATGTAGATGAAACAATAAAGTTTGAAGGATGCTCGATGTTCACTTTTAGTAATCAAATTATGAGTCACCAATTCTCATTCTTTTGATAACCAACATATAAAATGTCGAAATCTAAATGTTTAAAACAGAAGATAACTTCAACATGATGATGTAAACTTATTTGGTTTAATTATGCTTTAATTTGTTTCTAGAATTGGTAAAAAATCTTGATGGCCGTAAACTTATTTGTGGACGTGTGAAATTGTAAAAGTTACATGCAAAAGAGAAAAGAAAACATTTTTTATTTGGAGTGTCTCTTAATCGCATTCTGAATATGGTCAATCTCACTTCTCGGGGCCTAGATGTTGGGTCGTCTATGTGTCCTTTATGATTCGAAGCCCCGGAATCTACTGCTCATATTCTAGTGTTGTTATTCTCCTCTATTGGTGCTACTAATATTGCAGCTTTCTAAAAAAAAAATGAAAAAAAGAAAAGTACTTTCTTTTGTTATTTTTTCTAAAACTACTAGACTTGTGTATTATTGTTTTCAAACTACAAGAGTCAACAAAAAACCTCAATTTCTTGTGTATTTTGGTAGAGGATTGTAGCCAATTGGCTACAATAATTGTAGCCAAACTATCTCCAAAATTGTAATGTGTTTAATGTGCTATAAGATTAATGTGGCCAAATTAAAAGAAAATGGACTAGGGGGACCAATCTTGCCCAATGGCTAAACTACTCCAACTAATTAGATAATTATCTAGTTAAGTGGAGAATTCTAGAGAAAATGAGAAGAGTGGAGTGTGTGTTGGTGGTGTCGATTTAGAGAAGAAAAGGGAAGGAAGAAGATGAGTTTTGTAGACTAAGAATGATGATGATTAAGATCTTATGCAAGAGATCATCCATAGCAACCACTCCTACACAAGTTTTGATAAATTGTGAAGAATGATGATGATAGTGATGAGGTTGATGATGATGATGGTAATGAGGTTGATGATGATGATGTTGATGATGAATTTATGAGTGGTATCTTAGCTTAAAGCTAAGGTAAGTAAACCGGTTATAATGTGATATTATAATGATTTCTATGCATTATGTGTTTATGTGATTTGCTTTGCTAAGTTTATTGAATGGTTTGAATGTATGTGTTTATGTGAAAGTGAATATAAGTATAATTTGATGTGTTAGTCAAAGGTGGATTAGAATAAGGAATGTTGATGCTTTAAGTGGTTTAAGGTATGTTTTAATGTTGTAATGGATTAATGGTTAATGATGCGTAATGTGTGAATGAATTATGATGTTATATTATATCCGTCTTACTTACTAATTTTTATGCTTACGGTTTAAGTTACTAACGTTTTGTAGGTTTATGCGTGAAGGGAAGGTAATGCTTGGTTTAAGGATTAAGGAATGAAATGTGGAGAATTAGAAGAGTAACAGGTTATGTTAAAGCTTAGTATAGATATCGAGCTCAAAGTTATGGTTGGTGGCCCCGTGAGTCTTTAAATGATGTGTAAGTATGTGATCAAGTATCAAAGTTATGTTGTGGTTTGTTATAATAAAGTATGTTTAATGGTTCATTATAGAAACAGGTTAAAGTGAATGAGTTGTGTCCAAAGGGGTGTTTGGATTAATGTCTATTTATACCCATTATGGGATTTAAACGGGTCATTAACGAAAGTTGCCATGGTTTTGGATGTCAATTGAGTGTTTGGTTAAGATTAAAGTGTGGTTTTATGATTAAGGGTGTTATGGTTAAAGTTATTTTTAAAAATGGTTCAAAACGACTGTACTTGGCAAAACACTCGTCATATTGTAAAGTACGTTTGGTCGTTACGACCAAGTTTATGATTAAAAACGATATTTATAATGTCCAAATGAATTCTAGGAAGTTTCGTTAATTTTCGAGTATCAGAAGTATAGTTTCGAAAAAGGTGTAAAGTATTGTTTTGTAAAGTTTTACGCAGGTCCTATATGGCCATATGATATTTTCAGCATATGGTCATAAGGCTGCATCAGAGATTTTGAATAAAGGTATATGAACAGAATATGGCCATATGGTATTTTTAGCATATGACCATATGGTTGCATCAAAGATATTGTGAAGGGGCATATGGCCAACATATGGCCATATCGAATTTTAGCATATGGTCATATGCTTCTATCAAAGTATAAATAGAGTATTTTTCAGATTTTGTCGATTTTAGAAAAATCATATCTTTAAAATGGTAAGTTGTCACGGGTCACGCCACCCGCCGTTTCGAAGGGAATTGAGTCTAGTTTCAGTTAAAAATAATTTCAATCTCTGAAATATTGTAGATTTTTGTCAATAGTCAAAAGAGTAACAAGACTTCCATAAGGTTGGGTCGTTTTCGCGTAAAAGTTCCAAATTTGAGAATTTTTCGTCAAAGCGGACACGTGGCGTAACATTAATTTTGGTGTAATTTACTATTGTTTACTTTTCTATCTCCTCTTAAAAAAAAAAAAAAAAAAAAAAAAAAACACGATCTTTTTTTTTTTGCTATCATCCAAAATCTTTAACTTTCTCTCAAAAAATAAACTTGAAAACCGAGTTTAATTTTTTTAACTAGCACCAAAATTTTAAAAATCACATCCGTTTTTAAAATAAATCTTTTACTACTTGTTATTATAAGGTTGACAATAGGGCTGAGCAATCCCGACCGACGACCGAAAACCGACCGACGCCCGACTCCGACCGACATAAACCGATCTATACTCGGGTCGGACTCGGTTTGGGTTTCCAGCTTGTCGGGACTCTGGTCGGGTCAGGAGTCGGGATTACCCGAGAAAACACAAAGAATACCATTCAAACCGGTTTCGTTTCGGGACTCGGGTCGGGAGTCGGGATTACACGAACTAGACTCGGGTCGGGATTCGGTTAGGATTTTCTAGCTTGTCGGTTTTGAGATCGGGTCGAGACGGGTCGGTTTCGGCCCATGCTCAGCCCTAGTTGACACATAAATTTTTGGGTAGTAAGGTGCAGTTTGGTTGATATGTATCACACTGTAGGATTTGAATGATAGTTAAATTAAATTGTTTGTTTTAAGATTTCGGTTATAGAACAGTGATACATTCCGTTAGATCGGGTCTTTGATGAAACGCACCTCCACCATGTGGAATGTTGACAATTCTACCCTTTATCCTAACAATTCAACTATTTATGTTTGACTTTTGTTTTAATAACAAGCTACAGTGTCTTCATAAATTGTTTATATATTAATTAAATATAAGTAAGTGGGCTTTTTTATTATATAATAATTTTAAATAAAAATCAATTTTCAATTACATTTTATAAAACAAACAACATTAATACTCTTATTCAATTTTTATTTCTTTCAATTTATACCAAATTCAAATCTTATTCTAACCACATGATCATACCAAGCGCACCCTAAATGTCAAAAAATATAATCGAGTAAAGTATGGGGGTTTATACGGTATGTCGGTTACTCGGGGGAAAGTAGAAGGAGCAGGGGGAAAGTTTGTCAAAAATTCAAAAATTCGCAATCGAGTCTTTATAAATATCGGGGGATCCCCACACAACACAAATCCTAGCAACCCAAAAATTAAAATTAATGGATTGTTCGGGCCCGTATGATGTGAATGATAGAACAATGGCAGAATATGAGTGGAAATTTTATTTGAAGCAAAGGAATCGGCCGTACGTAGCATACGACTTCGAAGCTAATGAAAAGAGAAACATGGCACTCATGTCTGACCATGAGTATATAATCCATGTTAACTTTCGAGAAGCTAAAAGACAAGAAGAAGAACGAGCAGCAGCTAAAAGACTAAAAGAAGAAGAAGAAAGGCGATATGAAATGGAGAAGAAGAATAAGATGAAGGAGAGGAATAAACAATTCTTGAAGGAGGTGCAAAAAGAAGATGAAGAAAATCTAAAAAAAAAAAAAAAAAAAAAAAAAAAAAAAAAAAAAAAAAAAAACCCGACTCCTTTGTAAATATATCTATGCAATAGTATCAAGTATCAACTCTTATTATGTGTATTTTCTTCTTGTTGTTAGTAATGTTTGTTTCTCAATTCCTAGTAGTCTCCTATTTCTCAACTTCTAAAACAAGACTCCTGTGATGGTCTACTTAAAACTAGATTTATTTGCTTTTATGATATATGTGACGAAGAGCGGTTTATGCCTGTCAAGCAACCTATAAATATATTATTTGGCTTGGTATCTTAAATCTCTAGGCAGTATTTGACATCATCAGCAGGAATCATGAATTCTTCTACTACATTTGATTTGATAAATAAGGGGGACATTTTATGCTTAATTAGCCTATCAAATACCTTATTATGTATTGATCCTTGGAACTTTATTGTTTGATTATTACTCTATGCTTGTTTATCACTCATGTGCATTCTCACTTCTCAAATAAACAAAATGGTACATGCTTTTCCTTTCATTCTTCTTCTTTACAGACTAGAGATCTGCATCCCGGTGGTGAAACCATCTATGTCTGCAGGTACAATCTAAAAGATGATCCAGTAGTCTTGTAACATTGATACTCGATGCTCTCTTTACAGACGACAACAACTTTAAGCTGGTATGGATCTCAGTTCTTCTAGCGTCAACCTCATCTTGATGGGTAGGTAACTCATAACCATATCTTATTTTTCCTTCTTCTGGGAATATGTGGATTGTGCTGATTTACTCAACAATGGGTTGATTTGGGGTGTGTTTTTATCACAAAATGGGTGATTGGTGGTTAAAACTAAAACGTGTAGGGATGACCTGAAACAGCTTTCTCCAAAATTTATTGTATCGAAAGCATTTTAATTACAAAGGTATGCAAACTAGTAAGATGGCAATCAGTAGACATGGTGTGTAAATATATATTTGGTATGCATCAAGTCCAAATTAGGTGTGACTATATCAGGACTAGTTAAACAATATGTTTTTTGTATTGATTTAACTGTGTTACGGGTCGGAGACTGTGTTAAGGACTCTTGTAGTCTTGCACCATATGAATTCTTGAGTCTAGACCATAGACAGCCGTCTGTCTATAGTCAATGCCATATATAACTTATAAAGTTTTCTCAAGTCGGGTGAGATACAAGGCAATCGCTAAAGCTTTTCGCGGTTGCTCAATGCATTGTATTGAAAGAGTGTTGTTTTTGTTACCTTGTGTTAAATGACCATGTAGGAATGATTTTATACTAGAAGTTGGAGGTTTGGTGTGTTCAATTATGATCTAATTATGAGGCTGGTTGCACACTTACATTTTCTCGTAGTCGGAAGAGAGACGTGGTAAAATTTTCAATTGTAAGCGGTATTATCTTCTTTTGTAAGTGTTGCTGTCCAGGTGTTGGACATCGGAAGACTAAATCCACATATTATATTCGACCTCCCTGGAGTTCATTCTCCAGGAAACTCCATTTAACTGGTGGATTCAGAGTCTCGAGACCAGCACACAAAAATGTTGTGAGCATTACAAGAAATGAACACTGGTCAGAGGTCTGGCTACTACCCCCTGATAGTTAAAATATGAAATCTTGTTGACATGCTATTCATATCTTGCTTAGTTGACAACACAACAATACACTGGTAAAACTATATATTCAATTGATCTGTAATATACTGAATCACAAATTTCTACCTTATGCGCAAACTGCAAACAAATTATATATGCTACAACAAAACGAAACACTTCTGATTAACAAAACACTTACTAATTCTTGTGAAAAAACGGTTTTTTCTTTCCTGTGAGCATGAGTGAAAACTTCGGCATAAACGTCCTCTTCTTCTTCTTCAACAACCCCTTAACATCAGGAGACGTGTCATCATCTGCGTGACTATTACTTTCGGGTGCACCACCCTTCGTATTAGACTTAGCATTACCTGATGAAGGATTATGTGACGGTGCATCTTGGTTCCCTTTTTTACTAAAACCACGAAACAACCCTCCACGGCCTTCTTCTTTTCGTTTCGGATCACTTTCACCCTTCTCTTTTCTAAGCTCTTCTTCAATATTCATCTTTGTTTCTTTAGCCATTTCGGCCTTTTGTAATGCAGCATTCAAAGCTTCCTTTTGTGCAGCCAATTCAGAATTAAGTAGCGTAAGTTTATTTAAACATTGCATTTCTGAATCTTTTGCTTCATCAATTTTCAACATTGCATCCGATACTCTTCTGCTAGCTGCTTGTTCTGCCTCGTAGCCCCATTTACTTAACTCGTAATATTCCTCTAACGAAATTGTAACTCCGTCATTTTTTGGGCCACGACCCGACTCAGTCTCGTGTAGGGCATTAATAGCCCCAATTGCCAACTTTTCTTTTGCTCGTGCAGCCTCAATTTCTTTCTGCGTTGAAGCGAGCTGGTCCTCTATCGAGTTCACGCCACTCTTAGCCTGCTCAGCTGCTTCTTTTGCTTTATTAAACACTGAACGGGCTTCTTCCGCTAAAGACTTAGCCTTCTTGGTATCTTCAGTTACTTTTTGTAATTGTTTTGGAAGCTCCACGAGCTTTTCGCGAGCTTCTTTATCTTTTTTTCTGATACTATCTAGCTCTAATTTTGTCCGTTTTAGTTCAGATTCTAGATTCACTACTGCTCCCGCTCCTAACCCTTTTTGCTTCCTGATACTCGTTAGAACTTTTTTTTCACTCTCAAGCTTTGCAGTTAACGACGTTTGAGTGGTTTTCAAACACATGATCTGTTCGTTTGCTATTTCGATACTGTGTTTAACTTCATCAAGATTCTTTTTAGCAATAGCAACACCTGATGATATATCTTTACGGGTAAACTTGTCTGCTTCGTCCTCTTCTGGGATTTTGCCTTGCATATAAACCGCTAACTCGTCTTTTAACTTTTGAAGCACACCCGAAGCCGTTTCTAGCTTTGATTTCACATCTTTCGCTATCGGTATTTGTTCTTTAACTTTTTCTAGTTCTTCTTCTGTTTGTTTTATTTCTTGTTCCCAATTTATTGCCTCTTGATCTCGTTCATTCACTTCTTGAACTCGATGTTCTTCTGCTTCTAAATGGGACGCATGTATCTCTTCTATCGATTCTTTCATTGTGACTAATTGAATGGTTAAACTTTCGACTCCCCTCTCGACTTCTTTAGCTGCAGAAACGGCTTCTTGAGCTTTTTGTACAGCCGAATCTCGTTCAGATATTAATATTTGGTAATCTTTACGGGTTTCTTCAAGGTTGTTTTTTGCTGTTACGAGTTCTGAAGCTGCAGCTTGGTGTCTGGCTTTGGCAAGTTCGAGCTGTGTTTTGGCAGCTACGCTTGATTCATCATTAATTCCTTGTTCCATTTCTGAGACTCGTAGTTGTGCAAGTTCGGAATCTTGCAATGCTTGGTGTTCTTCAGTTAGTGCTCTTTCGAGGTTTAGTTTCAATTCTTCTACGAGTCTTTTGGTACTGTTGAGATCACGCAAGGCTTGTTCTTTTGCTTCTTCGGCTGCTTCGGCCTTTTTCTTGAACACAGGAATTTCTTCTTGTGCTTTCTCAAGTTCTTCTTCTATGTACTTTCGTCTCTGCATAACCCGATAAAGTATAAGAAAACACTCAATTTCTAGTAAAATGTTTGGGGTTGCTTAATTGAAACTGCTTTTACGCTTAAAAAATATTCACCTCCATTTTTTTAAAGTGGTTATTTGCTCTTAAATAAGTAGACAATCAGCTTTATCTAAACACTCAAAACTGCATATCTGCCTAAAAAAATCAGATAAGCAATCCATACACCCTCTTATAGGGTGTTTGGAACTGATTGCTTAAGTGTTTGTCAGCTTATTATCAAAGATTATAAGCAGTTTGGGGTATATAGAAGAAGCTGTTCATCTGCTTATTTTCGAGCAAATAAGCACTTTAGAATAAGCATGTTCATACCTAGTAATTTTTGGAGTAAATAAGTAAATTAAAATAAGCCCAAACACACGTTTATTGACAAGCGAAAAAATACCTCATTTGTCTGAACTCTATGAGCTTTCCAATCAACAATGGCGCCAAACTTAGAAACGGCTTCCTTAACAGACTCAAAAGGCGCAGCTGTATCGATATGAGCAACTTGTTGCTCATTCTTATCAGGCTGTTTATCTGAACCGTTCTTGTCTGCATTTGGTAGATTGTCTATAGTATTTTCAACTTTTTGACGTCCTGAAGATGCTTCTGGACTTAAAAACATATCCTCACCGCCAGGGGAGGATTGATAACTTGCGGGATATGTTTCTGGTGGTACGGTAACGGGTTCTGGTCGAGAATTTGATAAAGCATTTACAAAACTGTTTGCTAACTTGTTTTCCCGAACCTTCTCTTCATCCATTCCAGAGAGATCAGAGTCAGCTGTGTATCTGAAGTTCAATCTTTCAAAGAAATTTACATATTACATCACTGAGTATGCCGAATTTATTACATACTAGTAGTATACAGATTTATTTTAACAAACTTGTAACATATCAATTTTAATGCTGGCATAAGAGAAATGAAATGCAATAGACGATAACTTCTAGTATTGTATCCTGAGCTAGATCCTGACTGATAGTCAGAATGGCAAAAAATTAAATGTTATAACATAGAAGGTAAAGTTCATCTCTTGATGTACCTGTCATGAGCAGCGCATAATGTTTCAAGGTAATAAGGATATATTGAGCATGACATTCAACAAGTGAATATTGGATGTTTGAATATGCAAATAGAAGTAGAATTGAAAACGCATTTTATAAAGTTACTTCCTTTGTATTCGACTATTCAAGTCACATTAAAATCATGAACTCTGGATGCATTAGGGTCGGTAGTAGTGAACCTGCTTTCTAGACTCTCTACTAGAGGTTATGTCCCAATAGTTCGACCAGATCACGAGCTTGACAGATAGTCACTTGGGGCAAACTAGTCAGCTAGAGGATTTCTAGTATGATATGTCCGTGAATTAATTTGAGAAAACTATCGATGTGCCTCAGTGCCGGCCACCAACCAAAAGTATACCTTTGATGAGCACTATTTAGGTTATGATATACCATTATATTGAGATAGCACATGAAAGAGCAAGATTTATGACACCAAATTGCTTTCTTTCATTTTCATCCCGTGTAAAAATCCTCTTTTTAAATGTTTGCAGCAGACATTCAAGAAAAATCATCATAAGTGTTGTAACATTCTATAACATATAAATGGTATCTTGCAAAATACATTCAAGAAATATCATCATACTTGCGTGCATGCAATGGTAAACATTTGAAGGCACACCACGAAAACCAAATATGTATAATGACCGAAAGGCGAAATTATACTTTGGTGTAATCAAACCGAACCTAAAATCATTAAATAAACGACATTCTGCATAGGAATCATACCAGGAAATCACCGGAGTCAAATCCAGAGGCGTATTGCAAAATCCCTCTAGATTTTGGCTCCCAAAAACTCAAACAATTCGAACAAACCAACAATTATACCTCCAAATCCACTAAAAATGCAAAAATTCAATCAAATCTCAGGTAAAATTAGAAGCTAAAACTAAAAAATGAAAACAATATTTCAAAAATACCTATTGGTGAAAAAGATTTCAAAATATTGTCGTGGGAATAAAGATTCAGATGAAATTAATTTCCAAAATGTCGAAAAAGGATAGAATATCGTGTAATTTCTTTTACCACAATGTAATCTTGAGAGGCTGTTTTTCGAATTTTCATAATTATTTTTTCTTATGTCTATTTTTAGATGATTATGTTGATGTTATTTTTGATGGTACCTGTGAGGTCTGTTTAAAATGGATCTTCTACTCTAAATATAGACTTATTTGATAAAACTAGCTTAGGATGAAATCGTAAGATTAAACATTGGACACGAACCGAATGGAACAAGTACTACAGGTGGCTGGGGAGGTGAAGCGTGTAACACCCTTTTGGACCCTTAACATGGCAAGGTGAATCGCATGACAACCTTTTGGATGAAAAGATTGTGTACTTTTCGCAAACACTTGTTCCTAGAAGATTGGTAATGCGTCAATCTTGAACAAAAGCACATTGTAGTTTGCATCGAGACCATGATAAGGAAGTACTAATGAAGTATAAACGTCCCATTTTGGTTCTCATTTTTGTAAGATAAGTAAATAGAACCAACACAAGCCTGCATTTCGAAATTTTCGACATTTTGTTTCTCCAATCTCTTCTATTTTCTTACAAACGGCTAAGCATACCGATCCCTTACTTTCAAAACTATCAAAAAGACCACACCCCCTATCTCGTTAAGAGAGGGGGGGGACTTGAGTCTTCGCGGCTAGATCATCGTAGCTATACCACAAATGCATAACTAAATCCGTTTCTTCCTTTTTATTGAGGAACTCTTTTCCCAATTTCTTACCGATTTACCGTCCTTAGCACAAGTGCATTTCTACTAAAATAATGGGTATATCAAAAGTATACACATGTTTCCGGTTTGTCTATTTTCAGAGTTACACCATCATAACAACATCAAACACCAATTACCTTCATTTGAGTCATTTAGCCATTCAGGCGTTACGACATGGTTTCTCAACTAAGTATCATATAACTGAATCAAATATGCAACATTAACAATCAAGAAGCATCATGCAACACAAGAATGAAATTTATTAACATGCATTTGGTAACGTCGAAAATAATAAGCCTATTGGCTATTGTGACTATGAACATAACCACCCCCCGGCCTGGTGGTAAGACCAGTGACGGAGCTTGGATAAATTCACAAGAGGAGCCAACATGTAATTGTGTCATTTTAGAGGGGTTAATCATTGAAATTGTTCTTATTTGATATCTTGGTTAGGCTGGGTATAGGTGAGTTAAACACTCGTCCCTCCAGACAAACTGAGCAGAAAAACATCATCCATTTACACGTTTGATTATGAAAATGAGAGAATATATATGAGTAATCAAGATAATCCAAATTTTGTGTGAGATAAATTGTGATGTATATTGCGTGTATTAATAGTTGCCGTTCTAAAAAAAGTAATCGAAAATTCCAAATTCCATAGCATATTACAAAGTTAGCAATTGAAAGAACTTTCCTAGCTCATTAGCAAGACCGCACAACAAAAAGAACAGGATCTTTCTAGTGAGTCAAAATGAGGATTAAAATGTGTACAAGAGAATCGCACCACTTCGACCTTCTAGAAGTACAACTTTCGTCACTCGCGCAAAATAGTTTAAAATATGGGAAGATTATTAGATGAATAAGTTAATTCACCACTACAAAACAATAGTTAAATTTTCCACACTTTAAAGGCCAATTGGCCACGGTTAAAAGTGTGTCAAATTATAAATTCCACACTTGAGCAAGTGTGGTAATAATGGGTGTGACAAATTTTGCAACACATATAAGTGTGGAGATACTCTTTGAATGTCAACACTTAAAAGTGTGGCAAACACTCTTTGAATGTCCACACTTTTAAGTGTGGCAAAATTGCAAAAAGATGCTTACAATCAAAAGTGTGGCAACATTGTTAAATATTCACACCTAAAAGTGTGGACATATTTTCTGGAAGAAGAAAAAAATAAAAAGAAATACATACAAATATGTATATTAGAAAACCTGATGCAAAATAGAAAATAGACCAAAACTGAAGCAAAGAACAATATATTTCAATGTTTTCCAGTAATGTACAAGTAAAAACCAATTAACACCAATCATTTAGCATGTCTGCATACACATTTTCAGTTTTTTACGCTTTTTCTACCCTTTGACATCAACAGTCTTCGTGCTTTCTACCCTTGAGACGACGACTGTACCTGAACTCTAGAAACAGAAGGTCATGTGAGTCTTTTATAACAAAATCACCACATAATATATTAGATTTGTGACTATCGGTACTCAAATGAGTCTTTTAGAACAAACTCTGTAAAACCAGGTCATGTGAGTTCCATATATAGTGTACCAACATCAGTACTAATAAGCCTAATTAAATGTTGCTATACCTGACAAGAATCACAAGATCCAAGCTTACCTGTCTAATTTTCTCAATTCCTGTGGCCGCAATAAAATCAGGAAGTTGAAATGGCTGCTTGTCAATACCATGCTTCCCCTGGCACACAGATTCAAAACCAGATGAGGTGCAAAGTCAACCAGCGTAAATAGAAAAAGAAAATCATCCACTTGAACTAGGAATAGTGCAATACAGTAACAAATCATCATATGAGATGCTAGTTGTCCATTTTAGTTTATAAACCTTTAACAGCATAAAATGCACAGAATAAAGGTGTAACCATAGTCTGCCAGATTGACTTCTTGCATATTTTTGATAAAATCAAATTTAGTCAGCAGAACAGACTGTATGACAGCATAAACAAGCATAAGTAACAAGCTTTACTCCAATAACTTCAAAAGGAATGTAGTGTAGAATGAATTTAAAAGATAATATAGACTAACGGAACTAAGCTTTACTCCAATAACTATTCACTGCTGAATACTTATCTTCATGTTCAACAAAACTAGTCAAAATGCATAAGAATGTAAATTTTACTGATGCTGATAGCATCATCTGAGTTTGAACACAATGATAAAACCATAAATGCAAACACAAACACACTATACACAGACGCAACTAATAATTACAGACCTCACAAATCTGGTCCAGACAGAAATTAAGAACCAAAATCAAAGCCTTTTTCCGCTTACTATTCTAACAAGGTACTAATAGTAATTAACTCAAACCATCTAACAAACATTTACAAAATCTTAAGAGTTTGTATGATAGCAGGATATAATGGTGAAAGTTAATAAAGAAAATTTAGAGTTTGTATATGTCATAAGCTGAACAGAGAAGTTCCAAAATCTTACCTATGTATATAAGAGTCCAGAAGTTACACCAGGTTCGATGATTGCTGCAATTAACAAGCTCCCACAAACCTAAAAAGGAAAAGAAAAAAGGCATATTACTTGTGACATTTTGCAAGATTAGAATGATATCAGTTAATAAAACTACTGTGATATCAGTCAATAAAACCACTGTCAAGTTTTCCAAATTAGTACGCTACTTACGACTACAAGTTGTTTGATATCCCCTCTCAAACCAACATTCTGAAGGACAAGGCATAGTCACCCAAAATTCCCGGGCATGCCTAGAGCACAAGGCATCAAACACTTGCTAGAATCTGGTAAGTATGATTCTGCAAGTATCATACATCAGTCCATCTACTATGACAAGAAAAGAGAATGGTCAATTTTGGTCTCATAGGGTTTTGCAATCCAAATTATATGGGGAATTCTGTCGCCAAGAAAGCTTCAGACACCCTCTCACACATTCCTAAATTGCCACATTCTTAAATTGGAAGATAGAATCTCCTGAAACGATTGAAACAATCGTGGTCCACTGTATTTACCTATAATCCTAGTATAATGTAAAAGAATTGAAAGGACTAATGTGTCCAACGAAGCATTTAAACAAGTAAAAAGACAGGAAAAGAGTGGTTTGTATGTGAACTAATAAAGTTTAAGTTATTAGTAAATCTAGGCATGGCAATTGGAGCAAATGTTGCATGTTTTTCCAAATTCTTTCTTAGTCAGCTTCAAGATTGCTATTTATCAAGTCCTAATCCTTTGCAGTTCGCTGTCAGCCATATCTAGAAAACAAAACTCAATGCTAAAAGAATCAATCTTTTTATCAATCATACACCATACACCATTTCTGCAACTGTTGTTCTACCTTACAATGCAACATCATCAACCGGAATC
This sequence comes from Artemisia argyi, assembly GCA_030686995.1. NCBI lineage: Eukaryota > Viridiplantae > Streptophyta > Magnoliopsida > Asterales > Asteraceae > Artemisia > Artemisia argyi. The sequence goes on along the minus strand of CM060691.1, from coordinate 140,170,688 downwards.
TATACATGATTTTCCACTAGATAACTCAATGCAAGTATTACATCCTACCAGCATTCCTAGTTTCTTACAGGTGTTTAGACAGACGACTGAAACAGTGCCAGCATACTCGGTTCAGATAGCTTGAAAAATAAAGTGATTGCGATTCTGATTATATAAGGTCAAATTTACCAGCTATTGTTGTAAAAGTCACATTTGATATGAGTATAACTTACCTAAAGGTTGTTGATGAATGAAGGTTCTTATCACTCATGATTCAAAGGCATTGTTTAAACTCGATATAAACGTGATCCCTGAATTCTGCTTTAAGAAATTGACAGCTTAAGGGGTGTTTGGCATTGTCTTCTGAAACTTATTACAGCTAATCAAAAGTCTTAATAGCCTTTATATATAGGCCGAAAACTTAAAGCACAATGTTACTCTTAAGTATGTGTACTATGTAGACCTGGTTCAGACTTAGACCTCAATGTGGTAAGGTGGCACTGACACACATCCTAAACATGCTAGACAAACAAATCATCTACAACAACAGGCTCTCATGTTGCTCGATAAAAAAAAAAAAAAAAAAAAAAAAAAAAAAAAAAAAAAAAAAAAAAAAAAAAAAAAAAAAAGAGGAACACAATTATTATACTCGAGTCATTTTCACTATAACTTTTTTGTTCCGTTACTCTTAAACATCCTAACACTAGCTAAAAAATCTGAGTTATAACTATTAAAGCTGATTCTATAAAAAAATTCTTTCATCAATAATTGCACAAATGAGCGATTTCATGATTTGCTAACGATTAACAAGTACTTGTACATATCACCTGGACTCATTCACAAACAACACTTCTACCACAATCACCTAACAAATACTTGTACAATAGCAGACAACAATTTGATAACGATTAACTAACATATAACCGATACAGGTAACAGTTAACAATTCAACTAATCAATTCAACACCTTCAGTTCGATAACGATTAACTAACATACAATTCAACTAAACATAATCCGGACTGAATGGTTATATCTCTAAACTACTTCACAAAACACATAATAATAATCGTTATCGAATTGACCTGATAATCGGAACAGTAATGTACGGCGGCGATTACAGATCCACGGCGACGATTACGAAACCACGGTGATTACGGCAACGATTAACGGACCTAGTGATTGCGCAGTTCCCTATCACAGATTACATTGTGATTAAAAGTTAGGGTTTGATTAAAAGTTAGGGTTTGATTTTATGTTGGAACAGGATAGAATGGTTTTTTTGATACAATGGATAGAGTGGTTTTTTATATAAGGGATAAAGTGTAGAATGGTTATTTTGTTCTCAACAAGAACAGAGATGTAAATAAGCGTAGCATTTTTTATTTTTTTTTTTGGATACAATGGATAGACTTATTTTGTGGCTTTTCCACAATTATAAATGTGGCTTTTTTATATAGTTATTTTTATATTTATAAGTGTAGCATTTTTTAAGTGTTTTTTTACACTTATAAGTGTGGCCTTTTAAGAATTTATTTTACTTCAATTATAAATGTAGCGTTATTGTTATTGTCCACACTTATATAGGTGGAGTATTTTTTTAAAGATTTGTAACACCTATAAATGTTGCAAAATTATGATTTCATATAAAATAAACTCCACAGGTGACTATACCGTGGCAAAATAAGTGTGGAGAGTAACACTATTTTTTGTAGTGCACCTAAGTCCGACTTGTGGGTTGGGTCCATTAGAGTTTTCAGGTATATCTTTATAAATACCTGACGAATAAACATTATGACTTACTGGTTTTCAATATCTAACATGGTAGTGGCTAACCATGTTAGATATTGAAAACTCGTAGGTTATAATGTTTATTCGTCAGGTATTTATAAAGCAATATACCTGGAAACCCTAACGGACTCAACCCACAAGTTTGAGCCAACTAATTTATTCCTTTAATAAAGATACTTTCTGGCTCACATTTTTCAGTTATAAAAGTATTTATATATATAAACTTTGATCCTACGTACTACATACTTTATATTGACAACTGATAACTTTTAAGTTATTTACGACTTTAATCCGACATGTCTAGCATGTACTATAACCTGTTATGACACGTTTAACTTGTGTAAGTGGACGAATCAAGCATGTAAAGAGGTTGTTGAGTTGTCGACTTAACTAGTTTAAATCTAAAAATGCTAATTTAAAAAATAATAGAAAATCACATATAAATAATCATACAATTTCAGTGACATCTTAAGTTACAATCCTAAGTCAAATAGTACATAACAAAACTCATTTAAAATCAAACCTATTCATAAAATTCATATTGTATTTTAATAGTTTGTATACTTAAATTAATCCACCCATCTAATAAATACAAATGTTAGATTAGTTGACTTGGTTTTTATGTAAACTCGTTTATTTCAATCCACGCTTGTTTACCTTTGTGTCAGATTCATGTTAGTTTTCGGTTGTGTCAAAAAGAATTGCCACATCTAGTGTAAAGCTTTTTCACTTTTCATAGCTTTCTTACCTTTTAAAATTATAATAATCCATGTTATAATCGTCTAAAAAAACAGCATAACCAGATCGATCGAAACTAGTAATTTTCTTAGTGTTTTTATAGCTGAGTAAACTTGTTATAACATCCATTTAATTTAGTTAAGCACGAAATATTTGAAAATATCACGTTTTTATCATTAATCATTGACAGATACATAAAACAGTAACATATTATCACATTTTACCAAAATATTCTTGCGCGTACTCGAATCATATTCACTACATTTAATTATATACAACTTTTCTTGTGGCATGCACTATAAATTCACGGTGCATGCTTTTTTTTCATCCAACCTAAAACTTATACTATACAAGTGTTTAGGAACTCCATCAAAACCGAAAATGAAGAATGTATCGTATAAAGGGGTACAAAAGGTGACCATGTTGGAATTCAAGACATGGCTAATGACATTTGATGACGATAAAGATGGTCGGATTAGTAAAGATGAACTACGAGAAGCTATTCGTGTGATGGGAGGAGGTCGGTTCACCACATTGATCAAGGGGTGGCAGGGAGTGAGATCCGCTGACAACAACCGCAATGGTTATATTGATTATGATGAGATCGAGAAGCTCGTGGAGTTTGCGAATAAAACTTTAGGTTTGCAAGTTGTCGGACGCTAGTCATGACAACATGATCCTGTTGAGTGTGTGTGTATTATTGAACATTTTGTGGTCCAAAAAGGAAATAACTTATGCACATGACATTTGATTTGGTGGTTTTAATCTGAATCTTTTGGATGTAATGCGTGTAATACTACTTTAATGCGTGAAATAATGAGGTTTGTGTTTTCGAAATCACAACATTATTCAGAGTACTACGAAAAGGTTAAGCCTTTTTATACTCAATCTTGTGTCTTTTTCTGTGTCTTCTGTGACCATCTCAAGATGATTACTAAATCATTACGATCAATTTACGTCATTGTTTAATTTCGTCAAAAGTTACAGAGTACTAGCTAGTTTTGAATGCTGCCATACATTTATACTTTTTTAACCTTTGTAATTGTTGCTTCGCTGAATTTACTTCGCGCGCTAAAAAGCTTGAGTTAGCTTCGAAACTTATTTAAAATGTAGTTAGAATAATATTATCAATAACCATGCATTCAACCGTTTGAATTAATGAATAGAAGTTTAGTTTTCCACAACTAAATATATTTTTGGTCTCGATCCCCTAAAAAGGAGATTATCTTCGATGACATAGTTAGTCGCTCTTTTTTTTGTGTAAGTAAAGGTGTAAAATGTCATTTAGTTGGATTGATTGGTTGAAAAACCCTCATTTTGTTTCTTTGTAAGTTTTTAGCTCCTTGCTAGTTGTCTTAATATATCTACACCGTTCAAAAGAAAAAAAAAAAAAAAAAAAAAAAAAAAAAATCATTTTTCAATCGCAAGGTCCTTTCAAGATTCATAATTTCCAAAACAAAAGTTAATTCAAAAAATTTAATAAAAAATGTTATAAGAATGATTAAATAGATAGGCTCATTTGTTGATTAAATATGTGTAATATTATACCATATTGATTTTAAAAACTTTATCAAAGATTTCGAATAAGCAAAATGCTAGACTAGTAAAGTTTAAGTATATATGATCTTCTGGCAAATATATTTAATTAAAATAGCCACGTTCTGAAGCTTTGCTTTAGGCTTTTATGAAAGTTGAGTCGCTACACTTTTACGTGGGGCATTGCATTTGCGAGTTGTTATGGGCGTTTTGCTCAAAAGAGTTATGGGCGTTGTCAAGAACATTAATAAATGGGATGGGGGATGAGAGATTTGTGGCGGTAAGAGGAGAGTGGAAAGGTAGAGAGGGAGGTGTATTTGGCATGTATTTACGGGCCACATGTGGGAAAGCAAAAGGCTTCGTTATGGGGTAGAATTCATGGGTTAATGGATAGATTAAAGGGTGCATGGTGCATTTTTGGAGATCTAAATGTGGTTAGAGGAGGTGATGAGAGGATGAATTCTCAAGTCAATATTAAGGAAACGATAGAATTTAATGACTTTATAAATGATGCGAAGTTAATCGAGATTCCAATGGGGGGGAGAAAATTTACTAGAGTTAGCGACGATGGTTTGAAATTTAGTAAGTTAGATAGGTTCCTATTGAACGAGGAGTTTTGTTGGTTATGGGGTAATATCTCAATAGTTGCGTTGGATCGAAAGCTCTCGGACCATTGTCCTATCGTTCTAAAGGATGTTGATCTTGATTTTGGTCCGAAGCCTTTTCGGGCTTTTGATATATGGTTAGAGGAAAAGGATATTGGGCATGTGGTGGAAGAAGTGTGGAAGATGTACGTTAGGAGTAGGCGGCCGGATTGTCGGTTCCGCGATAAACTTAAAAACGTCAAAGCTGAGCTTAAAAAGTGGAGTAAGGAAAGGTTTGGAGCGGTTAATGAAAAGATTGAATTGTGCAAAAAAGAAGCGATGAAGTGGGAGTTGGAGGCAGAAAATAGAATGCTAAGTGATGGCGAGCATGAGGCGTGGATGAAGGCGAGGAAGTCGTGGATGGATAGAGAAAATGAGATTAGGTGTATGCTTTGTCAAAAGGCTAGGATAAAGTGGGATAAAGAGGGAGATGAAAACTCGAATTTTTTTCACTCATATATTAAACGAAGGAATAATAAGAGTAATATTAGAGGACTGATGGTTAATGGGTTGTGGTGTGAGGATCCTAAATTGATAAAGGCGGAAGTGGCTAGGCATTATAAGACATTGTTCTCCGAGGGTGCATCAATACGTCCAATTTTCTGTTGTGATCGTGTTGAAAAAATCTCGGCGGATGATGTCTGTTTGGTAGAAAAAGAATTCACCGAAGTAGAGATTTTGGAGGCGGTCCGTGGGTGTGGGGGTGATAAAGCTCCAGGGCCGGATGGTTTTAACTTCAAGTATATTAGAAAGTTTTGGGATATCTTAAAGGCGGATTTGATTAGCGCGATTAAATGGTTTGGGGAAAGCATGGAGATCACGAGAGGGTGCAACTCATCTTTCGTGACTATCATTCCAAAAGTCACGGATCCTATAGGACTTGGGGACTTTCGTCCCATAAGTCTTATTGGGTGCTACTATAAAATTATCGCGAAGGTGTTGGCGGAGAGAATAAAAAGGGTGGTAGGAAATGTGGTAGGTGACGTGCAAAATGCATTTATTAAAGGAAGATATATCCTTGATGGAGTGTCAATAGCCAACGAAGTGGTGGGACATATGAGGAAGACGCAAAGTAAAGGATTAATCTTCAAAGTTGATTTTGAGAAAGCCTATGATAGTTTGAATTGGAGATACCTAGTGGATATAATGAAAAAGATGCGGTTTGGAAATAAATGGTGTAGTTGGATTGAGAGCTGCTTACGATCGTCCACAATGTCAGTACTGGTTAATGGATCACCAACGGATGAGTTTTACTTGGAGAAAGGGGTAAGGCAAGGTGATCCGCTCTCGCCTTTTCTCTTTATTCTAGCGGCGGAAGGTCTTAACGCGATTATAAAAGAAGCGGTGGGTAAGGGTGTGTTTAGAGGAGTTAAGATTGGTAGGAATAATGTTGTAGTTTCCCATCTACAATATGCGGATGACACTATCTTCTTCGGGGAGTGGAACAAAGAGAATGCAAAAGTCCTTATGTGCATTCTAAAGTGTTTTGAGGAAGTCTCTGGTCTTCGAGTTAATTATAACAAGAGTAAGCTATATGGGGTGGGTGTGAATGAAGTAGAATTAATGGACATGACGAGATGGATGAGATGTGGAGTCGGGGCGTTGCCTTTTACGTATTTGGGTCTACCGATTGGTGTGAATATGAGGAGGGTGGGGGCATGGAATTCGGTGGTAGAGAAACTCAAAAATCGGTTGGCCGATTGGAAAGCAAAATCGATGTCGTTTGGGGGTCGCTTAACATTGGTTAAATCGGTTCTAGGAAGCTTACCATTGTACTACTTTTCGATGTTCCGTGTGCCTTTGAGTGTGATAAAATAACTTGAGAGAGTGAGAAAAAATTTCTTTTGGGGCGGGGTGGGGGATTGTAAAAAAAATATCTTGGGTTAAATGGGAAAGGGCTTTAGCATCACATGGGGATGAGGGGTTAAACATTGGGTCGCTTCGAGGTAAGAATCTAGCCCTTTTGGGAAAATGGTGGTGGAGATTCAAAAGGGAGGGGGGGGGGGGGGTCTTTATGGGTTAGAGTCATAAAAAGCATTCATGGGGAAAGTGGTGGGCTTGGCGACATCCGAGGGGTAGGGGGTCGGTCGGGTCGGGTCGGGTGGGGTGTGATATCATTAGGGTGGGGGAGGAGTTGGAGGGGTTAGGTTTAAATTTTGTTTCGTCGTTTGTGGGGGAAGTGGGTAATGGTATCGATATTAGTTTTTGGGCTGATAAATGGGTGGGTGGAGTTAGGCTTTGTGATAGATTTCCGAGGCTTTACCATCTTGATAGTAGTAAGGAGGGTAGGATCGCGGAAAAAGGGAATTGGGTAGATAATGTTCGTTGGGATTGGGTTTGGGTTAGAAATCTTAGAGGGAGGGTTTGTAGGGATTTTGAGGAGTTACAAGCCTTATTGCAAAATGTTGTTATCAAGTTTAATTGTAGGGATCGTTGGAGGTGGGCGCTTCAAGATAATGGAGAGTTTACAGTTAGAGAATTAACACATTTAGTGGAAGAAAAGACGCTTAGCGTAATTAGTGGGGAAGAGGCGACAATATGGAACAAATAGGTGCCAAAAAAAGTCAACATTTTTGTGTGGAGAGCGCTTAAGGGTAGACTTCCGGTTCGTGAAGAGTTGGATAAGAGAGGCATTGATTTAGATTCTTTATTATGTCCTTCGTGCGGTGACATGGTGGAATCGTGTTCTCATTGTTTGGTCATGTGCAACTTTGCGATGAGCGTGTGGGAGAAAATCTATAGTTGGTGGAAACTTGGGGTTGTTAATGTTTTTTCCATTGAGGAATTCTTTTCCTTTAATGGAAACGCTAACGTTCCTAGTCATTCATCTAGAATATGGCAAGCGGTGATTTGGACAACCGGGTACTTCATTTGGAAAGAGAGAAATGCACGTGTTTTTAAAGGGAATGCTTCAAGCCTAAACAAAATTGTTCAAGATATTCAACTTAAAAGTTTCGAGTGGATTGTGAGAAGATCCGGAAAGAAAAGTGAGATGAATTGGCAACATTGGCTTCTTGATCCGGTTAAATGTCGAGTTTGAAAATCTGAATTTTATAGTATTTACGGTGTGTAGTTTAGCTTCAGTTTGGATTGTTAAGTTTCTACTATCTAAGGTTGTGAGACGTGAGTCTGCAGTATGGCTGCAACTTAAGCTGCCTTTGTGTTACTTCTTTGATGCACATAATTTATTTGGCCGGTGCAAATGAGAAAATGAGGGTGTTGCTACATTTCATGTGGGTTACAGTGGGTCAACTCTATATGCACTTTTAATGAGTGTTTGATGCAGTGGTTCAGCAGTATAAGTTTTTTATGACCGTTTGGCACAGGGTCTGCAGTATATTTCAGTTATATGGGTGTTTGGCATAGTGGTTTTTTGGTCTGCATCTTCAATTGACTATTGTTCCTGGTGCTGCAATATATTGGCATGTTTTTTAGTTCTACCTTTTCGTGGGTCCACTGCTTTGTGAGTTTGTTGGTTTGATATATACTTTCACGTGTGGTACTGGACTACTGGTGGTCTTTTGATTTCTAGTGTGATTGTCCTTGGTTGTTAGTTAAGTCTTTGGTTTTATTCTTAGTCCTTGATACAAGTTTAATTGTAATTTATGTATTTTTTTCTTCTTGGGTCCTTATATTCAATGTTGCAAAAATCGTGAATCGGTCTCGAGGCGGTCGAAGGCCGTGTAGCGATTTTTGGCCGATTAATCGCCGATTCCAAGGTCCAAGGCCGATTACCTTGTAATTCGCTCCAAGGTCCAAGGCCGTTCAACTTGTAATCGCCGATTAATCGGCCTTGTAGGCCGATTTTTGCAACACTGCTTATATTTAACCATCTTGGTTATATAGTGGATGCCTTTGTATGTTCTTGGTTTTGTGGTTGAATATATTGCCTTTCAAAAAAAAATAAAGCGTCTATTGTAAATATAAAGAACAAGAACACAAGAATGAGAGGATGAAGAGATTTCTTATTATTGAGATGTATTCATAATGTTACAATAGGAGGTATTTATAAGGCATAGGAAAACCCTAACTTGTTAATCAAAATTAGGATGAATAGACATAAGCCCATAAGCCCATAATATTTTACAATACTCCTCCTTGGATATTCATCCTTCATTATACTTCATAGACTGCCCCATCAAAAACCTTATCAAGAAAAACCCAATGGGATAAAAAAAACTTGATGAAGGAAAAGAGTGCAGTGTGTATAATGCTCCTCCTCCTCCTCCTCCTCCTCAATTTAATGTATAAATTTCAAGCATCGCATGCTAATCTTCTAAACGAGTTGCTTGTATACTTTTGTTGGCAACAACTTTACAATGAATTCCATCAAATTGATGATGTTACGAATAAGTCCTGCAAAAAATGACAAATATATGTGTAGCTTTCAACCCAATATCAGTGCATTGGTTGGAAAAATTATAACTACTACAAGAGAAAAATACACTCTCATGATCCATATTAATTGCGAAATTTACATCAAAAACCTCAATCGCACTTATTTTTGGTATTCAAAGACCAATCATTTTTTTAGAGACATGTGTAAAAGCAATTCGTATAAAATACGTCTAAATGATTTAGATCCATATAAGGATTCATTAAATTTGATCAAGCCGAGTTCTTGAGAACTTTATTAATTGCTTCAAGAATTTGAAGTTACTAGAAATGCTTGAGGCATTACAGATCATTCATGGTATATGAAAGCTCTAATAAAAACTTATTTAGAGCGAATTAAAAACTTCAATATTGATTGTCTCGTAATATATCAATAAGATATTTACATCCACCTCGAGACAACATGTCTTTTAATAATCAACTTTGTGTTTTTGTGAATTTATTTATTCACAATTCATGTCTTAAAAGACATAACTTTAGAGCTCTTATTTCGCATTCACACAAAGATTGATGTATATCCAATAGATTTTACACATTCATGTGTATGGACTTCATGTCCTAATACTTATCGTATTTTTACGAGATTGCGTCTTTCCATATTGGGCAATCGTTTCCTTGAGCGCACTTTTGATTTATGATCCTCATTATGCATAATAGCAAGCGCTATATTCTATGTAAACAAATTTATCGACGTCGTTTATCTTTTGATTCCATAACTTTAGACATGATATAATTTATTGAGATCTCATTAACTATTTGAGGTTCTTTGGAACCTTCATGTCTAGTGTCTCTTTATGAGACTATCACGGGGTCTTTTATACCTCGAACAACCATCTTGTTTTCATGCTCCATATTTTTCATTGAGGATTTTATTTGGAATCGATTTGCCTACCATGCTTGAGGCATGTCATAATAAAATAGTGTCCTTGAGGGACAACTTATAATCAGAGCATGAGTAGCTGAAATTTTATTTTTGGCCAATGTTTATTTATGGCTATTCATTGAATAACGAATTCATAAAAATTTCTTTCGAGGATCAATAGAATATGATAATTCATTCTAATTTGCAGCTACTTCTCTCCTCCTGAAGGAATTATCCATCTTCTATATCCCATATATGTGCATTTAGGTGGAGTAATTTGCACACAAAAATCAAAAATGGGAAATGTTTGGTTTATAACCAAAACCAATTATAAAAAGAGAGGATTTATCATAACATATTGGCATAATGCTAATTTTGTTGTTGTGCATATTATAATATGGCCCCATACAACAACACAAGTTTTTTCTCTCAGTTTCATTTGATAATTCAGAAGTAATTCATCGCATTTTCATGATGAAATACTTACTCTGGAATTTTAGGCTCGCGTTGAGCTATTAATCATGCAAACTTGAGGTTGCGATTTAATGACCATTTAGACGATGCATCGATTTTAAAACTCTAAATGGTTCATACAATGGATTTGTATGTTTACATATATCCATTTGTTTTCTTTCCAGAAAATTGAGGAATTGAGTCCCCATTCTAGTTGATGGATTAATAACTTCTTTTGAGAGATAATACCATTTATATTGAAGAATGTTATTCTTCTATAGTTTCGCATCATTAATGACTCAGGATGGTGTAACCAGTCAAGCCAAAAATATTATAGTTATAGCTCATAAACTTATGTTATGGCTACTCGAGGAAGATGCAAGAGAATATAATGCATCATTAATATGAAATTTCATTCCTCGTAACAAGTTTATATTTGCTTTACGGAGCATTCATGTATTATTAGCATATATGCTTACATCTATGAAGATAATGTGTAATACATTTGACACACTTATATTTTTCATACATGACATTTTTACTTGCTCCATTTTTATTTTGCCACTTTTCATTTTTCATTGATTGCATTCACGTGATGGAATTGAGATCTTATGTTGACTCTTTCTATCACATTCACTTGAGGGAATGGAGATTTCATTTTGATCATTTTATCACATTCACTTGAGGGAATGGACTTCTTTATGTTGATCACTTCATCACATTCACTTAAAAGAATGGAGATTTTTATGTTGCAACTTGAGGTTGCCAACCAGTTTAGGTGGATCTTAAGATTACTTGATACTGTTTTTTTTATTCAATTGGGTACGTAAGTATTCAAGCTCATTCATATATTAATATCGCATGTTCTATTGGGACTACATATAAAGAATAAAAAATAACATAACCTCGCGTTATGTTAAAGAAAAAATAATTAGAACCTCAAGTTCTAACATGATTCCTTCAAAAATTGCGATTCCTTAAAAAATCTCGCTATGATTGTATGTACCTCAAGCTGCAATTAAAAAAAAAAAAAAAAAAAAAAAAAAAAAAAAAAAAAAAAAAAAACGAGTTTGGTCTCACAATTTCAGTGTTAGATCTGATTTAAAAAGAACATATATAACGGTGAAAGATCCGTTAAATGTATGTCAAAATCTAAAAGAAATATTTGACAATCATAAGCAAGAGATTCTTGCAAATGCGAGCACATTTTTCGCAATATTAAGTAGTACATCTGAATGATGAAAAGAAAAAATGCGATGAGATGGTTAATGCCTCGAATATACTCATATATCGAGAACGATGCTTTGATATAAAAGAAATGGGCATGTTTGAACAAACACGATAAACCCGTTTACTAAATTTGCTCTATATTGTCGTGTTAAAAGAAACTGGCGTTTTAATTTAAATCTCAAAAAGGTAAATCTCTACGTTTAAACTTTAGTAATCATATCTGTTACTAAATTAAAAATATGTTGTGCATATTACTCTACCTAAATGCACATATATGGGATATAGAAGATGGATAATTTCTTCGGGAGGAGAGAAGTAGCTGCAAATTAACATATCATGCAATAAAGAATAAGATATTAAGATGAATTAGCAATATAAATCTCAAGTTCAAGAATCACCTTTTGGAGTAATCTTACCTTCTCTCGTGGAATCAAAATTAATATTAAATCTTGTCCCATCAACGCAAACCTAAAACAACTTATCATTCCCAGCCATCGAGGTTAACTTCTTTTTTTTTTTTTTTTCTTTTCTTTAGAACATTCGTGCTGATAACGTATTGTAAATATAAAGAACAAGAACACAAGAATGAGAGGATGAAGAGATTTCTTATTATTGAGATGTATTCATAATGTTACAATAGAAGGTATTTATAAGGCATAGGAAAACCCTAACTTGTTAATCAAAATTAGGATGAATAGACATAAGCCCATAAACCCATAATATTTTACAATAGCGTCTTTGAAATATTATTTAAATTGACAATTTTTACGATGCATTTTTCATGATGTAGTGATCTACGTACGTTCTCATTCTCTTTTTATATTAAAATTAATTGAAGCACAATCCTTTTCAATCCATTGATGATTTTATTCCAATAACGTATCTGTCAGCAAATGCTTTAAACTTGATAATTGGTCCAATTTTACTACTAAAAAGTATAGACAGATGCCAAGTGAATGATTGATTCACAAAGTGGACTAAAAATGTCACATTCTAAATAAAAATAATGTGTTCATGAATATTAGTCTTAAGACCGGTGTTATCATGGTGTTTCACCACACGTGAAGATGCTCCATCGCGGCGATCTCATGACTAGGGTTCCTCCACCGCATGTTAAGATCAAGCTTTAATTGAGGTAAGAATTTTATTGGCCTGTTGCTTATATTTTCATGTTGTTTGATACTAGCTATAAGTTTTGTGCACGCACGGGGTTTACACATAATCAAATTTATTTTAAAATTTTAAGGTCCGTTTGGTTCAAAGTAAGGATAGGAAAGGTAAAGGAAAAGGGAAAGGAATGCAAAAAAATGAGTGAGGTGATTAATCAATACCTTACCTCCCAATTTACTCTATAATGGTTGATTACCCAGTACGGGCTAATAAATCATTTACCCCTCACTAACCAAGCATAAGGAATGAGGGAGGTGGACCCTTAATAAATACCTTACCCATTATCCACCCTCTTAACTAGGGCTGAGCATCGGGCGAAAACCGGACCGGACCGACCAAGACCGGACCGGACCGAGGACCGAGAACCGGAAAAACCATAGACCGAGACCGGACCGAATATGGTCGGTCCGGTCTCGGTCCGGTCCGGTCGGTCTTCGGTCGGTCCGGTCCAATTAGGCAAGTTTTTTTCGGGTTTTTGGTCGGACCGGACCGGACCGAGGACCGAATTTGGCAAAAAGCTTAGACCGAGGACCGGACCGAATGTGGTCGGTCCGGTCCGGTCGGTCTCGGTCCGGTCGGTTTTGTCGGTCGGTCCGGTCCATCCGGTCCGTTTGCTCAGCCCTACTCTTAACCACTCACCAAGCACCCCCTTAGTTTAGTATATGAACATATAAGAATTTATCTGTGAAAATTATGATATAAGTACAACTAATAATTGTTCAAGATTTTTTTATTATGTATTAATATCTTTACAATAATATTTTGTAAAAAATTTATTGGTTGAAAGATTTAACTTTGTTTAACTGACATATATTCTGATGTTGAGATTGATGTTGTTGTTTAACTTTATCTATTCATATCATGTTGTACAAAATGTGTGAGTTTAGTAGCACATAATCAGCACGAATAAGAGATATATCAGTACGCCATCCACGGGACACCTTTCGTAGTGAGGAAAGTCCTCTTGATAAAGTTAAAATAAGCTCCGTAAAGTTTTTAAAAATATTTTTTTGGATATGCATATATAAACTGTAAATAAGAATTTCATGAGTCGTTATAAGTAAAATAACGTATATTTATTTTATATCACAGTAATCCGTGCTTATATTTAATATTCATATTACCGTTAACAAAGTTTAGCCGTATTTAATATTTAAGCCCGTGTATAGTAAAAAAAATATTTAACTTATATTAAAACTAATTCATATATTTTCAAAAGTTTATAATTTTAATAGATGACAGTTTGAAAATAATAATAATACTCATGTAATTTTAAACAAAGTTCATATAAGGGTATAAAGTGTAAGGGGTTATTTGTTTTTTTTATAAAGTTATTAAAAAATATGAAAACTTGTAATTTTACACTTAACTCCATATATATTATGTAAAATTTAACAACTAAAGTTTTATTAATTACTTTATCTTTTTTTAAGTTTTTGTTTTCACAAATTTAACACAAATATTTTTATGTGTTTTTTCTCAACAAAATTTCTCCACCAAATTTATTAAAGTTTGACCAAAATCAATTCAATTTTGACTTACTATTGACCAATCATGCCGTTTGATTTTGCCTACGTGACAAAATCGCGCTTTCCTATTAGTCTAGTTTTTTTTTCAACGAGAAAGATTTTGCAAAATCACTCTAAAATAATGTAATTCTTTTATTATATAAAAGATTTTCAAATGTCAAACTTTTTTTTTTTTTTTTAAATTGTGTTAAGGTACCAAGTGATCAGGTTTGTTAGTATCAGATGCCATGCTATACCCTCAGAAATCATTTGACCTAGTCTGGAGGTACTAATAATTTATACTTTGGCCATTATGTTAAATACCTATAAAAATGCAATTCCTTATACTAACATAAAGATCATTTTGATAAAGGTAGCCTTCAAGGTTCTTTTTAAAATGTCGACATATCAATTATTTGTGTCCTGAAATTTAACTTATTTTTTATATGCTAGTTTTTTCTCCCAACCCACTATAATCCCTTAATCCTTATACAACATAATCTAAGCAGAAAATGAAAACTATATCGTCCTACCCATTTGAACCCATCTCGTAAGGCTTAAATTTCTTTCTGTTCGTGTTTCTAAATCGAACCTCATCTAATGTTTTAAGGGTAACAGATTCTTAAAGACTATACTATAGATTCCATTCTGGACTAGACTGAACATAAAACCGGTTTCTTAAAGACTCTAGCCTAGGAACTAAACTAAATAGGGCCATTGGCCAGTCTCCCGATTAGGTTCTTAAGTAGTGCCGGTCTAGACCATATTTACACCTACTTTCATTTCAAATTATCTGAGAAACCATATCTTAACTTGCAGGTTTTGGAATTTTAAAGATAGAGAACTGCCGGGATGACAAAGAACAAAAGAACTATACTTTGAATAAATTTTATATAAATGAACTGATACCTACTTGAAGAACATTAGAATAAGAATTTCATACAAACAAATTTGAATGCTGGTAATTATATACTTGTTTTTAGAGTGATACGTTTGGTTTCTCGGTGATTCTATGCAACGCATTTAGGCAGGACATCAGAATATACATCGACTACATCTCTTACCATTTGCTACCGAGAGTCTAGTGCACTTGACCGTTCACTCGCATCCTCGTCCAGACAGAATTTTCTGAACTCTGAAGTTTCACGAGTTATGATCCTCCTGGTAACGAGACATAAGTAGGAAACATAAAAGTCAGGTAGGGTAATGGGTCAAAATGGGCAGAGCAGGTGGGTCAAACTGCCTGACCATTTTTTTCTACTTTTCTATTTGTTAAAATTTGTAATATATTACGGAGTATATATTTATATATGATTCTAACATTACAGAATATTATTAGAATAAAAATATAATCTATTTTAAAAAAACAAAATAATTTTGGATGTTATAAACATTTGAATGCTTGTATAAGCCGCTTTTCTATACCAAACGAAATGACACGAATTGGCCCGTTTTCATATAAATGGGTAGAAATTTCCACCCCTAATTTGATGGTTTAGTTATGACTGCACATTAAAAAAAATATATCAAACCTTAATGTGTATCAACCTCCTCTTGCTTGTGCTTTTGCTTATGCTTATGCTCTTTCTCTTGTTCTTGGTCTTTCTCATTCTTATGCTCTTGTTCTTGCCCTTGCTTTTGCTCTTGCTCTTGTTTCTGCTCTTGCTTTTGCTTATGCTCTTGCTCTTGCTCTTGCTCTTGCTCTTGCTCTTGATTTTGCTTTTGCTCTTGTTTATGCTCTTGCTTTTGCTTATGCTCTTGCTCTTGGTTTTGCTTTTGCTCTTGTTTCTGCTCTTGCTTTTGCTTATGCTCTTGATTTTGCTTATGCTCTTGCTTTTGCTTATGCACTTGCTCTTGATTTTGATTTTGAACTTGTTTTTGCTCTTGCTCTCGCTCTCGCTTTTGCTCTTCTTCTTGCTTTTGCTCTCCTTTTTGCTCTTGCTCCTGTTCTTGATCTTGCTCTTGTTTTTGCTCAGATTTGGGTGGGAAAATTCCGTTGACTACAGTCTGAAGGGAACTATACGATTTGGTGTCTTGACAACGGTTTACGACAACCTCTCCCTGATAAAGAAAACATAGCAATAACAGTCACTCAACAAAACTAAAACATTATTAGGGCTAAATGATTAAAGGTTAAAAGTACCTTAGGATTGATGATAAATATTTTTCCCTTTGATATTCCAACCTTGAGGTAGCTAAACTCATCTGTGTCTCTATTTCCGAAACCCGCATAGAAGGGGTTCCAATTGGGAGGGAAACACGCCCTAATTTCCTGGATATTATGACTTAAAATTTGGTACACATTGGAGTGGGGTGGGTCTCATAACAACTTTTCTATTTTCTTGTCATGAGTTTAACAAATAAGTGATGTATTATTTATGCTACAAAATGTTACGGAGTATATTATTAAAAGGATAATCTAAAGTTTAATATACGGAGTATGTTTGAAGAATTTTTTTTTATCCATTTTGAAAGCATAGTAGATGACTTTTAATTTGACACATTCAAACTTTTGCCAGTTTAATCAACTTTTGAGCTTTACCCATTTGACCATTTTGGGGAAAAGTATAACCGAAAACGACCTGTTTATTCATAAATGGGTCATATTGCCACCTCTAAATAAATATCAATGGAGTAAGAACCAACCTCCAAGCAAGCAATTTTAAACTCGTGAGGAGCTCTTCGAATAACTACAGAAAAGTTTTAAGAGTAAACTATCAAAATTATGCAAACCTTAATATAGAAAAAGAGCTCATTTCTGAGTTTTAAGTCAAATCTTACATATTTGAAATCACAATCAACATTTGTTTAAGTTTTCCATCCCCATAATGTTTCTATTCCAATCAGTTCTTATATAGTTAGATGTAGTTATCCAAATTTTCTACACAAACAAGATTTATTTGCTACAAATATGATGTCAAAGAAGAGCTCATGTGACTCATCATTTGAATTTCAGTTGTTAACGCTTAACATTTGACTTTTTATTTATTTATAATAAACCTTATGACTTAATTAATGGGAGACACTAAGAGTTTACCTTCACGAAATAATGAAGGAAAAAGTCCATCAGGAGAAATGACAACAGGCCCTTCAGGTAAAGTCTTTCCATCCTGCAATTTGGTTTGATAAAGAGTGAAGCATAGCTTGTTTTAAAGTCAGGACATACTATTAGTGAAATCTTTGACTTCAGGTCACGAGGAGAGTGAGTCAGTATACCTGGTTAAGGTTGATTAAAAACTGTCGAGTGATATCGGCTTGAGAAATTGACCGAGCACTAAGAAAGATAAATTCATATCCGTTCTCCTATGACACAAAAAGAAAATAATGAGCCATGATGTCACAAGAGCAATGATTCACTTCATCAAAAAAAGATCATAATGGGCGGGTTGGAATGAGCGGAACAGGATGTGAAATATGTTTAAAAGTCACACTATTTCAATAATAATATAGATATAAAATGATTTAGTAAGTTCTATGCATTATTAAAACAATTTAGGTGACTCGCTACCTGCACAACCCATTTGACCAAAAATCGACCCAATTACACAAGAATGTCAAAAGTACCCTCGTTAAATTAAAACAGGATATCATGCAAAGATCAGGTGATAGTTAATTAAAATATATGTTTTCTTATCATATTTGGCACACTAATTATTTGATTTAAATTAAATTCAGGAGAATAAGTGTTTTAGGTCAACCCGCCCTGACTTTTTTTAACCCGCACAAAAAGTTGCCATTGGAACTTGTTAACAAACCCGCCAGACCAACGCAATTTGATACCTATATCATAGATATAATGTTTATAATCTAGAGGTGATTATGAGTTTTACGAGACACACAATGTGTGCAACAAACCTTGATAGCCGAAAAAAGATGTGTTACACCAATATGTGTCCAGTCTTTTCCAACCATAGGCATAAACTGTCCTAGAACATCAGATCTGTCAAACATGATCAGAAGAATCCAAAATAAGAACATGTTTAGATCCATTATAATTTTTTTTAAAAGAGACCTTTTCCACCCATTCTATTCATATTTCAAGAAAGCACCACAGGAAACTAAGCATCACCAAAAAGTGTCAATAACAAGTTAAGATACATCCTGCTCTAATCAATAAATTCTAATCTTACTTGGTAATTGTTCCATCAACATCCGAGATCACGATGTGTGTATCCCATTTCCACAAGAAAATTCTGGCTGAAACCTGAATATTATCAGCATATTGTGAGCAACATATTAAACTAGAGGTGGTAAAATGAGCAAGTCAATAAAAAGGGTAATACTTGGACAGGTCAGTGGGTCTCTATTTTTTCCAATACTTTAATCTTTTTGTTGAAACTGAATATATGATTACAAAAATTACATTATTTCGGTAATGATCTACTTATTTTTTAATGTATTTGACTTATGTGGCATGCATCAAAAGAAAACTACAAACCTGTTGATTCCCGAGAACTGCGGTTGAAAATGTGAAGGTAACCGTGTTTTTACCCTCAGTAAGATTCAAAGACGCTAACTGTTCCGGTGATGGAGTAAGTTCTTTCTTTAACTTTATTGACTTTGGTACATGATCTTTTTCTGCATCCACTTCTGACCCACTATCACGATCAGAATCCTTTTTACTTGATTGTTCTTTGTGAGACAACCTTTTACTTTTTGATTTTGTAAAGGGCCAAAGGCTCCAGCTTTTACCACTGTCATCACCTGATATAGGTATTCACGGAGACATCAACATTCTGACTAGAAGTAACAAAACGGGCACGCGCTAAAATGGATTGAATGGGGTTGTGCAGACCCACCAACACTTACTTGTCTTTTTTTTTTTTTTTTTTTTTTTTTTTTTTTTTTTTTTGTAACAGTGTATTAAACTTGATAACAAAAACCATATTGTTTGAATAAAAATAATGCATTTTATAATAGAAAATGGTTTGGACATAGACACATAGTAAGCATTTGAATACACCTTAGGCGACTTTTTATCCTTGCTAAATTCATATGACCCAATTTATAAGTAATATGGATAATTTTCAATCTAACTTACTACATTTTCATTAATAGTAAAATACACCGGAACTGATGTGTTTCCAGATTGATGAATTTTGAGGTCAATGTAAATAATATCCGACATCATAAAGAGTACAATATTTCAAAACAGCATACTTAATGGGTCAGTAAGTGTTTGTGTCTTACCACTCTTTGACTTGGTATTTGCAGCCAGTTGTTTATCGCCTTCTTTTATGATCCATGCAGCATCTTTTCTAAGCATGTCCTGCCTAGGATCATCATCATCAAAATGAGACCATAAATTTGGTAGAGACTTTGTCCTTCCTCCATCTTGACTTTCCGAAAGTTTATGAAGCTTAGGTATATCACCATCACTTGGATACCTTCTAAAATGCCCCTTCACAACTTCCATGCCATCTTTTAAAATCTCATGATAATATGTAAGTGGATATGAATCCAGCCCTTGATTTTCTACCCGTGGGTTTTGATCATCATGGTCACTTAACGTGAAATGTTCTTCCTTAGTCATAACAGAACCATCTTGAAGTTGACCATTTGACTTTAAATCCGAACCCTTTACATCCTGAACTACTTTTAAATCATTTTCTTTCTGAATATATTCAACTTCAGTTTGACTTCTCTCCACAATTTTTGTATTCTCTTCTTTCGGAAGACTATTTTTCATATCACCCCCAATTTTTTCATAAATTTCTACATTACCATCACTATCAACATTTGTTATAGTGACTCTATCCACATCCTTCGCAACTTCATCCATTTTTCCATTATCATCCCCTTTATGTACAAAATGCTCTTCATGCAAAACCAAACTCGCATCCAATTTTCCGTTCATAATCTGTCCATCATCATTCTTACATTCCTCGTGCGCTTTTTTATTAATTTCACTAGCAAGATTAGTAGACCACTTCCTTTCCAAAAGATCAGCGGCAATCTCAGCCGACTTCCTACCAACAATCGTATCACTATCCTCATCCAACAACTTATCATCACCATTCGTATTCTTCCTATCCATGACAAACCCTAAAGTCCTAGAAAACGACTGACCATTATTAGCATCCATAAGCGAATTACACTTACTAAAGTCCATATTCTTAGTCTCCTCCGACTCCACATTTTCCCTAAGAAAATAAGCCTCCCCTTTCGGGTTCAAATACATATGAAAATCGGCTTCCACCCCATTCACACTTATATCAACAACTCTTTCCCGCGCTTTCAACACTCCTTGAAACTTACCAAATCTAACATACCAAGGAGACGACCTTAAACTACCATCCTGTTGTTGCACCACAACGATATCTACCGCCCCACCAAACGGGTGAAACGGGCCGGAAACCGTCGAAACGCCACGTGTTATATAACTACTTAACCTACCTACAGCATACATCCTTAAAAAAGGCCTAACTTGACACATTTAAACCAAAAACACATACTTGCATATAAAACTAACCCCTAAATCATATATATTACACCAAGATTCAAACTACCCAATTCATAAAACCCTTAAATAAACAATACCCATGATTCAGAATATCAATTTTATCACATGCATATAACCTGTTTGATGAAAAGCCTCAATGAGAAAAAAATAATAACAATTTATAAAATTTGAATGGGTATAGAGTTGGGTATTATGGGAATTGTGTAAACTTGATTATATGATTTGAATGTAATGTAAATCAATTATCAAATTTACATAAATTAAGACCCCCAAAATACCCTGTTTTGAAATCCCCTGTTTTTTTTTTTTTTTTCTTGAGATTATAATTGGAATAATGAGGAGACAATGTAAATAATGAAGAAAAACAGAGGAATTAAAGGGTGTTTATTTGGGATTTTTATGTTTTGATTGATATATTTTGATGGATTTTGTAAGATAATTTGAGATTTGTAAACGATGTTCATGGAGGTTCGAGTACATGTGTTGGAGGGGTGGGGTGGTGGGAAGGGAGGTTGCATGGGGGCATAATTGTCATATGAACTTTTTTTTTTTTTTTTTCTTCTTCTTCTTCTTTGTTAACTTAACTTGGTCGACACTGTTTATTGGTTAATTTTCAATGTCAGGTAATTTACTCTAAAAAATATTATGTTAGGTAACGAAACTTTGTGCAATCTTCAATGTTAGGTAATATGACCATTTTGGGTGTCATATCAGCTTGTTAAGCCTACTTATGTCCAGTTATAACTAAAAGAGTTAATTACTTAAATGAGTATGTTGGTCTTTTCAAAAATCTCTCTTTTCTTCAATTCATCATCCCCAATTCACACACCATTCTTCAACTCTCACAATCTTTCATTTTTTAGTCATGAGATTTACAAAACTTACACTACTAATCTCACTCTTAATATGCTTACCACCATCATCACTAGATCCCAATGATGAATCTTGTTTGACCAATATATTCAATTCTATTCAAGACCCAGATCATAATTTACAAAACTGGACAAAACCCACTTTCCAAAACCCATGTTCTGGTTTCTTATCAAATCTCGTCGGTGCTGCTTGCAACAACAGACAGATTTACAAACTGTCGCTAATTAACTTGAACCTTCATGGTACAATCTTACCCTTTATCTCAAACAGCATTAATTGATAATCTTTATACATTTCAAACAACTCATTCACCGGAATAATCCCACCAGAGGTCCGGTTGTTGGTTAACCTTGTTGTACTTAATCTGACAGCTAATGATCTTTCTGGCCAACCAACCGTCGTTAATTGTATTTACTTAAACGTTATTGATTTACATGAAAATGAGCTAACAGGCACAATCCCATTTCAATTTGGGTCTTTAATGAAATAAGGGTATTTATGGATACCTTTGGGGCCAATGAAAAGTAAAAGGTTATCAGTGGTTGTGATTGTGGCTATTGGATTGGAGAGTGGGTTGTTGAGCTTGGTTTTGAGTTCTACTGTGGTGTGTGTTTGGTTGAGAGTTAATGATAAGAATATGGCTGATGAACAAGAGGGGAAGATTACTCAAATGATGCCCCGATTATTGATTTATTTCGCGTTCAGGCGTGTAGCTTCTGTTTGAATTATGATTTCGATTTTCATTATGGTTCTGGAAAAGAGATATGGTGGGTTTTGGTGATGGTGGGATGTAGGTGGTGTCCTTATTAAATATATATGAAAGGACAAATATACCCTTCAACTTCACGGTTTAGCAGGTCACCAGTTGCAAAAATACTCAATATTACCTAACATTGAACAAAGATTAAAGTTGATGCGTAGGGATTGCACCAGGCTTTACCTCTCAAGGGATCTTGAGAAGCTTACAACCCCCACCAGGCAGTGTACCTGATCGTTGTAGTATAGTATAGTGACAAGTACCGGGGGATTGATCGTTCAGCTAGGAATAGTGTCGCTAGGATTAGAAAACCTAAATACTAGTTCTAAAGATGAAGGATGATTATTTTTGTATTTTTATATTTTATGAAAAGCAAGTAAAAATCTCGGGTTTGAAGGATTTGGGCGGAATTAGTTGCTAGTCAACTAACCCAATACTAAAGATGCAATCAAAATAAAATACTAGAAATGAAAATAAAACTAAATTAAACTAAGGTTGTGAGCAATAAGTGGAGAAATGTGTTTACTTAGATTTCACTACTCCCTAGATATCTTTTACACGTTAATTACTTGTTATAGTTGCGTGGATGACGGATTGAATTCCTTAATACCATTCATGGGGTGGCGCACTTAACTCCCCAATCCTATGAGTGCCTACTTCACTCCTATGTCGAGCCGGCTAAGAAGCTCCTAACATGGGATCATTAGAATTTACTCATGCATTAAATACAACCAATAAAACCTAGTGCACATCGGTTCATGTTTCCTAAGACGTTCAAGCATGTTACCATTTCGAGATCTGCCAGTTTTCTTAAGCCTAACATCGAAATCATTCATCCAATACAACCATAAACAAGTGATCAACACATAATCAATATCTAGGTTTCATTAGATCTAAGCAAACACAAGATAAATCTAGCTTAGCATGGTGGAATCAAGACAAGCACAAGATATAGACAACCAACACATAGACATATTGATTGAATTAGAAGAACACTTATCTCAATTACACATGTAAGGGTTCAAGGGCTGAAAACCCTTGAAAAACCTGTAAAAATCGTATATGGTTCGGCCTTAGGGTTTCTCCAAACTTGTTCCTCCTAATGAATGAAAATTAGAAAACTATATATAGGAAATTGAGGCTGACGGCGTCAAGACCAAATGGGTGACGCCGTCATCTCGCCGCCAAAAGAATTCTCGGACTGCCTTGATCTACATCTGACGTCGTCATGTATTAACTTTTTCCACGCCGTCACGTATTTTACTCTTGACGCTCTTCTTTGTGACGCCTTCATTTCTGTACTGGGCCGTCATGAAATTTACTCTTGACGCCGTCAAATTGTTACTCTTGACGCCGTCACCTACTGTTCCCAGCATGGAAAATTAAGTCTTTGGCGTTTTCTTCACTTTTGTGCTCCAAAAACGTCCAAATTGCTTCATTTTCCAGATTTCTCTCCCAAAGTACCTAAAATCACAAAAGGAACGATTTAGGGCAATATTTGATCAAATAAATTCAATTCCGGGCTTAAATGACCCCCTAAAAGTGGTTCATTTTTCGCCTCATCATATACCCATACACTTGAGATTTGCTTGTCCTCAAGCAAATGCGCTTTTATTCTAATCAAAATACAAGTTAGGGGTCATTTAACACTAATATAAAAGTAATTACAACAAATAATCGTTCCACTAAAGACCAAAGACAAGCACGGAGGTCATACACTAGCACCTCACAAATAGTGTTTAGATACTCACATCTATCGGGTGTAATAAAGTATAAATTACAATATGGAAATGGAAAACATCTCTCACTAACTGTCATAGTAAAATAGATTACCATAGGCTTGGGAAAGGATCAAACCTCCACCACATGGAGTAAGCACCTAGGATAAACTATCAAAGAGGTCTTTTAAAGGGTTGTAACGTTAGGTGTAGGGATATGGAAAACACAGTTTTGTTAGATATAGGCAGTCTTTACTGGTGGCGAGTTAACAATCTTGGTTAATTACATGTACAACGTGGCGTTGCTATGCCAAGGCTAGACTCGACTTAAGCTAATAAATGAAAAAATAACAAAAACATAAAATGAACATAGAATGAAACGAGATGGTAGTCCGTATGTTTTTTTCTCTTTTCTTTTTCTATTTTTTTCTTTTCTTGATTTTTCGATTTTTTTTTTTTTTTTTTTTTTTTTTTTTTGGCATACACTCTTACCCTACCATCCAAAATAATACATCATAGGGAATAAAAATTCCCCTTACATTTGAATTTTTACATACTTTACAATAAACTAATCTAATGACTTGAATTAAGAAAATTAAAACACTTGGAGTACTTTTAAGATTAACGTACATATGGGGGTAATAAATGATGTTCTTCCACATTACTCCATAAAATAAGTACTTTACCCATGAGTCCCAATCATCCCAAAATAATATGTACAAGGATATGACTCGACTTAGCAACCATGTAATCAATAAGATAATTAACTTAGGGTTTAACAAATAACAATAATGCACTAAAGATGAGTGCATACACGGCATGCTAAGGCGATTTGGGTGTACATTTAAGTGGGGTGTAACAAATTCTTCCTTTAAGTAAGATGTTTAAAGTTAGAAACGAAAAGATAGGCTCGGAGGGGTGTACTAGGGGTTTCGTGTACTAAAAATGAGTACAACGTTAAGGTGTGGGAAAAATTAATTGACTTAACTAGCCAAGTAATATGACTTAAATGGTCAAGTAATTATGATACGGGTTTAACACAAGGGTGATCCTAATGCCTCTTATCATGTAGTAAATCCTACTACACGAATGTAGTCTCACTAGCGGTCTCGGGATGCATCACTAACGCAAGTTCTAGAATCTAAATGCTACCGGTACACTCATAAGCACTAATAATGAATGCTTTTCCTATCAAATCTAAAGGCGAACCTCACATATTTGGGTGGAAAATTTTTCTGAAAGTACGGTTGTGTGCTAGTCATACAATCTCCTATCCATGAGACGCTTGCTAAGGCTAAAGTTTCACTCCTAAATGTGTAAAAAAAATTTAAATTTGGCGCTAAAATTGCACTAACAAGTATTTCTCATAGTTTTATTACACATCTACTATTAAACAAACAAACTCAAGCGAAAGTGTATTTGTAAGGTATCATCATTTTACCCTCCCCTTACACTTAAGATGAACATTGTCCCCAATGTTCAAGTAAAGAATGTAAAAGTGAAACAAGTAAAACAAATGAAATCAAATACTCCCCTGATTCGCTCGGTATGGATAATAAGGTGGCCAGGTTAGATCTTCCTCCAAGAAAATGAACAATCAAAGCTTCCCTTCCAGAATATAAATCATCTTCTTGTCATACATAACCTGTAAATCCTGAGAAAACAGACAAAGCAATCTCGCATAAAATCGGCGGCAATCTATATAAGTTACTAAATCCTAGAAAACAAGATAAGATATAATGCTTGTGGAATGAAGTTTGCAGATTTCCTGGAGATTATAAAACTTAATAATTCAACAAAAACTTTAAGACTCCGTTAGAAAAACAAAACTGATAAAATTTCCAGACTTTTACACGTGACGCCGTCAAGAGTAATCTCGTGACGCCGTCAGAAGTGACCTGCAAAAATTCTTATGTGAAGTTTCTAGAAAATTTCTGGAAAAACTTGGTCCTACTTCCTGGAAAATCCTGCAAAACTTCATTATGACTCAATACAAGCATTTGACTCTAACAAATACGAATATACATGTTCATTTAATATTGTGAAGAATCATGATCGGTTTGTTTCTTAAAAACATATTTGGGGTTTCACCTTACACTTATCTTTTGCAAAAATACTTTTAGGTGGAGTTAAGACTAGGCCAAAACAACAAAGTAAAGTATTTCCACTATTTAGTTTAGAAACATGATCTACCAACAATAAAAATAAAACATGCATACGGAAGCAAATAACAAACAAACAAAATAAAATCACACAAAGCATGGGTTGCCTCCCAAGAAGCGCTTTTCTTTATTTACGAGTCTTGTAGCTAGACTCATGGTCATGGGTTACCGTGTATCGCTTATGCTCACATAACCAAGTGTGAGCCATCTAATAGTCGTCTCATCTTTCTTATAATCATCTCCTAACTCTAAACATCCGCGATAGTATCTTTTATTCTTTTCATGAGTATATTTAAACCCCTTTCTTTTATCATTCTCACTTAGCATTTCTATGGGCGGATATCTACTACACTTCTCCATGGAAAAATCCTTAAACCTAGGGTGTGCACGGGGTATTTGGTAGACAAAGTCTTCATCCCCATCCGAGAATGTAATTAACCCTTCTAAAGTTTTTCATCAAGGTTGGTCAACCTTTTAAAGGGTTTTCCAAACACAACTTGGGTTAACTTATCATCAATAAATTCTCCTAGACTCTCCATAACCATGAACTCAACAAGATAAACCAAGCTTCCTACAAACACATGCAATGGTATTGCCCTAGCAATAATATTTTCCCCTTTGTATCCTAACTCATCTACCATGATTTTATTATATTCATTATGTGAGATTATATTCATTGGGAGAGATGAGTTAAGATAGGCGTTAAAGCTCCTAAATCCGATCTTACCAGTAAATTGCATGTTGAATGAACTATCATTCTCAATTCTCGTTCTAGGGTCGACATACCTAAGAGGGTTCACTTCCTCTTCTATCCTATCCTCATTAATCACATCACCATCATCAAGATCCTCATCGGAGTCTGAATAGTAAAAAGGACTAGCCCTACGGTCATCATCATGATTAGACTCCTCTAACTCAGAATTATTGTTAAAGTGGTGATTGGGCGAGAGGTTAGGTGGGTTCTCATTCTCGACTAAAGGGAGTGGGTCGGGCATTTGGAAAATCCTACGACGAAAAACGCAAATAATAGGAATCAAACGATCAATGTTATTGTTATCCATCGAAATAGTTTACGAACAAAGGAAACAAAGAAATAAGATAAACTAGAGAAACCTAAAAATAAAAATAAAATCTTACTAGAAAGGAATCTAGCAAGTAGACCTAATAAAAAGAGATTATAACCTAGACAATAACTATTCCCCGAGCTGCGGCGCCAAAAACTTGATGCGTAGGGATTGCACCAGGCTTTACCTCTCAAGGGATCTTGAGAAGCTTACAACCCCCACCAAGCAGTGTACCTGATCATTGTAGTATAGTATAGTGACAAGTACCGGGGGATTGATCGTTCAGCTAGGAATAGTGTCGCTAGGATTAGAAAACCTAAAGACTAGGTCTAGAGATGAGTGATGATTCAAATTGTTACTCTTGACGCCGTCACCTACTGTTTCCAGCATGGAAAATTAAGTCTTTGGCGTTTTCTTCACTTTTATGCTCTAAAAATGTCCGAATTGCTTCCTTTTACAGATTTCTCTCCCAAAGTACCTAAAATCACAAAATGAACGATTTAGGGCAATATTTGATCAAATAAATTCAATTCCGGGCTTAAATGACCCCCTAAAAGTGGTTCATTTTTCACCTCATCAAAAGTTTTATTAACTAACATAGTATTTTTTAGAGTGTAATACTCTGTAAAATCCCTGGTCATTTATTAATGCTAATTATCGATACTATTCTAATCTAAGCCATTTTTGCGGGCTAATTTGAAAATTTTTTTGAGACATCATTTGCTTGACACCCTAATACTTTGGACACCGTATGTTTGACACATGATTACTTTGGTCACCGTTTGTTTGTCACCTGGTATCACTTGATTGTCACTCTTGGATGTCACCCAATGAGGTTAACACCGGTAACTCTCACTTGCGACCTGACACCTTGAAATGACACCGATATATTATTATATATATTTTCCTTATATGTATATATATTATTACGAATTATTATCACACTATGTATATATAAGTATATATACCTAGGAACGACACCGCTTATGAAGGGTTACACGAATCGACACTAACACCGACACCGAAACTAAAGTTACGAAAGCACGAGTCACCGACACCCTATTCTTTTTGTTTGGGCCGCATGTCACCTAAGCCCAAATGTTACATTTTCTTTCCTTTTGCCTTGCTGCTGGGTCGAGCACACCACAAGCCCAACAATCAACCTTGTTACTATGTTTCTACTTGGGCCGATATTTCACAAGCCCGTATGGCTATTTGTTTTTTTTTTTCTTTGCGCTGCATGCTACTCAAACGAACCCAGCTCATGTGCAACATGAGTAAGATTACAGACGTTTTTCTCTCTTTGGTTGCCTACTCACACGACACTAAACATGCAATTTCCTTTGACTTTGTATCATGCAAGTGAAATAACTCAAAATAGACAAGGAGCCACCCTTTGTAGCCGTCAAACCCTTGGGTATTCACAATACACACTAAGGTTCCTATACCCATTAGATTGTATGTTTCTTAAACCACCAACACAACTTAAACAAACCTACCTAGTACAGAAGCATGCCTCTAATCCTTGTACTAAACCATTTTAAAATACAACCATAACACCTAAACTCTTGCAACTCGATTTGACAACACCCTTGGAAACTAGATAACTTTGTCCCAAGATTGAATGACCATTCGAATTGTGTAGTAGTGCATGGAGACCATTCGAACCACCAATACCATCCTATATAAGGCCACATTAAATGCACATTTACTCACACTCTCAAATTTCACCAAAAATCTCAATTCACAAACTCTTCTATCTCTTTGGGTGGCTGTCGAACGGAACTAGGACACACAAGCAAGATTTTGGATCAAGAACGAGTTGGGTAACTGATTTTGGAACGAAGTCACTATACGAAGGAGTACTAAGTTGCTTGTTTCTTGTCTCATGTCAAACGAACTTCCCACCATCTTATTGGTGTTGTAAGTTATATTCTCCCTTTTCAATTCATACATTGTTCATTTCATGCATTACACGCTCTACATTCTTCGTTCGTCACATTGAAAACTCAAAAGAAAATATCACACGTCGTATAAACACATGGACTTTAAATCACACGTAACACTAGCACCTCGACACCCTTGAAGAAAGGGCTCGTATACTTGTTTTCCTACGAACGAAGTATATATATTTCTCGGCACCCCATTTCTTTGAACCAAGCTTAACCAAACTAATGGAACATGCATAAGGAACGCGACATTATTATACGTAAACTAAGCTTAAACCAAATCCTAGTCGAGCACCTCTATAAATAACAAAAATGTCGTTTGGGCCAAGATTTGGGCTAACGAGCCCAAGTATTTTAAAAAAGGAAGTTTCGGTTTGAAACTGATAGGATTTTGAGATGTTTTCGAGACTTTTCAAAGTTGATTTAGAAAGGTTTTACAAGATTTAAAGGATATTTTCGTTATACTAAAAGTTGATTTTTTTCAAAGAACTTAACGAAGGACTATTTTTGCAAAACCTTGCGTTAAGGGACCAAAATTGCCAAATCTGTCAAACTTTCGGACTAAGATGGAAACAGTTAACTTTTGATAAAATTTGAGGGTAGAAACTGTAATTACTCTAAAATCGAGGTGTATTGTGTAAAAAGTATAACAAGGACTAAAAATGTAATTGTTTTAACCAAAGGGTAAAAGATGTAACTTTTCTTAAAGTTAAAAGTAAACCTTGACAATGGTATTTTAATATTATTACTTTACATGTTTATTTTTTATTTTTTTTTATATATATACACATATATTGTAGATTTAAAATAAATATACTTCATTACTAAAAATATTTAAAACAAATATTTTTATTAACGTTATTATTATCACGGATAAATTAACACGTAATGATCACCGGTTCATATCAACGTTATAAATAACTATGTAAAGTTATTTTGGAAAATATTAAGATACCCGAATCAATATCACTGTACTCGTGACATATCACATGTCAATTACGAATCGAATCTAAGACACCGATGACAATGTTTTAAATAGGTCGCAAATCGGAGGAATTTCATTGCTAGTCGTAGCAGTACACCGTCACCTTTGAGCACCGTTGTGTTTCACCCACACCTGTCAGGTGAGTTCATGGTCCCACATTTTAATTATTTCTAACCCCCGTGGGGAGATACATGCTATAAATCGAACATAAGTATTTTTTTTTCTGTATGCTATTACTACCTGATATTGCCTAAGTTGACACCTGTACTACAAGTCCCTCATATTACGAACCTTAATCACTTGCGAGTGAGCGCGAATATAGCTAATAGATCTATTGGAACGGCAGCCCATCTCTGTTAAAGTGATGATTTGGTAGGAGATGTGCTATATTCGAGGTACCATGGAAATCGAGTACATTTCCATCACCGAGGGCCCCTTTGTTATCTACACCCCTGTGGTGTAGGTGATTTTTATCTTTATGATATTTTGATACTATGTTAAGGTTTGCGTTTCGTGAGGCTTAGGAGCAATATTTTACCAGTTTAGTCAAGACTTGTCTATCTTGGCTTATTTATTTCAAATGCTTGACTTGTGTTCACACTATTACAATTTAAACTACTATGGATTCACTCAACCTTTGTGTTGAATTTTTAGCATTGTTTATATAGTGTTTCTAAGTTATTCTCCGTGGAAGTATAGGGATTCCTCGGGTCGTTATGTCCCGACGAGGTGTGATGGTAATCAAAAGTGATTGATTACACTAAGATATGATGAATGAAAATAACTTAGAAACACTATATAAACAATTACTGATGATCATATATACTAAAAACGTGAGCTAAACCTAAAAACGTGTACGTTCGATTTAAATCTACGTAGACATACGAAATAAAACGCGAGTTTTGTAAAATAAAATACCTACGGATATGAAAATTACATTTTTACAATCCTAAAAATAAAAGAAAATTTTTAGAAAAAGAAAATTAATTTTTACACTATTTAATTATTTATTATTAATTAATTACTATTTAATAACTAATTAATAATATTTAAAATACACTAATTATGAATTTAAGCTAGAAAAATGAAAATTTAATTCTAAAAATTCTAAAATAATATAAAAGTAAATTTAAAACTAAAAATATATTTTTCCTAGTTTTTCTCTATTTATTATTAATTAATTAAGATTTAAATACTAATTAAACTAATTAAATTAAAGAAAAATAGCAAATGAAAAGTAAAAATCCTAAAACTTTTTCTAAAAATATTTCAGATACGATAAAAATGATGAGTATTTACACACTCATCAATCCCCCACACTAAACTATTACTAGTCCCTAGCAATCTTTTGAGAAAAACTTAATGGATTTGAAACTCTTTACCAAAAGCCGTCACTTCTGGAGTAGCCAAATGTATCAATTCAAGTAAGAACTATGGTCCACTTGATAACCATGTGATTTTGAGCAAACCACCAGCTGTCAACGGATTTGATTTGTCTTTACCAAAAGCCGTTTGCTTCTGGACTAGCCAACTCTTGATGGAATAGTCAACATCTTGGTGAGCTGATTACCAATTATGGTTTTTCCACTGCCTTTACCACAAGCCATAATCTTGCGGGTTAGCCAACTTTTTCACTTTTTAGGATATGGAGAGTTGAGATACCATACAATTTTGGGCAAATTGCAAGCCGTCAACGAATTTGATATATCTTTACCAAGAGCCGTTTGCTCCTGGATTAGCCAATCCTTTTATCGTTTAGACATGGCGGACTGATAACCACAAAAATTTTGGAGCTCAAGTGAAAAAATTTTAAAAATTTTGGTAAAAAACGGGGGTACTAGATTGTAAAATGCGATAAAATTCGCTAGAATCCCCCCCCCCCCCCCACACTTAGAAATGAATATTGTCCTCAATATTCAAAGTCCCGGCTTTTATGGTGACTCTTTGAACGTAAAAGGGCAACATTACAAGCTAAATGTGGAAACACCATTTTTGTTTTTCAGTTTATTAGTAACCACAGTAGGGGTAACTCCCCCACACTTAGGGTGAAAACCCTATAAGCATGCTACTGTTTTTGTTTACCGAGTCGCTAGCTTGACTCGACCCCGAATTCATTTGTTCTTGGGGAAGCATGATGTGGAAGAAACAATCTCCATCGGACTTTCATTCAAGATGTTTGGACAAACATTTGAAGCACGTGAAAGTTCCACACCGATGAGATATAATGACCCTGGCTCAAGATAATGGTAAATGAAAATGTCGGGGTCAAAGATAATGTCTTCATTCCCGAAGGAGTGAAGAACAGGAGAAGTCACCTTATAGGTGAAGAAAAGGAAGAAAACCATGATGAAAATCATGATTTGATCTTCTTCCTCGAGATCAGGCTCAGTTGCCTGAATTTGGATTTCAAGGGTTAAGCTCATTGGGTTTGAAAACATCCCGGGCGGGAGGGTAGGAATTTGTAAATTTTCATGATTGAGTGCATCTCCCCCCGGGCCATCATACTCCGGAGGAGTCATGATATGAGTTAGTTCACCGGAGAACTCCTCATGAAGAGAATCTTTCACATGATGTGAATCTGTGAACTCTTGTTCCATTATGGACTCATCACTCTCCTCATCAAAGATTGGATTGTTAGAAATCACAGTGAATTCATATTCGAATTCAAATAGAGGGTTGGTGAAAGTCGTATTAAATGTTTTGGGAACAAGGTGATCAATGATGGGCTCAGAAGGTATTTCATCAACATCACTGATGTCTCCATAAGATAAAGAATTTTCACCGGTGTGTGAATCACTAAGCTCAGTGTTGAGATAGGGATTGAGTGATGGATCATCATTCAATAAGCTTCCAAGGAAAACAATATCCCCCTCAGAATCAATATAGTTATCATCAACTTCATACGAAGTTGAACTATCTAGGGCAAGGAATGCTTCGACTTCTTCCAGATCATCTTTGAAATCAAAGAGATCATCATCACCTCCCGATGGAAGTGGATTGGTGTGAGTGAGTTCATCGGAGAACTCCTCGAGAAGAAAGTCAACATTAGAGTGGGGAAGGGATGCATCAACATACTCAATGTCTCCATAAGATAAACAATCATCACTGGAATTAGAGACATTCTCAATTTGATCATTTGGATTATCAGGGGGAAAGGAATATCACACACATGATCAAAAGTTCCCTGTGACTCTCCTGGGATTGGGACAAGGTTCTCAACACTAGACTTTATGAATTCGTCCGATTCCTTTTCAGGAACAGTGCTAAGATGCTCATCCCCCATATTCAGAGAGTGAGTGTGAACTTCGGGTGTGATATCAATAGA
This sequence comes from Artemisia argyi, assembly GCA_030686995.1. Taxonomy (NCBI): domain Eukaryota; kingdom Viridiplantae; phylum Streptophyta; class Magnoliopsida; order Asterales; family Asteraceae; genus Artemisia; species Artemisia argyi. The sequence continues at coordinate 140,137,088 of CM060691.1, read as the reverse complement.
CTGAGGGAGTTTAGAAGTACTAGCAGTTATGGAATTTTCAAGTTCCATTTGATCAACGGCTAGTGACTCTGTCACATTATTTTCTCCCTGATTATCCATGGAAGGAATCACAACAGATGAATCTAATGAATCTTCATCATCATCACTGTCATCATCGTCATCATATAGAGCAGCATAGCGAAGATTGGCACGTATTTTAGCTGCTCTTTGCTCAGCAAGTAATTCTTCCATGCTTATTTTGTTTCTAGCATCTCGTTCTTCAGCAAGTAATTCTGCCATTGATTTCTCACGAGAATATTGAAACGATGTAGTAGCCAACCCCTCCTTAAATTCTTTCAATGCTTCAAGAGCCTTTAGACAAAGGTCTTGCTGAGTTTCATGAGGAGTTGCTTGAATCAATTGGTACTGTGGAGGTTGGTCTTGAAACGAGTAGTCATAATTGTTACAAGGAAATGGATTCCTTGTTTGACAATCCGAGCTAAAGTGAGGACCTCCACAGTATTCACAACAATAAGACTGATGTGGCTGTGAGTCGTATGTGCTAGAGTCATAATTGTTATCAGGAAACTGCTCATAGACAAGCGTGTTGCCCGATTGACAATCAGAACTGTAATATGGGCCACCACAGTGCTCACAACAGTAAAACTGTTGAGTTTGGTTTGGTGAATTGTATGGATATTGGTCATAACCAACATTTTGACTATTTTGACAATCAAAACCTTGGTGAGGACCTCTACAATATTCACACGAAAAGTTTGGTGTATTTTGATACGGAGCATCATTGTGGTTTGGATAATATGATTCTTGCTCGTATGAATGTGATTGGTAATTGAAAAAATTTGAAGAGTCGTTGAATGAGTTCTGATTATGATCATAAGCAAATGAATTCCTCGAACCACAAAACAAACAACTTTCGTCTCGAATATCATTACCACATTGTTCACATGTACACCAACGACATGGTAAACCAAAAAGCGGCTCACCACAACCGACACAAGGAATAAAATTCGGAGGTGGGACAAGTGGTGTGCTCTTAGAGCTAGGAATTTTCACCACTTCCGTTATGGTCTCGGGTTTTTGTTCTTGATAAACGTGAAGATTAGGCAAGTCTTCCTTTTCAGTCACTGCCCTAAGCTTTGTACGTTTGCTTGACGACCTTATAACCTTATATCGTGAAAGGTCAGGACTGATTTTTGAAGGTTTGTCATTAATAGCACGTATCTCGGGCTGTGAAGGGTAGTTGGAAGAATTTGGTGAATCATTGAGAGAAATTGGACTTATGAACAGATTGCACACAGTACAAAATCTGTTACTACAATTATTGCTACATTTCTCACAAATACACCGGAGACAACGAAAGCCGTTCTCAATCGGGCTTTTACAGTGAAAACACTTGTAGCCGAGAGACGCCATAAGAATTATACATGAGAGGGGTATAAGAAGGTAGAATCAAATGGATAGAGGGTAAAGGGATGAAGAATCAAAAAGGTAGGAGGGTAAAGGTGAATATATTTGGATTTTTGGAAAGACATTTTATATACAAATAAGAAAGAAAATCTTTTTGGGTTTTTTGTGTTCGTTGAAAACTGATTTTAAAATGTTTTCGTGAACTGTTTTGTTTTTATAATAAGAAAATATGAACAAAGATGGTAAATATACAATGAGTGTATATCCAGATTCACTAATCTGTAAAACCGTTTAGAATACGCGCACAACCTCCCCGGCAGCGGCGCCAAATTTTGATTGAGGCAAAAGCAGTCAACTAAAGTCAACCACGGATGTGGTCAATATAGTCAAACTCCTTAGGCTCAATTCTCCGTGGAAGTATAAGGATTCCCCGGGTCGTTATGTCCCGACGAGGTGTGATGGTAATCAAACGGGTTTGTGATCAGGTGAATTTGGACAGGAAGAAGGGTTTGAGTGAGTGATTGATTACATTAAGATATGAGGAATGAAAATAACTTAGAAACACTATATAAACAATTACTGATGATCAGATATACTAAAAACATAAGCTAAACCTAAAAACGTGTACGTTCGATTTAAATCTACGTAGACGTACGAAATAAAACGCGAGTTTTGTAAAATAAAATACCTACGGATATGAAAATTACATTTTTACAATCCTAATAATAAAAGAAATTTTTTAGAAAAAGACAATTAAATTTTACACTATTTAATTATTTATTATTAATTAATTACTATTTAATAACTAATTAATAATATTTAAAATACACTAATTATGAATTTAAGCTAGAAAAATGAAAATTTAATTCTAAAAATTCTAAAATAATATAAAAGTAATTTTAAAACTAGAAATATATTTTTCCTACTTTTTCTCTATTTATTATTAATTAATTAAGATTTAAATACTAATTAAACTAATTAAATTAAAGAAAAATAGCAAATGAAAAGTAAAAATCATAAAACTTTTTCTAAAAATATTTTATGACATTTAAAACCTAGAAAAAATATAAAAACATAGGAGTACTTAATAAAAACTATTTATACTATTTAATTATCTAATATTAATTAATTACTAATAAAACTAATATTAATTATAATAAATACTAAATGAAAAGATAAAATTCTGGAAAAATTCCTAAAAATACTTTAATATAAAAGAAATCTAAGAAAAATATAAAAATGTGAAATTGCTTAATAATAAGCTAAAAAGGAAAATTAAAAAGATAATTTCTATTAAATAGAAACTATCACTAAAATTAAATTTGGTTTTTTTCTTGTTTTTCTCTTACACAACTATTCAACTACTGATTACAAGAAACTTTTGTGAAAACATCTTTTGTGGAATTCAAAAATAAGCTGTGTGTGGGCTAATATGCTTAACAGCTTAAGCAAATGGGCTAGAACATGGATTTCAAGCTCAAATAAGCTTGCAATAAGCTATCTGACTGGAACCAAGGGCTATATAAGCTAGAAACAAGTGAGGGCCAGTGGAAATAAGCTAGAGCAACAACAAAAGGGCACTGAATAAGCTGAGAATGCAAATAAGCAATTTGACCAAGACCAACACTAAGGCAGGCTAAAATGTCTATCTACAAGCTCATGTGGGGTCCACTAGGAGAGTCAGGGGTCCAAGCTGAAGCTTATTCTAGAAAGCTATCTAGGAGAGCTTTTCAAAAAGCTAATAAGCTAGTGGTGGGTCCCACAGATGAGCTCTTAATGAGCTCATGAAAGAGGGGCAGTGGGACAATGACAATTGCAGGCCTGCTCATGGTGAGCTGATTTGCAGGCTTGGATTAAAGCTACCAACAAGCATGGAAGTGCATCATGAACACAGAATCATAAACCTAGTGCTACTAAAAGCTTGTAAAACTAAAATTGGGACTTAACTCTAAATCTAACCTATCTAAACTTGGAGATGAACAAGGTGAGTTGGGACAGTTAGGTTGTTGTAATAGTGGACTAAATTGGATTACAAGAGACATCAATTACCTCAAAAGGGCAAACTCAGATAGTGAGTGGTACTAGATCCTATTTAGAGCTAATTTAAACAAAATTTAACATCAACTAAGGGTCTAGGTGGGCTGCAAATGAGTGAAACAGTGGATTGAGGGGGGCTAATAACAAGCTTGCAACAAGCTGCAAAGAAACTTGTAATCAAGCTAATACTACGGGAAACAAAACTATGGCTGCTAAGGGTGAACCTAATAAACTAAAAAGCACAGTACACAAGCTAAAAAGCATTAAATCAAGCAGAAGTGAGAGTGGTTGTTGAGGTAAAAACAGGACAGATGGGCATATTCAAGGGCCTAATAAGCAAGCAAAGAAAATTCCTAAAAGTAAAACAAAATTATTTGCATGTCAACAAGCTGGAAAACAAGTCACAATCTAATTTTCAGGTCATATGAACAAGGATTAAGCAAACTAAAAATACCCATTGGAGGGGTGTTGGGGGCTGCTGAAGCAGAGACAGAATTGGGTAAAAGTGGGTGAAATTTGGAATGTTGAACTTGGGAAGTCAACCATGGGCCACAAAAACATACACTTACCTAAATAGAAGCATTAAGAAGCATAGACGACAAGAAAAGAGCTAAAAAATTGATTGTACCCTAAAGACTTTTTGAAAATAGTTTATTTAAAGAAGATTTGAAAATAAGCTTGAAATCTTAGAAAACCAGTTGTAAATAAAATTCTTTGATCTAAAACTGCTAACTACCATGAAAGAAAGCTAGTTAAAGTTCACAAGTTTGGTAAAAACTAGTTTGAGGCAAACATTACTCCTTGTGCCAAACAGTCCCTTAAGGGTGACTGTTTGGTGAAACTCAAATGCAATGAGTGATCGAGCTTTGGAAAATGAAGGTTCTACACTAACTAAGCTATTTTATGAATGACTAAGCAGTAAGGACTCCTAAATAAGCAGATACAACACAGAATAAGCAGTTTAAATAAGCTAACTAAGAAAAGCTATATTAAGCAAATGTGATTGAAAAACTAAGCATAGCATTCCTAAACTTGTAACTGAGCTTATTAGTAAATGAGAAACATGAATAAGCATTAAGTGACAATAATAAGCAGTACATTAACATAAAATAAGCAGTTTACAAAAGCTAGAGGAGATAAGCAGTTTTAAAGTAAGCAGATACAAATAAACAGGTATACATAAACAAAGTTTCAGACTTTTATTGAATTAAAAAAAAGGATTACAAACTGGATTTAAGAGCTACAATACTTAATTAAACTAAAAACATTTCTACACTAAATTACCCCTGCTGCCTTTCAATGGCATACACATTGTTCTATTTATACTCCTTTTTTCTAGGGTTTCTTCACTTGGGCTTCCATTCTCTTTCCTGTATCCATTTAAGGCCATTGGATGGGCAAAATGGCTCTTGGCCGTTTGATTATCTTTTGGCGGGGAGTGGGATTGAGCCAATTGGTCTTCTGATAACTTGTGGCAGGGTGAGGTTTTTGGACTGGGGTGTTTGGAAGGAAGGGGAGGCAAAAGTGGGTAAGTGAGGGTGATGATGGGGAGATGGCAGGAGTAGCAGGCTAGGAGGGCACGCGAGGTTTGGGGAGGAGGTTGACCAGGTCAAACCTGGTGGGAAGTATTAAAACGGGGAGGTGGGTTTTGGGATTATTATTTGGTTTTTTTTTTGGGCTTGGTGAGGGAAATGGGCTTGGGGTGGATTAGGGTATTGGATCAGGCATTGGGTGGATTTGTGTTTGGTTTTGGATTGGTTTTGTTTGGGAAATAATAACAAAAGGTCCATGTGGTTTTAGTATTATCTCATAAGGACTAAATGTGTACTTTATGAAAAATGAGGGGCTGAAATTGAAACTTTTCCAAAGGTAGTCCAAGGTTGAGTTATGCCAATGTTTAAATACCAAAGGACCACATAAGTTAATTTTCCATTTTTTGAACATCCAAGGACCAAATATGTAAATATCCAAAGTTAAGGGGTCATTGTTGTAATTTCTTAAAACTTTCATTCCAAGGACCATTTGTGATAACTTTTGGATTCCCAAAGACCAATGTTGATTTTTTATCCAAAAATATTTCCCAGGGACCAAATCTACCAATTTTAAAACTCTAGGGACCAAAACTGTAAATTCTCAAAACTTTTCAAATTTTTCACCAAAGGACTAAATATGACAACTTATGATTTCAAAAGGACCTTTGGTGACTTTTCTTTTAAAATAAGGGCTCAGGGACTATTTTTGCCAATTTTTGAAACTTGAGGGATTGAAACTGCCAATTATGTAAACTTTGTTCGTTTTTCATTAGTTTTTAAACATTTTGCATCTAAAACATATAAAACACAATTCCTGGAATAATTTCTGTATTTTGATGCATTTCTGAGTGTTTTTGGATGTTTTGACAGTTTAGATACGATAAAAATTATGAGTATTTACACACTCATCAAGCATGTTTATCTCAGGAAACTAGCAGGCATGGTGGCACGGAGCTGGCAAAAAGGGCACACAGGACCTCCCTTTTTATTTCAATAATAATATCATTCTTTTCAAACTCATCCCTTCTTTTGCGAAACAATTAACATTTGGAAAATGTTTGTAACTCTGACTACTTGAGTTTTCATGTAATGATATTGACTATCTTTTGAATTGTTTTCTATGAGTATGACTGTGTACTAAACTGTAATGACCCCGATTAGACTTCCGCTGCTTATCAAATTTCGGGGTGTTACAGATTGGTATCATAGCCATGGTTATAGAGAACCAAATGATTTTTCAAAACACTGGACTATAACCTCACCAGATTTCTAAACAAACTATTTATCACCAAAGTGCCCTCCGTGCCAGCGCTTGCCAACGTCATGTTTTAAGGTTTGAAATTTTTAGCACCTATTGCACTAAGTTCACTATGACACCATGATCATTGTGCATGTAGCATTATGTAGACTAAATGACTTATATTACTATTATTTTGGGATATTACAGTACCATGTCGCCCTCGATTATTATTTTGTCTGACAGTGACGACGTCATGCCGGAATCATCCACCTATCCTACCATTGACTTATCTGACTATGACACCCAGGACACCCGAGACACACATGATTCTGACCATGACACCCTACCTGTATCACCTGTCATTCCATCTCCTATTCCATCTGGAGACCCATCTGCAGAGACTGAGCCCTTCGAGGAGGGTGAGGTTGCTTCAACACCCATTGATTCTTTTGCTATATAACCTCTTTTTCATCCGGTCTGTGGACCTATGACACACGATCAGTACATGTATGATCAGTATCTCATGTCTCAGCAGTTTCTTGCGGCTGATGACCGTCCTACGCCACCTACTAGTCACCATTCCGGTTCAGATGCTGATGACGAGTCTTCTGACTCCGATACTTCTGACACTGCTGCTTCTATCCCACCACCATCCCCGCCTGCACCGATTCGTCGACGCAAGTGAGTGAGGATTCTTGAGCCCTTTGAGCCTGAGCCTTTCGGAGAGTTGTTTCGATATCATGAGGAAGACTTTACCCGCAAATTCACGGCTCGAAAACGAATATGTATTTTGCCTGCTTCTACTGTTGCACCACCAGTACCTACATCTGTACCATCACCCACACCTGTGCTTCCACCTGTGTCTACGCCAGAGCTGACACCTGTGGCATCACCAGCACCTTCACCATCTCGATCACCATCACCTGTATCACCACTACCTGAGCCACATCCTTACATGCTACCTACTTACACCGCACCCCACTCTTCTGAGGTTTTGCTACCCATGCCACCACCTATGGTTTTCTACTCTCAGACTACTACTGTACCGATACCGTCACCTGTTTCATCACCTATTCCATCATCATCACCTATTCCTACTGAGACCACTACCTCACCCGGCATTCATAGGTTGGTTGATGCCCGCCGATGGTCGTTCTTGATAGAGTGCATCCGCCGATGGAGGTTTATTGAGGGATCACCTAGGGCTGCTGAGCTTGGAGAGAGTTCTTTAGCGGTGTTACCGGTTACTGGAGAGCCGATACACCATACTATCCCTCTATTGGCTGATAGGTTGGTTAGACATGAGGATCGTCTTGATGAGCTGTTGAGCGTTATTGAGGAGATATCCTTGGAGAGGATTGAGGGTATGCAGGAGGAGGTCGAGAGCCTCATAGTACATAGGACAACTTTAGAGATGGTATTTGAGATGATGGGGACAGAGATGGAGGAGGCACAGGCTACCATCACTGAGTTCGGTCACCGACTAGATGATCAGAGGCATGAGATGGAGGATTTTAGAGAGATAGTGACCATCACACAACAGATGCTGGAGCATCAGACACAGGAGTTGGCCGCATCTAGTGCTACCATTCACACTCTGTCAGCCACGATTGAGGAGATTCAGGCCCGTGAGAGATACAGGGATTTAGAGATGTTGGAGATGATCAGGATCATCAAAGAGCTAGAGGGGAGATCAGGAGGCACACCTGGACCTTCATAGATCTATGACGTATCATTACATTCAGAGACATCTTAACTTGCCGCATGTGGCATTAATAATGTTGTATCTTATTGTTTTGTAACAATGAATTCAAAATTATTAAAACTTTATGTTGGTTATGATTGTATTGTACTGATATTGATTTATGATGTTCTAGTTGTCTGATCTTTTGTTATGCTCCCATATTGAGATTCATTATAATTTCCATGTGTGTTGTTACATGTCGTGATGATTATTTATGGATGATATGGTTTATGTTGATGTATGTATTCATGGTGTGATTGTGATGATCTCGACTATTATGAGCTTGGTTATAATATTTCTCTTGTTATTGATCGATGTTTGGAATTCTTACTTATACACTTGCTATTTTATAGAGATATGGCCCCTAGGAAAACCGCTACTGCTACCTCGTCACCCGCTATGACCCAGGCTGCTATCAGAAAGTTGGTCGCCGACAGTGTTGCTGCAGCTTTGGAAGAGCAGGCTGCCGCAATGGCGCGAACTAGTAGCAATAACCGAGCCACTGCTAAAAGTGAGTCCACTGCGACTCGGAAGTGCACCTATAAGGACATCATTGCTTGTAAACCATCCCAGTTCAAAGGCACTGAAGGAGTAACAGAACTTGCTAGATGGTTTGAGCGAACTGAGACTGTGTTTGTGAGGAGCGGTTGTGCCGCCGAAAGCCGAGTCTCATTTGCTACTGGAACATTGTTGGAAGACGCGTTGTCTTGGTGGAACGCAACTGCTCAGAAGATAGGTGTAGAGGAGGCCTATCGGATCACCTGGGCTGACTTTAAGGAAAAGATGTTAAAGAAGTTCTGTCCAAGAGGAGAAGTTAAGAAACTGGAAGATGAGTTTCACCTGTTGGTCGTAAAAGGGAGTGACCTCAGGGCTTATGATAGGAGATTTCAGGAATTTGCCACACTTTTCCCTTCAAAGGTTCCCGATTTGGAGAAGTTGTTGGAAAAGTACATTGAGGGACTACCCAGGAGCATCGAGGGAAACGTCACCTTGTCAAAGCCTCAATCTTTGGAAGAAACAATGACTATTGCCCAAAGACTGCTAGACTGGGAGATTAAGCGTAACTCTGCTCAGGGGAACAATGATCACAAAAGGAAGTTTGATGATCGGAAGACAAACAACAACAACAGCAACAGCAACAACAACCGTAACCCCAACCGTAACTACCACCATGACAGAAACATCCACCACAACCAACAGAACCGACGACAGGAAGCTTTCAGAGCTTATGTTGCCGCGCCAGTTAAGAATGCTGGGTATGCTGGACCTCCCCCACTTTGTGACAAGTGTAAGATGCACCACACTGGGCCCTGTTATGCAAAGTGTGGGAAATGTTCAAGGGTTGGTCATAAGACATAAAATTGCAAGGCTACAGGAGCTAACTTGCAACCCGTAGCTGTAGTATGCCATGCTTGTGGGGAGAAAGGACACTACAGGCGTCAGTGCCCAATCAAGGACAACAATGCACGTGGGAGAGCATATGTGCTGGGAGATGGAAATGTCCAGCAAGATCCGAACATAGTCACGGGTACGTTCTTTCTAAACAACCGCCTCGTTAAAGATTTATTCGATTCCGGAGCCGATCAAAGTTTCGTATCTATTTCTCTTGCACCCCTACTTAATATTACACCGGCTAAACTAGACACCACATACGAGATTGAACTAGCTGATGGAAAGCTAGTGAGCACTAACACTATACTCCGGGGTTGCACCCTATTCGTCATAGACCTTATGCCTATTAGGCTTGGAAGTTTCGACGTTGTCATAGGAATGGATTGGCTATCCAAGAACCGCGCTAAGATCATTCGTGACGAGAAGGTCGTTCACATCCCTCTGAATGACGAAACCCTGATTGTTCGCGGCGAGCGAAGTAAAACACGTCTAAGCATCGTTTCTTGCGTCAAAGTTGTGAAGTATATCGAACGAGGATGTCAAGTCTTTTTGGCTCAAGTCACCGAGAAGAAGTCGGAGGAGAAGCGACTTGAGGATGTGCCAGTAGTCAGGGACTTTACTGAGGTATTCCCTGAGGACTTGCCTGGCCTTCCGCCAACACGACAAGTGGAATTTCAAATCGACTTGGTGCCAGGAGCACCCGTAGCACGAGCACCCTATAGGCTAGCACCGTCGGAAATGAAGGAGTTATCTGAGCAATTGCAGGAACTATCAGATAAAGGATTTATACGCCCTAGTTCGTCACCGTGGGGAGCACCTGTGTTGTTTGTGAAGAAGAAGGATGGAACCTTCAGGATGTGTATCGATTATTGTGAGTTGAACAAACTTACGGTGAAGAATGGATATTCGTTGCCAAGGATTGACGATATGTTTGATCAGCTACAAGGATCGAGTGTTTACTCGAAGATTGATTTGAGGTCAGGTTATCACCAACTGAGAGTTAGGGAAGAGGATATCCCTAAGACAGCTTTCAGGACAAGATATGGCCACTACGAGTTCCAAGTAATGCCATTCGGTATAACAAATGCACCCGCTGTATTTATGGACTTAATGAACCGAGTGTGCAAACCCTATTTGAAGAATTTTGTGATTGTATTCATCGATGATATCCTTATATATTCACGTAGTAAGGAAGAGCACGCAGAACATTTGAAGGCTATACAAACACTGCTCAGAGAAGAGAAATTATACGCAAAATTTTCCAATTGTGATTTTTGGATTGAGAAGGTACAATTTCTTGGGCATGTTATCGACAACAAGGGTATTCATGTTGATCCCGCCAAGATCGAAGCTGTTAAAAATTGGGCGTCACCTACGAGTCCTACCGAGATACGCAAATTTTTAGGTCTTGTCGGATACTATCGAAGGTTTATTGAAGGTTTTTCAAGGATTGCTAAACCTTTGACTGAGTTAACACAGAAGAAGAAGAAGTTTGATTGGGGAGAAGAACAAGAATCGGCATTTCAGTTTTTTAAGCAGAAGCTTTGTGAAGCACCGATATTAGCACTACCCGAAGGAAGTGAGGACTTCGTGGTATATTGCGACGGATCAATCCAAGGTTTGGGTGCCGTATTGATGCAAAGATTTAAAGTAATCGCTTACGCTTCTAGACAACTTAAACCACACGAAGAGAACTACACTACTCATGATCTAGAATTAGGAGCGGTAGTATTCGCTCTTAAGATCTGGAGACACTACCTATATGGAACCAAGTGTACGGTTTTCACCGATCACAAAAGTCTTCAGCACATTTTAGATCAAAAGGAGTTGAACATGAGACAACGTCGATGGCTAGAGTTATTAAGTGACTATGATTGCGAAATTCGTTATCACCCGGGGAAGGCAAATGTTGTAGCAGATGCCTTGAGTTGAAAGGAACGACTTAGACCCCTCAGAGTTAAATCACTGGGAATGAAAATTAGATCACCACTTCTGTCTCAAATTCTTGAAGTTCAAGCTGAGGCCCTTAAATAAGAGAATAGACTCCACGAGAAGATTTACGGCATTCCAGAAAGCACGAATGGATTTGTCAAGAATTCAGATGGAAGGCTGTGTTTCAAGGACAAAAGTTGGATTCTATTGTATGGAGGAATACGAGACCTCATCATGCATGAGTCTCATAAGTCTAAATATTCCATTCATCCTGGCTCGGACAAAATGTATCACGATCTTAAGAAGTTGTATTGGTGGCCAAACATGAAGGCTGACATTGCAGAGTATGTCGGTAAGTGTTTGACCTGCTCAAGAGTAAAGGCTGAACATCAGAAAGCATCCGGTCTTTTGATTCAACCAGAGCTACCACTGTGGAAATGGGAAAGGATTACAATGGACTTCATTATGAAATTACCCAAGACATCGAGTGGATTTGACACTATTTGGGTTATTGTCGATAGTCTCACGAAGTCAGCGCACTTCTTACCAATCAAAGAGACTGATGATATGGACGTTCATGAACGTTTATACCTAAAGGAGATAGTTTCCCGGCATGGAGTGCCGAATTCTATTATCTCCGACCGAGACAGCCGTTTCACGTCTAACTTTTGGCGATCTTTACAGAAAGCCTTGGGAACTAAGTTAGACATGAGTACCGCTTACCATCCACAGACTGATGGTCAAAGTGAAAGGACTATTCAGACCCTAGAGGACATGCTTAGGACATGTGTGATTGACTTTGGAAAAGGCTGGGATAAGCACCTACCGTTGGTAGAATTCTCATATAACAACAGTTATCACGCTAGTATTAAGGCCGCACCGTTTGAAGCACTTTATGGAAGAAAGTGTTGATCACCAGTTTGTTGGGTTGAGATTGGAGATGTACAACTCTCAGGTCCCGAATTGATTCTTGAAACCACTGAGAAAATAGTAAAGATTAGACAACGATTGCAAGCCGCTAGGGATCGTCAAAAGAGCTATGCCGATGTGCGAAGGAAACCAATGGAGTTTCAAGTTGGATACCAGGTCATGCTAAAGGTATCACCTTGGAAAGGAATGATTAGGTTTGGAAAACGTGGAAAGCTAAACCCAAGATACGTTGGACCCTTCGAGATCATTGAAAGGATCGGTCCCGTGGCATACAAAGTTGAACTCCCTGAGGAACTCAGTAGAGTACACAACACCTTCCACGTGTCAAATTTGAAAAAGTGTTTATCGGACGAAACCCTTGTGATTTCATTGAAAGAGATCAGAATCGACGATAAGTTGAACTTTGTTGAGGAACCCGTCGAAATTATGGATAGGGAGGTCAAACGACTTAAGCATAGTCGCATCCCCATTGTTAAGGTCAGATGGAACTCTAAGAGAGGACCCGAGTTCACATGGGAGCGCGAGGATCAAATTCGTGCTAAATACCCACAACTTTTCGATAAGACAACCCCAAGCACCGATTCAACTTTGGATTCCGGGACGAATCCAATCTAACGGGTGGGTAGTGTAATACTCCGTAAAATCCTTGGTCATTTATTAATGCTAATTATCGATACTATTCTAATCTAAGCCATTTTTGCGGGCTAATTTGAATTTTTTTTGAGACACCGTTTGCTTGACACGCTAATACTTTGGACACCGTATGTTTGACACATGATTACTTTGGTCACCATTTGTTTGTCACCCGATTATTTTTGTCACCTGGTATCACCTGATTGTCACTCTTGGATGTCACCCAATGAGGTTAACACTAGTAACTCCCACTTGCGACCTGACACATTCAAATGGCACTGATATATTATTATATATATATTTTCCTTTTATATATATATATATATATGTATTATTACGAATTATTATCACACTATGTATATATATAAGTATATATACCTAGGAACGACACCGCTTATGAAGGGTTACACGAATCGACACTAACACCGACACCGAAACTAAAGTTACGAAAGCACGAGTCACCGACACCCTATTCTTTTTGTTTGGGCGCATGTCACCTAAGCCCAAATGTTACATTTTCTTTCCTTTTGCCTTGCTGCTGGGCCGAGCACACCACAAGCCCAACAATCAACCTTGTTTCTATGTTTCTACTTGGGCCGATAATTCACAAGCCCGTATGGCTGTTTGTATTTTTTTTCTTTGCGCTGCATGCTACTCAAACGAATCCAGCTCATGTGCAACATTATTAATATTACACACGTTTTTCTCTCTTTGGTTCCCTACTCACACGACACTAAACATGCAATTTCCTTTGACTTTGTATCATGCAAGTGAAATCAACTCAAAATAGACAAGGAGCCACCCTTTGTAGCTGTCAAACCCTTGGGTATTCACAATACACACTAAGGTTCCTATACCAATTAGATTCTATGTTTCTTAAACCACCCACACAACTTAAACAAACCTACCTAGCACACAAGCATGCCTCTAATCCTTGTACTAAATGATAAGTGCTCAAACACTCATCATTTTTGGTCAAATCTGAACTGCAAAACATACAAAAACACTCAGAAATGCATCAAAATACTGAAAATATTTCAAAATGGTGTTTTATATGTTTTAGATGCAAAAAGAGTAAAAACAGATGAAAAACGTACAAAGTTTTCAAAATTGGCAGTTTCAGTCCCCCAACTTTTAAAAATTGGCAAAAATAGTCCCTGAGCACTTATTTTAATAGAAAAGTCACCAAAGGTCCTTTTGAAATCATAAGTTGTCATATTTAGTCCTTTGGTGAAAAATTGGAAAAGTTTTGAGAATTTACATTTTGATCTCTCAAGTTTCAACAATTGGCAGTTTTGGCCCCTGGAGTTCAATTTTGGAGAAAAAAAGTCAAATATGGTCCTTGGGAATTCACATGTGTCACTTTTAATCCCTGGATGAAAATTTTGAGAAAATTACATGTTTAGTCCCCACAGTTTTGAATCTTTACATAAATGGTCCCTAGGGTTTCAAATATTGGAAAAATACATCTTTGGTCCTTAGGTTATTACACCTTGGCATGTTTAGTCCTTGAATATATTTTGGAGACTTGCTATATCAGGCCCTTCAAGTTTCATCAGTTTACACATTTAGTCCTTGTGGTGTTTATAAACCAAACGGATCCAATTTGTTATTTACTTAACTTTTTAAATAATCCAAACCAAGCCCACCCAACATAACCCCCAGGCCCATCACCAACAGCCCACCCAAACCTATTAATAATAAAACTCAGGTCAAACCCCTTTGACTCATCTTCCACCTCACACCCTCACGTGAACCCTGACTCCCTGCTACCACTGCCATCACCATCATCACCCCTACTTACCTTCCCCCCTCCAAACACAAAAGACAACAAGTTTTATTACCCCTACCTTATCACAAGTTATCACAGGCCCCAACTTGTAATTCCCTTTTCCCGCCAAAAATTGAATACACGGCCATGATCAAATTGCCTCATCCAAAGGCTGAGAACTAAAGTGGGAAAGTACCAGGACCCCTGGAAGCTTATAAAAAAGAGAAAGAAGCAGAGAAGTAGTGTGTAGTTAGTAGTAGAGTAATGTATTTTTAGTTTTATCTTAATGTCGGATTAATGTACTTTACCTTTGAAAAATGTTCTTTTTATCTTTCCAACTGTATCTTCAGTTCAATTAGTGTAATTCAAAGCTTATTGAATCAATAATTGAAGCCCTTTTTGTTTAATTCAGATTTTACTCATATTTGCTTAGTTCCTCATTTTCATCTAAAAGTTGTTTAAAGTGATGGTTTAATGTTGTAATAAGCTTCATTAAGTAGACTCAACTCACTGGAACCCTTAAATCTCAGTTTAGTTAAACTTTTATGCAAATTCTGAAAAATCACCAAAAATCAGAAAAAAAAGTAAAAATAAAAAATTCAAGAAGAAGAGAAGAAGAATGGTTTAGAGCTTGGGGAAGCTTTAGGTTAGATCTGAGTTGTGATTGCACCATATTTGAGCAAAGCACTTTTGTAAGTCCAACTTTGTTGCCAATCTTAGAGTAAAATGTGGTCTAGCTTATTTCTGTGTAATTTAGCTTATCAAGTGACAACTTGTGTTCTTATATGTTTGTTTAGCTTATGAGTGTTGAATTGCTTCTGGTTTTCTGTATTCAATTAAAAGGTTCTCACATTTGCTTAAGATTTCAAATTTGGTCATATGAATGCTTGAACTGTTGTATGCTTGTAATTTTGTTAGTCCCTGCATCACCTTGGCTTTTATAGATCCACACAGCTTATCTCAGCTGATTGATTCAGTAATACAATATAGAAACCTCCATTACAGTTAAGATCTCATACGCAGTTAGCTTGTTAAGGGGTGTTTAGGTCAGAAGCTCTCAGTGTTTTTAAGTAAGTGTTTGTTGTTGTTCATATTTGAGATAAGTCTCTTTAGGTCTTATGAGTGTTGTTAAGGAATAAAAACCAATGGTCAATTCATAAAAGTCAATTTTAGTTTTTAACATCATCATTTCCTTCACTGTTATAATTTAGAGTAGCATTATCATATATGTCAGTTCATTAGTAGTTAGTTTTGCTTAATTCAGTTTCATTTCATCTTAATATAGCATAATCAGTAGGTAGGAATCAATCTAATTTCAATAAAGTCAAAGATTTCAAGTTTCATCAAAAAGTCAAAATTGCTCCTTTGGCAGAAAATCCACTTTTTGTAGTAATTCTTTTGATTTTTGTACTTGGTTTCAAGCTTTGAGCTTTTTACATAATCAAGTATTATTTGTAATTTAAAATAGTTTAATTAGTTTAATTAAGATAATTTGTTTTTAATTGATAAAAAACTCATAAAAAGACAAAAATATTTATTTTTATTTTTTATACTTTCTTCAAGTTCTTCTTAAGGTTTAGAAATTATTTTTTGCAAGTTTTTAGGTTAATTTGTAATCTTTATAATTTTTAGTTAATTTAAATTAGGTTTAAATTAGATTTTAAAAAGTTTTAATTAATTAAATAATATTTAAATATTAAAATAATCATTTTTATAATTTCATTTTCATTTTAAATTTTCTTTTAATTTTAAGTTTTCAAAAGTTCACTTGCACCCCCTGTAGTTTGTAATCTGATAAAACCCACTTTTCTGTCTGTTACCTGATTCCAAATTGTGAATTTGTGCATATATCTGTATATCTGTTATTTGTGAATATTATATCATTGTGTTAATACCAAACTATCAGTAGCAAAATCAATTCCCAATCATCTTGGCTACTGTCCTCAGTGCCACTCATACCCAAAAACGATTTCCAAAAACATCATTTCAATCTCGCTGGGACTTAACGACCCGGGGACACACTATACTATCACCGGAGAATTGGAACGGAGCTGTCTTTGACTTATTGACCTTGGTCAATAATATCTGACCGTTTCGGGACCAATCACTTATAAAAAGGAGAAAGAAGTAGAGAAGCAGTGTGTAGTTAGTAGTAGAGTAATGTAGTTTTAGTTTTATCTTAATGTCGGATTAATGTACTTTACCTTTGAAAAATGTTCTTTTTATCTTTCCAAGTATTTTCAGTTCAATTAGTGTAATTCAAAGCTTATTGTATCAATAATTGAAGCCCTTTTTGTTTAATTCAGATTTTACTCATATTTGCTTAGTTCCTCATTTTCATCTAAAAGTTGTTTAAAGTGATGGTTTAATGTTGTAATAAGCTTCATTAAGTAGACTCAACTCACTGGAACCCTTAAATCTCAGTTTAGTTAAACTTTTATGCAAAATATGAAAAATCACCAAAAATCACAAAAAAAAAAAAAAAAAAAAAAAAAAAAAAAAAATGTAAAAATAAAAAAATTCAAGAAGAAGAGAAGAAGAAGCTGGATGAAATGGTTTAGAGCTTGGGGAAGCTTTAGGTTAGATCTGAGTTGTGAGTGCACCATATTTGAGCAAAGCGCTTTTGTAAGTCCAACTTTGTTGCCAATCTTAGAGTAAACTGTGGTCTAGCTTATTTCTGTGTAATTTAGCTTATCAAGTGACAACTTGTGTTCTTATATGTTTGTTTAGCTTATGAGTGTTGAATTGCTTCTGGTTTTCTGTATTCAATTAAAAGGTTCTCACATTTGCTTAAGATTTCAAATTTGGTCATATGAATGCTTGAACTGTTGTATGCTTGTAATTTTGTTAGTCCCTGCATCACCTTGGCTTTTATAGATCCACACAGCTTATCTCAGCTGATTGATTCAGTAATACAATATAGAAACCTCCCTTACAGTTAAGATCTCGTACACAGTTAGCTTGTTAAGGGGTGTTTGGGTCAGAAGCTCTCAGTGTTTTTAAGTGAGTGTTTGTTGTTGTTTATAGTTGAGATAAGTCTCTTTAGGTCTTATGAGTGCTGTTAAGGAATAAAAACCAATGGTCAATTCATAAAAAGTCAATTTTAATTTTTAACATCATCATTTCCTTCACTATTATAATTTTAAGTAGCATTATCATATATGTCAGTTCATTAGTAGTTAGTTTTGCTTAATTCAGTTTCATTTCATCTTTATATAGCATAATCAGTAGGTAGGAATCAATCTAATCTCAATAAAGTCAAAGATTTCAAGTTTCATCAAAAAGTCAAAATTGCTCCTTTGGCAGAAAATCCATTTTTTGTAGTAATTGTTTTGATTTTTATACTTGGTTTCAAGCTTTGAGCTTTTTACATAATCAAGTATGCCACTTAGGCTTTAGGAATCAGTTGTTGTATTATTTTTGTGATTTTTATTCATTGCTTAATTTTGGCCTCAAACACACCTGCAGGGGAAGCACTTCCCCTGCACCACAGACCATGAACAATCACCAACTTTTAATTGCTTGCCCTGTCCTCAATAGTGGGACCCACAAGTTGATTATTGGCTTTTTGAAAAGCCATTAAGCCTGGCTTCAAGATTCTGGGATTATTTCATGCTTATTTCCTCATTTACTAGGGCTGCTAGTGGTTTCAAGTTTGTTCCATTTCATACATATGCTGAGATCTCAGCATGTACACCCAACTTCAAGACCCTCTCCTGAGCTTATTTGTGGTCCCCAGGACATGAAACTTGCCTCATTTGGAAGCCCTCCACCCCATCTTTTCAGATCAAGCCTTTCCTTTGTCCCTTCATCATCCCTGTGGGCCCCACAGGGGGCTGCATATGGCCTGTTGAGGTCTGTTGGGTCTGTGGTGATTGGATTGGCTTATTGTTGCTTATTAAGCTTTTTAGTATACTAGTCTTGTTGATTTTGCTCATTCTCAGTTCTTATAACTTGTTTCTAGCTTAATTTAGTTCTATGTCCAGTAATATAGCTTATTAATCAGTTTGTGCCTCACTCACAAGTCCTAATAAGCGCTTATATATGGACTGTTAAGCATTTAGGAGTCCATTGTGCTTATTTTTGATCCACAACCAAACTTCCTTTTTTAAAGTTGTTTATTTTTAGTCTATAATAGTTTTGTAAAAGAAAATTTCAAAAAAAGTTAAATTTTATAGAAGTGATAGCTTCTATTTAAGCTTTTTAGCTTATTTTCAGCTTTTTCAAAAAGCAAATCTCATTTTTATAATTTTCCTAGGTTCCTATAGTTATAAAATAATTTCAGTATTTTTTCATATTTTTCTCTTTTCATTTAGTATTTTTAATAATTAATACTAGTTTTTATTAATTAATAATTAGTTAATAAATAATAATAATTATTTAAAAAGTCTTAAAAATATTTTTTCTACTTTAAAATTAGTTTTATATTACTTTAGATTTTTCTAAGTTTTAATTTTATTTTTCTAGGCTTATTTTACATTTTCTTATTATTTAGTGTATTTTTATATAGTTTAAATTAGTTTTTAATTAATAATAATTAGATAAAAAGTCTTAAAAATATAATTTTAATTTTAAAATTAGTTTTATAATATTTTTGATTTTTCCAAATTTATTTTTCATATTTTTAGTATGATTTCATAATTAGTTATAATTTAGGTTAATTTAAATAATTAATAAGTAATTAGAAAATAGTATTTAATTAATAATAATTAATATAGTAGTGTAAAAATTAATTTTAATTTTCTAAAAATTTTATTTTATTATTAGGATTTTAAAAATGTAATTTTCATATTCGTAAGTATTTTATTTGTACAAAACTCGCGTTTTATTTTGTACGTTCACGTATCTTTAAACTGAACGTACACGTTTTTAGGTTTAAAATGTTTCTAGTTGTTCTAATTTCACAGTCTTATTCAAATAGCCTATTTAAGCTATTTCCTTGTAGATTCCTTAGTGTAGTCAATCACAAACCCCTTTTCTGTCCAAATTCACCCGATCACAAGCCTGTTTGATAACAATTCACACCTCGTCGGGACATAACGACCCGGTGAAACACTGTACTTCCACGGAGAATTGAGCCTAAGGAGTTTGACTATATTGACCACATCCGTGGTTGACTTTAGTTGACTGCTTTTGTCTCAATCAAAATTTGGCGTCGTTGCCGAAAAGGTTGTGCGCGTTATTCTAAACGGTTTTAAAGATTGGTGAACGTGGATATACATCCATTGTATATTTACCATCCTTGTGTATATTTTCAATAAAACTGTTCATGAAAACATTTTAAAATCAGTTTTCAACGAACACAAAAAAACCCAAAAAGATTTTCTTTATCATTTGTATAAAATGTTCTCTAAAAACACCAAAAATATCCTTCTTCACCCCCTACCTTTTTGATTCTCCATTTCTCATCCTCTGTAAGCCTTTGATTCTTTCTATGTCGTATCCACACCATTGTGGTTGTCAATGGTCTGGTGGTCCTCATAATGGTGGGAATTGTCCCGGCTGTAGCATGGTAGAGTCAGGAGATGGGTCTGTCTATAACCAAGCTCCCTATCCTTACCATGACACATCTGATTCATCTTACCAGCCACCACATCATGAGATACTGACGTATCTATGTGAGTTTTGTGGAGGCCCTCACCAAGGATTTGAGTGTCAAGCCGGAATCACGTTTGTCTATGAACAGTTGTCCGATGATGCTTAGAACTTTGGTTATGACCAATACCCATATGATTCACCAGTCCAGACTCAACAGTTTTACTGTTGTGATTACTATGGAGGTCCACACTTCAGCTCAGATTGTCAAACGGGGAATCCATACCCTTGTGACAATTTTGACACACCTTATTATGACCAACCTCCACAGTACGATATGATTCAAGCAACTCCTCAATACCCGCAAGACCTTTGTCTAGAGGTTCTTGAGAAATTTAAAGAACTTAAGGAGGAGTTGGCTAATATTTCGCTTCGCCATGCTCAAAGTTCTTCTTGTGCGTATTGTGGGGGTCCTCATGATGATTTTCAATGTCAACCGTATTATAAACCTGAACATTGTTCTAGTTCTGATACATCCGGTTTTGACACATCCACACCCCCACAATTTCCACTCATTCAATATTCCCGTGGGAAATCCATGGAAGAATTACTTGCAGAACAACGAGAGGCTAGAAACAAAAAGAGTATGGAGGAATTACTTGTCAAAGAACAAGCAGCTATAACACGTGCCAAATTTCGTAAAGCTGCTCTTCTCGACTGTGATGATGATAGTGATAAGGAGGATACCCTTGATATCCTTCAATTTTATAAGGGTTCGTCAGATTCATCATTTGTAATTCCTCCCATTGAAAATCAGGGAGAAAATAATGAGACGGAGAAATTACTACCAGAAGATCAAGTGGAACTCGTACAATCCATGAATGCTAGCTCCTCTCCACTCCCTCTGTCTGTTGTTATCACACCCGAAGTTCACACTCACTCTCCGAACATGGGGGATGAGCATTTTAGCACTGTTCCTAATAAGGAATCGAACGAATTCATAAAGTCTAGTGTTGAGAACCTTATCCCAATCCCAAGAGAGTCACAGGGAACTTTTGATCATATGTGTGATTTACCTTCCCCTCTTGAATGTTCAAACGATCATTTTGAGACTTTCTCAGATTTTAATGATGATTGTACATCTCATGGAGACATCGAGTATATTGAGGCATCACTCCCACAGTCTGATGTTGATCCTCTTCTTGAGGAGTTCGCCAATGAACTTACTCACATCAATCCACTTTCAACGGGAAGTGACAATGGTCTCCTTGATTTCAAAGCCGATCTAGGAGAAATTGAAAGTCTCCTATATCATGATCCGTCACTCACTTCTTATACAAACAATCCAATAGAGATTAATAATCACTTTGTTCCTGAAGCATTCAACAATACTCTCACCAATCCTCTATTTGAATTCGAATCTGAATTCACCTTGATTTCTGATAATCCAATCTTTGGTATTCGGAATGAGGATTGTGATGAGTCTATTCCGGAACATGAGTTCACAAATTCACATCATGTGAATGATTCTCTTCATGAGGAGTTCTCCAGTGAACTCACTCATATCATGACTCCCCCGGAGTATGATGGCCTGGGGGGAGATGCACTCAATCATGAGAATTTACAAATTCCCACCCTCCCGCCCGGGATGTTTTCAAACCCAATGAGCATAACCCTTGAAATCCAAATTCAAGCAACTGAGCCTGATCTCGAGGAAGAAGATCAAATCATGATTTTCATCATGGTTTTCTTCCTTTTCTTCACCTATAAGGTGACTTCTCCTGTTGTTCACTCCTTCGGGAATGAAGACATTATCTTTGACCCCGGCATCACCGCTTATAGTTTATACTATCTTAAGCCAGGGTCTGTATATCTCATCGGTGTGGAACTTTCACGTGCTTCAAATGTTTGTCCATACATCTTGAATGAAAGTCCAATGGAGATTGTTTCTTCCACATCATGCTTCCCCAAGAACAAATGAATTCGGGGTCGAGTCAAGCTAGCGACTCGGTAAACAAAAACAGTAGCATGCTTATAGGGTTTTCACCCTAAGTGTGGGGGCGTTACCCCTACTGTGGTTACCAAAAGTGAAAAAAAAAATGGTGTTTCGACATTTAGATTGTAATGTTGCCCTTTTACGTTCAAAGAGTCGGCATAATTGCCGGGACTTTGAATATTGAGGACAATATTCAATTCTAAGTGTGGAGGGGAATTCTAGCGAATATTATCACATTTTACCATCTAGTACCCCCGTTTTTGGCCAAAAATTTTAAAAATTTTTCACTTGAGCTTCAAAAATTTTTGTGGTTATCGGTCCGCCATGTCTAAACGACAAAAGGATTGGCTAATCCAGGAGCAAGCGGCTCTTGGTAAAGATATATCAAATCCGTTTATGGCTTGCAATTTGCCCAAAATTATATGGTATCTCAACTCGCCATATCCTAAAAAGTGAAAGAGTTGGCTAGCCCGCAAGATTATGGCTTGTGGTAAAGGCAGTGGAAAAACCATAATTGGTAATCAGCTCACCAAGATGTTGACTATGTCCATCAAGAGTTGGCTAGTCCAGAAGTAAATGGCTTTTGGTAAACACAAATCAAATCCGTTGACAGCTGGTGGTTTGCTCAAAATCACATGGTTATCAAGTGGACCATAGTTCTTACTTGAACTGATACATTTGGCTACTCCAGAAGTAATGGCTTTTGGTAAAGAGATTAAAATCCATTAAGTTTTCAAAACAGTTTATTGCTAGGGACTAGCAATAGTTTAGTGTGGGGGATTGATGAGCGCTCAAACACTCATCATTTTTGGTTAAATCTGAACTGCAAAGCATACAAAAACACTCAGAAATGCATCAAAATACTGAAAATATTTCAAAATGGTGTTTTATATGTTTTAGATGCAAAAAGAGTAAAAACAGATGAAAAACGTACAAAGTTTGCAAAATTGGCAGTTTCAGTCCCCCAACTTTCAAAAATTGGCAAAAATAGTCCCTGGGCACTTATTTTAAAAGAAAAGTCACCAAAGGTCCTTTTGAAATCATAAGTTGTCATATTTAGTCCTTTGGTGAAAAATTGGAAAAGTTTTGAGAATTTACATTTTGGTCCCTCAAGTTTCAACAATTGGTAGTTTTGGCCCCTGGAATTCAATTTTGGAGAAAAAAGTCAATTATGGTCCTTGGGAATTCACATGTGTCACTTTTAATCCCTGGATGAAAATTTTGAGAAAATTACATGTTTAGTCCCCACAGTTTTGAATCTTTACATAAATGGTCCCTGGGGTTTCAAATATTGGAAAAATACATCTTTGGTCCTTAGCTTATTACACCTTGGCATGTTTAGTCCTTGAATATATTTTGGAGACTTGCTACATCAGGCCCTTCAACTTACATCAGTTTACACATTTAGTCCTTGTGGTGTTTATAAACCAAACGGATCCAATTTGTTATTTACTTACCTTTTTAAATAATCCAAACTAAGCCCACCCAACATAACCCCCAGGCCCATCACCAACAGCCCACCCCAACCTATTAATAATAAAACCCAGGTCAAACCCCTTTGACTCATCTTCCACCTCACACCCTCACGTGAACCCTGACTCCCTGCTACCACTGCCATCACCATCATCACCCCTACTTACCTTCCCCTCTCCAAACACAAAAGACAACAAGTTGATTACCCCTACCTTATCACAAGTTATCACAAGCCCCAACTTGTAATTCCCTTTTCCCGCCAAACATTGAATACACGGCCATGATCAAATTGCCTCATCCAACGGCTGAGAACTAAAGTGGGAAAGTGCCAGGACCCCTGGAAGCTTATTGATGAGTGTGTAAATACTCATCACTTTTACTTTTTCTGAGCTGCCAAAACATCTAAAAACACTCAATATTGAATCAAAATAGTGAAAATATCCTAGGAAGGTGTTTTATATGTTTCAAATGCAAAATAATAAATAACAGATGAAAAACGTACAAAGTTTGCAAAATTGGTAGTTTCAGTCCCTCAACTTTCAAAAGTTGTCAAATCTAGTCCCTGGTTGTTCTAAAAACTTGAAAAAGTCACCAAAGGTCCTTTTAAATCAAAAAGTTACATAATTAGTCCTTTGATATAAAGTTTCACAAAATGTCAAGTTTAGTCCCTGAAGTTTAGAAAATTGTCACAAATGGTCCCTAGGATATTAAAACTTTGAGAAAAACAAAATTTTTCCTTGCACTAATCTTTTATGGCAGGATTGGTCCTTGATTGCAAGTTTGGTGAAATTACAAAACAGGTCCCTGAAGTTTGGTGATTTGGCAGATTTAGTCCCTGGGGTTTTATATGTGAAAAATTCAAAACATGTCCTCATACTCTTCATCATATGGCAAAACACACCCCCTGAAGTACTTTGGATGAATGCCAAATTACACCCCTCAAAATTCAGGAATTTGCAAAAATGGTCCTTGTGAAGTTACAAACCAAACCGGACCCTTAATAATATCACAAACCAAATCCAAGTCCAATCCATATCCTAAACAAAAGGCCACCCTTTTTGGCCCACTCCACAAACAGCCCATCAACACCCCTTTTTACAAATACCAGGGTCAAACTTTGACCCTGAGTCAAATACCGGTCAAAACCACACCATTTCCCTTTCCCTCACTCACCAACGCAATACCACCATACCACCTGGTTTTGCAGCCCACCACCACCACTTGCCAGTCTCATCATCACCTCCCCACACCTTCTGCACCCCAAATCACCTCAGCATTTAATGCCACCACCCCCTTGCCTATAACAGTCCAAACCGATTTTCCCGCCAAAATCATATAAACGGTTGAGATGGAATTCAGACATCCAAGGGTCAAGATTGCAAGTGGGATTTGCTCAGAGGCTCACACAAACCCTAGAAGACCTCTATAAAAGGAAAAAGATGGATCAAGGAAGGAGTAGTAGTTTAATTAGTTTCATTGTATGTCGTATAATTAAGAATTTGAATTCTAGTGTAATATTCAAGCTTTTAAGCATTTAGTTAGTCAATTCAGCTGTATTCTTAACTTTTTCAAGTAATAGAAATCAAGCTGCAGTATCTCTAATTGTGTTTGCAATTTTCATTTTTATTTCAAAAATTCAAATCAAGTGTAGTTGTTGTTTATGTTGCTGATAAGGAGTTGTAGGATCACATAGGCTCCCTTAAGCTTGTTAAAGCTTGTAGAGACCATAAAATCCAACATTAGTTTAATAAAAATCAAAAACATAAAAAAGTCAACATAAGTCAATTGTGGTTTGTTTGAGACTGATTTCAGGTTTTCAGAAGCAATGCAAGGGAAGTATAGATTAGTTAAGACTTTTAGAAAATATATTTTTAGTTTCTACTATTAATTTTCCAATTTTCTTATTTTAATTATTTAAATTAGATTTAAGTTAATTAAAAGGTAAATAATTAGTGGAATAGTCTAAAAATAATTTTTACAAGTTTTTTATAATTTTGTAGGATTCCTGTGATGGTTAATTAGTTTTATAAATTTTTTCATAATTTTCTAAGATAATTTTAGTATTATTAGTAATTTAAAATAATTTAATTAGTTTTTAATTGATAAAAAACTCATAAAAGGACAAAAATATTTATTTTTATTTTTTATACTTTCTTCAAGTTCTTCTTAAGGTTTAGAAATTATTTTTGCAAGTTTCTATGTTAATTTGTAATCTTTATAATTTTTAGTTAATTTAAATTAGGTTTAAATTAGATTTTAAAAAGTTTTAATTAATTAAATAATATTTAAATATTAAAAAAATCATTTTTATAATTTCATTTTCATTTTAAATTTTCTTTTAATTTTAAGTTTTCAAAAGTTCACTGCATCCCCTCAGTGCCACTCTTACCCAAAAACGATTTTCAAAAACATCATTTCATTCTCGCTGGGACTTAACGACCCGGGGACACACTATACTATCACCGGAGAATTGGAACAGAGCTGTCTTTGACTTATTGACCTTGGTCAATAATATCTGACCTTTTCGGGACCAATCAAAATTTGGCGCCGCTGCCGGGGAGGTTGTTGCGTGTTTTTAAAATTGTTTTAAGTTTAGTGGTTTTCAAAACCCTCCATGTACAAATTTCACACAATTTGTAAAAAGTTTTTTGTAAAAATATCAATCATATCAAAAATGTTCATTAACACTTTTCCTGAAGTGTAAACAACACCAAAAAAAATCAAAAACAACAAAACAAACTGTGAAGTTAAATTACTTCGTTTTCTTTAAGATTACAACCTGAAACAGTTGGTTTAAGGTAAGTTCTGACATTAAATTGCGAACTGAAGAGGAAACCTATTTACTTCCTCCCGCCAGCCTGCGAGTAATCTTAAAAGAACGATTTCGGTTAACGAATCAGTTCCAAAAAAATAATTCCCAAAGTTTTCTGCACACACACCCATAAGCCTAAAAACAAATTTTTCTATTAATAAATACATAAAATCTTACCACCGCAAACCAAGGCTGAACACCTACCAACTGGGGGTGTGGACATAATAAGTTCCCAAACTTAAGATTAAAACTTGCCTTTATATCCCTGTGCCTTTTTTAAAGAAGCCATTCACTTGTGATTATTGGTTTAAGTTCACTGTGGTTTTGCCTCGATCTTGTTTTGAAAAATTGTTTTTGGTGCATGCGCACTCGGTCACAAACAAAACGTAAAAATCAGAAAAACGTACACGAGTTACGTATTGTTATCGAAGAACCAAAAAACGAAATGGCCGATGGGCCACCACCACCATGGATGAGCCAGCTCTCGATCTCCGAACGATGGAGGAGTTGTGCCAGCCTACCATGCAAGGGAGGGGCGGACCTATTGCACCACTCACTATTGAGGCTATGGACTTTGGCCTCAAGCACCACATTATCCAACAAGTCCAGAATTCGTGTCAATTTCACGGATTACCGGGTGACGATGCTAACAAGCATCTTGATAAATACCTTACGGTCACCCAAAGCATGAAACAGCA
The DNA here is from genome assembly GCA_030686995.1 of Artemisia argyi. Taxonomy (NCBI): domain Eukaryota; kingdom Viridiplantae; phylum Streptophyta; class Magnoliopsida; order Asterales; family Asteraceae; genus Artemisia; species Artemisia argyi. The sequence goes on along the minus strand of CM060691.1, from coordinate 140,109,956 downwards.
TGGTGTCACCGATGATGCCCTCCGGCTGTATCTCTTCCCCTATTCTCTCACTCATCATGCCACTGCATGGTTTGACCAACTCCCAAAGAATTCTATTCGTACCTTCGATGAAATGGTAACCAAGTTTTTAGCAAAATATTTTCCACCTTCCATGGTTACCAAGTTACGAAATGATATCAGCAACTTCCGGCAACGTCCCGATGAGTCTCTTTTTGAGGCTTGGGAACGTTATAAGCTAGCTATTGATTGGTTCCCTAACCACAATATGTTACAAGTTACCATCATAGACACCTTCTATAATGGTCTGACATTGAGGCACCGGGATATTCTCAATGCTGCTGCTGGTGGGACCTTTATGAAAAGGCGTCCCGAAGAATGCTATGACTTGATTGAGAACATGACTGCCCACCATAACTTTTGGGATTCCTCTGCAGAGAGGGATGAGTCATGTAAATCTATCATTCCTTCATCATCATCTCCTGAAATAATTGCTCTCACCAAAAAGATGGATGATATTTCTACAGCTGTGTTGAGAATGAACCAAACGATGCAAAATCAGGTTCAAAATCAACAAGTGAAAGCCGTGGCCCAAAGTTGTGAAACTTGTGGGGGCCCACATCTTTATTCCGAGTGTCCAGCTACTGCTGGTTTTCCTCAAGAGAACGTTTATGCTGCTCACGGTTCCTACAACATGGGGGGTAATTCTTACCAACCACAAGGGGACCGTAATCTCTTAAGCTATCGTTCCAACAATTTTCTTGGACCTCCCGGTTTTAACCCAAATCAAAACCGTAACTCGAATCAGAATCGAGGAGATTTTAACCAAGGTCAAAACTCAAATTTCCAAAACCCGAACCAAAATCAAGGTCATTTTAATCAAAACAATTTTCAAAATGCCAATCAAAATCAAGGTTTTCAAGGAAATTTTCAAAGAAACCAAAATCAAGGGAATTACAATCAGGGTAATTTCAATCAGAGAAACAATTTTCAGGGTAACAACAATCAAAATTAAGGGAATTTTCAAAACAACCGTGTTCAAAATCTTCCTAATCAAAATCAAAACATTGTTCCACCCTCGTCTTCCTCCGATGAGGTGCTAAAACAATTCATGAAAGCACAGGAGGAAATGAATCGGTTATTGATCAGCAAGATCTCTGATTCAGAAGTCTTTAAATGATCGACCCTCGGGCCCGGGTACACTACCGAGCAACACGATCGCTAACCCGAGGGGCGATGTCAAAGTGATCACTACCCGAAGTGGGGTATCATACAATGGACCCACGGTTCCCTCTACCTCTTCTTCTCCTCCTACTAAGGTAGCGGAACGTGAACCTGAGGTTACTTGGACACGGTACTTCCTACTAATAACGGAGGTACTAACAACGTCCACCCTCAAGTTGTCCCGAACCCAACTCGTAAATCGGAAGTTGTATATTGATCCCCCTGTGAGTTCTGATGAAATTCCAAAGAATGATCCTAAGCCTTCAATTCCGTATCCTTCACGTATGAATGATCAAAAGAACCGCGAAAAAGCTAACCATCAGATGGAAAAATTTTATCAAATTTTCCAAGAATTACACTTTGATATTAGCTTCTCGGATGCTCTTCTTCTCATGCCTAAGTTTGCTTCAACAATCAAAAATCTGATAAGCAACAAAGAAAAACTCTGTGAGATGGAAAAAACTCCACTTAATGAGCATTGCTCAGCAGTGCTCTTGAAAAAGCTTCCCGAAAAGCTTGGAGATCCCGGGAAATTTCTTATTCCTTGTATTTTCCCGGGGTTGGTTGAATGCTTTGCCTTGGCTGATCTTGGTGCAAGCATTAACCTGATGCCTTACACAGTCTGGAAAAGGCTCTCTCTTCCTACTCTCACTCCTACCTTCATGACACTCGAGCTTGCAGACCGTACTATATCCCGTCCTCTCGGCATTGCCGAAGATATCTTCGTGAAAGTAGGAAAGTTCCATTTTCCGGCAGATTTCGTGATTGTTGATTCCGATGCTGACCCAAGAGTTCCTCTCATTCTTGGGAGGGGATTCTTAAGAACGGGTCGTGCTGTAATCGATGTATTCGAAGAAGAAATCACTCTACGTGTTGGTGGCGAAGCGATCACATTCAATCTTCATCAGACTTCAAGATACTCCTCTAACTATGACGCTGAAATAGTTAACCGAATTGACATCATCGATGTAGCGTCTGAGGAGTATTCTCAAGAAGTCCTGGGTTTCTCAGCAAGTGGCAGTACCACTCTTTCTACTGATCCTATCATTTCCGACTCTTCCCTTTCCCTCACTCCGTTTGAGGGAAGTGACTTCCTTCTGGAAGAGGTCGAGGCTTTTCTTGCTCAGGATAGTTCAATCCCTCATGGGGTTGATGAAAACTATCTTGACCCGGAGGGGGACATTCTTCTCCTTGAAAGATTGTTAAATGACGATCCTTCACCCTCTCCGTCTCCAAAAATACTTCATAAAGCGAAAGTCAAAAATGTTGAAATAACTAAAGACTTTCCCGAGGTTGAGCTCAAGGACTTGCCTCCTCATCTAGAATATGCATTTCTGGAGGGTGATAACAAATTACCCGTCATTATTGCCAAAGACTTGAAAGATGAGGAAAAGGCAGCACTCCTAAAAGTTCTTAAAGCAAATAAACAAGCAATTGCTTGGAAACTCTCCGACATTAAGGGCATAAGCTCGGACTTTTGTACACACAAAATCTTAATGGAGATGACTTTAAGCCAGCAGTGCAACAACAGAGAAGGGTAAATCCCAAAATCCACGAAGTTATCAAACAAGAGGTTATTAAACTTCTTGATGCGGGATTGATTTATCCTATATCTGACAGTCCTTGGGTTAGCCCAATTCATTGTGTTCCTAAAAAGGGTGGCATAACCGTTGTCACCATTGAGGAAAACGAGTTGATTCTGACTCGTTTGGTCACGGGTTGGCGAGTATGTATTGACTATCGTAAGTTGAATGAAGCCACCCGTAAAGACCATTTTCCTCTCCCTTTTATGGACCAGATGCTCGAAAGACTTGCGGGGAATAAATACTACTGCTTCCTCGATGGTTTTTCGGGTTACTTCCAAATCCCATTGATCCATAGGATCAAGAGAAAACTACCTTCACATGCCCCTATGGAACTTTTGCTTACAGACGTATGCCTTTCGGCTTATGTAATGCACCAGGCACGTTCCAGAGGTGCATGATGTCTATCTTTTCTGACATGATCGGAAAAACCATGGAGGTATTTATGGATGACTTTTCAGTCATCGGGGATTCATTCCAGTCTTGTCTCTCCCACTTGGAACAGATGCTTAAATGTTGCAAAGAAACGAATTTAAGTCTCAACTGGGAGAAGAGCCATTTTATGGTTAAAGAGGGCATTGTCCTCGACCATAAAATTTCAAAGAACGGGATTGAGGTTGACAAAGCCAAAATCGATGTCATTGCTAAATTACCTCATCCCACCACCGTTAAAGGTGTTAGGAGCTTTTTGGGTCATGCCGGTTTCTACCGTAGGTTTATCCAAGATTTCTCTAAGTTTGCCCGACCTATGACCCATCTCCTCGAGAAGGATGCTCCTTTCATCTTCTCTCTTGAGTGCATAGAAGCTTTTGAAACATTAAAGAAAAAGCTTACCGAGGCACCGATTCTTGTTGCCCCCGATTGGGACCTACCTTTTGAGCTTATGTGCGATGCTAGTGATTTTGCCATAGGTGCGGTCTTGGGGCAACGGAAAGCAAAATACTTTCAGCCTATACACTACGCAAGCAAAACTATGACCGAGGCTCAAGGTCATTACACCACGACTGAAAAAGAACTCCTAGTTGTGGTGTATGCCTTTGAAAAATTCTGGCCATACTTAATCCTAACAAAATGCGTAGTGTATACGGATCACTCGGCTTTGAAGTACCTATTTTCAAAGCAAAATGCAAAGCCGAGGCTACTCCGTTGGGTTCTCCTCCTCCAAGAATTTGATATCATTATCCGTGATAAAAAAGGAGCCGAGAACCTTGCTGCTGATCATCTCTCACGATTAGAAAACCCTCACCAGGATGTGTCCGAGAAAAAGGAAATAAATGAAACATTTCCTCTCGAGACACTCAATGCGGTTGCTTTTCGTGGTGACTCTATTACCCCATGGTTTGCCGACTTTGCAAATTACCATGCGGGTAACTTGATCGTTAAGAGGATGACGTCCCAACAGAAGAACAAATTCTTCAAAGACGTTAAACATTACTTCTGGGACAACCCCTTTCTCTTCAAAATCTGCGCCGATCAAGTCATCAGGCAATGTGTATACGGACAAGAAGCCGCTGATATTCTCAAGACTTGCCATGCTGGACCCATCGGGGGCCACCATAGTCGTAACTACACCGCCAAAAAGGTGTTTGATTCCGGTTTCTATTGGCCCACGATCTATAAGGATGCCCACGAGTTAGTCAAAGCTTGTGACGCTTGTCAGCGTCACGGGAATATTTCACAAAAGAATGAAATGCCACAAAATGCCATTCAAGTTTGTGAAATCTTTGACGTCTGGGGCATTGATTTTATGGGGCCATACCTATCTTCTCGTGGAAACAAATACATTCTCGTGGCTGTTGACTACTTGTCAAAATGGGTTGAGGTTAAATCCTTACCCACTAACGATGCCCGAGTTGTTGTGAAATTTTTGAAATCCCTCTTTGCTCGTTTTGGGACTCCACGTGCCACCATTGGTGATCGCGGTACTCACTTTTGCAATGATCAATTTGCAAAAGTCATGCTTAAGTACGGTGTTACTGATGAGTGTGTAAATACTCATCATTTTTTACCCTTTCTGAACTGCCAAAACATCCAAAAACACTCAATAATGAATCAAAATAGTGAAAATATCCCAGGAAAGTGTTTTACATGTCTTAAATGCAAAAGTACCAAAAACAGATGAAAAACGCACAAAGTTTGCATAATTGGCAGTTTCAGTCCCCCAACTTTCAAAAGTTGTCAAATCTAGTCCCTGGTCATTCTAAAAACTTGAAAAAGTCACCAAAGGTCCTTATAAATCAAAAAGTTACATGAATAGTCCTTTGGTGAAAAGTTTCACAAAATGTCAAGTTTAGTCCCTGAACTTTGAAAATTGTCAAAAATGACCCCTGGGATATGAAAAACTTTGAGAAAAATAAATTTTGTCCTTGCACTAACCTTTTATAACAGGATTGGTCCTTGGTGGAAAGTTTGGTGATATTTACACAAATGGTCCCTGAAGTTTGAAAGTTTGACGGTTTCAGTCCCTGATGAAAATAAATTGGAAAAATCAACAAGGGACCTTGTACTATTCATGATATGGCATTTTATAACCTTGGAAACAAATTAAAAAGATGCCAAGTTCATACCCTCAACTTTCCCAAAATTACAAAAATGGTCCTTGTGAAAATAAGCTAAACCGGATCCACCCTAAACTACACCTAAACCAATCCAATACCTAAACCTTAATCCAACTTGGGCCCAAAATAATTACCCAGTCCACCCTTAGCCCAACCCATTCCCTAAAAACCGTTTTAAATAATCCTCGGTCAAACTACGTTTGACCAAACCACCCTCTCCCCCCAAAACTACCCCGTAACCTGCAAAACCACCCCAATCCACCACCACCACTTGCCCCAAGCCATCATCACCCTTCCCACCTCCCTACACCTACCCCTCACATCACATTAAATGCACCACCCCCATTGCGTGTATCAGAACCCAATTGCAAAAAAATCCGTTCCCGCCAAAAACACGTGGAGCCATTTTAGTGGACCAAAGAAGCATATGGATGGTGGGATATGCTCAGAAGCTTGTGGGAAGCCTAATGGGTGCTTATAAATAGAAGATAGTGCAAGATGAAGCGAGTAGTAGTTAATTTAGTTTTTTAGTTGTATCGAATTTTAATTATTCTGCAAATTATTGTTAACATTTCTAATTCAAGCATTGTACTAGTTAAATTATTGTATTGCAACTCTTTTTATGTTATAAAAATCATCAGTTTCAGTTTGATTCAAGTTTATGCAAGTTACTCCAATTTTCAAATTTTCCTTTGATTCAATGGTATCTTAAAGCAAGTGTTATGGACTGAGATAGGTGAACATAGGTTCCCATAAGCTTATCAAAGCTTTAGAGACATTTAAAACTCAGTGGTATTAGAAGAAAATCAAAAAGCTAAAATTGGTCAACCATGGTCAACTGTGTTGGTTAATTATTGTTTTTCAGGTTGAAGAAGGAAGTGGTGATCAATCTTGGAGCTGGTTTTGCCTATCTAAAGATAGGCTAGCATAGTGAGATACTTCTTTTCATGCTGGAGTAAGAAATGTGGTAACTTGGTCTATTTTCCTTTCTAAATCTGCATAACTCTTGATACTGAGTAGGAAGTAGTTTTATTTGCATTAGATTGTTGATTTAGCCTTAATTTTAGTTAATATAGTTAGTTGAATCAGTAAATTATTAGTTGGTAGCAGATTGCACAAGTTTTTAGTATAACAGTTAGCTTAAGCAGTGTTTGGATTAACTGATTGCTTGTTGATTTGCTTAGTTGTTGTGATAACTTTTGGTTTCTGCATGATATAATAGTATAAATAAGATCATACAAGGCATAAAATCAGTAGCTATAAGTTCAAAAAGTCAAAAACTTGGTTAATCACCTCTCACAGTTAACTGTGAAAGATTTTAGGTTCATAATCCCATCATTTAGCTTAGAAGACATAACTCTAGCTTAATTTAGGTTAAATATAGCTTATAGTAGCTTATTAAGTCAGTATTAGTGATTAGAATCTCACATAAGTCAAAGTATCAAGTTCATACAAAAGTCAAAACTTCACACTCTCAGATTTTTGCTAAAATTCCTAATTTAATTGTGAGATGTGTGAAGGGAATTAAGGGTTGAAATTGGTTGTGTTTAAAGTATATCAGCTGATCTATAAGCTTAAATTTTTGCTAAATTTTTGTGGAAGTTTAAGTGGGTCCCACAGACCCTCAAAGTGACTTGCAGGGCAAAGGTGTGCCCTGCTCTCAGCAGACCTTGGCTCAACCACCACCTTTGGTGGTCCATTGTGGTTGACTCAGTGGGTCCCACACCCCATAAATAGGTTCTTACAACCCCCTCCTACCAGATTTGAACTCTTGATCTTTTGTTTGACCATTTGACCACTGGACCCCACCTAGTTTAAGCCCCAAAGATTGTCCGAGGTCTGAGTCAATTGTGAAAAGTGCAAAGTGCTTATTTCCCTTTAAACAGCTTAATTGTGCTCATTGCTTATTGTTTTTGGCTTATTTAAGATTGTAGAGCTTATTTGTAATCACTTTTACCATTGTGGACCCCACCTTAAGCCATTTGACCTACATTGACCACACAGTCAACATAAGTCAACTGTGTAAGCCAAGGGGGTGCTTATAGCTTATTTTTAAGCTATCTTGAAAAGTGTTTTCATAAAAGTTTGTTATTTTAGGGTATAAAGTATTTCTGTAAAAGAAAAATAAAAAAAAAATCAAAGTTAAAGTAAGTGATAGTTTCTATTTAATTTAATTTAATTTTAATTTTCATTTTTAAATTTTAATTAAGTCACTAGTGTTTTTATATTTTTATTAAATACCTTATATAGTAAAGTAATTTTGATAATTTTTTCAGATTTTTATTTTGTCATTTAGTATTAATTAGATTTAATTTTAGTTTTATTAATTATTAATTAATAATAAGTATTAAATAGCTTATTTAGTTTTTATAAAGTTAAATCTAGTTTTTATATTTTTCCTAGCTCTAATATAGTATAATAAGTTTTCAAAAAATATAATTTGAGATTCTACTGTTCATTTTCTATTTTTATTATTTTATTTGTTTAAAATAGACTTAAGTTAATTAAAAGGTAAATAATTAGTTGTTTAATCTTAAAACATAATTTTTAGAGTTTTTATAATTTTTTTAGGATTCCTGTGATGGTTAAGTAATTTTATAAATTTTCTTGTAATTTTCTAAGTTAATTTAGTACTAATATTAATTAAAAGTAGTTTAATTAAGTTAAATAGTTTTTAATTAATAACAAAACCACAAAAAGACAAAAATATTTATTTTTATTTTTTATACTTTCTTCAAGTTCTAATTTAGGTTTAGAAAATATTTTTGTTACTTTTTAGTTTAATTTAAATCATTTGTCATTTTTAGTTTATTTAAATTAGATTTTAATTTAGATTTTAAATAGTTTAATTAATTAAATAATATTTTAATAGTATTTTAATCACTTTTATAGTTTCATTTTTCATTTTTAATTTTAAGTTTCAAAAAGTGTCAAAAGCACCCCCTGTAGTTTGATAAGTACCAAAAACCCACTTTTCCAGTCCGATACGTGATCTTAATTGTGAATTTGTGCATATATTTGGTATCTGATTTTTGTGAATATTATATCTGTGTACCAACACCAAAATAGCAGTAGCAAAAACAATTCCATATCATCTGGGCTACTGTCCTCAGTCCCACTCACTCATAAACGATTTCAAAAGCACCATTTCAATCTCGTCGGGACTTTAACGACCCGGGGAAACACTACACTATCACCGGAGTATTGATTCTAGGCTGTCTTTGACTTGTTGACCTTGGTCAATAATAATCTGACGGTTCAGGCTCAATCAAAATTTGGCGCCGCTGCCGGGGAGGTTGTTGCGTGTTTTATAAAATCGTTTTAAGTTTAGTGGTTTTCAAAACCCTCCCTGTACAAATTTCACACAAATTTGTAAAAAGTTTTTGTAAACACTCAATCATATCAAAAAAAAAAACCCGTTCATTAACACTTCTCCTGAAGTGTTGAAAACACCAAAAAAATTAAAAACATTCAAAAACAAACTGTGAAGTTAAATTACTTCGTGTTCTTTAAGATTACAACCTGAAACAGTTGGTTTAAGGTAAGTTCTGACATTAAATTGCGAACTGAAGAGGAAACCTATTTACTTCCTCCCGCCAGCCTGCGAGTAATCTTAAAGGGACGATTTCGGTTAACGAATCAGTTCCAAAAATATTTCCCAAGTTTTCTGCACACACACCCATAAGCCTAAGGCAGTTTTTCAAAAATTAATTAATAAACCCATAATAAGTTCCCAAACTTAAGATTAAAACTTGCCTTTATATCCCTGTGAGTGGTGTACCTTTTTTTAAAGAAGCCATTCACTTGTGATTGCTGTTTTAAGTTCACTGTGGTTTTGCCTCGCTCTTGTTTTGAAAAATTGTTTTTAGTGCATGCGCACTCGGTCACAAACAAAACGTAAACATTAGAAAAACGTACACGAGCTACGTTCTGACACACAAGAACCAAAGACCGAAATGGCCGCTGGGCCACCACCACCTTTACCACCCCCTGACCCTCCTAGGGATGAGCCAGCTCCTGATCTCCGAACGATGGAGGAGCTGTGCCAGCCTACCATGCAAGGGCGGGGTGGGCCTATTGCACCACTCACTATTGAGGCTACGGACTTTGGCCTCAAGCATCACATGATCCAACAAGTCCAGAATTCGTGTCAATTTCACGGATTACCGGGTGACGATGCCAATAAGCATCTTGACAAATATCTCACGGTCACCCAAAGCATGAAACAGCATGGTGTCACGGATGATGCCCTTCGGCTGTACCTCTTCCCTTATTCTCTCACTCATCATGCCACTGCATGGTTTGACCGACTCCCAAGGAATTCTATTCGTACCTTTGATGACATGGTAACCAAGTTTTTAGCAAAATATTTTCCACCTTCCATGGTTACCAAGTTACGAAATGATATCAGCAACTTTCGGCAACGTCCCGATGAGTCTCTTTTTGAGGCTTGGGAACGTTATAAGCTAGCTATTGATCGGTGCCCTAACCACAATATGTTGCAAGTTACCATCATAGATACCTTCTATAATGGTCTGACATTGAGGCACCGAGACATTCTCAATGCTGCTGCTGGTGGGACCTTTATGAAAAGGCGTCCCGAGGAGTGCTATGACCTAATCGAGAACATGACTGCCCATCATAACTTTTGGGATTTCTCTGCGGAGAGGGATGCGTCATGTCATTCAGTTACTCCCTCATCATCATCTCCTGAAATAATAGCTCTTACCAAAAAGATGGATGATATTTCTACGGCTGTGTTGAGAATAAGCCAATCGATGCAAAATCAGGCTCAAAATCAACAAGTGAAAGCCGTGGCCCAAAGTTGTGAAACTTGTGGGGGCCCTCATCTGTATTCCGAGTGTCCAGCTACTGCTGACTTTCTTCCAGAGAACGTATATGCTGCTCACGATTCCTACAATACGGGGGGTAATTCTTACCAACCGCAAGGGGACCGTAATCTCTTAAGCTATCGTTCCAATAATTTTCTCGGACCTCCCGGTTTTAATCAAAATCAAAACCGTAACTCGAATCAGAATTTTAACCAAGGTCAAAACTCAAATTTCCAAAACCCGAATCAAAATCAAGGCCAGATTAATCAAAACAATTTTCAAAATGGCAATCAAAACCAAGGTTTTCAAGGAAATTTTCAAAGAAACCAAAATCAAGGGAATTACAATCAGGGTAATTTCAATCAGAGAAACATTTTTCAGGGTAACAACAATCAAAATCAAGGGAATTTTCAAAACAACCGTGTTCAAAATCCTCCTGTTCAAAATCAAAACGTTGTTCAACCCTCGTCTTCCTCCGAAGAAGTGCTAAAACAATTCATGAAAGCACAAGAGGAAACGAATCGGTTATTGATCGGCAAGATCTCTGAACTTCAGAAGTCTTTAAATGATCGACCCTCGGGCCCGGGTACATTACCGAGCAACACGATCGCTAACCCGAGGTGCGATGTCAAAGCGATCACCACCCGAAGTGGGGTATCATACGATGGACCCTCGATTCCTTCTACCTCTTCTTCTCCTCCTAAAGTAGCGGAACGTGAGCCTGAGGTTACTACGGGCAAGGTACTTCCTACTAATAACGGAGGTATCAACAACGTCCACCCTCAAGTTGTCCCGGTCCCGGCTCGTAAGCCGAAAGTTGTATTTGATCCCCCTGTGAGTTCTGATGAAATCCCAAAGAATGATCCTAAGCCATCGATTCCATATCCTTCACGATTGAGCGAACAAAAGAACCGCGAAAAAGCTAACCATCAGATGGAAAAATTTTATCAAATTTTCCAAGAATTACACTTTGATATTAGCTTCGCGGACGCTCTTCTTCTCATGCCTAAGTTTGCTTCGACAATCAAAAATCTGATAAGCAACAAAGAAAAACTTTGTGAGATGGCAAAAACTCCTCTTAATGAGCATTGCTCAGCAGTGCTTTTGAAAAAGCTTCCCGAGAAGCTTGGGGATCCCGGGAAATTTCTCATTCCTTGTATTTTCCCGGGGATGGTTGAATGCTTTGCCTTGGCCGATCTTGGCGCAAGCATTAACCTGATGCCTTACACAGTCTGGAAAAGACTCTCACTTCCTGCTCTCACTCCGACCTGCATGACACTCGAGCTTGCAGACCGTACTATATCCCGTCCTCTCGGCATTGCCGAAGATATCTTCGTGAAAGTAGGAAAGTTCCATTTTCCGGCAGATTTCGTGATTGTTGATTTCGATGCTGACCCACGAGTCCCTCTCATTCTCGGGAGGGGATTCTTAAGAACTGGTCGTGCTTTAATCGATGTATTCGAAGAAGAAATCACCCTACGTGTTGGTGGCGAGGCCATCACATTCAATCTTGATCAGACTTCAAGATACTCCTCCAACTATGACGCAGAAACGGTTAACCGAATTGACATCATCGATGTTGCGTCTGAGGAGTATTCTCAAGAGGTCCTTGGTTTCTCATCCAGTGGCAGTCTTTCTACTGACCCTATCATTTCCGACTCTTCCCCTTCCCTCACTCCGTTTGAGGGAAGTGACTTCCTTCTGGAAGAGCTCAGGCTTTTCTCGCTCAGGATAGCTCAATCCCCGATGGGGTTGATGAAAACTATCTTGACCCGGAGGGGGACATTCTTCTCCTTGAAAGATTGTTAAATGACGATCCTTCACCCTCTCCATCTCCAAAAATACTTCATAAAGCGGAAGTCAAAAATGTTGAAATAACTGAAGACTTTCCCGAGGTTGAGCTCAAGGACTTGCCTCCTCATCTAGAATATGCATTTCTGGAGGGTGATAATAAATTACCCGTCATTATTGCTAAGGACTTAAAAGTTGAGGAAAAGGCAGCACTCCTAAAGGTTCTAAAGTCACATAAACAAGCAATCGCTTGGAAACTCTCCGACATTAAGGGCATAAGCCCGAACTTTTGTACTCATAAAATCTTAATGGAGGATGACTTTACCCTTTCTGAACTGCCAATGCAAGGGCGGGGTGGGCCTATTGCACCACTCACTATTGAGGCTACGGACTTTGGCCTCAAGCATCACATGATCCAACAAGTCCAGAATTCGTGTCAATTTCACGGATTACCGGGTGACGATGCCAATAAGCATCTTGACAAATATCTCACGGTCACCCAAAGCATGAAACAGCATGGTGTCACGGATGATGCCCTTCGGCTGTACCTCTTCCCTTATTCTCTCACTCATCATGCCACTGCATGGTTTGACCGACTCCCAAGGAATTCTATTCGTACCTTTGATGACATGGTAACCGAGTTTTTAGCAAAATATTTTCCACCTTCCATGGTTACCAAGTTACGAAATGATATCAGCAACTTCCGGCAACGTCCCGATGAGTCTCTTTTTGAGGCTTGGGAACGTTATAAGCTAGCTATTGATCGGTGCCCTAACCACAATATGTTGCAAGTTACCATCATAGATACCTTCTATAATGGTCTGACATTGAGGCACCGAGACATTCTCAATGCTGCTGCTGGTGGGACCTTTATGAAAAGGCGTCCCGAGGAGTGCTATGACCTAATCGAGAACATGACTGCCTGTGGGGGATTGATGAGTGTGTAAATACTCATCATTTTTTACCCTTTCTGAACTGCCAAAACATCCAAAAACACTCAATAATGAATCAAAATAGTGAAAATATCCTAGGAAAGTGTTTTACATGTCTTAAATGCAAAAGTACAAAAAACAGATGAAAAACGCACAAAGTTTGCATAATTGGCAGTTTCAGTCCCCCAACTTTCAAAAGTTGTCAAATCTGGTCCCTGGTCATTCTAAAAACTTGAAAAAGTCACCAAAGGTCCTTATAAATCAAAAAGTTACATGAATAGTCCTTTGGTGAAAAGTTTCACAAAATGTCAAGTTTAGTCCCTGAACTTTGAAAATTGTCAAAAATGACCCCTGGGATATGAAAAACTTTGAGAAAAATAAATTTTGTCCTTGCACTAACCTTTTATGACAGGATTGGTCCTTGGTGGAAAGTTTGGTGATATTTACACAAATGGTCCCTGAAGTTTGAAAGTTTGACGGTTTCAGTCCCTGATGAAAATAAATTGGAAAAATCAACAAGGGACCTTGTACTATTCATGATATGGCATTTTATACCCTTGGAAACAAATTAAAAAGATGCCAAGTTCACACCCTCAACTTTCCCAAAATTACAAAAATGGTCCTTGTGAAAATAAGCTAAACCGGATCCACCCTAAACTACACCTAAACCAATCAAATACCTAAACCTTAATCCAACTTGGGCCCAAAATAATTACCCAGTCCACCCTTAGCCCAACCCATTCCCTAAAAACCGTTTTAAATAATCCCCGGTCAAACTACGTTTGACCAAACCACCCTCTCCCCCCAAAACCACCCCGTAACCTGCAAAACCACCCCAATCCACCACCACCACTTGCCCCAAGCCATCATCACCCTTCCCACCTCCCTACACCTACCCCTCACATCACATTAAATGCACCACCCCCATTGCGTGTATCAGAACCCAATTGCAAAAAAATCCGTTCCCGCCAAAAACACGTGGAGCTATTTTAGTGGACCAAAGAAGCATATGGATGGTGGGATATGCTCAGAAGCTTGTGGGAACCCTAATGGGTGCTTATAAATAGAAGATAGTGCAAGATGAAGCGAGTAGTAGTTAATTTAGTTTTTTTAGTTGTATCGAATTTTAATTATTCTGCAAATTAGTGTTAACATTTCAAATTCAAGCATTGTACTAGTTAAATTATTGTATTGCAACTCTTTTTATGTTATAAAAATCATCAGTTTCAGTTTGATTCAAGTTTATGCAAGTTACTCCAATTTTCAAATTTTCCTTTGATTCAATGGTATCTTAAAGCAAGTGTTATGGACTGAGATAGGTGAACATAGGTTCCCATAAGCTTATCAAAGCTTTAGAGACATTTAAAACTCAGTGGTATTAGAAGAAAATCAAAAAGCTAAAATTGGTCAACCATGGTCAACTGTGTTGGTTAATTATTGTTTTTCAGGTTGAAGAAGGAAGTGGTGATCAATCTTGGAGCTGGTTTTGCCTATCTAAAGATAGGCTAGCATAGTGAGATACTCCTTTTCATGCTGGAGTAAGAAATGTGGTAACTTGGTCTATTTTCCTTTCTAAATCTGCATAACTCTTGATACTGAGTAGGAAGTAGTTTTATTTGCATTAGATTGTTGATTTAGCCTTAATTTTAGTTAATATAGTTAGTTGAATCAGTAAATTATTAGTTGGTAGCAGATTGCACAAGTTTTTAGTATAACAGTTAGCTCAAGCAGTGTTTGGATTAACTGATTGCTTGTTGATTTGCTTAGTTGTTGTGATAACTTTTGGTTTCTGCATGATATAATAGTATAAATAAGATCATACAAGGCATAAAATCAGTAGCTATAAGTTCAAAAAGTCAAAAACTTGGTTAATCACCTCTCACAGTTAACTGTGAAAGATTTTAGGTTCATAATCCCATCATTTAGCTTAGAAGACATAACTCTAGCTTAATTTAGGTTAAATATAGCTTATAGTAGCTTATTAAGTCAGTATTAGTGATTAGAATCTCACATAAGTCAAAGTATCAAGTTCATACAAAAGTCAAAACTTCACACTCTCAGATTTTTGCTAAAATTCCAAATTTAATTGTGAGATGTGTGAAGGGAATTAAGGGTTGAAATTGGTTGTGTTTAAAGTCTATCAGCTGATCTATAAGCTTAAATTTTTGCTAAATTTTTGTGGAAGTTTAAGTGGGTCCCACAGACCCTCAAAGTGACTTGCAGGGCAAAGGTGTGCCCTGCTCTCAGCAGACCTTGGCTCAACCACCACCTTTGGTGGTCCATTGTGGTTGACTCAGTGGGTCCCACACCCCATAAATAGGTTCTTACAACCCCCCTCCTACCAGATTTGAACTCTTGATCTTTTGTTTGACCATTTGACCACTGGACCCCACCTAGTTTAAGCCCCAAAGATTGTCCCAGGTCTGAGTCAATTGTGAAAAGTGCAAAGTGCTTATTTCCCTTTAAACAGCTTAATTGTGCTCATTGCTTATTGTTTCTGGCTTATTTAAGATTGTAGAGCTTATTTGTAATCACTTTTGCCATTGTGGACCCCACCTTAAGCCATTTGACCTACATTGACCACACAGTCAACATAAGTCAACTGTGTAAGCCAAGGGGGTGCTTATAGCTTATTTTTAAGCTATCTTGAAAAGTGTTTTCATAAAAGTTTGTTATTTTAGGGTATAAAGTAGTTCTGTAAAAGAAAAATCAAAAAAAATCAAAGTTAAAGTAAGTGATAGTTTCTATTTAATTCAATTTAATTTTAATTTTCATTTTTAAATTTTAATTAAGTCACTAGTGTTTTTATATTTTTATTAAATACCTTCTATAGTAAAGTAATTTTGATAATTTTTTCAGATTTTTATTTTGTCATTTAGTATTAATTAGATTTAATTTTAGTTTTATTAATTATTAATTAATAATAAGTATTAAATAGCTTATTTAGTTTTTATAAAGTTAAATCTAGTTTTTATATTTTTCCTAGCTCTAATATAGTATAATAAGTTTTTAGAAAATATAATTTGAGATTCTACTGTTCATTTTCTATTTTTCTTATTTTATTTGTTTAAAATAGACTTAAGTTAATTAAAAGGTAAATAATTAGTTGTTTAATCTTAAAACATAATTTTTAGAGTTTTTATAATTTTTTTAGGATTCCTGTGATGGTTAAGTAATTTTATAAATTTTCTTGTAATTTTCTAAGTTAATTTAGTATTAATATTAATTAAAAGTAGTTTAATTAAGTTAAATAGTTTTTAATTAATAACAAAACCACAAAAAGACAAAAATATTTATTTTTATTTTTTATACTTTCTTCAAGTTCTAATTTAGGTTTAGAAAATATTTTTGTTACTTTTTAGTTTAATTTAAATCATTTGTCATTTTTAGTTTATTTAATTAGATTTTAATTTAGATTTTAAATAGTTTAATTAATTAAATAATATTTTAATAGTATTTTAATCACTTTTATAGTTTCATTTTTCATTTTTAATTTTAAGTTTCAAAAAGTGTCAAAAGCACCCCCTGTAGTTTGATAAGTACCAAAAACCCACTTTTCCAGTCCGATACGTGATCTTAATTGTGAATTTGTGCATATATCTGGTATCTGATTTTTGTGAATATTATATCTGTGTACCAACACCAAAATAGCAGTAGCAAAAACAATTCCATATCATCTGGGCTACTGTCCTCAGTCCCACTCACTCATAAACGATTTCAAAAGCACCATTTCAATCTCGTCGGGACTTTAACGACCCGGGGAAACACTACACTATCACCGGAGTATTGATTCTAGGCTGTCTTTGACTTGTTGACCTTGGTCAATAATAATCTGACGGTTCAGGCTCAATCAAAATTTGGCGCCGCTGCCGGGGAGGTTGTTGCGTGTTTTATAAAATCGTTTTAAGTTTAGTGGTTTTCAAAACCCTCCCTGTACAAATTTCACACAAATTTGTAAAAAGTTTTTGTAAACACTCAATCATATAAAAAAAAAAACCCGTTCATTAACACTTCTCCTGAAGTGTTGAAAACACCAAAAAAATTAAAAACATTCAAAAACAAACTGTGAAGTTAAATTACTTCGTGTTCTTTAAGATTACAACCTGAAACAGTTGGTTTAAGGTAAGTTCTGACATTAAATTGCGAACTGAAGAGGAAACCTATTTACTTCCTCCCGCCAGCCTGCGAGTAATCTTAAAGGGACGATTTCGGTTAACGAATCAGTTCCAAAAATATTTCCCAAGTTTTCTGCACACACACCCATAAGCCTAAGGCAGTTTTTCAAAAATTAATTAATAAACCCATAATAAGTTCCCAAACTTAAGATTAAAACTTGCCTTTATATCCCTGTGAGTGGTGTACCTTTTTTTAAAGAAGTCATTCACTTGTGATTGCTGTTTTAAGTTCACTGTGGTTTTGCCTCGCTCTTGTTTTGAAAAATTGTTTTTAGTGCATGCGCACTCGGTCACAAACAAAACGTAAACATCAGAAAAACGTACACGAGCTACGTTCTGACACACAAGAACCAAAGACCGAAATGGCCGCTGGGCCACCACCACCTTTACCACCCCCTGACCCTCCTAGGGATGAGCCAGCTCCTGATCTCCGAACGATGGAGGAGCTGTGCCAGCCTACCATGCAAGGGCGGGGTGGGCCTATTGCACCACTCACTGTTGAGGCTACGGACTTTGGCCTCAAGCATCACATGATCCAACAAGTCCAGAATTCGTGTCAATTTCACGGATTACCGGGTGACGATGCCAATAAGCATCTTGACAAATATCTCACGGTCACCCAAAGCATGAAACAGCATGGTGTCACGGATGATGCCCTTCGGCTGTACCTCTTCCCTTATTCTCTCACTCATCATGCCACTGCATGGTTTGACCGACTCCCGAGGAATTCTATTCGTACCTTTGATGACATGGTAACCAAGTTTTTAGCAAAATATTTTCCACCTTCCATGGTTACCAAGTTACGAAATGATATCAGCAACTTCCGGCAACGTCCCGATGAGTCTCTTTTTGAGGCTTGGGAACGTTATAAGCTAGCTATTGATCGGTGCCCTAACCACAATATGTTGCAAGTTACCATCATAGATACCTTCTATAATGGTCTGACATTGAGGCACCGAGACATTCTCAATGCTGCTGCTGGTGGGACCTTTATGAAAAGGCGTCCCGAGGAGTGCTATGACCTAATCGAGAACATGACTGCCCATCATAACTTTTGGGATTTCTCTGCGGAGAGGGATGCGTCATGTCATTCAGTTACTCCCTCATCATCATCTCCTGAAATAATAGCTCTTACCAAAAAGATGGATGATATTTCTACGGCTGTGTTGAGAATAAGCCAATCGATGCAAAATCAGGCTCAAAATCAACAAGTGAAAGCCGTGGCCCAAAGTTGTGAAACTTGTGGGGGCCCTCATCTGTATTCCGAGTGTCCAGCTACTGCTGACTTTCCTCCAGAGAACGTATATGCTGCTCACGGTTCCTACAATACGGGGGGTAATTCTTACCAACCGCAAGGGGACCGTAATCTCTTAAGCTATCGTTCCAACAATTTTCTCGGACCTCCCGGTTTTAATCAAAATCAAAACCGTAACTCGAATCAGAATTTTAACCAAGGTCAAAACTCAAATTTCCAAAACCCGAATCAAAATCAAGGTCAGTTTAATCAAAACAATTTTCAAAATGGCAATCAAAACCAAGGTTTTCAAGGAAATTTTCAAAGAAACCAAAATCAAGGGAATTACAATCAAGGTAATTTCAATCAGAGAAACACTTTTCAGGGTAACAACAATCAAAATCAAGGGAATTTTCAAAACAACCGTGTTCAAAATCCTCCTGTTCAAAATCAAAACGTTGTTCAACCCTCGTCTTCCTCCGAAGAAGTGCTAAAACAATTCATGAAAGCACAAGAGGAAACGAATCGGTTATTGATCGGCAAGATCTCTGAACTTCAGAAGTCTTTAAATGATCGACCCTCGGGCCCGGGTACATTACCGAGCAACACGATCGCTAACCCGAGGTGCGATGTCAAAGCGATCACCACCCGAAGTGGGGTATCATACGATGGACCCTCGATTCCTTCTACCTCTTCTTCTCCTCCTAAAGTAGCGGAACGTGAGCCTGAGGTTACTACGGGCAAGGTACTTCCTACTAATAACGGAGGTATCAACAACGTCCACCCTCAAGTTGTCCCGGTCCCGGCTCGTAAGCCGAAAGTTGTATTTGATCCCCCTGTGAGTTCTGATGAAATCCCAAAGAATGATCCTAAGCCATCGATTCCATATCCTTCACAATTGAGCGAACAAAAGAACCGCGAAAAAGCTAACCATCAGATGGAAAAATTTTATCAAATTTTCCAAGAATTACACTTTGATATTAGCTTCGCGGACGCTCTTCTTCTCATGCCTAAGTTTGCTTCGACAATCAAAAATCTGATAAGCAACAAAGAAAAACTTTGTGAGATGGCAAAAACTCCTCTTAATGAGCATTGCTCAGCAGTGCTTTTGAAAAAGCTTCCCGAGAAGCTTGGGGATCCCGGGAAATTTCTCATTCCTTGTATTTTCCCGGGGATGGTTGAATGCTTTGCCTTGGCCGATCTTGGCGCAAGCATTAACCTGATGCCTTACACAGTCTGGAAAAGACTCTCACTTCCTGCTCTCACTCCGACCTGCATGACACTCGAGCTTGCAGACCGTACTATATCCCGTCCTCTCGGCATTGCCGAAGATATCTTCGTGAAAGTAGGAAAGTTCCATTTTCCGGCAGATTTCGTGATTGTTGATTTCGATGCTGACCCACGAGTCCCTCTCATTCTCGGGAGGGGATTCTTAAGAACTGGTCGTGCTTTAATCGATGTATTCGAAGAAGAAATCACCCTACGTGTTGGTGGCGAGGCCATCACATTCAATCTTGATCAGACTTCAAGATACTCCTCCAACTATGACGCAGAAACGGTTAACCGAATTGACATCATCGATGTTGCGTCTGAGGAGTATTCTCAAGAGGTCCTTGGTTTCTCATCCAGTGGCAGTCTTTCTACTGACCCTATCATTTCCGACTCTTCCCCTTCCCTCACTCCGTTTGAGGGAAGTGACTTCCTTCTGGAAGAGCTCGAGGCTTTTCTCGCTCAGGATAGCTCAATCCCCGATGGGGTTGATGAAAACTATCTTGACCCGGAGGGGGACATTCTTCTCATTGAAAGATTGTTAAATGACGATCCTTCACCCTCTCCATCTCCAAAAATACTTCATAAAGCGGAAGTCAAAAATGTTGAAATAACTGAAGACTTTCCCGAGGTTGAGCTCAAGGACTTGCCTCCTCATCTAGAATATGCATTTCTGGAGGGTGATAATAAATTACCCGTCATTATTGCTAAGGACTTAAAAGTTGAGGAAAAGGCAGCACTCCTAAAGGTTCTAAAGTCACATAAACAAGCAATCGCTTGGAAACTCTCCGACATTAAGGGCATAAGCCCGAACTTTTGTACTCATAAAATCTTAATGGAGGATGACTTTACCCTTTCTGAACTGCCAATGCAAGGGCGGGGTGGGCCTATTGCACCACTCACTATTGAGGCTACGGACTTTGGCCTCAAGCATCACATGATCCAACAAGTCCAGAATTCGTGTCAATTTCACGGATTACCGGGTGACGATGCCAATAAGCATCTTGACAAATATCTCACGGTCACCCAAAGCATGAAACAGCATGGTGTCACGGATGATGCCCTTCGGCTGTACCTCTTCCCTTATTCTCTCACTCATCATGCCACTGCATGGTTTGACCGACTCCCAAGGAATTCTATTCGTACCTTTGATGACATGGTAACCGAGTTTTTAGCAAAATATTTTCCACCTTCCATGGTTACCAAGTTACGAAATGATATCAGCAACTTCCGGCAACGTCCCGATGAGTCTCTTTTTGAGGCTTGGGAACGTTATAAGCTAGCTATTGATCGGTGCCCTAACCACAATATGTTGCAAGTTACCATCATAGATACCTTCTATAATGGTCTGACATTGAGGCACCGAGACATTCTCAATGCTGCTGCTGGTGGGACCTTTATGAAAAGGCGTCCCGAGGAGTGCTATGACCTAATCGAGAACATGACTGCCTGTGGGGGATTGATGAGTGTGTAAATACTCATCATTTTTTACCCTTTCTGAACTGCCAAAACATCCAAAAACACTCAATAATGAATCAAAATAGTGAAAATATCCTAGGAAAGTGTTTTACATGTCTTAAATGCAAAAGTACAAAAAACAGATGAAAAACGCACAAAGTTTGCATAATTGGCAGTTTCAGTCCCCCAACTTTCAAAAGTTGTCAAATCTGGTCCCTGGTCATTCTAAAAACTTGAAAAAGTCACCAAAGGTCCTTATAAATCAAAAAGTTACATGAATAGTCCTTTGGTGAAAAGTTTCACAAAATGTCAAGTTTAGTCCCTGAACTTTGAAAATTGTCAAAAATGACCCCTGGGATATGAAAAACTTTGAGAAAAATAAATTTTGTCCTTGCACTAACCTTTTATGACAGGATTGGTCCTTGGTGGAAAGTTTGGTGATATTTACACAAATGGTCCCTGAAGTTTGAAAGTTTGACGGTTTCAGTCCCTGATGAAAATAAATTGGAAAAATCAACAAGGGACCTTGTACTATTCATGATATGGCATTTTATACCCTTGGAAACAAATTAAAAAGATGCCAAGTTCACACCCTCAACTTTCCCAAAATTACAAAAATGGTCCTTGTGAAAATAAGCTAAACCGGATCCACCCTAAACTACACCTAAACCAATCAAATACCTAAACCTTAATCCAACTTGGGCCCAAAATAATTACCCAGTCCACCCTTAGCCCAACCCATTCCCTAAAAACCGTTTTAAATAATCCCCGGTCAAACTACGTTTGACCAAACCACCCTCTCCCCCCAAAACCACCCCGTAACCTGCAAAACCACCCCAATCCACCACCACCACTTGCCCCAAGCCATCATCACCCTTCCCACCTCCCTACACCTACCCCTCACATCACATTAAATGCACCACCCCCATTGCGTGTATCAGAACCCAATTGCAAAAAAATCCGTTCCCGCCAAAAACACGTGGAGCTATTTTAGTGGACCAAAGAAGCATATGGATGGTGGGATATGCTCAGAAGCTTGTGGGAACCCTAATGGGTGCTTATAAATAGAAGATAGTGCAAGATGAAGCGAGTAGTAGTTAATTTAGTTTTTTTAGTTGTATCGAATTTTAATTATTCTGCAAATTAGTGTTAACATTTCAAATTCAAGCATTGTACTAGTTAAATTATTGTATTGCAACTCTTTTTATGTTATAAAAATCATCAGTTTCAGTTTGATTCAAGTTTATGCAAGTTACTCCAATTTTCAAATTTTCCTTTGATTCAATGGTATCTTAAAGCAAGTGTTATGGACTGAGATAGGTGAACATAGGTTCCCATAAGCTTATCAAAGCTTTAGAGACATTTAAAACTCAGTGGTATTAGAAGAAAATCAAAAAGCTAAAATTGGTCAACCATGGTCAACTGTGTTGGTTAATTATTGTTTTTCAGGTTGAAGAAGGAAGTGGTGATCAATCTTGGAGCTGGTTTTGCCTATCTAAAGATAGGCTAGCATAGTGAGATACTCCTTTTCATGCTGGAGTAAGAAATGTGGTAACTTGGTCTATTTTCCTTTCTAAATCTGCATAACTCTTGATACTGAGTAGGAAGTAGTTTTATTTGCATTAGATTGTTGATTTAGCCTTAATTTTAGTTAATATAGTTAGTTGAATCAGTAAATTATTAGTTGGTAGCAGATTGCACAAGTTTTTAGTATAACAGTTAGCTCAAGCAGTGTTTGGATTAACTGATTGCTTGTTGATTTGCTTAGTTGTTGTGATAACTTTTGGTTTCTGCATGATATAATAGTATAAATAAGATCATACAAGGCATAAAATCAGTAGCTATAAGTTCAAAAAGTCAAAAACTTGGTTAATCACCTCTCACAGTTAACTGTGAAAGATTTTAGGTTCATAATCCCATCATTTAGCTTAGAAGACATAACTCTAGCTTAATTTAGGTTAAATATAGCTTATAGTAGCTTATTAAGTCAGTATTAGTGATTAGAATCTCACATAAGTCAAAGTATCAAGTTCATACAAAAGTCAAAACTTCACACTCTCAGATTTTTGCTAAAATTCCAAATTTAATTGTGAGATGTGTGAAGGGAATTAAGGGTTGAAATTGGTTGTGTTTAAAGTCTATCAGCTGATCTATAAGCTTAAATTTTTGCTAAATTTTTGTGGAAGTTTAAGTGGGTCCCACAGACCCTCAAAGTGACTTGCAGGGCAAAGGTGTGCCCTGCTCTCAGCAGACCTTGGCTCAACCACCACCTTTGGTGGTCCATTGTGGTTGACTCAGTGGGTCCCACACCCCATAAATAGGTTCTTACAACCCCCCTCCTACCAGATTTGAACTCTTGATCTTTTGTTTGACCATTTGACCACTGGACCCCACCTAGTTTAAGCCCCAAAGATTGTCCCAGGTCTGAGTCAATTGTGAAAAGTGCAAAGTGCTTATTTCCCTTTAAACAGCTTAATTGTGCTCATTGCTTATTGTTTCTGGCTTATTTAAGATTGTAGAGCTTATTTGTAATCACTTTTGCCATTGTGGACCCCACCTTAAGCCATTTGACCTACATTGACCACACAGTCAACATAAGTCAACTGTGTAAGCCAAGGGGGTGCTTATAGCTTATTTTTAAGCTATCTTGAAAAGTGTTTTCATAAAAGTTTGTTATTTTAGGGTATAAAGTAGTTCTGTAAAAGAAAAATAAAAAAAAATCAAAGTTAAAGTAAGTGATAGTTTCTATTTAATTCAATTTAATTTTAATTTTCATTTTTAAATTTTAATTAAGTCACTAGTGTTTTTATATTTTTATTAAATACCTTCTATAGTAAAGTAATTTTGATAATTTTTTCAGATTTTTATTTTGTCATTTAGTATTAATTAGATTTAATTTTAGTTTTATTAATTATTAATTAATAATAAGTATTAAATAGCTTATTTAGTTTTTATAAAGTTAAATCTAGTTTTTATATTTTTCCTAGCTCTAATATAGTATAATAAGTTTTTAGAAAATATAATTTGAGATTCTACTGTTCATTTTCTATTTTTCTTATTTTATTTGTTTAAAATAGACTTAAGTTAATTAAAAGGTAAATAATTAGTTGTTTAATCTTAAAACATAATTTTTAGAGTTTTTATAATTTTTTTAGGATTCCTGTGATGGTTAAGTAATTTTATAAATTTTCTTGTAATTTTCTAAGTTAATTTAGTATTAATATTAATTAAAAGTAGTTTAATTAAGTTAAATAGTTTTTAATTAATAACAAAACCACAAAAAGACAAAAATATTTATTTTTATTTTTTATACTTTCTTCAAGTTCTAATTTAGGTTTAGAAAATATTTTTGTTACTTTTTAGTTTAATTTAAATCATTTGTCATTTTTAGTTTATTTAAATTAGATTTTAATTTAGATTTTAAATAGTTTAATTAATTAAATAATATTTTAATAGTATTTTAATCACTTTTATAGTTTCATTTTTCATTTTTAATTTTAAGTTTCAAAAAGTGTCAAAAGCACCCCCTGTAGTTTGATAAGTACCAAAAACCCACTTTTCCAGTCCGATACGTGATCTTAATTGTGAATTTGTGCATATATTTGGTATCTGATTTTTGTGAATATTATATCTGTGTACCAACACCAAAATAGCAGTAGCAAAAACAATTCCATATCATCTGGGCTACTGTCCTCAGTCCCACTCACTCATAAACGATTTCAAAAGCACCATTTCAATCTCGTCGGGACTTTAACGACCCGGGGAAACACTACACTATCACCGGAGTATTGATTCTAGGCTGTCTTTGACTTGTTGACCTTGGTCAATAATAATCTGACGGTTCAGGCTCAATCAAAATTTGGCGCCGCTGCCGGGGAGGTTGTTGCGTGTTTTATAAAATCGTTTTAAGTTTAGTGGTTTTCAAAACCCTCCCTGTACAAATTTCACACAAATTTGTAAAAAGTTTTTGTAAACACTCAATCATATCAAAAAAAAAAAACCCGTTCATTAACACTTCTCCTGAAGTGTTGAAAACACCAAAAAAATTAAAAACATTCAAAAACAAACTGTGAAGTTAAATTACTTCGTGTTCTTTAAGATTACAACCTGAAACAGTTGGTTTAAGGTAAGTTCTGACATTAAATTGCGAACTGAAGAGGAAACCTATTTACTTCCTCCCGCCAGCCTGCGAGTAATCTTAAAGGGACGATTTCGGTTAACGAATCAGTTCCAAAAATATTTCCCAAGTTTTCTGCACACACACCCATAAGCCTAAGGCAGTTTTTCAAAAATTAATTAATAAACCCATAATAAGTTCCCAAACTTAAGATTAAAACTTGCCTTTATATCCCTGTGAGTGGTGTACCTTTTTTTAAAGAAGCCATTCACTTGTGATTGCTGTTTTAAGTTCACTGTGGTTTTGCCTCGCTCTTGTTTTGAAAAATTGTTTTTAGTGCATGCGCACTCGGTCACAAACAAAACGTAAACATTAGAAAAACGTACACGAGCTACGTTCTGACACACAAGAACCAAAGACCGAAATGGCCGCTGGGCCACCACCACCTTTACCACCCCCTGACCCTCCTAGGGATGAGCCAGCTCCTGATCTCCGAACGATGGAGGAGCTGTGCCAGCCTACCATGCAAGGGCGGGGTGGGCCTATTGCACCACTCACTATTGAGGCTACGGACTTTGGCCTCAAGCATCACATGATCCAACAAGTCCAGAATTCGTGTCAATTTCACGGATTACCGGGTGACGATGCCAATAAGCATCTTGACAAATATCTCACGGTCACCCAAAGCATGAAACAGCATGGTGTCACGGATGATGCCCTTCGGCTGTACCTCTTCCCTTATTCTCTCACTCATCATGCCACTGCATGGTTTGACCGACTCCCAAGGAATTCTATTCGTACCTTTGATGACATGGTAACCAAGTTTTTAGCAAAATATTTTCCACCTTCCATGGTTACCAAGTTACGAAATGATATCAGCAACTTCCGGCAACGTCCCGATGAGTCTCTTTTTGAGGCTTGGGAACGTTATAAGCTAGCTATTGATCGGTGCCCTAACCACAATATGTTGCAAGTTACCATCATAGATACCTTCTATAATGGTCTGACATTGAGGCACCGAGACATTCTCAATGCTGCTGCTGGTGGGACCTTTATGAAAAGGCGTCCCGAGGAGTGCTATGACCTAATCGAGAACATGACTGCCCATCATAACTTTTGGGATTTCTCTGCGGAGAGGGATGCGTCATGTCATTCAGTTACTCCCTCATCATCATCTCCTGAAATAATAGCTCTTACCAAAAAGATGGATGATATTTCTACGGCTGTGTTGAGAATAAGCCAATCGATGCAAAATCAGGCTCAAAATCAACAAGTGAAAGCCGTGGCCCAAAGTTGTGAAACTTGTGGGGGCCCTCATCTGTATTCCGAGTGTCCAGCTACTGCTGACTTTCCTCCAGAGAACGTATATGCTGCTCACGGTTCCTACAATACGGGGGGTAATTCTTACCAACCGCAAGGGGACCGTAATCTCTTAAGCTATCGTTCCAACAATTTTCTCGGACCTCCCGGTTTTAATCAAAATCAAAACCGTAACTCGAATCAGAATTTTAACCAAGGTCAAAACTCAAATTTCCAAAACCCGAATCAAAATCAAGGTCAGTTTAATCAAAACAATTTTCAAAATGGCAATCAAAACCAAGGTTTTCAAGGAAATTTTCAAAGAAACCAAAATCAAGGGAATTACAATCAAGGTAATTTCAATCAGAGAAACACTTTTCAGGGTAACAACAATCAAAATCAAGGGAATTTTCAAAACAACCGTGTTCAAAATCCTCCTGTTCAAAATCAAAACGTTGTTCAACCCTCGTCTTCCTCCGAAGAAGTGCTAAAACAATTCATGAAAGCACAAGAGGAAACGAATCGGTTATTGATCGGCAAGATCTCTGAACTTCAGAAGTCTTTAAATGATCGACCCTCGGGCCCGGGTACATTACCGAGCAACACGATCGCTAACCCGAGGTGCGATGTCAAAGCGATCACCACCCGAAGTGGGGTATCATACGATGGACCCTCGATTCCTTCTACCTCTTCTTCTCCTCCTAAAGTAGCGGAACGTGAGCCTGAGGTTACTACGGGCAAGGTACTTCCTACTAATAACGGAGGTATCAACAACGTCCACCCTCAAGTTGTCCCGGTCCCGGCTCGTAAGCCGAAAGTTGTATTTGATCCCCCTGTGAGTTCTGATGAAATCCCAAAGAATGATCCTAAGCCATCGATTCCATATCCTTCACGATTGAGCGAACAAAAGAACCGCGAAAAAGCTAACCATCAGATGGAAAAATTTTATCAAATTTTCCAAGAATTACACTTTGATATTAGCTTCGCGGACGCTCTTCTTCTCATGCCTAAGTTTGCTTCGACAATCAAAAATCTGATAAGCAACAAAGAAAAACTTTGTGAGATGGCAAAAACTCCTCTTAATGAGCATTGCTCAGCAGTGCTTTTGAAAAAGCTTCCCGAGAAGCTTGGGGATCCCGGGAAATTTCTCATTCCTTGTATTTTCCCGGGGATGGTTGAATGCTTTGCCTTGGCCGATCTTGGCGCAAGCATTAACCTGATGCCTTACACAGTCTGGAAAAGACTCTCACTTCCTGCTCTCACTCCGACCTGCATGACACTCGAGCTTGCAGACCGTACTATATCCCGTCCTCTCGGCATTGCCGAAGATATCTTCGTGAAAGTAGGAAAGTTCCATTTTCCGGCAGATTTCGTGATTGTTGATTTCGATGCTGACCCACGAGTCCCTCTCATTCTCGGGAGGGGATTCTTAAGAACTGGTCGTGCTTTAATCGATGTATTCGAAGAAGAAATCACCCTACGTGTTGGTGGCGAGGCCATCACATTCAATCTTGATCAGACTTCAAGATACTCCTCCAACTATGACGCAGAAACGGTTAACCGAATTGACATCATCGATGTTGCGTCTGAGGAGTATTCTCAAGAGGTCCTTGGTTTCTCATCCAGTGGCAGTCTTTCTACTGACCCTATCATTTCCGACTCTTCCCCTTCCCTCACTCCGTTTGAGGGAAGTGACTTCCTTCTGGAAGAGCTCGAGGCTTTTCTCGCTCAGGATAGCTCAATCCCCGATGGGGTTGATGAAAACTATCTTGACCCGGAGGGGGACATTCTTCTCATTGAAAGATTGTTAAATGACGATCCTTCACCCTCTCCATCTCCAAAAATACTTCATAAAGCGGAAGTCAAAAATGTTGAAATAACTGAAGACTTTCCCGAGGTTGAGCTCAAGGACTTGCCTCCTCATCTAGAATATGCATTTCTGGAGGGTGATAATAAATTACCCGTCATTATTGCTAAGGACTTAAAAGTTGAGGAAAAGGCAGCACTCCTAAAGGTTCTAAAGTCACATAAACAAGCAATCGCTTGGAAACTCTCCGACATTAAGGGCATAAGCCCGAACTTTTGTACTCATAAAATCTTAATGGAGGATGACTTTACCCTTTCTGAACTGCCAATGCAAGGGCGGGGTGGGCCTATTGCACCACTCACTATTGAGGCTACGGACTTTGGCCTCAAGCATCACATGATCCAACAAGTCCAGAATTCGTGTCAATTTCACGGATTACCGGGGTGACGATGCCAATAAGCATCTTGACAAATATCTCACGGTCACCCAAAGCATGAAACAGCATGGTGTCACGGATGATGCCCTTCGGCTGTACCTCTTCCCTTATTCTCTCACTCATCATGCCACTGCATGGTTTGACCGACTCCCAAGGAATTCTATTCGTACCTTTGATGACATGGTAACCGAGTTTTTAGCAAAATATTTTCCACCTTCCATGGTTACCAAGTTACGAAATGATATCAGCAACTTCCGGCAACGTCCCGATGAGTCTCTTTTTGAGGCTTGGGAACGTTATAAGCTAGCTATTGATCGGTGCCCTAACCACAATATGTTGCAAGTTACCATCATAGATACCTTCTATAATGGTCTGACATTGAGGCACCGAGACATTCTCAATGCTGCTGCTGGTGGGACCTTTATGAAAAGGCGTCCCGAGGAGTGCTATGACCTAATCGAGAACATGACTGCCTGTGGGGGATTGATGAGTGTGTAAATACTCATCATTTTTTACCCTTTCTGAACTGCCAAAACATCCAAAAACACTCAATAATGAATCAAAATAGTGAAAATATCCTAGGAAAGTGTTTTACATGTCTTAAATGCAAAAGTACAAAAAACAGATGAAAAACGCACAAAGTTTGCATAATTGGCAGTTTCAGTCCCCCAACTTTCAAAAGTTGTCAAATCTGGTCCCTGGTCATTCTAAAAACTTGAAAAAGTCACCAAAGGTCCTTATAAATCAAAAAGTTACATGAATAGTCCTTTGGTGAAAAGTTTCACAAAATGTCAAGTTTAGTCCCTGAACTTTGAAAATTGTCAAAAATGACCCCTGGGATATGAAAAACTTTGAGAAAAATAAATTTTGTCCTTGCACTAACCTTTTATGACAGGATTGGTCCTTGGTGGAAAGTTTGGTGATATTTACACAAATGGTCCCTGAAGTTTGAAAGTTTGACGGTTTCAGTCCCTGATGAAAATAAATTGGAAAAATCAACAAGGGACCTTGTACTATTCATGATATGGCATTTTATACCCTTGGAAACAAATTAAAAAGATGCCAAGTTCACACCCTCAACTTTCCCAAAATTACAAAAATGGTCCTTGTGAAAATAAGCTAAACCGGATCCACCCTAAACTACACCTAAACCAATCAAATACCTAAACCTTAATCCAACTTGGGCCCAAAATAATTACCCAGTCCACCCTTAGCCCAACCCATTCCCTAAAAACCGTTTTAAATAATCCCCGGTCAAACTACGTTTGACCAAACCACCCTCTCCCCCCAAAACCACCCCGTAACCTGCAAAACCACCCCAATCCACCACCACCACTTGCCCCAAGCCATCATCACCCTTCCCACCTCCCTACACCTACCCCTCACATCACATTAAATGCACCACCCCCATTGCGTGTATCAGAACCCAATTGCAAAAAAATCCGTTCCCGCCAAAAACACGTGGAGCTATTTTAGTGGACCAAAGAAGCATATGGATGGTGGGATATGCTCAGAAGCTTGTGGGAACCCTAATGGGTGCTTATAAATAGAAGATAGTGCAAGATGAAGCGAGTAGTAGTTAATTTAGTTTTTTTAGTTGTATCGAATTTTAATTATTCTGCAAATTAGTGTTAACATTTCAAATTCAAGCATTGTACTAGTTAAATTATTGTATTGCAACTCTTTTTATGTTATAAAAATCATCAGTTTCAGTTTGATTCAAGTTTATGCAAGTTACTCCAATTTTCAAATTTTCCTTTGATTCAATGGTATCTTAAAGCAAGTGTTATGGACTGAGATAGGTGAACATAGGTTCCCATAAGCTTATCAAAGCTTTAGAGACATTTAAAACTCAGTGGTATTAGAAGAAAATCAAAAAGCTAAAATTGGTCAACCATGGTCAACTGTGTTGGTTAATTATTGTTTTTCAGGTTGAAGAAGGAAGTGGTGATCAATCTTGGAGCTGGTTTTGCCTATCTAAAGATAGGCTAGCATAGTGAGATACTCCTTTTCATGCTGGAGTAAGAAATGTGGTAACTTGGTCTATTTTCCTTTCTAAATCTGCATAACTCTTGATACTGAGTAGGAAGTAGTTTTATTTGCATTAGATTGTTGATTTAGCCTTAATTTTAGTTAATATAGTTAGTTGAATCAGTAAATTATTAGTTGGTAGCAGATTGCACAAGTTTTTAGTATAACAGTTAGCTCAAGCAGTGTTTGGATTAACTGATTGCTTGTTGATTTGCTTAGTTGTTGTGATAACTTTTGGTTTCTGCATGATATAATAGTATAAATAAGATCATACAAGGCATAAAATCAGTAGCTATAAGTTCAAAAAGTCAAAAACTTGGTTAATCACCTCTCACAGTTAACTGTGAAAGATTTTAGGTTCATAATCCCATCATTTAGCTTAGAAGACATAACTCTAGCTTAATTTAGGTTAAATATAGCTTATAGTAGCTTATTAAGTCAGTATTAGTGATTAGAATCTCACATAAGTCAAAGTATCAAGTTCATACAAAAGTCAAAACTTCACACTCTCAGATTTTTGCTAAAATTCCAAATTTAATTGTGAGATGTGTGAAGGGAATTAAGGGTTGAAATTGGTTGTGTTTAAAGTCTATCAGCTGATCTATAAGCTTAAATTTTTGCTAAATTTTTGTGGAAGTTTAAGTGGGTCCCACAGACCCTCAAAGTGACTTGCAGGGCAAAGGTGTGCCCTGCTCTCAGCAGACCTTGGCTCAACCACCACCTTTGGTGGTCCATTGTGGTTGACTCAGTGGGTCCCACACCCCATAAATAGGTTCTTACAACCCCCCTCCTACCAGATTTGAACTCTTGATCTTTTGTTTGACCATTTGACCACTGGACCCCACCTAGTTTAAGCCCCAAAGATTGTCCCAGGTCTGAGTCAATTGTGAAAAGTGCAAAGTGCTTATTTCCCTTTAAACAGCTTAATTGTGCTCATTGCTTATTGTTTCTGGCTTATTTAAGATTGTAGAGCTTATTTGTAATCACTTTTGCCATTGTGGACCCCACCTTAAGCCATTTGACCTACATTGACCACACAGTCAACATAAGTCAACTGTGTAAGCCAAGGGGGTGCTTATAGCTTATTTTTAAGCTATCTTGAAAAGTGTTTTCATAAAAGTTTGTTATTTTAGGGTATAAAGTAGTTCTGTAAAAGAAAAATCAAAAAAAATCAAAGTTAAAGTAAGTGATAGTTTCTATTTAATTCAATTTAATTTTAATTTTCATTTTTAAATTTTAATTAAGTCACTAGTGTTTTTATATTTTTATTAAATACCTTCTATAGTAAAGTAATTTTGATAATTTTTTCAGATTTTTATTTTGTCATTTAGTATTAATTAGATTTAATTTTAGTTTTATTAATTATTAATTAATAATAAGTATTAAATAGCTTATTTAGTTTTTATAAAGTTAAATCTAGTTTTTATATTTTTCCTAGCTCTAATATAGTATAATAAGTTTTTAGAAAATATAATTTGAGATTCTACTGTTCATTTTCTATTTTTCTTATTTTATTTGTTTAAAATAGACTTAAGTTAATTAAAAGGTAAATAATTAGTTGTTTAATCTTAAAACATAATTTTTAGAGTTTTTATAATTTTTTTAGGATTCCTGTGATGGTTAAGTAATTTTATAAATTTTCTTGTAATTTTCTAAGTTAATTTAGTATTAATATTAATTAAAAGTAGTTTAATTAAGTTAAATAGTTTTTAATTAATAACAAAACCACAAAAAGACAAAAATATTTATTTTTATTTTTTATACTTTCTTCAAGTTCTAATTTAGGTTTAGAAAATATTTTTGTTACTTTTTAGTTTAATTTAAATCATTTGTCATTTTTAGTTTATTTAAATTAGATTTTAATTTAGATTTTAAATAGTTTAATTAATTAAATAATATTTTAATAGTATTTTAATCACTTTTATAGTTTCATTTTTCATTTTTAATTTTAAGTTTCAAAAAGTGTCAAAAGCACCCCCTGTAGTTTGATAAGTACCAAAAACCCACTTTTCCAGTCCGATACGTGATCTTAATTGTGAATTTGTGCATATATCTGGTATCTGATTTTTGTGAATATTATATCTGTGTACCAACACCAAAATAGCAGTAGCAAAAACAATTCCATATCATCTGGGCTACTGTCCTCAGTCCCACTCACTCATAAACGATTTCAAAAGCACCATTTCAATCTCGTCGGGACTTTAACGACCCGGGGAAACACTACACTATCACCGGAGTATTGATTCTAGGCTGTCTTTGACTTGTTGACCTTGGTCAATAATAATCTGACGGTTCAGGCTCAATCAGTTACTCATCGTCTTTCTACCGCGTATCACCCACAAACACGTGGGCAGGTGGAGGTTTCAAACCGTGGTATTAAAAGGATTCTTGAGAGGACCGTAGGTGAAAACCGTGCTTCCTGGTCGGATAAACTAGATGATGCACTCTGGGCCTTCCGTACAGCTTACAAAACACCCATCGGGTGTACTCCCTACAAGCTTGTATACAGGAAGGCGTGTCATTTACCGATCGAGCTCGAGCACAAAGCCTACTGGGCCTTGAAACATGCAAACTACGACCTTCATAAAGCGGATGATCACCGTAAGGTTCAACTCAATGAATTAAACGAACTTCGTGATCAAGCCTACAAGAACTCTTTAATCTACAAAGAAAAGACAAAACAGATTCACGACTCTAAGATTAAGAACCGCGTTTTCAACGTCGGTGACAGAGTCCTTCTTTTCAACTCAAGGTTAAAGATCTTCTCGGGGAAATTAAAAACCCGATGGACTGGACCATTCACTGTTGCTAAAGTATATCCATACGGGACTCTTGAGTTATCTCAACCCGAAGGTCCCAACTTCAAAGTGAATGGTCATCGTTTGAAACACTATTTTGGAAAGGACATACCACCCATGGTTATCCCAGATCTCCAAACTTTCCCCATGGACCAATGAATTCGGGGATCGAGTCAAGCTAGTGACTCGGTGAACAAAAATTAGAAAATATATGGGTTTTCACCCGTATTTCTGACTTCTTTCTACTTTCTACCACTCTAAGTGTGTGGGAGTGGCCGTCCCCCACCTTTTGAAAAGTAAACATGTATATAAGTCTCTTAAAAAGAATGTATAAAAATGTTTATATGATCAGATAAATAAAGTGAGAAAATAAAATCGATATTCCCACAGTTAGCTTTGAATATTAGCTTTTTCCGTTCAGAGATTCGGCATAATAGCCGAAACTTTGAATATTGAGGACAATATTCAATTCTAGTGTGGGGGGGGGGGGGGGAATTCTTGCGAATTTTATCACAAAATACTTTCTAAGTACCCCCATTTTAGGCCTAAATTTTTCAAAAATTTTTCACTTTATTTCAAAATTTTTGTGGTAATCAATCCGCCAAGTCTAAATGACAAATGGATTGGCTAGTCCAGGAGCAAACGGCTCTAGGTAAAGACATCTCAAACCCGTTGATGGCTTGCAATTTGCCAAAAATTGTATGGTAAATCAACTCGCCATATCCCATAAAGCGAATGAGTTGGCTAGCCCACAAGATTATGGCTTGTGGTAAAGGCCGTTGAAAATCTATAATTGGTAATCAGCTCACCAAGATGTTGACTTAGTCCATCAAGAGTTGGCTAGTCCAGAAGCAAACGGCTTTTGGTAAAGACTAATCAAATCCGTTGACAACTGGTGATTTGCTCAAAATCACATAGTTTTTCTCAAAAGATTGCTAGTCCCTAGCAATGTTTTAGTGTGGGGGATTGATGAGCGTGTAAATACTCATCATTTTTACCTTTTTCTGAGCTGCCAAAACATCTAAAAACACTCAATATTGAATCAAAATAGTGAAAATATCCCAGGAAGGTGTTTTATATGTTTCAAATGCAAAATAATCAAAAACAGATGAAAAACGTACAAAGTTTGCAAAATTGGCAGTTTCAGTCCCTCAACTTTCAAAAGTTGTCAAATCTAGTCCCTGGTTGTTCTAAAAACTTGAAAAAGTCACCAAAGGTCCTTTTAAATCAAAAAGTTACATAATTAGTCCTTTGGTACAAAGTTTCACAAAATGTCAAGTTTAGTCCCTAAAGTTTGGAAAATTATCAAAAATGGTCCCTGGGATATTAAAACTTCGAGAAAAAAAAATTTTGTCCTTGTACTAGAATTTTATGGCAGGATTGGTCCTTGATTACAAGTTTGGTGAAATTACAAAACAGGTCCCTGAAGTTTGGTGATTTGGCAGATTTAGTCCCTGGGGTTTTATAAGTGAAAAATTCAAAACATGTCCTCATACTCTTCATCATATGGCAAAACACACCCCCTGAAATACTTTGGATTAATGCCAAATTACACCCCTCAAAATTCAGGAATTTGCAAAAATGGTCTTTGTGAAGTTACAAACCAAACCGGACCCTTAATAATATCACAAACCAAATCCAAGTCCAATCCATATCCTAAACAAAAGCCCACCCTTTTTGGCCCACTCCACAAACAGCCCATCAACACCCCTTTTTACAAATACCAGGGTCAAACTTTGACCCTGAGTCAAATACTGGTCAAAACCACACCATTTCCCTCTCCCCACTCACCAACGCAATACCACCATACCACCTAGTTTTGCAGCCCACCACCACCACTTGCCAGTCTCATCATCACCTCCCCACACCTTCTGTACCCTAAATCACCTCAGCATTTAATGCCACCACCCCCTGCCTATAACAGTCCAAACCGATTTTCCCGCCAAAATCATATAAACGGTTGAGATGGAATTCAGACATCCAAGGGTCTAGATTGCAAGTGGGATTTGCTCAGAGGCTCACACAAACCCTAGAAGACCTATATAAAAGGAAAAAGATGGAGCAAGGAAGGAGTAGTAGTTTAATTAGTTTCATTGTATGTCGTATAATTAAGAATTTGAATTCTAGTGTAATATTCAAGCTTTTAAGCATTTAGTTAGTCAATTCAGCTGTATTCTTAACTTTTTCAAGTAATAGAAATCAAGTTTCAGTATCTCTAATTGTGTTTGCATTTTTCTTTTTTATTTCAAAAATTCAAATCAAGTGTAGTTGTTGTTTATGTTACTGATAAGGAGTTGTAGGATCACATAGGCTCCCTTAAGCTTGTTAAAGCTTGTAGAGACCATAAAATCCAGCATTAGTGTAATAAAAATCAAAAACATAAAAAAGTCAACATAAGTCAACTGTGGTTTGTTTGAGACTGATTTCAGGTTTTCAGAAGCAATGCAAGGGAAGTTTGGAAGTGGATAAGTCTATCTAAAGATAGGATTCTGTGGAAAACCCTTTGTTCATGCTAAGGGTGGTTTGTAAGTTTTGCTTACTTTTGATTTTCATCTAAATCTTAATTCCCTAGCCTGCTTGTTATTGCCATTTTGTGTCCTTTGTGATTGTTAGGTATTGTTAGATAAGTTTGTGGTTTAAAGTTAGGTGTTTGTTACTTGGATTTCTTTGTTACTCATAATCTTTGTTGAAACTGCCAAATTAGCTATAATATTGTCTTCTTTTGTATTAGTGGTTATAACCTGTGTTTCTAAGCTTAACTTACCTTTTTAGATCATATTAGAACATTTGGAAACAGATTTGTGGAATAAATAAGTTAATCTCATTGAAAATCTTCATAACTATCAAATATAGGAGTGTTTGGATTAGTAAAGTTCACCATTGATCTCTGTGTTTTGTTGGTCCAAATTGGTTTATGCAGCATCCATAAGTGTTGAGTGTATCATTTTGAGCATAAAAACTATTAGTGTTTTGTTCCAAAGTCAAAATCAACTTCAATCACCCTCAACAGTTAACTGTTGAGGTTTTGGGACCTCAAATCCCTCACATTAGCTTAATCTTTGGAGTTTATTCTTAGAATAGCCTTTCTATAGCTTAAGTACTTGTTGTCAGTTCATTAAGAAGCACCAAAATTCAATAAAGTCAAAGTACCAAGTTTTCATTAAAAAGTCAAATTGCATCTTTCAGATTTTTCCAAAAATGGTGAGAATTAATTAGAATTTTGTGATTGGATTCAAGGGCTGAAACTTGTTTCTAATTAAAGCCCCTCAGCTCAACTCTTGATTCCCACTTTTTTTTTTTTTTTTTTTTTTTTTTGTGAATTTTATTGTGGACCCCACCAGCCTAGAAACACACTTGCAGGGGGACTGACCTCCCCTGCATCAGCTAACCACCACAACACCACCACCTTTGGTGGTTGTTGTAGGCCACCTCAATGGGTCCCAGTGATCCACCTTGGGTTTTCCCAACCCCCTCCTACCAGGCTACAAGATTTGACCATTAGTTTGACCTAGGAACCAGTGGACCCCACCTGGAATCATTGCTTAAGTTTGTCCCATTTATGAGTTTAGCTCAAATCTTCAAGTGCTTATTTTGGTTCTAATTAGCTTAACAGTGCTTATAGCTTGTTGTTTCTAGCTTATTTAAGTCCCTTTTGCTTAAGTGAATCAAGTTTCATCATTGTGGACCCCACATATAGTCATTTGAGCTTATATGCCTAATTGGTCAAAGAAAGTCAACTGTTTTGCTTAAGGGGGTGCACACAGCTTATTTTTAAGCTATATAAAAAGTTGTTTCACAAAAGTTTCTTATTTTCATCTCATTTTTAGCTGTCAAAAAGAAAAACACCAAAAAAACCAAACATAAAATTAGTGATAGCTTCTATTTAATAGATTCTATCTTTTTCAATTTTCATTTCAGCTTATTTATAAGCACTTTTCCATTTTTATAATTTTCTTAATTTTTTTGTACCTTTAGGTATTTAAAATAATTTTCTTAGATTTTTCCTAATCAGTTTACTATTTATTAGATTTAAAAATAGTTTAAATAATTAAATAGGTAATATTAGTAATTAATTGGTTTTCCTAAATTTTTATTAACAACAGTAGGTTTTTATATTTTTCCTAGGCTTTATAGATTAGTTAAGACTTTTAGAAAATATATTTTTAGTTTCTACTATTAATTTTCCAATTTTCTTATTTTAATTATTTAAATTAGATTTAAGTTAATTAAAAGGTAAATAATTAATAGAATAGTCTAAAAGTAATTTTTACAAGTTTTTTATAATTTTTTAGGATTCCTGTGATGGTTAATTAGTTTTATAAATTTTTTCATAATTTTCTAAGATAATTTTAGTATTATTTGTAATTTAAAATAGTTTAATTAGTTTAATTAAGATAATTTGTTTTTAATTGATAAAAAACTCATAAAAAGACAAAAATATTTATTTTTATTTTTTATACTTTCTTCAAGTTCTTCTTAAGGTTTAGAAATTATTTTTTGCAAGTTTTTAGGTTAATTTGTAATCTTTATAATTTTTAGTTAATTTAAATTAGGTTTAAATTAGATTTTAAAAAGTTTTAATTAATTAAATAATATTTAAATATTAAAATAATCATTTTTATAATTTCATTTTCATTTTAAATTTTCTTTTAATTTTAAGTTTTCAAAAGTTCACTTGCACCCCCTGTAGTTTGTAATCTGATAAAACCCACTTTTCTGTCTGTTACCTGATTCCAAATTATGAATTTGTGCATATATCTGTTATTTGTGAATATTATATCATTGTGTTAATACCAAACTGTCAGTAGCAAAATCAATTCCCAATCATCTTGGCTACTGTCCTCAGTGCCACTCATACCCAAAAACGATTTCCAAAAACATCATTTCAATCTCGCTGGGACTTAACGACCCGGGGACACACTATACTATCACCGGAGAATTGGAACGGAGCTGTCTTTGACTTATTGACCTTGGTCAATAATATCTGACCATTTCGGGACCAATCACTTATAAAAAGGAGAAAGAAGTAGAGAAGCAGTGTGTAGTTAGTAGTAGAGTAATGTATTTTTAGTTTTATCTTAATGTCGGATTAATGTACTTTACCTTTGAAAAATGTTCTTTTTATCTTTCCAAGTATTTTCAGTTCAATTAGTGTAATTCAAAGCTTATTGTATCAATAATTGAAGCCCTTTTTGTTTAATTCAGATTTTACTCATATTTGCTTAGTTCCTCATTTTCATCTAAAAGTTGTTTAAAGTGATGGTTTAATGTTGTAATAAGCTTCATTAAGTAGACTCAACTCACTGGAACCCTTAAATCTCAGTTTAGTTAAACTTTTATGCAAAATATGAAAAATCACCAAAAATCACAAAAAAAAAAAAAAAAAAATATGTAAAAATAAAAAAATTCAAGAAGAAGAGAAGAAGAAGCTGGATGAAATGGTTTAGAGCTTGGGGAAGCTTTAGGTTAGATCTGAGTTGTGAGTGCACCATATTTGAGCAAAGCGCTTTTGTAAGTCCAACTTTGTTGCCAATCTTAGAGTAAACTGTGGTCTAGCTTATTTCTGTGTAATTTAGCTTATCAA
The DNA here is from genome assembly GCA_030686995.1 of Artemisia argyi. NCBI lineage: Eukaryota > Viridiplantae > Streptophyta > Magnoliopsida > Asterales > Asteraceae > Artemisia > Artemisia argyi. The sequence continues at coordinate 140,070,831 of CM060691.1, read as the reverse complement.
GTGACAACTTGTGTTCTTATATGTTTGTTTAGCTTATGAGTGTTGAATTGCTTCTGGTTTTCTGTATTCAATTAAAAGGTTCTCACATTTGCTTAAGATTTCAAATTTGGTCATATGAATGCTTGAACTGTTGTATGCTTGTAATTTTGTTAGTCCCTGCATCACCTTGGCTTTTATAGATCCACACAGCTTATCTCAGCTGATTGATTCAGTAATACAATATAGAAACCTCCCTTACAGTTAAGATCTCGTACACAGTTAGCTTGTTAAGGGGTGTTTGGGTCAGAAGCTCTCAGTGTTTTTAAGTGAGTGTTTGTTGTTGTTTATAGTTGAGATAAGTCTCTTTAGGTCTTATGAGTGCTGTTAAGGAATAAAAACCAATGGTCAATTCATAAAAAGTCAATTTTAATTTTTAACATCATCATTTCCTTCACTATTATAATTTTGAGTAGCATTATCATATATGTCAGTTCATTAGTAGTTAGTTTTGCTTAATTCAGTTTCATTTCATCTTTATATAGCATAATCAGTAGGTAGGAATCAATCTAATCTCAATAAAGTCAAAGATTTCAAGTTTCATCAAAAAGTCAAAATTGCTCCTTTGGCAGAAAATCCATTTTTTGTAGTAATTGTTTTGATTTTTATACTTGGTTTCAAGCTTTGAGCTTTTTACATAATCAAGTATGCCACTTAGGCTTTAGGAATCAGTTGTTGTATTATTTTTGTGATTTTTATTCATTGCTTAATTTTGGCCTCAAACACACCTGCAGGGGAAGCACTTCCCCTGCACCACAGACCATGAACAATCACCAACTTTTAATTGCTTGCCCTGTCCTCAATAGTGGGACCCACAAGTTGATTATTGGCTTTTTGAAAATCCATTAAGCCTGGCTTCAAGATTCTGGGCTTATTTCATGCTTATTTCCTCATTTACTAAGGCTGCTAGTAGTTTCAAGTTTGTTCCATTTCATACATATGCTGAGATCTCAGCATGTACACCCAACTTCAAGACCCTCTCCTGAGCTTATTTGTGGTCCCCAGGACATGAAACTTGCCTCATTTGGAAGCCCTCCACCCCATCTTTTCAGATCAAGCCTTTCCTTTGTCCCTTCATCATCCCTGTGGGCCCCACAGGGGGCTGCATATGGCCTGTTGAGGTCTGTTGGGTCTGTGGTGATTGGATTGGCTTATTGTTGCTTATTAAGCTTTTTAGTATACTAGTCTTGTTGTTTTTGCTCATTCTCAGTTCTTATAACTTGTTTCTAGCTTAATTTAGCTCTATGTCCAGTAATATAGCTTATTAATCAGTTTGTGCCTCACTTACAAGTCCTAATAAGCACTTATATATGGACTGCTAAGCATTTAGGAGTCCATTGTGCTTATTTTTGATCCACAGCCAAACTTCCTTTTTTAAAGTTGTTTATTTTTAGTCTATAATTAGTTTTGTAAAAGAAAATTTCAAAAAAAGTCAAATTTTATAGAAGTGATAGCTTCTATTTAAGCTTTTTAGCTTATTTTTAGCTTTTTCAAAAAGCACATCTCATTTTTATAGTTTTCCTAGGTTCCTGTAGTTATAAAATAATTTTAGTATTTTTTCATATTTTTCTCTTTTCATTTAGTATTTTTAATAATTAATACTAGTTTTTATTAATTAATAATTAGTTAATAAATAATAAGAATTATTTAAAAAGTCTTAAAAATATATTTTCTGCTTTAAAATTAGTTTTATATTACTTTAGATTTTTCTAAGTTTTAATTTTATTTTTCTAGGCTTATTTTACATTTTCTTATTATTTAGTGTATTTTTAAATAGTTTAAATTAGTTTTTAATTAATAATAATTAGATAAAAAGTCTTAAAAATATAATTTTAATTTTAAAATTAGTTTTATAATATTTTAGATGTTTCCAAATTTATTTTTCATATTTTTAGTATGATTTCATAATTAGTTATAATTTAGGTTAATTTAAATAATTAATAAGTAATTAGAAAATAGTATTTAATTAATAATAATTAATATAGTAGTGTAGAAATTAATTTTAATTTTCTAAAAATTTTATTTTATTATTAGGATTGTAAAAATGTAATTTTCGTATTCGTAAGTATTTTATTTGTACAAAACTCGCGTTTTATTTTGTACGTTCACGTAACTTTAAACTGAACGTACACGTTTTTAGGTTTAAAACGTTTCTAGTTGTTCTAATTTCACAGTCTTATTCAAATAGCTTATTGAAGCTATTTCCTTGTAGATTCCTTAGTGTAATCAATCACAAACCCCTTTTCTGTCCAAATTCACCCGATCACAAGCCCGTTTGATAACATGATGAGGCGAAAAATGAACCACTTTTAGGGGGTCATTTAAGCCCGGAATTGAATTTATTTGATCAAATATTGCCCTAAATCGTTCCTTTTGTGATTTTAGGTACTTCGGGAGTGAAATCTGGAAAAGGAAGCAATTCGGACGTTTTTGGAGCATAAAAGTGAAGAAAACGCCAAAGTCTTAATTTTTCTTGCTGGGAACAGTTGGTGACGGCATCAAGAGCAACACTCTGACGGCGTCAAGAGTAAATTCCATGACGACCCAGTACATATTGGACGGCGTCACGAAGTAGGGCGTCAAGAGTATGAATCATGACGGCCTGGAAATGCTAATACATGACGGCGTCAGAAGTAGATCAAGGCAATCCGAGAAGAGTTTTGGCGGCGAGGTGACGACGTCACAAGCTTTGTCTTGACGCCGTCAGACCCCTTTTCCTATATATAGTTTTCTAATTTTCACATTAAAAAGAGAGAAGTTTTTGAGAAACCCTAAGTACGAACTTGGTGCGAATTTTACAGGTTTTTCAAGGGTTCTAAGCCCTTTGATACCTTTCATGTGTAATTGAGATAAGTATTCTTTTAATTCAATCAATATGTCTATGTGTTGGTTGTCTATATCTTGTTCTTGTCTTAATTCCATCATGCTAGGATAGATCTATCTTGTGTTTGCTTGGATCTAATGAAACCTAGATGTTAATTATGTGTTGATTACTTGTTTATACTTGTTTTCGATGAATGAATTTATATGTTAGGCTTAAGAAAACTGGCAGATCTCCAATTGGTAACATGCTTGAACGTCTTAGGAAACATGAACCGATGTGCACTAGGTCTTTATTGGTTGTATTTAACGCATGAGCCACTGTTTATAATCCCTATGGTTGTGCTGGGCATGGTATAGGAGGAGATAAGAGCTCATAGAATTGGGGAGTTAAGTGCGCTACCCCATGAATGGTATTAAGGAATACAATCCGTCATCCATGCAACTATAACAAGTAATTAACGTGTAAAAGATGTTTAGGGAGTAGTGAAATCTAAGTAAACACATCTTCTCCACCTATTGCTCACAACCTTAGTATAATTTAGTTTATTTTCATTTTTAGTATTTTATTTTGATTGCATCTTTAGCATTGGGTTAGTTGACTAGCAACTAATTCCGCCCAAATCCTTCAAACCCGAGATTTTTACTTGCTTTCTAAAAAAATAAAAAAATATAAAAAGAATCATCTCTCACCTTTAGAACTAGTATTTAGGTTTTCTAATCCTAGCGACACTATTCCTAGCTGAACGATCAATCCCCGGTACTTGTCACTATACTATACTACTACCTCCGTCCCAAAATTATAGTCCCCTTTTGACTTTTTCGGTCTTTCTTTCTCAACTTTGACTTTAAATATTTTTGTTTGTGTTATACAATAGTTGATGAAAATTATACCTATGAAAAATACATTTAAAACTCAATTCATTCATATATTTTGCATCAAGTATTATGTAATATAAACAAAAATATTTAAGGTCAAAGTTGAAAAATAAAGACCGAAAAAGTCAAAAGGGGACTATAATTTTGGGACGGAGGGAGTACAACGATCAGGTACACTGCCTGGTGGGGGTTGTAAGCTTCTCAAGATCCCTTGAGAGGTAAAGCCTGGTGTGATTCCCATGTATCAAGTTTTTGGCACCGCAGCCTGGGGAATAGTTATTGTCTAGGTTAGAATTTCTTTTTATTAGGTCTACTTGCTAGATTCCTTTCTAGTAAGATTTTATTTTTATTTTTAGGTTTCTTTAGTCTATCTTATTTCTTTGTGTTTGTGTTCGTAAATCTTCACCACCCGACATCATGGACAACGCGAACATCTTTGAACCCGTCATCCCACCACAACAAAACCCACCATTAGAACCCCTTAGGCCCCGAACCTTAGGAGAGTATTCCCGACCTAGACACCAAGGCTACCGAAACACCATTGAGCTCACCGGAGCCAATGTGACCCCCTTGCGATCCGACACCATCCGGTTGGTGCAAAGCGGATGTGCATTCCATGGACTTCGTTCCGAAGATCCAAACCAACATCTTAAGGACTTCCTCAAAATCGTAGATTCCATAGACCCAGATGTTGAAACTAGAGAGACAACCCGATTACGCCTATTCCAATTCTCTCTACGGGATCAAGCTAGTCAATGGCTTGAGCGTTTACCCGCGGGATCCATCACCACATGGGATAACCTCACCAATCGCTTCCTTACTCAATTCTTCCGACCGGGGAAAACTGCAATGCTTAGAAATGACATTTTGATGTTTGAACAACAGCAGGGTGAAACTTTCTACGAAGCTTGGGCCCGTTTTAAGGATCTCCTCCACAAGGTCCCTCATCATGGTATAAACCTTTGGTTATTAGTCCAGATTTTCTACGGCCATGTTGACTACCACACTAAGCGCACAATCGATAGGGCCGCGGGAGGTAAACTGCGTGATAAGAATGTCGAGGAGTCTTGGGCGATTATCGAGGAGCTCGCCGCTGATAATCATGAGATGTGGGAATTTAATCATACAATAAAAGCGGCCATCAATGTAGTCTCGACATCTGGAGGGACCACCGAAATCCCCGATGAACTCCTATGCAAACTCGAGGCAAAAGTTGACTATTTTGAGGAAAGGCAAAGGAGACCTTTAAGTCCTAGACGAGCTACTATCAATTCTGTCTCGAAACCAACTTCAACACCATTGTCCGAGTCACCCTCTAGAGAAAATGTTGAGAGTTTTCAAAACTATGCCCCACCTTGTTCCCCTCCCAAGGAGCTTAGCTCGGAGTTTGAAGCTAGGATGAGGGAATACATGGCAACTCATTCAGATCGGCTTGCTAGATTCGAGGAAGCAGTTTATAAGTAAAAAGAGGAAATGCAAGAGAAAATGAATGAGATGATGAGTCTATTAGAGGAGTATGCCAATCAGAGAACCCCCGAAAGAATGCTACTAAGGAAAGAAAGCACCACTCCCACTACCCAATTTGTTAATTCCATCACAATTGTCCTAAAGGATAACGAGAAGGTAGAAACCCCTGCTAAACAAACCTTAGAGAAACCACCAGAATCCCAACCTTTGAGTCACTACCTGAAACATGATATAAACGAAAACACCATAACAAATTGGATTAAGGGAAGGGTTCTGAGAAAGAGGAAAAGGTAAGAGATGAGTATGATACGTTACCTGGGGGATCAGTATTCGAGAGGCTATTGGTACAAAAAGTGGCTACTAAACAGAATGCATGTGGGAACTTTGAGATACCAACTAGCATCGGGGACTTGAAATATCTTAGTGCTTTCGCCGACCAAGGATCGGAAGTAAATCTTATGCCCCTAACTATTTACATCCAACTAACGTCAAAAATGCCAGCCCCTACTCGTGTTAGGTTATCCCTCACTGGACACTCGTACGTATACCCCCTAGGAATCGCAGAAGATGTATTAGTTAACGTCGCAGGATTCATGTACCCCGTTGATTTTATGATCATCGATGATAAAGGAGATGGATGCATGCCAATAATCCTTGGGGCACCATTCCTCGCCACCTCTAGGGCTGTCATTAAGTATGAAGGTAGGAAGATCGAGCTTAAATCTGGAAAAAGAAAAATTAGCTTCCCCATGACCCCGCGAAGCTGGCATGAGAATTTGAGTTGGAGAAAGATCAAAAACAACATTGACACGACACCCATTAGTGTTCAGAATAAAATTCTTGCATGGGAGGCAAGAATCAAAAGCTATAAGGAGGCTAAATATGAAAGAAGCAAAAGCAATAAGGTTCAGGTCGAATTTGAACATACTCAACCCACAGAAAATCATGTACCATTTGAGGAAGGGAACTTGGTACTCTTGAGACACTTGGAAACAACCATACCACCCGATAAACCAAGTCCTTGGGGGTATAGGCCGTTCACAATTGAAGAAGTGAGCCAAGATGGGATGGCTAACTTGAGAAGTGAAGTAGGTGGAATGGTGATTGCGAGTATCGGCAGATTGAGGCACTACCACCATAACAGTAATGATCACAACTACATGGGGTATATCATTTCAAGGGACGAGGTCACGTAGTAACCCATGACCTTGAGTCTAGCTACAAGACTCGTAAATAAAGAAAAGCGCTTCTTGGGAGGCAACCCATGCTTTGTGTGATTTTATTTTTGTTTGTTTGTTATTTGCTTCCGTATGCATGCTTTATTTTTATTGTTGGTAGATCATGTTTCTAAACTAAATAGTGGAAATACTTTACATTGTTGTTTTGGCCTAGTCTTAACTCCACCTAAAAGTATTTTTGCAAAAGATAAGTGTAAGGGGAAACCCCAAATATGTTTTTAAGAAACAAACTGATCATGATTCTCCATAATATTAAATGAACATGTATATTCGTTTTGGTTAGAGTCAAATGCTTGTATTGAGTCATAATGAAGTTTTGCAGGATTTTCCAGGAAGTAGGATTAAGTTTTTCCAGAAATTTTCCGGAAACTTAACATAAGAATTTCTGCAGGTCACTTCTGACGGCGTCACGAGTTAACTCTTGACGGCGTCAAGTGTAAAAATCTGGAAATTTTACCGGTTTTGTTTTTCTAACGGAGTCTTATGGTTTTTGTGAATTATTAAGTTTTATAATCTCCAGGAAATCTGCAAACTTCATTCCACAAGCATTATATCTTATCTTGTTTTCTAGGACTTAGTAACTTATATAGGATGCCGCCGATTTTACGCGAGGTTGTCTTGTCTATTTTCTCAGGATTTACAGGTTATGTATGACAAGAAGATGATTTATATTCTGGAAGGGAAGCTTTGATTGTTCATTTTCTTGGACAAAGATTTAACCTGGCCACCTTATTATCCATACCGAGCGAATCAGGGGAGTATTTGATTTCATTCTTTTTACTTTTTCACTTTTACATTCTTTACTTGAACATTGGGGACAATGTTCATCTTAAGTGTAAGGGGAGGGTAAAAAGATGATACCTTACATATGCACTTTCGCTTGAGTTTGTTTTGTTTAATGGTAGATGTGTAATAAAACTATGAGAAATACTTGTTCGTGCAATTTTAGTGCCAAATTTAAAAATTTTTACAACATTTAGGAGTGAAACTTTAGCCATAGCAAGCGTCTCATGGATAGGAGATTGTATGATTAGCACACAACCGTATATTTAGAAAAAATTTTCCACCCAAATATGTGACGTTCGCCTTTAGATTTGATAGGAAAAGCATTTATTATTAGTGCTTATGAGTGTACCGGTAGCATTTAGATTCTAGAACTTGCGTTAGTGATGCATCCCGAGACCGCTAGTAAGACTACATTCGTGTAGTAGGATTTACTACATGATAAGAGGCATTAGGATCACCCTTGTGTTAAACCCGTATCATAATTACTTGATCATTTAAGTCATATTACTTGGCTAGTTAAGTCAACTAATTTTTCCCACACCCTTAGTGTTGTACTCATTTTTAGTACACGAAACCCCTAGTACACCCCTCCGAGCCTATCTTTTTGTTTCTAACTTTAAGCATTTTACTTAAAGGAAGAATTTGTTACACCCCACTTAAATGTACAACCAAATCGCCTTAGCCTTCCGCGTATGCGCTCATTTTTAGTGCATTATTGTTATTTGTTAAACCCTAAGTTAACTTTCTAATTGATTACATGGTTGCTAAGTTGAGTCATATCCTTGTACATATTGTTTTGGGACGATTGGGATTCATGGGTAAGTACTTATTTTATGGAGTAAAGGGGAAGAACATCATTTATTACCCTCATATGTACGTTAATCTTAAAAGTACTCCAAGTGTTTTGATTTTCTTAATTCGAGTCATTAGATTAGTTCATTGTAAAGTATGTAAAGATTCAAGTGTAAGGGGAATGTTCATTCCCGATGATGTATTATTTTGGATGGTAGGGTAAGAGTGTATGCAAAAAAATAAATAAATAAATAAATAAAAATAAAAAAAGAGAAAAAAACATACAGACTACCATCCCGTTTCATTCTATGTTTGTTTTATGTTTTTGTTATTTTTCATTTATTAGCTTAAGTCGAGTCTAGTCTTGGCTTAGCAACGCCATATTGTACATGTAATTAACCAAGATTGTTAACTCGCCACCAGTAAAACTTCCATTATCCAACAAAACCGTGTATTTCATATCCCTACACCTAACGTTACAACCCTTTAAAAGACCTCTTTGATAGTTGATCCTAGGTGCTTACGCCATGTGGTGGAGGTTTGATCCTTTCCCAAGCCTATGGTAATCTATTTTGCTATGACAGGTAGTGAGAGATATCTTCCGTTTCCATATTGTAATTTATACTTTATTACACCCGAGAGATGTGAGTATCTAAACACTATTTGTGAGGTGCTAGTGTATGACCTCCGTGCTTGTCTATTGGTCTTTAGTGGAACGATTATTTGTTGTAATTACTTTTATATTAGTGTTAAATGACCCCTAACTTGTATTTTGAGTAGAATAAAAGCGCATTTGCTTGAGGATCTCAAGTGTAAGGGTATATGATGAGGCGAAAAATGAACCACTTTTAGGGGGTCATTTAAGCCCGGAATTGAATTTATTTGATCAAATATTGCCCTAAATCGTTCCTTTTTGTGATTTTAGGTACTTTGGGAGTGAAATCTGGAAAAGGAAGCAATTCAGACGTTTTTGGAGCATAAAAGTGAAGAAAACGCCAAAGTCTTAATTTTCTTTGCTGGGAACAGTTGGTGACGGCGTCAAGAGCAACACTCTGACGGCGTCAAGAGTAAATTCCATGACGACCCAGTACATATTGGACGGCGTCACGAATTAGGGCGTCAAGAGTATGAATCATGACGGCCTGGAAATGCTAATACATGACGGCGTCAGATGTAGATCAAGGCAATCCGAGAAGAGTTTTGGCGGCGAGGTGACGGCGTCACAAGCTTTGTCTTGACGCCGTCAGACCCCTTTTCCTATATATAGTTTTCTAATTTTCACATTAAAAAGAGAGAAGTTTTGGAGAAACCCTAAGTACGAACTTGGTGCGAATTTTACAGGTTTTTCAAGGGTTCTAAGCCCTTTGATACCTTTCATGTGTAATTGAGATAAGTATTCTTTTAATTCAATCAATAAGTCTATGTGTTGGTTGTCTATATCTTGTTCTTGTCTTAATTCCATCATGCTAGGCTAGATCTATCTTGTGTTTGCTTGGATCTAATGAAACCTAGATGTTAATTATGTGTTGATTACTTGTTTATACTTGTTTTGGATGAATGAATTTATATGTTAGGCTTAAGAAAACTGGCAGATCTCTAATTGGTAACATGCTTGAACGTCTTAGGAAACATGAACCGATGTGCACTAGGTCTTTATTGGTTGTATTTAACGCATGAGCCACTGTTTATAATCCCTATGGTTGTGCTGGGCATGGTATAGGAGGAGATAAGAGCTCATAGAATTGGGGAGTTAAGTGCGCTACCCCATGAATGGTATTAAGGAATACAATCCATCATCCATGCAACTATAACAAGTAATTAACGTGTAAAAGATGTCTAGGGAGTAGTGAAATCTAAGTAAACACATCTTCTCCACTTATTGCTCACAACCTTAGTATAATTTAGTTTATTTTCATTTTTAGTATTTTATTTTGATTGCATCTTTAGCATTGGGTTAGTTGACTAGCAACTAATTCCGCCCAAATCCTTCAAACTCGAGATTTTTACTTGCTTTCTAAAAAAATATAAAAATACAAAAAGAATCATCTCTCACCTTTAGAACTAGTATTTAGGTTTTCTAATCCTAGCGACACTATTCCTAGCTGAATGATCAATCCCCCGGTACTTGACACTATACTATACTACAACGATCAGGTACACTGCCTGGTGGGGGTTGTAAGCTTCTCAAGATCCCTTGAGAGGTAAAGCCTGGTGCGATTCCCACGTATCATAACAATTCACACATCGTCGGGACATAACGACCCGGGGAAACACTGTACTTCCACGGAGAATTGAGCCTAAGGAGTTTGACTATATTGACCACATCCGTGGTTGACTTTAGTTGACTGCTTTTGCTTCAATCACTAAACCATTTTAAAATGCAACCATAGCACCTAAACTCTTGCAACTCGATTTGACAACACCCTTGGAAACTAGACAACTTTGTCCCAAGATTGAATGACCATTTGAATTATGTAGTAGTGCATTGAGACCATTCGAACCACCAATACCATCCTATATAAGGCCACATTAAATGCACATTTATTCACACTCTCAAATTTCACCAAAAATCTCAATTCACAAACTCTTCTATCTCTTTGGGTGGCTGTCGAACGGAACTACGACACACAAGCAAGATTTTGGATCAAGAACGAGTTGGGTAACTGATTTTGGAACGACGGTCACTATACGAAGGAGTACTAAGTTGCTTGTTTCTTGTCTCGTGTCAAACGAACTTCCCACCATCTTATTAGTGTTGTAAGTTATATTCTCCCTTTTCAATTCATACATTGTTCAATTCATGCATTACACGCTCTACATTCTTCGTTCGTCACATTGAAAACTCAAAAGCAAATATTACACGTCGTATAAACACATGGACTTTAAATCACACGTAACACTAGCACCTCGACACCCTTGAAGAAAGGGCTCGTATACTTGTTTTCCTACGTACGAAGTATATATATTTCTCGGCACCCCATTTCTTTGAACCAAGCTTAACCAAACTAACAAAACATGCATAAGGAACGCGACATTGTTATACGTAAACTAAGCTTAAACCAAATCCTAGTCGAGCACCTCTATAAATAACAAAAATGTCGTTTGGGCCAAGATTTGGGCTAACGAGCCCAAGTATTTTAAAAAGGGAAGTTTCGGTTTGAAACTGATAGGATTTTGAGATGTTTTCGAGACTTTTCAAAGCTGATTTAGAAAGGTTTTACAAGATTTAAAGGATATTTTCGTTATACTAAAAGTTGATTTTTTTTTCAAAGAACTTAACGAAGGACTATTTTTGCAAAACCTTGCATTAAGGGACCAAAATTGCCAAATCTGTCAAACTTTCGGACTAAGATGGAAACAGTTAACTTTAGATAAAATTTGAGGGTAGAAACTGTAATTACACTTCGAGGTGTATTGTGTAAAAAGTATAACAAGGACTAAAAATGTAATTGTTTTAACCAAAGGGTAAAAGATGTAACTTTTCTTAAAGTTAAAGGTAAACCTTGACAATGGTATTTTAATATTATTACTTTACATATATATTTTTTTTTATATATATACACATATATTGTAGATTTAAAATAAATATACTTCATTCCTCAAAATATTTAAAACAAATATTTTTATTAACGTTATTATTATCACGGATAAATTAACACGTAATGATCACCGGTTCATATCAACATTATAAATAACTATGTAAAGTTATTTTGGAAAATATTAAGACACCCGAATCAATATCACCGTACTCGTGACATATCACATGTCAATTACGAATCGAATCTAAGACACCGATGACAATGTTTTAAATAGGTCGCAAGTTGGAGGAATTTCATTGCTAGTCGTAGTAGTACACCGTCACCTTTGAGCACCGTTGTGTTTCACCCACACCTGTCAGGTGTGTTCATGGTCCCACATTTTAATTATTTCTAAACCCGTTGGGGAGATACATGCTATAAATCGAACACAAGTATTTTTTTTCTGTATGCTATTACTACGTGATATTGCCTAAGTTGACACCTGTACTACAAGTCCCTCATATCACCAACCTTAATCACTTGCGAGTGAGCGCGAATATAGCTAATAGATCTATTGGAACGGCAACCCATCTCTGTCAATGTGATTATTTGGCAAGAGATGTGCTATATTCGAGGTACCATGGAAACCGAGTACATTTCCATCACCGAGGGCCTCTTTGTTATCTACACCCCTGTGGTGTAGGTGATTTTTATCTTTATGATATTTCGATACTATGTTAAGGCTTACGTTTCATGAGGCTTAGGAGCAATATTTCACTAGTTTAGTCAAGACTTGTCTATCTTGGCTTGTTTATTTCAAATGCTTGACTTGTGTTCACACTATTACAATTTAAACTACTATGGATTCACTCAACCTTTGTGTTGACTTTTTAGCATGTTTATCTCAGGAAACTAGCAGGCATGGTGGCACGGAGCTGACAAAAAGGGCACACAGGACCTCCCTTTTTATTTCAATAATAATATCATTCTTTTCAAACTCATCCATTCTTTTGCGAAACAATTAACATTTGGAAAATGTTTGTAACTCTGACTACTTGAGTTTTCATGGAATGATATTGACTATCTTTTGAATTGTTTTCTATGAGTATGACTGTGTACTAAAGTGTAATGACCCCGATTAGACTTCCGCTGCTTATCAAATTTCATGGTGTTACAGAGAGTAAATTACCTAACATTGAAAATTTTAAAAAGTTCGTTATCTAACAGTAGAATTAACCCTTGTTTATTATGTTAAAAGAAAACACTGATGGTTTAGTTAAAGAATTCTTAATTTTCTATTTTTAGATTTTTAAAATGGAGAATGAGATTTAATTTTTCACAAAACATAGAAAACATGTTTATATAATAGGGTAGGAATCCAGTGATAAGAAAACTTAAAATGAGAAGAATGAAAAATAACTATAATCACATATTTGAGATGCATCGATTTGAATTAAATGTATATCTATTCATTTATATGCATCCCAATTAGTTTCGAAAGTGATTCAACAAATTTGACCCGAAAATGATGAAAAATACATATGATTCTTCTAACTTGAAGAAATGTATCTAATATATGTATATGCATATAATTTTTAGCTAGAAAATATATTATGGTGCATCTAAAAGATTAAGGATGTATATAATTTAAATCAATGCATCTCTAATGTAAAGTTATAGTTGTTTCTCATACTTTTCATTTTAATGTTTCTTCTCATTTGATCTTAAGTCTTATATAATATTATTTTTTATTCTCAAAAAAACAAAAAAAGGTTAAAAGGGAAAAATGAAGAGAAAAAAAAATTGTATTTTGTAACTTTCATTGTTAAAATAGGAAATACAAATTTTGGAGAAATTGATGAGAAACAGTAATTTGAATACAATCTATATTTTTATTGTTTTATACAAAAATATTTTGTGAAAAATAAGGATGTTTCCTTTCAACTAAACACACCCATTTATTTTTTTTATTTTTATTTTTTTAATGTATAAATATGTCATTAATTTTTTCAAAAATGAACTTTCATTTTATTCATTTGAGTTATTGAACTTATAATTTAGATTATTTTTTTTTCAGGGTTAGAGAACGCATACTTTGGGATTGTTAAGTAAAATAAATGTCGTGGTTTTACAAGTTCAGTAATGTTTATTTATATTTTCATAAGTTCAATGACCCCAAAATATCATGTTTCATGAGTTCAGTAACCCAACTAAATAAAATGAAAGCTCATTATCTTTGATACATTTTTTTTTAAACTTTAATAACATATTTTATATTAACCTTTTAGTTTTCTATGTTTGGAAAAACCACAAAAAAGTTTATGTTATGCTTCCATGCTTAGACAACAAAGTATCTTCGTGACACTTGACAAAACCCTTCTTTTTCCTATATCTTAACTCATGTTTATTGTTTAACACAACTCAATCGCTCGTGCATCAAAAAACACTATCTTTTATAACTCAACTTAAGTCTAGTGATTTAGCTAGTGATTTAACATTGATCGGAAGGAGTCTAGTGATTTAACTCAAAAAGCTAAAATTAAGTGGGCTATAAAGGGAGATGAAAATACTAGCTTTTTTCATGGTACGTTAAAGAAAAAAAAGACGTCAAAATGCTATCAAAGGTGTTCTTAAAAATGGCGTTTGGATTGAGGATCCGGGGGAGGTTAAGGCTGAATTTTATGACCATTTTCGTAGTAGATTTTCATGTACAAGTGGTGTCCGTCCTTGTATAGGAGATGTTCCTCTTAATCGGTTATCTTGTCAGCAAAAGGATTTTTTGGAATCTGATTTTTCGAATGAGGAGATCAAGAGGGCTGTTTGGGATTGTGGCGGTGATCGTGCCCCGGGTCCGAATGGTTTAACGTTTAAGTTCATTAAGACGTTTTGGAATGTCATTGAATCTGATGTTGTTAGACTTGTTCGTGAGTTCTTTCATTTGGCTTATTTTCCAAAAGGATGTAATTCATCTTTTATATCTTTGATCCCAAAAGTTGGCAATGCTAAATTTGTTTCGGAATTTAGACCTATTAGTCTAATAGGCTGTCAATATAAGATAATTGGCAAACTTTTAGCTAATAGGCTTAGACAGGTCATTGGAAGTTGTGTGAGTGTGGATCAATCTGCTTTTATCACTGGCAGAAGTATTCTCGATGGTCCTCTAATTCTTAGTGAAGTCATGGCGTGGTACAGAAAGAAGAAAAAAGGGCTTATGGTGTTTAAAGTCGACTTCGAGAAAGCTTATGACTCTCTAAGGTGGGATTACTTAGATGTGGTCATGGAGAATCTTGGATTTGGTTCTAAGTGGCATAAATGGATTGTTGGGTGCATGTGCAATTCGAGGGCATCTATTCTGGTTAATGGCTCTCCAACAACCGAGTTTGAGATTTTTAAAGGGCTTAGGCAAGGGGACCCTTTGTCCCCGTTCTTGTTTATTATTGCTATGGAAGGTTTACACGCTATTACGTGTAAGGCTGTAAACATTGGCAAGCTTAAAGGAGCAACTATTGGGGAAGGTAATCTGGATATTTCGCACCTTTTTTACACTAATGATGCTATTTTTGTTGGTGAGTGGTCTCAACATAATGCCCATAATTTGATTTGTATGCTTAGATGTTTCTATTTGGTATCCGGTCTCAAAATCAATGTTCATAAAAGTAAACTCGTAGGTGTAAGTGTTTCTGATGAAGACGTTATTGACATGGCTACGGTTCTTGGATGTGGGGTCGCGAAGCTGCCCATGACATATTTAGGCGTGCCTGTAGGGTGTAATATGGGTCGAGTTGAAAACTGGAAATGCATCGTCCATAAGTTTACAACTAAAATGTCGCAATGGAAAGCTCGGTTACTTTCTGTTGGTGGCCGCGTTTCTCTTATAAAGTCAGTTCTTTACAACCTTCCTACGTATTACTTGTCTCTGTATAAGATGCCTACTTTTGTGCACAAAAAAGTTAGAATCCATGCGCTGTAAGTTCTTTATAGGAGGAGACTTGAGCGATAAAAAGGTTACATGGGTTAAGTGGAATGTGTGCTTAGCTAGTAAGGCCCTGGGTGGGCTCGGTATCGGGAGTATATATGCTTTAAACATGTCTCTTTTGTTTAAATGGATTTGGAGATTTCGATGTAATCCTAATGATCTCTGGGCCAAAGTGATTAGAGGCATCCATGGGCTAGATGGAGGTATCGGGGGTGGGGCTTCGTATCTAAGTCCATGTAAGGTTATTGTTAATTCGGTATTTCAGCTCCAAAGAAAAGGAGTTAATTTGCTTGATGCTTGTAAGCATTCTCTTGGAGATGGTTTGAATATTAGCTTCTGGGATGAGACATGGTGTGGGGATAGTCCGTTAAAAGTGTTATTCCCTCGTGTGTATGCATTAGAAGGAGATAAGAAGAGTAAGGTGGCACATCGTATTAATATTTCCGATTGGAACATGGTTCTTAGGAGGGCTCCAAGAGGTGGGGTAGAGTCTAGGAAATTCGAAGATTTAAAGGCTGTGATTCAAGACATCACGATATCAGACAATACGGATGGCTGGAAATGGTCTCTAGATTCTAATGGTTTCTCTGTTGCGTCTGCTCGTAAGTTTATTGATGAGCATACGTTGCCTCGGGGGGTTGTCGTCTACTAGATGGAATAGAGTTGTTCCTATCAAAGTTAATATATTTCTGTGGAGACTGAATCTGGATAAACTCTCGACTATGGTGAACTTGGAACGCAAAGGTATTGATATTGATTCTTTATTATGTCCCGTGTGTGGTGATCACGTAGAGAATGTTGATCATCTCTTTTTTTCTTGTGGGATGGCTCGAGAGCTTTGGAAGTTACTTGCTAGATGGTGCGATTTGGATATCCCGTGTGTGGCTAGCATTGCGGAGTGGTTTTCATGGGTCGATGCTTGTAAGATCACAAAGACGGCTAGATATATTCTTGATGGTGCAGCAACTGTTATGATGTGGTCTATATGGAATTTTCGTAATGCTTTAATTTTTTTTAATTGTAAGCCTAAAAAGGTGACTTTATGGGATTCTATTGTTTCTCAAGCGTTCTTGTGAATTTCATCTAGAAATCCTAAGTTGCGCCTTAGATGAATAGGTTGGTTAGGTAATCCCATAGACAATGTTTCTTAGTTGTTTTTGTTCTAGCTTTTGCTAGTTTTTAATAAAGCCGCCGTTCAAAAAAAAAACCTTAAGTCGCTCCTTTCGATATCCCCAATTATCTTTTATTTTCTATCATTTTAACCAACTAACTTTTCATTAACTAAAAATTTACATATTACATAAAAAGTAAAAATAAAAATAAAAATATGTAAAATTAAAAAAAACTGCTTTATAATTTTTATATAACTTTTTTGTCATAAAAAATCTGAAATCGTACAAAAAATGCTCTATTATTTTTATGTTATTTTATTATATAATTACAATTATTTAGGGTCCGTTTGGTTCGCAGAATAATTTTGACGAAATTGAAACCCGTCTATCAAATTGGAATGTTAAGGAATTTAATCTGTAGGATTTAGAGAATGAAAGAATTGGAATTTAAAAAACTAACACGTGTTTGGTTGGAAAAAAATAAATAAATAATTATATTATAATATTTAAAATTTTGTTTTAGTTTAATATTGATTAACCGCATATTACTTATTAAATATACTATTTATAAGGATAATAATATAAATAATTTTTTAAATAATATTATATTAAATAATTAATAAAATAATTTGAAATCTTATCATATATTTTCAATAAATAGTATTTTTGTAGAAAATGTAATTGTATAAAACTATTAAAGTTTAAAATAAAAAATAGGGTTTAAAAATTAATTTATATTTTAAATAATAATTATTAAATATAATTGAATTATTATTTTAATAATAATAATAATAATAATAATAATAATAATAATAATAATAATAATAATTGATTTTTAATGATAAACGTAATAAGATCCATGAACCGTAAACATTTCTTTCATAAAGTTATAAAATATTGAATTTTACATATATAGGATTTTGAAGGATTTTCATTATATTTCATTTGCTAACAAACAAAAAAATAAATAAATAAATAAATAAGAAAAATAAAAGAAAATGTAATTCAGATTCTGAATTTTTGAATCTGCCAACTAAACACATTATTAAATAAGATTATAATTCTATCAGAATTCTGAAGATTTTGCGAATCAAACTGGATTTTGTTGGTTGGCATAACATTAGTAACTTACTAGTTATTTTTATGTTATTCACTTGTAAAGATTTAAAACAATACTTTTTGTAAGTTTGTGCAAAATACGTCTCGGCCATGTCATATAATTTGGAAATACATCGTCTTCTTTAATTAAGAAATCGAAATTCGAAAGTTTATCTAAATTACGAGTAAAGACCCTAGGGATTGAGATTGAGAATATAATGGATCCCAAAAAAGAGTTTGACTCATATTTCGCTTTGAAGCACGTGTCAAGTCACAAGTGTAGAATAGTGATTGGGATGGTTGTACGGTGGTGAACGATTTACGGCTTTTTGTAGTCAACGTGATAGTCACATAACACAATCTATTGCAACATTTTTATTCTTTTATATATATATATATTTTTTTTCGTTTTGTATAGCACAAAACGTGTTTTAGCCTACTTTTTGGACTAATTTATTTATTCTTTTTATCTTTTATTATTATTTTTTTAAAACTACAAATATCTATTTCACAATAGACAATCACATACTATCTCATATATTTTAAATAGAACTTAAACTTACAACTATATGATTAGAAAGCTTCTCACATATTGAAACACAAGTTTTTTTTTCTTTTTTTTTTTTTTTTTTTTTTTTTTTTTTTTTTTTTTTTAGGACTAAGTTTACTTCGAGTTAACTAGAGAGGATACACAAAACGAGTATGACTTGACCACTTGGTGTAAAACTGTTTAAGAATATAATATGTGATTTGCAGAGTTCATGATTTTTTTTTCTTTCTCAGAAAACCTAATCAACATATCCACTACACTTTTATCATACATAATATGGAGGTACAAATCAACTTAATAAAAAATTTACTACACTTGAACTTGAACGATCCAATCAAGTATGCAACGTCACACTAGATAACACAAGATTGTACGTTTGATGCAATTATTATCTTATCATATCACAAGTGCCGAATATTTTCCTTAAGAAAAAGAAACACTGTTATTTTCTACATATATAGTTATTCATCTTGACTCGAAAAGTAGCAACACCTCATTGACGGATCAACAATCAAGATTAGCTTATAGGACACAAAATTGATAAGGGGGCTAACGAGAAACAAATGGATACAAAGATGTTTTAAGGCTGCCCACAGAAGGAAGCTCTACCGAGTCGGTCGTCATGGTCGAACTCGGTCATCCCTATTGTGGAGTATAGGTCGCGACTAGGAGTGTAAATGAGACGAGACAACTCGCGAGCTACTCGGGATCGACTCGTAAACTACTTGAAATCGACTCGATGTAAACAAGTTGAGCTCGAGTTCGAGCTACTGGAGTATATTTTCGAGTCGAGCTCGAGCTCGAAAATACTCTGCTCGTGAAGCTCGCGAGCCTTAACAAGCTTCAACTAAATTACATTTTTACCTATTTATATACATATATTTACTTAATTTTCATACAAATTGAGTCGAGCCGAGCTTGATATGTCGAGTATGCATCAAGTTCGAGCCTTGAATATGAAAATAATCGAGCTCGAGTCGAGTTTCGAGCTCGAGTTTTATATAACGAGTCGAGCTCGAGCTCGACATATAAAGCTCGATCGAGTTCGAGTCGAGTTTCGAGCTCGAGTTTTAGTATTCGAGTCGAGCTCGAGCTTGGCAGTACTCGGCTCGACTCGACTCGCTTACACCCCTAGTCGCAACCGATTTGAGGGACGAAAAGTGAGGATATGGGTCGTGAACTCGACCGAGTTTAATTCCCACTTTGCTTTTTGATCCAAAAGGTAACCCAGTTTAATGTTAGTAGCCGTTTGTGCGAAAAAAAAAATTAAAAAATCCACCTGTTTCACTTTTAGCCGTTTGGCAAAAAAAAAAAAAAAAAAAACTGTTAAATTACCTTATAAATACAGAACATAAACACACTTCAATTCACACCATCTCATTTCAGACATTCTCTATATTTTCTCACACCATGGATTCTTTTGAGATATTTTTTTACTGATTCGTCCTCGGATGATGAAAATGAAGTTAGTACCGAGTTTTTTATGTTTGCGGAAGATTGTTGGGAGGCTTATCAAGCGTCACAACCTAAAGAAACACGAAACTCAATTAGTAGGGATCGTTTGGGTGCTCATAACCGTTTAGTGGCTGCTTACTTCTGTGCTCAACCAACATACGGCGATGACCAATTTCATGATCGTTTTCGAATGAGCCGAAGACTATTCACACGAATTGTTCGAGAGGTAACCGATCATTCACCTTATTTCCAACAAACACCTAGTTGTGCGGGCTTACTTGGTATTTCTCCATTGATGAAAGTTACTTCGTCAATTCGTCAATTGGCATACGGAGTCAATCCTGATATGCTTGACGAATATGTGCAAATGGGTGCGTCAACAATTCGTGAGTGTCTCTATAAATTTTGTGACGTTATCATGGAGTTATATGGTCCAGAGTATTTGCGAAAGCTTACGGTTACTGACATTGACAGACTCTATGAGCATCACTATCGAGTTCATTGGTTTTCGGGGCTGATAGGAAGCATTGATTGTACAGATTGGCCGTGGGAGAATTGCCCGCATGCTTTAAAAGCTCAATTTTGTAGGGGTGATCACGGGAAAACTCCTTTCATTTTATTGGAAGCGATCACCTCTCAAGATTTATGGATTTGGCATGCGTTCTTTCGTGTCTCCGGGATGAATAATGACGTAAATGTTTTACGTGCATCGCCTCATTTCAATGATCTCAAAATGGGGAGAGCACCGGATGTGGAATTCTTTACTAACAGCGTGCCTTATAAACGGGGATATTATCTTGCTGATGGGATAAATCCGGAATACTCTGTTATTGTGAAGCCCATTAAACATCTCGGGACTCATGATCACAAGCGTCAATTGTATAAGAGGATGCACGAAGCAGCAAGAAAAGATGTGGAGCGTGCTTTTGGTGTATTAAAGAGGAAGTTCCTAATGATTAAACATCCGGCTAAAGGAGTTAACAAAGAGCGTCTTGGACATATTATGTACACATGCATCATATTATATAATATGATAATTTAAGACGAAGGGCGGGTGATATCTCCCGAATTCTTTCCAGCGGAGCAGCACCGTTCTTATGATCCCTTAAATACGCATGAGGAATCATTGCAAATCACTAGGGAGACATGCAACAAACAACTCATCTTAGTCTCAAAGCCGATTTGGTGGAAGACATTTGGCAGCAATGCAGCATCATAATGAATGAAATTTAGTTTGTGTTAAAAATGTTGGAAATTTTTTTTTGAACTTGGTCATCGAATCGCATGTAAGTCGCTGGAAAAAAAAAAAATTGACGTAACAGAGAAAAATAAGAGGATTGGGTCGCCTTACTGTGGGCAGCCTAACTATAAACAAATGCATCTTTAAAATCTTGGATCGCCCTCTAGTCAATCTTGAGAATCGTTTCAACATGATGACCACAATGTGCATATATCTGATACATATGTTCATTAGCAGTGTGCTACAACTCGTTTTTCAATAAAACATAAATAAACCTAAACGGAATCGGACGGTATTTTTAGGCAACATTTGTTCATGTCCAACATCAGCTTTCGTCGTTGTATAATGCAAACCATTGGCCAAATCTGTATTAAGAAAAAGGTGTCAAACACAAACACTCGCTTTATCTCTTAGAGCATATAGTATGACTATTAAAAGAGTTATAAATTTGTAATATCTTATAATGTCATTAATCATAAATTTTTTCATATTATGAACCTGTGCTTAATATGAATAAAGCTTTTGAGGTTTATAAATTATTTCACATTAATTTATAAAACACATTTCTTTCTTTGACCTCTTCAAAACTTTAGACATTTTCATGCTATCTAAGCATGCAATGGTTCTTCACTATGGTACAAATCTTTGACCTCCTCATAAGTTTTTAAAACTATTCTTAAACATCCATAATGATGCTCTTAGGTTTATGTTTCATTTTTTACTAGCAATCGGGCGTCTTGCGTTGAGGTTGCTGGTACTCGTTTAGTTAAATTATTAGACTTACATATAATTTTATGTTCTATATTTTTCGTTTGATAATATTGCTAAAAAAATATCATGGTGATGATGAATATATAAAGAAGACATTGTATTTTCAATTCGTGGGAAGAGATCAAATAAAAGGATGAATATATGTGAGAAGTGTGAAAAGACTTAAAAAGATAAAAACTTTTAGAAAAAAATATGAAATTTTACCCCAAAGTAGAAAATGTTGGTGCATAAAAAAGTTGTGAAGAAAGTTTTGTTTTTTTTAGCTTTCAAAGTGCACAAAAAACGAAAGTTAATGCACAAAAGATTTAGAAAATACACAAAAAATTCAACTTGTTAGTTTTTTATGCATAATAATTTTTTGATACATTACTAAAAAGAAGTTGGATGGCAAAAGAAATATTTAATGCACAAAAAGATGATTTACAAAATTTTAATGCGCAAACATTTTTTTCATAATTTTTTTTCTACAAAAAAACTATACTCTTTTAGAAAAAAAATTCTTCACAATTTTTTTATCCACTAACTTCTCATAGTGAAATATTTTGAGAATTTTTTAAAAAGTTTTTCTTGTTTAATCTTTTTTACGCTTCTCACGAATATTTGTTTTTTTATTCTAATAATACCCGTAATTAGTAATTGTATTATATATAATACGAATTTGTAATATTGATAGCAAATAACTCCTATAAATATGGTATATCTTCTATTGTTTGCTTGAATCATAAACATATAGATAAATATGACAAGTTAGAAGGTTGACAAGAAACATTCAGTGATATAAAGAATAATTTAACTGGAAATATTTGAATGATTATTAAATATATTATTATGTTTGACACATAAGATTGTTGAGAGATTATGCTTATTTTTTCAAAAAATAAGCTATTTAAAAAAGAATTTTTGTTTGTCAGACATAACTTATAAGAGATTCTAAAAAAAAAAATATTCCATAATCTCTTAAATCCAAAGGTTAGGGTATGTTTGGCGAAAGTAACTGTTGCTGGAACTGGTGCTGGTGCTGGAGATTGTGCTGGTGCTGGAGATTATAAAAAGAGATTATTTTAATAAGCTACATAAAGTAACCTTTTGTTTTAAGAGATTATGGAAGATTATTTTTTTTAGAATCTCTTATAAGTTATGTCTGCCAAACAAATATTATTTTTTAAGTAGCTTATTTTTTAAAAAAAATAAGCTCCACAATCTTGTGTGCCAAACATAGCCTTTATGTAGCTTATAAAAATAATCTTTTTTTATAATCTCCAGCACCAGCACCAGCACCATCTCCAGTTCCAGCAACAGTTACTTTTGCCAAACATACTTATTTTGCTATTTAGTTTTCAGTAATGTGGTTAGATCATTATATATAGTAAAGACAAGTAATCTTGTTATGTCTATGCCTCAAAGTTCCCCTTCGTAACTATAACTACGACTCATGTTTTTCACTTTGTTGTAACTATAAAACTATTGAGCTTAGCAACATCTAAATATTTTATCAATCAAAATCATTCTTTTCTTTTGGTTATTTATGGTTTCTGACTTTTCGGTCGATTAGTTTACATTGTATGAACTTACCGTCACACACAGAATCAGGTAAAGTCTTTCCTTTTCAGGAGATTTGTGTGGCCAATTCAGGATTGTTTGGATCTAGCAAGAATTGAACTTGAGACTCGCACATTTTAGTGTAATAATCACAAGCCTTTTTATCATCCATAATTTCGATATATGGTGTACATTTTTCTCTCTTGAAACAACAAAGGTATGCATTTAGTGTTGAACTCTAAAAAGGATTTAAAAGTAATAACCCTTTTTCCTCTTCGGATGATGACCAAAAGATATACACCACTCTTTCACTCAAGTATGTTCGCTAATGACGCACTTGGTCCGATAAACACAATCCGTCTAGAGGAGCATTGACTAGTGGACTATTTGGTAGACAATTTTTAGATCCTGTTTCATTTTAAGTAACTTGTTAATTGGGGAAGGATGTCTTGTATTATTATTATTTTTTCTTTTCTTTTCTTTCTTATTACATGCTGCCTTTCTAAAGAATATGTCACTAAGTAATGATGGTGTGGTATTGATCGCCGGATGAAGGGCACACCACATCGATTCGTCAAACTGATGACAAACCATATTGACTACTAGGTTTTAGCTCAATACTCATGTGCACCAACTCTTCAGATTTAAGGGATACGTTCCTTATATCTCCACGAAAATGTCTAGGCCGACATTGCTCGACGCTCAAACTCACGATGACATCAAGTACATCAACTATGGTATTATAAAATACCACCACCCTCAGTAGATATTCATTCTACACCATCTCTTTCTCTTTATCTAGTATTACTGTCTAGTAGAAGACGTGTCCTTTCATACCGGAGGACAAGCTCCTTCGTGCGGGTGAACACGTCCCTTTATTCTTATATCACATCCCTAACAAATCTACATTTATATCACACACATTATACACATAGTACTAAATCTTTCAAGTAGAGTTATGTCTTGACTAGGGATAAGCATTTTGACCTGAATCCAGGAACCGTACCGGTATCGTACCGAAACGATACCGATCCCGATATACGGTACGGTATCGGGACTACGAAATAAGGTGAAAAAAATCGGGACTACTAATTTGGTATGGGACCGGTACCAAATCGGGAAATTTCCAAAAAAAAAGGGAAAAACCCGATTTTTCGATACCGGTACCGTTACAGCGTTACCGGTACCGGTATCCGAATCCTGTTCGGTATGGTACCACTACCACTATGTTCGGGAAAAAATCTATACCACTAATTCGTTACGGAATTAGTACAAAACCGGTACCGTGCTCATCCTAGTCTTGACCATCTGAAAGTGGTCCTTGAAGCTTTGACCTCAGGACTTTTCCTAACCGATTATTTCATGTTCGTAACACATTTCTAAGCTTGGATGTCATATTTATGCATCGCCGCCTTAGTTATAGAATAATAAATATGTTTGTTCGGTGACATAAATACAAACATAATTTCAGTAACTCAGCAACAATCTTTAGACACATCAATAACCACAACTTCAATAATCAATGGACAATCTTTAAATACAACTTTGAATAACCAAAGGACAATCAATTAACATACCAAATAATCAAGGACTAAAATAAGGGTTGTAATTTCTCACAACCTCCGGCCTTTTTTTTTTTTTTTTTTTTTTTTTTTCAAGTTTTTGTTTTATATTTTTTTATCAACTTAATACTTTTGTCTTATTAAACTTTATATTTTTTGTTTCGTATTTTTTTTTCACAGTTTTATAATATAAACAAAATTATAAAAAGAGAAAATTAAATATAAGACTATTTCACATCTAAACTTACGTGCGAAACCATAAAAAATCTTAAAAATACGTTTTTTTAATTATTATCTTTTCAAAATTTGAGTAGTTGAAGTAAAATATGTAAAGTGAAACATATTTTAATAGTGAATTAAATCAAACAATCATTGAATCTATAACTAATTGTTAGTTAATGAAACACCTAAAAATATCATGTAGAAAATGCATGTATCAACGTGAAGTCAACTTATGTGATGTTGTGATAAAATTAAGAGAAAACACTAATAATGTGAAGGACACGATATAAATGAGGTACATTTGATGTTTTTCTTGTTAAAATGATGTAATTTTTTATGGTTTCGCTTGTAAGCTTAGATATAGGACAAGCACATATTCACTTTCCTCTTATAAAAATATAAAAATATTAAAAAAAGAAAAGAAAAAAAAATAAAATATATATATATATATATATATATATATATATATATATATATATATATATATATATATATATATATATATATTCTCCTTCCGTCCTAAAATTATTGTCCCCTATTAACTTTTTTGGTCTTTATTTTTCAACTTTGACCTTAATTATTTTTGTTTATATGACATAATACTTGATACAAAATATATAAACGGATTGAGTTTTTAATGTATTTTCATTTGGTATAATTTTTATCAAAAATTGTATAACACAAACAAAAATATTTATAATCAAAGTTAAGAAAGAAAAACCGAAAAAATCAATAGGGGACAATAATTTTGGGACGGAGGTAGTATATTGTAAAAACGGGTCTAACCCATCCCATTAAATAACCATCTAACCAAAATTTGAAATAAAGAAATGGCCAAATTGAAAGATTAGGGCTTTTTGTCTCATATACTCATATCACTATCATCATTCACACCACTTTATCACAGTCACTCACTTTGAACTGATGCACCTGCTCTGCTGTAACCTGGTACACACATTTTAATATTTTTTTTTGCTTATGTTGTACCTATACATTTGGATCTTTAAAATACCAAATGTTCTTAGAATTTTTTTTATAAATATTTTAGGTTGTGTTTTATGACTAATGCAGGAAATTGGTACCTTGTAATTATCAATTAAGTTCATATTGGAAGTGGGTATGTTTTATTTCTCTCATTTGACTTGTTTTTCATTTCATTTTGAATTTTGATGGTGGTTCTGATGAAGACTATGTGTTAGATTTAGGGGGTGTTTGTTAAAGCTTATATATGGGTTTACCAGCTTATTTTGAAACTTATCGGCTTATATAAGCTTGTTATATCATAATAAGAACAAAATAAGCCAAAAAAATGGGCTTATAAAACATAAGCTGGAATGAGATAAGCTCATATGCCCATAAATAAGCTTGCACAAACACCCCCCTTAATTGTTCATATTGTATGGATTTGTAATTAGTTTTGGAATATCGTGCTAAAAGGTGTTTAAGATTGTGTTTTGGGGGAGATTATAGGATTTATGTAAAGAATAGTGTTTGGCATATCGTTGGAAATTAGTGATTAACGCGGTTTTGGAAACGCAGGTAAGGACTTGCTTTTTGGAGATTATTAGGTTATATAATTATTGTTGTGATTTGTGAAATGCGGATGATTAGAAAATAGTGTTTCGTAAATTATTTGAAATAGTGATTGCATGTTTTTTATTAGAGAGAAAACTCAATTTTGAAAAAAAAAGTAGTTAGGGAGGGAGGGATCTGCTTTTGAAAACGACATTGTGCAAACACAATACCAAACGCCCTGTAAATAGAGTATTCTGAATGTCAGTAAAAAGATTTGATAACTAGGTGTAGTTTCAAACGTTAAAATAGTAATATGACAAAATGAATGAATCTTGTACATCAGTGAAATGTAACAGCCATGTTACAAAGATATGTGATATGTTAGCTTAAAATAGGACCTACAAGATTATATTGGTGTCGTTTACTTTGAATAGGTCGTGTACCCTTTATTTTTATCTAGAAGTAAATGTGTAGGCTAACTATCGTAAAAATCAAAAGCGTTCATTTTCAAATAAAACAGTAGGATTCACATCTGCACATAATGGTTCAATAACCATGTTTCGGTTATGTTAAAATTTTCAAGAATTAATTTTGTTATGTGAGCATATTCAAATAGTACATTAAATTTCTTAAAAGTATTTTAAACAACATATATTTTGTAGCTAAACTGCTGAAAAAATCTATGTAACTTTCGAAATATGGGAAGCTGCTAATAGTATAAAGTTTCTTCAAATTTAATGTATTCTTATGTTGCATTTGTAAAGCCAGAGAATCTTATAGCTATATGCACTTCGGTTGTTAATCTGTCGTTGACTTATTCTATTGATAGTTGAGAATTTAGTCAGAAACATTCGTAGACTCATTCATATTTGTTAATGCAAAACACTTGTACTTTAACCAAGAGGATTTCGTGACAAACAACAGGTGAAACATTCTTACACTATCCTAAATGGCAGAATACGAGAGCAGCCATCATAACTACACCATTCCAAAAGAAACCGCCCTACAAGCACTAAACACCATTATCCAACTTCATTTTGAGAAGACCCTGGAGAAAAAACGAGCAGTGGACCAACAAAAGAAGGAGCTATGGAAACTCTTCCAGTTCTTCTTCCTGTTCTTGGCTCTCGTGTTTGCAGCTCAGGTCCAGTCTCCTCGGCTCCAATGCCGTCACTGTTGGGTACCTATTGGGCTACTGTCATTAGCCCATCTGATCTTCTATGTGTCTGTGGCGCAAACCCTTAGGTGCATTAATGGTTTCAAGTATCAGAGGAGATGCCACAAGTTGACACTCGGGTTAGCGACTGAGCGGCTCAGGCAGGTCAGGATGAGAATGAGCAATGCGGTTGCTGGTGGAGGTGAAGATATTGTGAGAGATGATTACGAGATTCATTATCAAGAGCCGCCAGATACTTATTTTGGTAAGTTTAAAAGGAATTGGGCTCTGCATTTTGGGTTCTTGATCTTGATATATATGTTTATGGTATCTTCATCTGTTGTGCTTCTATGTTTCTAAGAATTGTACTAAAACTATGCAGGCTTGAGCTTTAGTTTAATCGATCATATCATTCTATCTTGTTTCTTTACCTTTCTTGTTGTTTATGATTATTTCTTAAAGTTGTCTTCTTTTACTCAAAATTTTCATTAAAATTATATATTATATATTGACTTTCCAAATACTCATACGTATCACTTTTCTTTTATTCGTCTAACGGTCGTTAGCCATTATCTGTTAAATACTAATGGTCGTTAAGTGTTTTATGTTCATTAATAATTATATATAACATTTATAAATAATTATTCATTTACTCTTCATACATAAAGTGTGCAATCCCGTGCATGTTTGCATGTATATATTAAATTAAGGTTCTCACTTCAAAGGAAATGAACCACATGCATTGACAAGTCAATTGCGTAAATCAAAATTTAATATACACCACATATAACATATAATTGATTACTTAATATTTGAGTCTTCCGCAATTCGATATCTATCAATTAATTTACATGTTTACGATATAACTTAGAAATTTAATTCATATAGCCAATTTAAACAATTTAAATTACAAAACAATAAAATTCATGCAAACATGCACGTTTTCATGGATTACACTTAACAATTAACATATTGCCACAAGATCGTTTACATAAACGCATAACAATTACATGATAATCCTAAGGTTTCTAATCATATTAAAAATCAAAACCTAAACCCTAAAATAATTAAAGGGTAATCGACCCATTAAAAAATATTAAGGTTTGGATAATATATACCCTTAATCGACTAACATGTACAAAAAACAAATCAAGATTCAATTGTTATGCGTTTTGGTAATTAATTACACATTATAACGGCTCGTGATGCCACTGTTGAAATTATATAACATGACTAATCATAAATATAAACAATAAACATCAAGTATACATGCGGAAGCGTATAGGATCATATAATGTATAATTGATTAACCAAACATTAAAGTAAACGTACATTTTGATTCTAGCAAGAACAAGAATCAATCTTTGATTATTCTTCAATTGGATCAAGAACCCTAATTAGGGTTTGTGAATGGATTAAAGAATAACCCCTTACCTTTTTGTTATTCAATCCAATATATAACCAATAGTGTGGTTATATCACGTTCTTGTACACACGTACTAATACCAAGTAAACAATTATGCAAGTAATTGAAAAACACAAAACACTTTAGAGCTTAAAAATCGAAACCCTAAATACTTAGGGTTGTTTGATCGAATTTTAGAACAAAGAAAAGAAAAGAAAACACAAGGTATTGTGTGTACAAAAGATATGAAACAATGAACCTTGTGTTTGCTTATATAGTTGAGTTAACTTGGAGATCAAGCAAGGGATTAGGATTTGGGTACCCTAACCATTCGTTCATAAGCCTAAGGGGGGCTTCCGGATGCTTCTTGACTTTCCAAATACTCACACGTATCACTTTCCCTTTATTCGTCTAACGGTCATTAGCCATTATCCGTTAAATATTAATGGTCGTTAAGTGTTTTATGTTTATTAATAATTATATATAACATTTATAAATAATTATTCATTTACTCTTCATACGTAAAGTGTGCAATTCCGTGACCTTTAGTTCGATCCTAACATACGTCTATTAATTTATGTCCATAAACTAACATATTTTTTTTTATGCTTTTGGTTTATATAATCAGTATGTATATCTGATGGTCAAAGTATGCCGTGGCACTATTTAAAGCTGTAGTAGAAACAACGGGAGCCAAATAAAGGAATGCAAGCAAAATCTAAAACAACCACACTTGCATTTATCCAAAATGAATACAAGAGCATCTTGAAGCCCCATTGTCAAATCAGGGTTGGACTTCCATATGCGTTTGCGTTTATACGACAATCTTTTTTAGTTATAACTACTACAAATACCCGAGTCTGATAGCCATACAATTGATTATTTAACACAGTAAGATTATTTAGGGATTTGATAAATAATGTGATATCATGTATGGTGTGTCAAAGTGACTTCGTCTCGATCCATAAACTTTCTCTGGGAAGATGTGGATTCTGAGTCAAAAATTGCGGACTATAGTCCTGGCAAGTGTATGTCACTTGTTGATGACACCAATGGTAAATCGTTTTCTAGATACGTAGTGTTTGTTCGTGATAGGAATAGCCTAGACAAAGATGGTAACCCAAATGCTGGTAGGAAAGTGGTCGGCATTCGTTTGGAAATGTAGTGGTCTACCAGTCTTTCTACCGAAACTAACTATAAACATCATGGAGAGTAAAAATGATGACTGGGAGATTACTTTTGGAAAATTGGGGCTTGATTGGTTTTGCGTGAAGAAAACTTCGTACAAGAACCCGAAAAATAAGTTGCAAGTGTTACTTTGCATGATAAATATTAGGGTTAATTTGACAGATAGGTAACGAACTTTCACAAATTTTTAATGTTAGGTAACGAACTCTCAAAAATATTAATATAACTAACAAAACTTGTTGAAACCGTCAATGTTAGGCAATATGTGCTATTTTTGCAACTTGTAACCGGTTACCATTGTACCACGTCATTTTTTTATTATATATTTTTATTAGAGTTAATCACAAACACACAACAAACCAATCTCATCTCATCTTCATAAAGCACTATCACCACCACCTCAGCCATCATCCGCCTTCATAAACCACTACGACCTCATCCACCTCCACTGTAGCTCACCACCGCCTCTTAACCCCTACTTCTGCCACCTAATTGCTGGCGACTTTGTGGTGGTCAGGTTACATTAAAAAATTACTCGCTCAACCCTCACCTTCATTAATTTGGTGGTTCATGTGTCGAAAAAGTCATACTCGGTACCATGTCAATTGCCAGACTTGTGAAAATAGACTTTGCCAAAAGTTCTATTTTTCTTAGCTGGTAAAAGGGTCAAAAAATGCGATTTTACTTGCAGGTCCGGTTGGATTAATCTGAAACACTTTTGTCCTCGTTTTTTTGATGAATAGTTTGTGCATCAATAATGATTTTGAAATTATATTCTCTAATTTACGAGGTTTTATGCATTAAAAATACCTTTTTGGGCGTCCATCTAACCATTTTCTACTTATATTTTTTCTTGTTTGACCTGTTCGAGATAAAGCATTCCTGAATCAACCCATTCATGACTATTTGGGTCAAAATTGTCACTTTTCAGTTTTTGGAACACACATGGTGGTGGCTGACGACGGCGTAGGCAACGCTGTGGTGGTGGGTTTGTGGTGTTTAGTGGTGGTGGCGGACGACGTTTGTGGTGTTTAAGTACTGCATATGAAGTGTTCGACGAAATGTCTAAGAATGATTTAGCTTGTTTTATTACAGAAATTAACAAGTTTTCAGGGCCAAAACCTCATGTGCACTTGATTGGTAATGATAAAATGTTGCTAGAGGAACATGATGAAGTGGTGCACGGGCTGTAAAGGTGATTAGAGTTGTGATGAGTTTAGTTAAATGGCCTTTGATGTGTGTAACTGTGAGTCATGGAAGTAGATATAAGTCAAGGAATTGAGGAATTTTAAATGTTGCAGCCTAGGCACTAATAAGAAGTAGAGATAAGCCAAGGTGTCAAAAGATCAACTGCAGACCTTAATGAAACACATAATGTCGTTATGTCTAGTGTTATAAAAAGGTGAAAAGGCTATGGAGTTTTAAACTTGATTGCTAAAACAAAGGTTTATGTAACACATTTATCTCAGCTGAACTATTTGTTTGTAAAGTAATTATTTACATCTTTGATGTAGCTAGGCCAAAATCCGTTGTTATCTTGTGTGTAGGTGGTGGTGGCCGGTTAAAAGAGAGAGACACTTGAAAAGACCAAAATACCCATTTAAGTAATTAACTATTTTAATTATAATTGGACACAAGTGGGCCTAACCAGCTGACATGACACCCAAAACGGTCATATTGCCTAACATTGATGGTTTCAACAAGTTTTGTTGGTTATATTAATATTTTTGAGAGTTCATTACCTAACATTAGAAATTTGTGAAAGTTCGTTACCTATATGTAATATTAACCCTAAATATTATTGGGTTTAGGTCACAAAATAGCATTGTAAATTTACCAATGTACCGATTTCATACACAGAATATATATATATATATATATATATATATATATATATATATATATATATATATATATATATATATATATATATACACACACACATATATATATATAGGCAAAGGATCACGTGCGGATGGTTTTTTTTAATGCGGATGTGCGGATGGATCTGGACCGCCCATTCCAGAATCTGATCTCCCATTCCAGAATCCGATCTTGACTTTTTGTAAAAAAGTCAAGATCTGACGCTAATATCACGGTACCAATTGATCATGAAAACGATTTTTTTGATTTTTTTCCTTCTCAGCGATCCTTACTCTAGTTGTGTTCTTTTATTTTTTTATTTTTTCAGATTTTTCTGAACACTTTTTTCTTTTTTGATTATGAGTCCTAATGTGATATTAACGATATTATGAGTACTACCGTGATATTAAGCTTTTTTACATGTAAAAATGAACCGTGATATTAAAAACCCATGATAGTTACTGTGATATTATAAAACCAACGTGATATTAAGCTTTTTTACATGTAAAAATGAACCGTGATATTACGATATTAAGAAAAAGTTAAAGTGATATTAAAAAAAATTAACTTTGATATTAAGAAAGCATGATAGTTACGACGATATTAACAATTTTTATTAAGAAAAAGTTTTTACGATATTAAAAAAGTTATTGTGATATTAAATTTTTTATTAAAAAAAAAGTTTTCAGAATCTGATTTTGACTTTTTTACAAAAGTCAAGATCTGATCTTGACTTTGTCAAAATCAGATCTTGACTTTTGTAAAAAAGTCAAAATCAGATTCTGATATCACAATACATTTAACGATGAAAACGATTTTTTTTTTGAAATTTTTTTCAGCGATTGTTAATTATTTGTTGTCATCTTTATTTTTTTAATTTTTTCAGATTTTTTTGAATTTTTTTAAGAAAAAAAGCTAATACGATAGTAACGATCTTAATAAAAGACGGGATATTTACGATATTGCCACTCCGCCTTTTTCAGATGGTTGACTAGATGGAGGGCTAAGATTCGTCCGTACCATCCGCACTAAAAGACAAAAATGTACCTGATCCTCACCCTATATATATATATATATATATATATATATATATATATATATATCCGTCTCGTTTCTTTCAACAGATTTTCACATTTTGTTCTAATATGCATACAAAAACTTGTTTTACCCGAAAAGTTAAATGTTGACGGGCATAGGTATTTTAGTCTTTTTGTCTTTCGGCAAAAGTAATCTGACTTAGACGCAGTTTCTTTTTTTTTTTCCCTTATAACTTACGAAATACTACTTGCCCATATAATATTATTTCTTTTTTATTTGAGCCCACAATTTTCTTTTATATCATTTGTATCCTAAGAGACTGAAATATGATGTCTTCCCCATCCAGTGGTTTAAACAGATATGGACTCAAATGGACCCACTAACCACTTAATCGAGAGAGAGAAAAAAAATCTCCGTCATATGTTTTTCCTTTATATATCTATTTTTAAAAGACTAGACGAGTACCGTTGGATAGCAACAGAATTTTCTAGCGGCAAACAACTATATATGCGATAAAACGTGAAATAATCAAAATGCATAGCAACGAGATATCTAGCGGCAAACAATTATTAGTGTTTCATTTAACGTTTATAAATAAAACGTGAAATAATCAAAATATAATTGCGAAAACTTAGAGAAAATAGTAAAGTTTGAAAAACTTTTCTTTGCTAAACAATAATAGCTAGCATATTATTTCAATGTATATTGTGTATATATTTATAGTCAACTTCTAATACCTTGCATTTCATCTTTAATATGGTTGCAGGGATACGGGCTCATAAATAGTTTATTTGTGCATGAACCATGTAAAATTTAAATTTCTTTTCCATAATTTACAAATCTAAATTTAACAAACATTTTCAACTAACAACAATTTTCAAATCCAAAGTTAACTACATAATTTTTAGTTAACAGAATCTATACTATCTATAAAGCAAAAATGGTCAAAGGTGAAAGTGGAAAAGTCAAGAAAAGTGAAATGTGAAATGTTGAAAAATGTATATAAGGAAATTATGAAATGTAATTAATACTCTTATTAAAACACCCCATTACTTAAAAGTACAATGATTTATACACATTGTACAATCAATTAAAACAATTAATACAAATCACAAATCGGGTTGACCCGGCACGCTTCAAACCCAACGGGTTGAACCGGTTTAATTTGACCCGTTTTCGACCCAACCTAGCAAGTTGACCCGGTTTAAATCGACCAAATTTTTGACCGGAAAGGTTTAACCGGTTGAACCACCCGGGTCGAACCGGGTTTCAAAACATATCTAGCAAATTAAATACAACCAATTAAAACAATTAATACAAATCACAAACCGGGTTGACCCGGGACGCTTCAAACCCGCCGGGTTGAACCGGTTTAATTTGACCCATTTTTGACCCAACCTAGCAAGTTGACCTCGTTTAAATCGACCAATTTTTCGACCGGAACGGTTTAACCGGTTGAACCACCCGGGTGGAACCGGGTTTCAAAACATTATGTTTAATTCCCAAATCTTCAAACTTTTATTATTTTTCATTTATAACCTATAAATTTTTTTTATCAATAAACCATCTGTCGCATAAAATCTCGTTGCTATGCACGGGTACTCGTCTAGTTTACTAAAAGATTACATTAAAAAATCTCAAATAATTAATTTTACACGATTCCTGGATAGATTTAAATAAAATAAGTATTCAAAGTCTCAAACTTCGTAACAAAATTTACAAAAACTTTGCACAACAAAACTAAAGTGAACTTTAAAATAAATTGGGTAAACCGCAAATTATGTTCCTAACGATTGTCATTTTTGCGAAAAATGCTACTCACAAAAATTATGCGAGTTGTGTACTTAACGTTTAGACTTTCTGGGAACAATGCTCCTGAATAAACATTGTTGTTGCAAATTCGCGATTTTGGCTAACGAGCATTACAAAATCTCGTTAATGGACATGTGAATTACAATATTTTCAAGAAAACAAAAGAGAGTAATTGTGGGAAGAAGATGGTGGTAAATTAGTCATTTCACATGGCCACTAACGGAAACCTGTAACGCTCGTTAGCCAAAATCGCGAATTTGCAACAACAATGCTTGTTCAAGGGCATTGTTTGCAAAAATTCCAAACGTTAGGTACATAACTCGCATAATTTTGGTAGGTATTTTGGATTGGGAATGAAAAAAATGATTATGGTAGGTATTGTGGATTTTGGCGCGAAAATGAAAGTATAAATGAATGATTAATGATGAATCTTTAAAAAAAATTGGAATTTATCTAGTCGGGAAAGTGGCTCTGATACCAATTGATATGATCTTTCTAGGATTCAATGAGTGAATCGAAGAAGAACTATCCTATTAACAGGAAATTCAATAAAAGAAAGAATTTCGAATTAATTGGACTATTAATGGAAGATAGTTAGTTACAATAACTTGAGAGAGAATACAAAAGAAGAAAGTGCTTTATAATTGATTAGCTAATTACAAATGAACTACTGAATGGAATTTAGACAATGAAAACTGATAGTTTGAAGTTGGGCGGGAAAAGTTATTGAACTTGTTCTTGATGTGGGTTTGACATTCTTTGACTTTCCTTGTTTGACTTTTCTCTTATGATCCATATCATATAATCAGGTTCTCGCACTTCTTATTGTTCGCTGGATGGGAGATAACTTTCATTTTAGAGGACCATCAGATGATGAGAGGCTACAAGCTCGTAACAGAAAAGTAACATACTGTCTTTCTTTTAAGATAATAAAAGACCATGAGGTGTTACGTATAAATATGTGTTTCCTTATATTTTTTGTATTCTAGTTAACTTGGTTCTTTAATAAATATACGTGATTGTGTTTCACAGGAACAATAGCCTGTTCAGCTCAATGGTTAGAAAGAGTGTAACACAAGAGTTAGAGGTCAAATTGTCGATGTATGCCTTAAATGTGAGAAAGCAAATGAGGTATATACTAGTATTACTTGGTATTCACATTTACTTAGAGTTAGTATACTACCAATAACCAAATGTATTTTAAAAATAATTTAATTTATGCTTGAAACTGCCAACTAGCATATGATGAGTCGGTTTTTGCTTGATTAACTTTGATCGTTTATGCTTGAAGTTTGAAAAGATGTTTCATTTTGTATTAATACATATACCAAAAGTTTGAAAGACGTGTCTGAATTTTATAGAATATGAAAATCGTTCTTTTAAAAGCAGGAAGAGTATAGGGGTGAAAAAAAAAACATGATCCTAAATGACTGAGTTGAGTATTTTTTAACACCATCTTTATTTGAGTTTGGTTTCGGTTGGGTCTCACTGTGTGGGCAAGGTGAGGAGGTTTGCCAACTCTCTCGTGAATCTTCTTTTGTTTGACTATGTGGGCAAGGGTCGCACTTGTCGTCATTCATTACGAAGACTTGAGATTTCTCCATAAGCTGCTGAGTCATACGAGTTACTTCTTGCCTCGTTCTTTCCTATTTTCTCTAGCGTCTTGCTGTTTTTTATACCTTATAATTTGGCACATTACATCTTGGTGAATTTTATGTTGTCAACTTGTTGCTAGAATGTGGGCTTGAAGAAATCTAATTTGTGGCTTATTGTTTTTATCGGGTATTTGAGTTTTTGGTTAGAACTGACCATCAGTTCAAGAGCCCTATATAACATATTGATTTTCTATTTGAACTATTGTCTATTAAATATTTCGGTTTGAACTTCTTCTAACATGTGCTAACCTAGATAACGAAAAAAGTTCAAATTTTAGGTACAATGTCCCTACCAGCCTACAACATCTTCTTAGGCAAGCTGACGGCTCACATTATAATTAGTAGAAATTGATAATATTGATCTAATTTATAGTTGGCCAAGTCGTTCACATTCAAACATGTTGTTTTCATTTTTGTCAAAAAGTGAATAGAAAGCATCTTTTAGTTAGAAAATAGTTTTCTAGGCATCCGTAATAGAGATTCCAACTCTCCCTTTACGTAAGTCTTTGATTTCCAGTAATCCATTGTTGTTAACTTCCCCATATACCTCTGGGCAACATTCTTTTCTATGTGTTGCTTATTTACTCTAATAACTTACTAATTCCTTTGAAAGGTTTGAACAACCGAAGCTACAGAAGGTGAAGAGAAAGTAGAGGAAGATTTTGACAAGGAGGAAGGTGAAGAAAAATTAAAGACCAAAATCATCAAGGAAACAACATATGAATGGGAATGCTTGAACGATGTTAAAGCTATCTTGTTAAGAAATCCAAAGGAGGTCACCAAGGATTTATGTAGTGTTGTTGCGTTTTATGTTATAGATTGTAGAATTGAACATGAATTGTCATCTTAGATTGTGTCTTTGAATTGGTAACTTTGTCATTTTATGTTGAACATTTCATGCTTGTCAATAAACATTTGTTTGTACATTCTTTTAGAATTTGAATAGTGATTTCAGTGTTGGCCTATATAAACCTGATGTGCATTATAATGATATTTTCCTATTAGTAAATATTCAAATTAAGTAGCTAAAAATGTATTATACTTGTCATTTTTGTAATTGATTGTATACGACGTGGCAGTGACATGGAAGTAATGTGGATGGTAACTTGATCCACGTCGCATAACCTGTTGGGCAAGACAAACTTTACACGCATTAACAAAAAAAAATGTTTTTTACACTGAATAATCGAAAAAATTGATGTTGCGTAGCCTACTAGGCAGGACAAAATTTACACATTAACAAAAAAAATAAATTGTTTTTTACACTGAATAATCAAAAAAATTGGACGCTACACAGAGTTACAAATGATGTCAAGTACGTATAATACATTTTGGTGCAATTTCCCAACTGAATAATGAGATGGCAACATTGAGTTTTGTGTAGTGTTTTCATCTAAGTATACGTAAATATTTTTGTGTAAATTCTGTTACTTTGTGAAACAGTTTACTAGTGACCCTCGAATGTGTAGTAAATAAATTTCTTAATATTATATATATATCACCAACTCCATAATGGACGATTAAGACTTCTTAATCGTTTTTCATGTAAATCATACTATGAAAATACTCCAGATAAATTTTGGGGAGGAGCTCAAAATTCTGGACACAATGTTTTAAAGTATATTGGATAGTGTAGAAGTTTTTAAAATCTTGATTTGTATTCTTGCAATTCATGTTCTTTGCAGGATTGGACATTACGATGAGAGTTTTATTTACAAAATTGATAAATATATATATATATATATATATATATATATATAAAAAAAAAAAAAAAAAAAAAAAAAAAAAAAAAAAAAAAAAACTTTCTTTTACAGTCTTTTATTTCTAAGGTTTGGCCTCTTTTTTGGTTCAATTAATAATGCAAATCATTATATGCTTTTGGAAAAACTTAGAACAGTGAAAGAAAAGGATGAGTTCCAAGGTTAGTGCATTACATAAGAAGCAACATCACAGGTTTACAATACCAAATATAGTAGATATGTTTGAAAAACTTAAAACAATGAAAGAAAAGGATGAGTTCCACGGGTTAGTGCATTACATAAGAAGCGGCATCAACAGGTTAACGATACCAAATATAGACGATATGTTTTCACTATTGTACAAGTAACTGAATAAGAATAAAATAATGTTACACATGTGAGCCTGATCACATAATAATCACAAATGTTGTTCCTAGTTTCAATAAATTACCTCCTAAGAATGATACACGAGCTCAAAACCCAAGCTTACTATATAACAATGTCACGAAGACTGTTTCCACTATGGCCGTTAGATTTACTAAAATGGCAAAATTTAGTACACAAATGAATAATCTGTGAATCAGTAGAGCGATGTTCTAATAACAGGGGCTTTGTTAAATCGACATGAAGTTAGTGAAAGATTTTACCTAAATAATACGTTCCTAATCTGATATTATGATGAGGATTAGGATTAAATCTTCATAGGCTGTAGAAATGAGGAACTTATCTTGAAAAAAATCTTCTGACCTTTCCATATATACTTGGCTCCGAAGCAATTGCAAAAGTTATTGCAGTTTATTACTCAGATTTCACTAGCTTTTGCTATTCACTTCCACTGCTGTATCGTCCGTCTGTGGATGTCACAAAAAGAATACGAGTCATGAATTGCAGGGGTGGCAATATGTGCGGTTTGTGGGTTGGGTGATGGCCAAAACGGGGTAATTTTTTTGTACGGTTCAAATGGGTCAACTTCATTAAAAGCAAAAAGTTGGCGTAGGATAAAAAATGGTGTACAAGTCATTTCCACTAAAAAAGGTTAAATAATTATTGTAATATATTAGTTTTTCTAGTCATTTATAAAACATTTCAAAAAAGACGGATAAAAAGTGTTTGTAGGCGAACTCAACCCACTTGACCAATTAACGATATGACAAAACCCAATTGGCCCGTTTCGTATAAATCAAGACGATATCAAAGAAAATTCATACTTCGCGAATGATTTTTTCCTTCCATGGCTTCTCTCTTCTCTTGGCAGCTAATGCAAAGGAAAGGACCATCCCATGGTTTGGAGTTCCTTCTATTAGATGATGATCCTGCGTGTATTGAAACACCCTCTCCGGGCTTCATTTCAACTTGACACACAGCACATGTGAACAACTTGAACATGTTACAAAGCGGGTATTTTGTATCTAACCTGCAGCCAGAATACCAGATAAGAAATGTTAGGTGTCAAACCTACAACTCATTGTTGCAGGTGGGTTAGGTAACAGACCAAAATGAGTTCAGGTCAGAACGGGTCATATGTATCGGATGAAACGGCCGAATTCGCTCTAGCTGACGTTAAACAATTTTTTGCCCTCTAATAAAGATCATATTGAGTACTATTTCATTTGTATCCTTTTAGTCTTTGTGCCATTTAGTCTTTATGCTTTTTTTTTTTTTTTAACATAATTCTATAACTCATATTTTTATACGTAGAATTAAGATCTTTACATAAAAATACACATTTTTAACAGCCGGTTTTCTGGTTATAACATGACTCAAATGTACATAAAACCAATAACAAAAATGGGACTAATGAAAAAGTGTGTTGCTTTATGCAAAATAAACCCCTATTAATGTGTTAATTATTATCCATAGTAATAATCAAAAATTTTGAATAACACCATTGGTTGTATGCATTTTAATAGACTTTGGGGGACTTCAACCCATTTGACCAGTTCAACCCATTACCCCTATTGGCCAACTTTTTTGATTTGAAATGCTAGAAATAAAACACAACCCAAATTGTCGCCTCTAATAGAAACCTAAGTTTGGGTCCACACACGAACCCAATGTTTGAATTACCTTTCAGAAAGCATAGCAGATCCTTCCTCTACCATCTCCTCGACAAAGTCTGGTTCAACAGATTCTCCACCAATTTGAGATGTTGACTCTGCACTTTTTTTCTTAAACATAGCTTTAACTTTAAGCACTCCTTTAGTCATTTTCTTTGGTTGCGGTGCAGGTTGAGGATTTATCTTCTCTGCAGGAAGGATATCAACAACCATACAGGTTGTATCATCCCTCAATCCTTTTGGTTGTACAGCTTCCTGTAAATGAATTATATGATTAAAACTCGATGTTCATCGGAGTATGAAGATTAGTAAACTGGTGTTTGGATGTTTGTTTTTAAAGACTACGTGAACCCTTATAATAAAAATACGATCTGTAGAGCGTAGATGCAAACATTAAAAGTTGATTACTGTGACTAGAAATCACAATAATCATATAATCAGTTCCAAACACAACTCCAAACACCCTAAAGGATATGCACACTTACTTTAACAACTTGTCCAGCTGCTGCATCTGGCGGCATTCCACGACAGCACTCTAAAGCCGCCTCTGCAGATAAAGCATCCCATACACCATCACTTGCAATGATAAGCCTTCCGCCAGCAGATGACAACTGCAGGTCACAAATCACAGCACTTTTTATCTGTTTTCTCATGCTATAAATAAATAAATAGTGGTAGTTATGATTAGAAAAAAGTATTATTTTTGGCAATGACTAACCCATTATACACAATTAACAAAAAGAAACCAAACTAAACCATGAGTAAATGGGTGGAGATTATCTTCTCTAATAGCCATTAACATTTGGAAAATGTTTTATAAGACATTAGGATCATATAAAGAATGATCATAACATAATGCATATAGAGTTATATCTAGACAATGTTCAGCTTTTAACGAACAGGAATGCACCATGTAATTATAATATGTGGAATAACTAACCTTCACTTGCTTAACATAAGGAACAGGAACTATGAATTCCCCGACATCAATATCTCCAATAGATCGTGAAAGACACAAGCCACCTGGCCAACATCTCAAAGGACCAATCTGCCAACACATAAGCATAAAGGTAAATACTAAGTTTATACATTAATAAATCATACCTAAAGAAACAAATAGATAAACATTTCAAAAACTAATTACATGTTAAAATATTCTTGACGAGCTTTTTAGTGAACCACTGTCAGTTTATTAAACTAATTATTTAGGACCCTTTTTGTTTCTGAGATTAGAAACTGCAATTCAGCATTTGCACTAGTGCACCTAAGTATCCAATAGATGCGCATGCATAACATTTAATAAACGCCAAATCCATGAGTTCTTTTTGAATCTACATGTTTAGTGATGATATGCTCTATTTTTATGTAGAGCATAGGTTAATCAGGGACTAAGAACACAAAAATGTACTAGACATCATACACTTTTGATGCAAAAAAAAAAAAAAAAAAAAAAAATGTAAACAGTGACATTATAATGCATAGTGATACAATTATAAGTTTACAACCAACATACCTGCGTACCACCACCAGTATTCAGTCGCCCAACCTCACCACCACTATTGGTGACACGCTCTGTCCTACAAAATTAGAAGAACCAGCAATTATAACGTGTTTGAGGCAAGCACACTTCTGTACAATAATCTACTATAAATTCATACTAATTTAGATCTTTAGATTTGATATCTTACTCTTCATCATTGTCTTCGAATCTATGATCTGCTGATAAATAATGCAGGCTTCCATCCGCAGATTCAAGTATACAACGGGAATCACCAACTGATGCTACAGTAACGACAAATCCTTCAATAATTACAAACGTGGCAGTCGTTCCTGATAGTTGACCTGCAAGAATGACAACACACAAGTTAGACTGTGTATTGGAATGCATGCACATACATGATATGCAAAAATTAGTAAACAGAAACATAGAAAAATTTTAAAAACAGATAAAATACAGTAGTCCAGAAAAAAACTGATGATGATCTTGAAGATAAAATACCACCACCTATGAAGATAGGTTAAATTAGTAAATTATGATTGCCATTACTATGAACCGTTCTTTCATCTAATTACTCGATACATGGGATTAACTATTAAGAGATAAAATAAAACAGTGTGTGTGAACTATCAAATTACATGTCAAAAAAGTATTAGTAATCAGTGTGACCAATAAACACTTACTTCCTCCACTGATAGAAAACTAGTTAAAGTCTCCAATTAGTGGATTACATTAACAGTCAATTAACTACCAGGACCAACTATCTGGATTCTGGAACCAGCAAGGCAATAAATGGAAAAGTGTACACGTCTACTTAACCAGAAGCATATACCTTTTTCTTGGAATTCTTTATCCGTTTTCACAAATCCAGCCACCAAAGCCCTTGGCAAAGCTGCAATCCATTCATCCCGGTTAAGGTCTTGAGGTATAGCAGCCAAAACATTGTTTAAAAGGTTCTCCTTGGTATATGTGGCTGCTGCAGACCCGTTATGACCATCGAGTATCTACAATCAATAGTTTTGCTAGGATTACTAATCTACACATAATTTACAATAACCAATAACGTATTTTCAGATTCAGACAGATTATAGAAATCGTAAAATTAACAGAAACCAAATATGTCTAAATTCATTAAAGAACATAGCTGATATGACATACCCCAAACACGGAATAGGTAGTAATACCATCTCCCAAAACGCGTTGGCATTCACTCTTGATTAACGTAAAATCTTCCCCTTTCTTTGATTGATTAGCTTGACCACTAACAATATCCGGTCTCTCAACCTTCTCACTTGCCAATTCACGCTTTAACAAGACCGATAACGGGACATGCTCGCCTTTATTGGAGGACATTTCCTCTGTCCCTTGGAAAAATCCAGATTTATATATATGATGATACTCCAACCTTCATCAGATACTCAACAATATCCTACAGCCAAACATCATGATTTAACATCAGATTCACAATCAACAAACCGATTCGCTAAATTAAATATTTTAAAAATATCATTTCAAGCTACACAACAAAGCCTAAAATATAGGCAACACAATCAAGCTTTTCGAATAAATCTCATTAAAGTCAGATTCAAAGTTAAAAAACTCCATACATGATGATTAATAATTTATAATCTAGACATTATCATACATAAGATTTCAAGTCTCACGCAATGATCAAACAATCAAACACTACGCCCTGGACTGAAAATTACCAGGTGCATTTGATAAAAATAAAGATCTTTTAACAAAATTAGCACTCCGCCACAAAAATCCATCGATGTGCCGGGACCCACCCTAATTCAATCTCATCATCACACTATCTACATAAAATTTAACATTTCAAGCTTCATGACAAAATTCACAACAAATAAACATCAAACATCATTATAGGTTAAACATTTCAAGCTTCATAAGATTATCAACAATGACACATCGTAAAATCATGAAAAAACATCATAATCCACAATTTTGAAGATTATTAAACAACATTTCACAATAACCTAACAAAAATACAAAATGAACGAATCTCATTATCAGGATTAAGCATGAGATTCGTAATTAAGAAAGTATTATGAAATGAAATACGCATTAACGAAGAATGTACATACAGAAATGTGGTTGAAGCTCCAAATTGTTGGCGACAAAAAAGCGAAAGAAAATGTAGATTAGATTTTCTTCTTTGTACCAAAAATTCCGCAATATAAAAAGCAGAGAGAGAGAATGAGATGCAAAATGGATTTGTGTTCGTTTGGTTTTTATATTTTCATTTTATTTTTTACTGTTTGGATTATTGTTTTTTTATTTTTTCTATCATGTGCATTTCCACCGTTTTCGGTTCTTAGAAAAAAAAAAGCCGGCTTGCTACCTGCTGAGCTGTCTGACTGCGTCACGACTTGATTTTTTTTTTGTCTTTATTTGTTTTTCTTTCACGTATTAAAATTTGGATGTTTACGATGAAAAATAAATTATTATATTATCTACAGCTAATTTCTTACAATTTTATGCTATAATTTATGAGTCCTTGAGTTCATTTCTAGCTCTTTAAATTATT
This sequence comes from Artemisia argyi, assembly GCA_030686995.1. NCBI lineage: Eukaryota > Viridiplantae > Streptophyta > Magnoliopsida > Asterales > Asteraceae > Artemisia > Artemisia argyi. The sequence continues at coordinate 140,026,296 of CM060691.1, read as the reverse complement.
TTTTAAGGTTATGTTTGGCGTAGAGAGTTTTTTTGGATGATGAGCGGTAAGCAATAAGCTTTTTGATTTTTACTGTTTGTTTGGCAAAAGAGAGATGAGCCTTGCTAATTCTTTTTAAGAAAACTTATTTTCCCAATGATTCTTTAAAAAAATGTGAGCGGTGAGCAATGAGCTACGTCTACAATAATTATAGCTAAAATATCCTTTTACCAAAAAACTTATAAGTTCAAATTTAACTCAATATATTAATGTTGGATATGATTATAGATAGATCAAATTTTATCCGCTTACTCGTTCATGAAAAATGATTCATGTTTTGACCAGGTACGTTATTATCATAGTAGGAATAAACCTCTAGACGTAATATATCAGTTTGCAAGATGATTGGAGTCTAATAACTTTCTATAGTTGTGAATTATATGCCTAGGACAAAGAGTTTGTAATTTTAAGTGGATTTTTATTTTCGAAGCTTATGTAAATTTACGTTTTAAAATTTCTATTAAATTTGTTAGCTAAACAGATTTTATATTATAATATATTTTTCCTTTTAAAGATTAAGGTTGAGTTTTTACTAGAGTTACTAGCCAAGCACACGGTAACTCCGTCACCATCATCATGGACGAAATCGGGACAAACCAGTTGCATTTAATAATTAGCACTGCAACGCAAATATTCATGAGTGTCTTGTGATACCCATAAACTCAAATCATTGATATGTAATGTTACCTGATTCCGTCCTTAACTATCACATTGTTACAAAAGTTAGTTATTACAGTATATAACAACAAAAATCTTTGTAAATTCAAAAATATTACCACATAAAACATTTCTCGAGAAACATAACATTATCTTAGCTATTTTTGTAGTGAAGCGTTCATATATTAGGCCTAAGTTTACATGTGTGTATATATATATATATATATATATATATATATATATATATATATATATATATATATATATATATATATATTTAGAATCAGCACACTTTGCAATATTGTACTGTTAACGCGATACTAACTTATCTAGTTAGGTTGTTTTATTTATTTATTATTATTATTATTATTATTATTATTATTATTATTATTATTATTATTTTTTTATCTATTGACTTGACACTCGTCGATGCACCTTAAGACCTTCTATAGTTTATCTTTTTAAGTAGCCAAAGTATCGAATTTTGATTGTGAATAATCAAGATGATCTTTGAAAAAGAAACCAAAAGTAAATTAATAGAGTTAAATACTGGTCCATAGGCGGAAAGCCCAATTGTTCGTTGTTGTTTTGCGTGTTGGATTGGTGTCGTAATCATCGCCGTTAGTTCAGACTTCACTTTGCACCAAATTACATGTTCCACGTTACATATAATAATAAAAATAAAAATATAACTATACAAAGTGAACCTGATTCGGTTTGACAAAAACACAATCTACTAAAGATCGAAGTTCGTATACACTTTCCAAACTATTTTGTCTTGTCTGTGTTTTAAATTAAATAGAGTGAAAAATGAACAAACTCATATTATGGCTATGTGTTGTTACAATAGTAATATGCAATTCTCAAGTCAGCATTGAGATCTTTAATGTCAAAATAACAGAAATTTGAGTACATGTAAGAAGTTTTTGCAATAAAGATTACAAGGGCCCGTTTGGTTTGTAAGTTGGATTGAATTGGATTTGGATTTAGGAAAGGTTTGAAAGAAATTGAATTTAAGTATATGTTTGAATTAAATAAGGAGAGAGAAAATAAATAATTAAAATGTTTATTTTATATATTTATTTGATAAAAAAATATAAAATAAGAAAAAAAGATAGAATAATTTGTGGTTTAAAAAAAATCAAATAAAACAAAAATTTTGATTGGTCAAAAATTGTACATACCCACCAAAATCCTACCACCAGGGGCTGGAATCATAATTTGGACCCGACAAATGTGTCAGTGGGTTTGAAAAGAAACCAAACAAGTTTTTTAATACATCTATCAATCCACACCCACTAAAAACCGGATGCCAAACGGGCCCTAAGATTAATCACGATTGACTACCATTCTTAATTAACATATGTGTACGACGACCCACAAAATTTTCCAATCGTGTAGAAAACGATTATCAATTGATGTATGGAAAACAGCATGATATCTTTCATAAACAAACATCAATTAAGCATAGTATTTCATGCTAGTCAATATTTTCGATATGGTTTTTGCAAAGTATAACTCAAGTTATCCAATCACTTTTCATGACACGTAATGTAGTTTAAAACAAGATTTAAACATGTTTTTCAACGGTTAAATTTTTATTTGAATGAATCAAGAGTTTACAAATACTAGTGCCGAATAATCTAACCTAATCATAGTTGAATGAAAAAGTATGGTGATATCCCCTCTAACTTAAACACTAACCAAATTAGGTGTTTAAGTAAAACTTATCAATCTCTAATGGGTTCATGGGCTAAGTTATATGGAGAAGTAAATAGAGACTGTTAAGCATTTAACTGTGTAGTACACTACTACCAACTTACATTAGATGTTTCTATTCTTGGAATGCGTCTAACCATATTTTATCGAACAACGTTGTCAACTGTTTATCACTTTATACAAACTCTTGTACTTTTTTTTTTTACTTTCTTTGATAAGTGTTTTTCAATTTACGTTTACAAGAAAGTTCCCACCTAAACTTCTTTCCATACTTATATATTTTCCTAAGTATTTGTTCTCAGAATGTCCTTTGATATTGAGGAGATCAAGGGGAGACATTGTCACCTTGACTCTATCATCTTGGTACTCTACTTACCGAATACCGCATTAGTGACTAGAGAAACTTATTCTTCCTCAATGAAGAACTATGAAGATAATTTCCTGAATGTATTCACTCAGAGACTAATTCTACACTTGAATTATGAATTATTTTATGCTGACTAGGTTCAGGTTCACTCACTTTGTTGGATTCCATATCAAATCTTTAAATATACAGGCTGTCAAACCAATCATACATACACATTCTTAACCACTCCATATATTTGACCTTTAATTGTAACCATTTTTTCAAACACATTTGCCTTGATTTAAGGGATCAGATCTTTCATACTTGAATCACTCAATCTACAAATATTACAACATTCATTGCATAATACACAAGTTGACTATTTGGTGGTTGAGTGTTGAGAAACATTCATACTTATAATTATAACTTCAAATTTCATAGATTATATTCCTTAAAAAAACCCTTTAAGGAATTGAATCACTCAAACTACCAAGCAGTGTCCAAGATTCAATGAACAATGCATAAGGCACTGTCTGTGGTTGGATGTTGAGATGAAAAGCCATATATGATAATATTAAAGCGCACAACTTATGTTCCTAGCGAAATTGGACCTTGGTTTGTCCTAAACTTTACAGACAAGAAGCAAAAAACAAAATGGGTTAATGAGTTACAAAGTTATTCATATTCTTACGACATCCTAAATAAGTTTGCAGGTAGCAAATTATTAATTTATTATCATAATACATACTACCTTCTTGTAATCATACTATAATTCTTTTATTAGGTATTAATGGAATTATGACACAAACGTATTTAAATCGATCCCTTATCTAACCCGCTCATGTAGCCTCTTATAGAAAATAATAGTCCAGTAGCACTTTGCCTGAAAAGAAATTTCGCTGCTAATATCTTTTAACTCATTTCTCATTATTAGCTAAGGAACATGAAATTCAGTGAATCTTAAGTCTACCCCAAACCTATTAAACATGTTGGTGCTTGAAAGCAGTGGAACATAGCTGCAACAATGAGCAAAGAAGTCCCACATAGAAAGCTTGGTCATGAAACCTACATAACAACCTGTAAGCATGGCAATCTATGTACCATCCCACATGCAAATACATGTGCAATTATGGCATGCAGGTAAGCTTCTATGAAAAGGTCAAAGTCAAACCTTTTGCTCAAATCAGTAACCAAAAGCACACTTTATATTACTCGGTTGCCTAAATATGCAAATGGGTTGCCTATAGTATATTAGTTATAGTTTGGTCCAATTTGTGCGTTAACTTAAGCGTCCGAACCATCATTACTTTCACCCTCTTTGTAAACCCTCCAGGTATTAATATACACCTGAAAGTAAAAGAAAAATAGTACGTCATATCAGTTGTTTGTGAGCTAATGATTGATTTTCCATAGGAGAACTGATTTGCACGATCACTTTTACTCATGTCCACCCCTACAAGGGTATAAATGTCAAGACATAATACTTTTTTGAGTGTGCAAATCAATTAGTGTAGTGTTCAAATCACCTTCTTTCCATAATCTAGAAAGAATGATCAGCTAGGACAAAAAGGGTAAAATGTATCCTGAAAGTATAAACAAGGCAATGAACATATATAATCAAAGAACGGCTATAGACACACGTTAGATACAAGAGACGTTTCAACTTTCAAGTTACAACTATAAGGGCTGGTGTGTGTCAGTCCAAAATCGGACCGGACTTGATGCAAGTAACCGAAAATCAAGAATAAGGAAAAAGGTGGACCAAGGACCGGATTGAAAATGTGTTCGGCCCACTTTAGTCGAATGGTATGTGAGTTATTTATCAACCAAGATGTTCTGTATTTAAGTCTCACTGGAGACGTTTGTGTAATAGATTGTGAGATGCGTGATATACGAGAGAGAAAAAGTGGATAACACTTGTCACAAATTGAATGGATTAGGTCTATTATTAGGTCTCTTTATTAGGCATGAATATCAATACTCTTTTATGTATTATCCATATATACTAAAACTTGGGCTATTTAGCTCATTTTTCCTTCCAAACCGACCCGCCAAAGGCCGACTTACATAAACGGGTTATAACTAATAACCGACATTGTTCCCTCTCCCTCACATGCGCAGCTTTTTTTTTGGTTCCGACTGATTAGCCTCCGGTGGCCGAGATCTATGACCGCTGTTGCGTTGGCCGACCCGCTATGGCAACTACAGTGAAAAAATGTTTTTTAGTCATTGTGTGGTGCAAAGTGTGACCATGTGTTCTCGGTGTACTACAAACCTGTTTTTAACCACATGTTATATTTGCTCATCTTCATAATCTCGATTCCCCTCAATAAACGAAACGAAAAAAAAAAAAAGGAAAGACAGATTCAGTTGCGATAAGGTTTGCATTTTTTTTTTCTGATTTGTTGTTGGTTTTGGGCTTCCATATGTTATCCATGTTTGATATGCGATTGTCATTCATCCGATTATTTTGGCTTTAACCGTGCCCTCTTATTTAATTAGATTAGGGGTTTCTTCTTTTGACCTTACCGTTTTAATTAACTTACTTGATTTATAGGGTTGCACCTTGATAATGGTGAATATGTGTTTCTGTCAAGTTAAATGTGTTTGACCATTTAATACACCAATTTAAGGAAGTCTCATTTAATATTTATTAGAGTATTTGGTGTCGAGGGTTGCACCTTAGTGGTACTTATTATGTGTTTCATTAAAATTAAATGTGCCTGTGCATTTAATGTAGCAATTTAAGAATTTTATTTTATTTTATTTTATTTATTTATTTATTTTTTAATACTTAAGATGTAGGGATAAAAAATGTGGTTGCTTTAGATTGTGTTTCTAATATCCCAACGGATAGTGTATATGGATAATGTACTTGGTTTAGAGTATGTTTATAGGCTTATTTAATGCACGTATCTGACAAATATTTTTCCTTTTGTGTTTTATAAGCACTTTCGCCCTTTTGCTTCCATACCCTAACTTTCATATATATATATATATATATATATATATATATATATATATATATATATATATATATATATATATATATATATATATATATATATATTTTCAAAACATAACTTTGCGATATATTTGTTAATCATCATAACTTATTATAGACTTTTAGCCATTATCGTTCCTTTAACTTTTTCACACCGTCTCATTGGTCTTCGATTTTGCTCTTCTAATTATGAACTGCACGTTAAAAAATGATGCTAAAAAAAACGGAAACAACTGCTCCAAAACCCACAAACACATAACGCTATTAATCTATCTTACCCATCTTCAGCTTCTATTTCTGCTGCTGCTTCTTTCACTCCAGCCGCTGCACCTACTTTCGGTTGTGGTTAGTTTTAACTACTCTCATTATTTATCGTATCTTATATCGTACATTGTCTTATACTTTTTTTCCCCTGACTGTTATTCCACTTTCAGGTAAACCTTATTCGGGCCCACTGATGTTGGACTTTGCATCACAGACAATTCGCCATGCTCCATATGAATCTTCAGATTTGAATAGATGTTATTCCAACACCATAGGTCCACACCTGTGCCCTTGGGAGGCTGCTCACACCAACCGAACACCACCACCGTTAGAAAATATTTTCAGTTCCCAGCGATTAAAAAGATCTAGCTTAAAAACTGACCCATGTCATTTTTCCTTTTATTACGATTGCTATTTTAATAGACATTTCCTCTTTGTTACTCATCCCATATATGACCATTTTACAGATATAGATACATGTACTCGCAAGAGGCAGAGGAAGACCAAAATGGGCACCAAAGATGTAGATGCCAGTGCCATCAACCCTCTTATTGAACCGTGTTTAGACTCTGATCCACACACTGCTGTTGCCGCAAATCAAAATGCCTTATCTCAGCCTCTACATCAGTGTGAGCCAATGACTTTACTTATAAACAGATTTTGTAGCTATTTAACGCATACAACTGACAGTTACTTCTATTTGACAAGAGACACTTGCAGCGATTACTATGCTTTTTCTTATTACCACCATCAGAAACACGAATAGTTGCGCGTACAATTTACAATTAACTTTTTCCAAACTTTTCCTTTCACAGCAAGAACAAGGCCAAGTGATGCCAGTGAATTAGGCCATATAAATAAGAAAAGATGTTTGGACCAACAGTCGAAAGATATAAAGATACCAGCTGGTTTGGCCACACACTCTGTTCAACAACGTTTGTCAACAAGTAGTTTACAAGGTACTTCAGCCGCCGGCATGTGTGATTCCACTCAGCAACTACATAATGACACAAACAGCAGTGAGTTTCGCCATCTCTGGCCCAGCACATTACATGACAGTTACATAACCTCTTTTCCATGTTTCACTTCACATGCGGATTTTATGTAATATACTTTATTTTCCTTAGTTGCAGAAACACTTGATTCTAACACCAATGATAGTAGGCGTTTCAACTGACAACAGAAGAATGCCCAGCCAGTAAATGATGTGAACAGGCATTCTCTTGCACGACATTTATCATCAAGTGATTTACAAAGTAGTTCATCTAGCGACGTTTATGACACTATCCAGGAATCAGACAATGATACAACCCAAGGTAGATACAAAAATGTTTATTCCACCACATGCAAACCATAATTGAGCTACCTTTCTTGCATATTACACTTCCCATATGTATTTTGCTTAACATATTTCTTATTCTTCACTTGCAGAAATGAATAATACAAACAAAAACTCTTCAAGACGGAGAGCTGCTAATACAAAAAATGGCCAGCCTAACCATCATCCGAGTGCATGTAAATCCAAAAAAAACTATTTTTTAACAGCTTGGCTTTTATCTGTATACATTGCCTTTAAATTTCTAATTCGCGGTGCCTTTGCGATTGGTGCAGATGAATCACCTGTGTACGAGGATTTAGGAGATTGTAATGAACGATGTCGTTATTGCAACGCCGCCTTTTGGCATGGGGAACGACTAAAAGGCCATCGTTAGACCAAGTATCATTTATGCTGTAGAGATGGTAAAGTCTGCATGCAATCTGAACCAGATCCACCCGACTATATCAAGCAGCCACTTGCAGACGCTACTTTTATGCACAATATACGAGCTTAAAATCAAATGTTTGCGATGACTTCATTCGGCGCAAACATTGACAACACAGTCAACCAAGGAAGAGGTCCATATGTCTTTAAAGTTTCGGGTCAGATATATCATCAGATTGGGTTACTTTGTCCTACCGGTGATGACAAACCATGTTTCTTGCAACTGTACATCTACAACACAAAAAATGAAATCCAAAACAGAATGAGCCACTTTACAAATTCTGACACAAGTTCACTAGATCCGGAAATAGTCCAAGGGCTAATAGAATTCTTAGACGCTCACAATGAATTGGTGCAAGTCTTTAGAACAGCGCACGATAAGTGTGCACAAAATGATGTCCCTGAATTTAAGGTGAGGCTTTATAATGGTAATGGTGCAAGGGGTTATGAGCTGCCTACATCATTGGCTGTTGGAGCTATAGTTTTTGATAGTGGCCCAACGACCGAATCTGATTATGATATTATCATTGAGTACAGAGACGGGCCGGCAAAAAGGATCAACAAACTTCATCAATCATACATGTCGCTTCAGTTTCCACTCATCTTCATTTATGGGCAACCAGGATATCATATAAAGTTAATGTTAAGATCGGCAGATCCAAATGAGAGAATGCGCCGGGTTTCAATGAACGCATTTATACAAACCAGCTGCATCCAAGACATGATAACTACAACTTGCTTTTTCGAACAGGCCGCCTTTTCCAACAATATGTGGTTAGTCTTTATTGCTGTCTAGAACAGAATTAGATGGATTTCTATAGGACACATCAGGATGACATTCGTGGCGAATATTTTTCAGGACTGTATGATGCTGTCTCAAGAGGTGATCATAATGGGTCAGATGTCGGGTCAAGAATTATTTTACCTTCTTCATTCACTGGTGGGCCAAGATACATGTATATCCACTACTTAGATGCATTGGCTATCTGTCGTGAACTTGGCAACCCGCAGTTTTTCATAACTTTCATATGTAACGCGAACTGGCCTGAAATCCAACGGTACATGGCTGACTTTCCTCAATTGAACGCAGCTGACAGGGCAGATGTCATATTCCGAGTTTTTGAACAAAAGCTTAAAGCTTTTGTCAAATTTCTTAAGAAAAGAAAACCATTTGGAAATGTGACTGGAGGTATGTATGTTTTGAAACTTTCTAAATTTAAACTTTTATTACAGTTTCTAGATTCCTTGCCTCAATTATATAATGTATATGTGCAAATTTTTATTCCTGGATTTTTTAGCTTTACTGTTATTTGCTATGCAGTTTTGTACACTATTGAGTTCCAAAAACGGGGGTTACCGCATTGTCACACGCTACTATGGGTATCTTCATCAACCAGAGTGCAGGATGCTGAAGACGTCGACCGATATATTTCTGCTGAGTTGCCTGATCCAGTTAACGATCCACGTGCCTATAAAATTGTTTCCGATATGATGATGCATGGACCTTGTGGAAAAGCCAACTTGAACGCGCCGTGTATGGAAGGTGACGTCTGCAAATAAAATTTCCCAAAGAAATATAATAATGAGACTTTCTTTGACGACAAGGGTCATGTGCATTATCGAAGAAGGCAGACAAACATTTTTGCAATCAAAAACCACATGAAGCTTGACAACACCTATGTTGTGCCATATAACCGTTCTTTGTGCTTAGCTCTTGAAGCGCATATCAACGTGGAATACTGTGGATGGAGCATGCTTTTTAAATATTTGTTTAAATATATATCCAAGGGAACAGACCGAATATTCGCACAAGTAACCAGGTCTGTTGGTGATGCATCTACTTCAGCAACCCGACCACATCCACATGTTGATGAAATCCAAAATTTTATTGACGGTCGTTTCATATGCCCTCCTGAAGCCTGTTGGAGGATCCTAAAATTTCATATACACAGCCGAGAACCAGCAGTGGAGCTACTTTAGGTATACCTCGAAAACATGCAACATATAACTTTTCGAGATGGGGACAATTTAGAGGCAATTGTAAATCGTCCCGGAAAGAAATTGACAACACTCACGGAATGGTTTACCTACAACACTGAAAACACAGATGGGCAACGTTTAACTTACATACAATTTCCGTCACAGTTTGTTTGGTACGAAAATAGCAAAAGCTGGTCAAAAAGAAAAAATAATCGGCCTTCTATTGGTCGTCTAGCATATGTGCATCCGACTTCAGGCGAACTTTTCTACTTCAGAATGTTGCTTTGCCACCAAAAAGGATGTAAAGGGTTTGAAGACGTTCGAAAAGTTAACCAAACCATATATCCTACATATCGAGCTGCATGCCAAGCTCTAGGACTTATTGGAGATGACAAAGAATGGGAACCCTATACAATTGTGGGATAAGTTTTGGAATGAAATGGGTCAGGATATTCCGGCTATTGTTTCAGAGCAGGTGCGGATTCCAAATTACTATGTCAATGATGCCGAATTACAAGGGTACATACTATATGAGTTGGAAATATTGCTAAACAGTTGTGGCAAGTCAGTTGAAAATTATGGTTTGCAATTACCTCCGAAAGATCTACTAGATCAGCTAAACAATCGTCTGCTTATGGAAGAAAAAAACTACAATAGGCCATTGTTAGCACAAGAAAGAGATAATTCAGTTCCTAAACTCAATACGGCGCAAAGAAGGATTTATGATCTTATCATAAATGCGTGCACAAAAAATCGACAAGAGTTGGTATTTGTATATGGCCATGGAGGTACGGGCAAAACTTTCCTATGGAAAACTATTATCAGTGGTCTACGCTCAGAAGGTAAGATAGTCCTCGCAGTCGCTTCTTCTGGCATCGCTTCTTTGCTTCTTCCATCGGGGCGTACAACACATTCAAGATTCAAACTGCCTCTTGAGCTGACAGATGAGTCACTATGTCGAATTAAAAAAAAAATCTTATAGGAAAGCTTCTAGCAGAAACAGACCTCATTATTTGGGACTAGGCGCCTATGAATGATCGTCGATGCTTCGAAGCATTAGACAGGACTCTTAGAGACATACTCGATGCACCCGACGTTCTCTTTGGTGGGAAAACAATCGTTTTAGGAGGAGATTTTAGGCAAACACTCCCGGTGAAGAAAGGTGCACCAAAAATGGAGATAGTAGCGTCATCGATTGCAAGATCACACCTCTGGCCACATTTTAGGTTAATGACGCTAAAAGAAAACATGAGGCTGTTTCGACCAGGTCTAACCTTAGAAGAAAAAGGCTCCGCACAGTCATTTTCTTCATGGCTTCTTGACATTGGCGATGGAAAAATTGGTGAACCTGATGTGGAGGATAGCAGAAATACATCATGGATTGAAATACTAGAAAGATATTGCATAGATGATGATGAGGAAGGCCTCTCTAACCTGTAAATTTCATCTATGACAAGAGCACTCTGCAAACACCTTCGGCAATCACTCTTCAAGAAAAAGCAATTGTTTGTCCAAAAAACCAAACTGCAAACACTATTAATTCGCACGTTCTTTCAATGATTGAAGGAGAAACTACAACTTATGCAAGCCATGATGTTGCTATACCAGTGGCTAATAGTGGCGCTGAAACAGAGATGTTGTACCCTGATGACTATCTCAACACCTTTAAATTACCAGGGTTCCCACCGCATCTACTGGAACTTAAACTAGGAGCACCAGTAATGCTTCTGAGAAATGTTGCTCTAGCAGGTGGATTATGTAATGGGACACGCATAATTGTGACACAACTAATGTCAAGACTTGTAGAAGCGCAAATCATCACAGGAACAAGAGTCGGCGAAAAAGTTTTTATATATAGGATTCCTTTGATCCATAAAGACCCAAATCTTCCATTCGTTTTTAAACGCCACCAGTTTCCAATAAAACTTTGTTACGCCATGACAATAAACAAAAGCCAAGGACAATCTCTCAACAAAATTGGTGTTTACCTTTCGGAACCAGTTTTTGGTCATGGATAGTTGTATGTAGCTCTTTCTAGAGCTACATCACCTCATGGATTAAAAGTTCTCATAAAGCAGCAGCAGAATCGGAAGCCGAATGAGACAAAAAACATAGTTTACAAAGATTTCTTAACAAAAATAAATGATGCAAATTTTTTTTCACACTCTAGCTACACCTTTTAATATTTTCCACTTTCCGAATTCCTTTTTCCTTCTTTTTTTTAAACCTTTTTGTTTTTTAATGTTTAACCTTCTTTGCTTTCCTTTTGTGATGTTCAACCTATACCAATCTGTTAATACAAATATCGCCTAAAAACGTTATTTATATTTTACGATCTTCGCTAAGTTTTGTTAATGACAAATGTAAACTTTAGTTTCTAAGTAAAACATAATCTTAGTTTTAAAGACTTGCATAAACTAGACTTTTGCTACATTTTACATTTCATAAAACACAACACTTCTTATTTTCTAAAAATAGAATTGTCACATCACATTTATGGCAAGTTTTGTCATTATACATTTATGGAAAGAAATGTGTTTGACTTACTTAGATGTTGCTTGCAAGTTTAGTGTTTGACTTGATATTATGTGATGTGACATTGTTTGGTTTGCAAGAGTAATGGGATGTGACTTGGTTTGGTTTGCAAGATTTATTGCAAAACCAACTGCAAGCCCGGCGGTACCCTGGAGGTACACGGGCGGAACCCTTTTGAGGGGTCCGCCTGATCTGCCAGACCTGCAGAAGGTTTGGCTATAAATATTGAGCCACAAGTTGAATTTTGGCTCATCACTTGACATCATATTTTACACACACATTCATTCTTTCATCTAACCTCTTAACATTTCATATGTGAAGTTTCTTTTTGTAGCAAAGAGATTCACGAGCTTACTAAAAGTAACAAGTATTCAACATAACGTTGCAAGACTTGTTAGTTTTGCATTGTGTAGACTTGAATTGTTTACACTTCATTTGATTGTGTATTTTCAGTAGTGATCGGTTAGTATTTTAGTCCTCAAAATACAAAGTGTATAGGGAGTAGTTGTACCCTTGTAAAGAACTAACGGGAGTGGTTGTACCCTTGGTAAAGAACTCGACATCTAGCTTTGTGTCGGTAAAAGTATAAGCGACGTGTAAGGTTTTCTCCGCCGGTGAAAGGAGCTTGTTGACTAGTGAAAGTAACTCTCGAGTTGGATACTCGGGGCGTAGACGTAGGGCAAGGAAATAGAGTCCTTGTAGCCGAACCACGATAAATACTCGTGTTGTGGTTTGATCGTTTCTTTCATTTACTTGCATGTTACATATTGTGTTTGTGTATATATCTTTGATCAAACGAAAAGTTTCAAAGCTAACTTAACAAGTTAAAAAGATTTTAATCGGTAAACTATTTAACCCCCCTTCTAGTTTTCCACACAATCTTTTTTAGATATTCAGCTCCATTCTCTAAATAGTTACGGTATTTGACATCTGCTATTCTATCGTTGCTAAATGGTTTCTGTATAGAAGACTTTAGTTTAGCACTTTCTCATACTATTGTTTATTATGTCTTGCCAGTGAAATGGACAAAGCTGTGACTGCTGCGATTTCAGAAACATCTCAAGGCAAAATGGAGGAACCTTCCAATACTGCACTCGATGAAATCAACCATCCATCTGAAAACATGATGATTGAAGCCAGCAAAGCAATAGACATTACAACAATCGCTGAGTTACGACCAACTTCTTATAACAAAGTCATTGAAGTCAGAGTATACCGAAAATGGATTTTAGTTACCTATGGCAAAAAAAATGAAAGCGGGTTCTCTCCAAAAAAAAAAAAGAAACCGCATTCTGCTGTATCTTGATAGACAAAGAGGTATCATAAAACTCAACCCCTATTAAAAATAAATATTTCATGCTTAAAATTATCTTACAATAGACACACATTGACAGGGCAATGCAATCCAAGCCAACATGAATGTCAAAGAAATCGATTACTTTGATCCAAAAATCAAACTTGGCTCAGTTTACAGGATTTCAGATTTCATGTGTCAACCCACCAACCCATACTAACAAACAATCGACAACAAAACAAGCCTTAGATTTGGAAAAATCACCAAGTTTGACCCTATAACAGCACCAGACATCCCCCACCACTACTTTAAATTTGTTTCATACAACCAGCTTCAATCAAAAATCCCAAAAGAAGACGAAACAGGAAAAATTCAGTACCCAGTTCTAACAGGTCAGGCTCTTAACATCAAATTTTTTTTATAAAAAACAAAATATATAGATGCTAACACTTATTCATTTGCAGATTTCATAGGTTATCTGAGATCAGTCGGCCAAGTGAAACATAAACAAAAGGAGAACCAAGATGAGACTGTCTACAGAAAAGTCGACATTGAGAGTTTAAAGTATGCACCATTTCGACCCTAAACTTTTGTTAAAAAAATTAAAATAATAATTACTTCAGTTTGCGATTCTTCTAATGCCTTGCTCATGTTGACAGTGGTAGAATAGTTGAGTTCACAATGTGGGATCATATGGCAGAGAATTTTGAAAACCACAGGCTTGAAACAATGGAACAGCCTATTATAATTGCCGTCAGCTCTTGCCGTGTCACAAGATTTAGAGGTATTTGATTAGATCTATGAAAAAAATTTGCATCTAAACACCAAAATATTAACACATTTTCAAATAATACCATTGTAGAAAGCTATCAATTGACAGCAACTTTAGCAACAGGGTGTTACCTAAACCCGCAAATACCAGAGATTGATCAAGCAAAAGCGCAGTAAGATTTTTCAAACCAAAAATTCAAAATAGCTTCATATTTACATCAAAACTTGCTAATCCCTTTGTTCTAACTTTTAAAAATAAACCAGATATGCACAGAGGTACAAAACAACTCCGGCACTGCGCATCTGCAAAACACCGTATGAAGATGTTGAGAAAGAAAAGTTCCGCAACAGGTTTCCTCTTAAAACACTTCTAAAAGTAGAACCCGAAACTTACAAGGTACTTTTCTTAAAACACAAAATAAACTTTGAGCTAAAATTCTGGGAATATCTTACCAATTGCACATACCTTTATAGGGCGTGCAATTCACTACTGAAGCAACAATAGCCGGCATCAACATCAGAAGAAATTGGTTCTACATGTCTTGCAACAAATGCATGGGAAAGGTATTCGAACAAGATGGAGCATAATGCTGTTTAGACCATGGAACACAAGAAACACCCTCCTATAGGTAAATCATATTCAAAATTGCATTTTTTATAAAATAAAATGGAAAGAAAAGAAATAAAAAAATCAAAAATAAAGTAACATGATTAATTATGTGCAGGTACTGTTTCAAAGGTTTCATCGCAGATCAATCTGCAACAGTCCCTATCACTTTCTTTACTCCTGGAGCAGATGATGTCATAGGATATACATGTTCAGAACTCATTGCAATGCACAACGGAGAAGACCCACAAGAAATACCATCACAGATCTTTGATGTTGAAGGACAAAAAAATGTTTTCCAAATCTATTTCAACCAAACAGGCGACACAACTAGCTTTATTCTGGATCAGGTTTTCGACAAAAAAAGGAAGCATCAAACACCAGCCAAATCAGTAGGAATGATTGAAGGTAAAAATCTTTTGCTTCAGAATTTTCCTTCATTAAAGATACCATGTGCAATTACAGATCTTAAGTGCTATTTAAAAAAACAGGAGCATCAGCACCCTTTCTCGCATTAACAGATTAAGAACACACATACCAACACACATATGAGGACCTGCCAACTACAGAACTAAACAAGGCACCATTTCATGATGAAGAACACGCAACTCCACCAAAAGAACAAACGCCAGGTACCACCTACCGACTAAATGCTTACTCTTAATTTAAAATTAAGCATGCAAATACGTATACTAACTATTTCTCTCTAAATAACAGGAACACCACCAGCAGTGTTGGGAATTACAGATTTGATAATTACAAAAGCCACGATAAAAATGAAGAAAGAAGAAACAATGAGGACCTAAGATGCAATATTTAGTTAGCTTTCATAGTAAGCTAGGTTTTTATGTAAACCCTAGCCTCTCTATTATATAAAGGGAGGCACGGTGTTGGTTATGAATATCCTTTCATAGCTAGTCTCTCCCATGAGAGTCTAGAAAACGCATAGAGCGTATAGTAGTAGTATTAATAGTTTAGTAGTTTATTTTATATTTAATAAAGAAAACCTTATTAGTAGTATTGATTATGTTCTTGTTATTCCGCTGTGCAATCGATATTACTAATCCTAGAAGAGCTTAAACGATCTTTAACAATTGGTACCAGAGCGGGGGCTCTTGATATCTAGGGTTTCAAGGTTTTAATGAAGAAGCAGTCGAATTGGAGCAGATGTAGAAAAGCAGTTGACGAAGGAAGCAGATCCGGGTTTATTGTAGTTGGGTATTAGAAGCTGTGGAAAATTCGATCAGTTATTAAAAGGAGTTATGAGGTAATCGTTACTTATTTTTTGTATTAATTCTAATTGGCTGAATCATACAACCTCGTACTGCAAATAATTCGTCTTCTATGATTGAATCTGGTCTCACAAGTTGTCATTTGGTGCTATCAATTGAATATTAATACTGGTCTCGTCGTACTGATTTAATTGTGAATCGGAAATAAGGATTTGTTGATTGGTTAATTCTAAGATAAATGATTGGTAACCTTGTACTTGTGAACTAAAGCAATTAATTGTTCTTGTAGTGCTGTGTTTATTATCATTAAGTAAATGGTAGAATTAAATTAATGGGTTGTGGGATTACAAGATTTCGTGAGTGGTGGAGGATATAATATTTGGTTATTTTAATTGGGTTAATGGCGATGTGTTTATGATTGGTCGATTAATTCGTATCGGGTTAATGAGGTTTGACGTTTTCTTGCTGAGTTAATGGATCATATAAAAGGTGAAGAGATGAAAAGGTGAAGAGGTGAAATTGTTGCTCGTATTAATTGCTACGTTTTGGTTTGTCATTTATTTGAAAGTGGGGGCAAGGGTTTAATGATGAATTGTTTTTTGATTATTAATGACTGTGGTCATGATATTTATTATCATTGATTGGTACTAAAAGATCATTCTCGGTGATCATATATCTTCATTAATTGGTCAATGAAGTATTTAATTATGGAATGAATTGGTGTTATCTTTTGCATGTGATACGATTTGCTGGAAGAATTATTTAATCCTCGTATTGTTCGAATTAATGAGATAGATGCAATTTATTGAGGATTGACTTTTGCAAATGGTGAATATGGATTCTTTAATTAAGGTCAAAGGATAAATTTGTGTATTTGATCTGTCGTTATCATCTATGGCAAGTGGGGATGATTGACCGGGGTATATATATTAAGTGCATTTAATGGGTCGGTAATATTGAAGGTTGTCGTGTTATTAGAAAGTGAATTAATTGTGTCGGCAGTATATGGAATTCATATTGGTGCTAGTTATCGGTTTCTGCTGTTACACTATATTTTGATTCTACTGATTTCACATATTCCTGCTGCTACGGTATCATGTTTCTGCTGATGATCAGTTTCTACTTATCGGTTTCTGCTAATGGTTATTTGGTTCCTCCTGATTGGTTCCTCCTGGTGGTTTCTACAGATGGTTCTTGCTGACTTCTTTATGGTTCCTGCTGACTTGTTGTATATTTTTTTTCTTTTGGTCGGTTTTGGTTCCTAATAGTCATGTGAGATTACTAATGGTTAGAGAGGACGGAGTTATCAACCATCATCATTTTTTTTTGAGAAGATTACTTGACGAAGACATTTGATTATCGCTTGTTTGATGTTGTAATTGATTTTCCCAAGTATTGTGTTCTTATCATATCTTAAAGGGATTAGCAGCTTTTTAAGATAACTTGCTTGGTTTGTATGGTGACGAAGACTTGACGACTCTAGTGAAGGGGTATGATCTATCTTATTGTGTTTAATGCTTACATTTTCTATCACTTGAAGGAGTTACGTTATTTGTGCTCAGTGTCTCGTTGGATAAGTCAATGAGGAGTTTGTCAAAGAGGCCGTCACGTTGATAGTGCAAGACATAAGATGCAAGGTTGGGAGATTCCATTTCTTCATCAAATCAGTTATAGTTGATTTTCTTCATCAGTGATCACTCCATGGAACCTACTGGATTCAAGAGATGGCAAGTATACTTTTAAGGGGAAGCTTATTGTTAATATACTTGGTCATCCTCTTACACTTTGTGCTGGTGTGCTTACTTGTTGCTGCTGTTCGATACTGCTGATGATCGTTACTGTTGATGATCGTTACTGCTGCTACTCATTCCTGTTGTTCATTCCTGTACTGCTGCTTATTAGTTAAAAAAAAAATAGTTTGTTTCTACATGCATCACTTGAGGGGAAGCGTCTACGAGTTGCCCAAGACCCCTATTAGATGATTACAAAAAGGGGAAGAATAGTTATGATGTGCAGCTTAGCTTATTATTTGTGATGACATTGTTTCTTCATGCAGATTGTTTTGTAATATCAAATAGGGGAAGATTGTTGGGAATTACAGATTTGATAATTACAAAAGCCACGATAAGAATGAAGAAAGAAGAAACAATGAGGACCTAAGATGCAATATTTAGTTAGCTTTCATAGTAAGCTAGGTTTTTATGTAAACCCTAGCCTCTCTATTATATAAAGGGAGGCAGGGTGTTGGTTATGAATATCCTTTCATAGCTAGTCTCTCCCATGAGAGTCTAGAAAACGCATAGAGCGTATAGTAGTAGTATTAGTAGTTTAGTAGTTTATTTTATATTTAATAAAGAAAACCTTATTAGTAGTATTGATTATGTTCTTGTTATTCCGCTGTGCAATCGATATTACTAATCCTAGAATAGCTTAAACGATCTTTAACATATCACAATAACAGAACAACAAGATCCAGAAAAAAAGACAGATGCAGAGAGCGACCAAGACGGTGAAACGAGCATTGTTTCAAACTGAACCAACAGACCCGAAGAAGCAAAAAGGTTAGTCCCAAACATTTGCTTAACATATACAATCACTTTTATTCAACGGCATATATTACAATGAACTAGCATAAACTTCATACCAACACTACAACAACAATAACACTAAAATTAAAAGTGGTTAACAAATTTTTAATTAAAAAACGATTCTTGCAATTAGCCAACTACCTAAACTCAGCATATTTAGAACACCTACACATTTTGTTTTTTTACTTCTTTACGGACCCACAGAAAACTGCAGAGCATTCTCTTTTGAAAACAAACAGACAAACTACAAACATGTCAAAAAACCATTATTCAATGTTCAACAAACTTTTTCCACCAAAACAAAAAACACGCCTGCAAAATTATTTGATTTATTGCTGCACCAGTTCTATATTTCCAGTCACTTTAAATTGCACCCACAAGTTGGCACTCATTTTGATTTTCCCACTTGCACAACATCACGAGATTCACTATTTGTCAACATGACATTTGTCTTCACTCATTCACCCACTCAAAATAAGGAAATCAACTATTGGTTCCCATGTTATTAAACACTTATAATCCCTACAATTATCAAACTTAAATGCAACCATAATAACAAACTATTTAATTCCAAATCATTTTACATAAAACCACCAAATAAAAAAAAAAAAAAAAAAAAAAAAAAACACACACACACACAATTACTGATACTTTTATTCATAAACATAATATATTAAAATCGACACTAGAAATATCCAAACCACAACACACACAGAAGTTACACTAAACAAAGCTCGAAACATATAACAAAAGACATTAACCGTGCTGCTCCATTGTAGACACATGCCCGAGCCTCCCCTCTCTCGTTTCACGTGCCCGTTCCAGCACAACATTCAAAGCATTCAGAATAAGACAATCCTTATACTGTCCCTCCGAAGTACATCGTAACCCATCATCAGCAGCAGTATCAAACGGGCTAAGCAATCTCCCTTCTTGAAGTAAACGCCGATATGTAAGCATCCTGATACGCACAGCCTCACATTCTGCCTCCAAACGCACAACAAACAACTCGGTTTGAGCAGCGTCTTGCATAAACAAGAACCGGAAACAATGCTCGGTTCTATCAGAGTTGCAAGCGAATTTCAGCTGATCCAACGTAGGAGTCGCAGACATTTTCTTTCACAAATCCTTCTGATAAAACTAAAGAGATACAGATGGCAAAAAAAAAAAAAGACCACAAGCATGTCCTTATATACCCACAATAACCACAAACAGTAAAAAAATTATTAAAAAACCAAATAATAATAAAATAAATTAAACTAAAATTTAAACTACTTTTATAGTATCTGTCACATAAATACAAACTTCCATGTTAGTATGCCATTCCAATGCTACATCATTTGTTTTAAATAAATACTAACTACAATTTTTTTCCTCTCTGCTACAGTCACAACAGATCCTTCAACTGCAGAAAAGCCAAGAACCAGGTCATCCGACAAGAGCAAAACAGCCTAAAGCTGAAGTTGGCAATGTAAATATTTGAACGGTTTACAACCGTTCCTAAAAAATAGTTTGTTTTGAACAATATTTGTGATGCAGCTGCACAATATGTTTCAAAACACCTATGTATCCTTTTGTATAACCTCCACAATTAAACACGTATCTATGCTTTTGTGTAACTTCCACAACACTGCTTTATGTAGCAGATAACATTTAGCTGTGCAAATCCTCTTTTGTAAAACATTTGACCAGCCAATGCAGCTTATATCTATGTATTCATGAGTGTCTCAATATGTATCTGCACATGTACTCACAACTGACTTAGCAATAAGGTGTGTTTATTTCTTTGTTAGCAACTTAACCATTCACACAATGGTTGTCCTCTGTTGCTCTAAAATTATCACATGATACCTCTCTAGGAAAACACTCCGCAGCAACGCACGGGTTTCCCAACTCGTTTATTACAAATGTAACCGGCTAAGTTTTCATGTCAGATAATAAATTTTCACCTCATTTATTTATATTCCATGTTGACTATTTTGTGTTGGTTTTTACCCGTCTAGTCATTGGGTTAACCCGATTAAATCACCTTCAATAAAGGGTTAACCCTTTTCAATCCTTGTTTCAATAAACATATCCAATCCAAACCCTAACTCGCTATTGCATTTTCGGTTTTGACACTTTTGGTGCGCTCTCACCAAATTCGTGCACCAAACATTAATTGAGCAAGAAACAAAATTCAAAAAACATATTGTGGATAATCTTAGAGCACCATATTTAATTTCTAAATGAAAGAGATGTTGTCACGTATACTTTGGTACGCTGCGTGTGCATTTTGTGTACCAAACATTAAATGATAACTTTCGGTGGTTGTTGAATTTGTTCAAAGGTATTAAAGCCTCATAAATGTTGGTGCGCAAGCACCAACTTTAGAGCACCATAATTAATTTGTTAGAGTGATAATGTATAAATGTAAGTATGTGGTGAAGTTAAATATAATTATAACCGTATTGGACAAATTGGACAAATTAATTATGGTGGACAAATCGGTAAAAGGGTCATATTTGAGTAGAAATTGGTAAAATGGTTGTGCTATATGACCGTATGGTAATATTTTTTAAATTTTAAATATTGATATAATATTGTATAAAATATGCGAGTTTAATAACACAAATAATCGTTAATGAAGTTAAAAGAAATGTTGGTGGCTCGACAGAGGTACATTATCAAATACAAAGCTATTACGAGATTGGCATTTAAACCAACAAACTGTTGCAACAACTAATAGAACCCGAGAGACACCTTGAACAAAATGATTGATATCAATAAAGTTTTGTAAACGACCATACCTGGTGGAGGAGGTCAAAAACATAAAGGAGAGCCGAACCAAACCGGGTGTGTCCAGGGGCATTCAAAGATTAAATGTTCCACTGATTCGACACAAACATTACATATCGGACATGTTGGAGAAGGGGATGATCGTCTTCTGTATAAATTCTCTGTGGCAACTGAATTCGATATGGATTTCCATAAAAATAATTTGATTTTTTGTTGCACCGGATTATTCCATATAACTTCCCATAATTTTGATGATGGATTAGTACTTGATTCACCTATGTCACTGATGCGTGGGAATCGCAACAGGCTTTACCTCTCGAGGGATCTCGAGAAGCTTACAACCCCCACCAGGCAGTGTACCTGATCGTTGTAGTATAGTATAGCGACAAGTACCGGGGGATTGATCGTTCAGCTTAGGAATAGTGTCGCTAGGATTAGAAAGCCTAAATACTAGTTCAAAAGGTGAGGGATGATTATTTTTGTGTTTTTATATTTTATGGAAAGCAAATTAAAATCTCGGGTTTGAAGGATTTGGGCGGAATTAGTTGCTAATCAACTAACCCAATACTAAGATGCAATCAAAATAAAATACTAGAAATGAAAATAAACTAATTTATACTAAGGTTGTGAGCAGTAATTGGAGAAAATGTGTTTACTTAGATTTCACTACTCCCTAGATATCTTTTACACGTTAATTACTTGTTATAATTGCATGGATGATGGATCGTATTCCTTAATACCATTCATGGGGTGGCACACATAACTCCCCAATTCTATGAGCTCTTATCTCCTCCTACACCATGCCCAGCACAACTATAGGGATTGTAAACAGTGGCTCATGCATTAAATACAACCAATAAAGACCTAGTGCGCGTTGGTTCATGTTTCTTAAGACGTTCAAGCATGTTACTAATTGGAGATCTGCCAGTTTTCTTTAGCCTAACATATAAATCATTCATCCAAGACAAGAATAAACAAGTAATCAACACATAATCAATATCTAGGTTTCATTAGATCTAAGCAAACACAAGATAGATCTAGCCTAGCATGATGGAATTAAGACAAGAACATGATATAGACAACCAACACATAGACATATTGATTGAATTAGAAGAACACTTATCTTGATTAATCATGCAAGGTATCAAGGGGTTGGAACCCTTGAAAAACCTGTAAAGTTACACCAAAATCGTACTTAGGGTTTCTCCCAAAACTTCTCTTCTTTTAATGTGAAAAACTAGAAAACTATATATAGAAAAAGGGGTCTGACGGCGTCAAGACCAAATAGGTGACGCCATCACCTCGCCGCCAAAACAATCCTCGGACTACCTAGATCTACATCTGACGCCGTCAAGATCAATTTATTTCCAGGCCGTCATGACTTTTACTCTTGACGCCCTACCTTCATGACGCCGTCAAAACTCTTCTGGGTCGTCATGGAATTTTACTCTTGACGCAGTCAGGGAACTACTCTTGACGCCGTCATGCACTGTTCCCAGCATCGAAAATTAAGACTTTGGCGTTTTCTTCACTTTTATGCTCCAAAAACGTCCGAATTGCTTCCTTTTCCAGATTTCACTCCCAAAGTACCTAAAATCACAAAAGGAACGATTTCGGGCAATATTTGATCAAATAAATTCGAATTCGGGTTTAAATGACCCTCTAAAAACGGATCATTTTTCGCCTCATCATATACCCTTACACTTGAGATTTGCTTGTCCTCAAGCAAATGCGCTTTTATTCTACTCAAAATACAAGTTAGGGGTCATTTAACACTAATATAAAAGTAATTACAACAAATAATCATTCCACTAAAGACCAATAGACAAGCACGAAGGTCATACACAAGCACCTCAAAAATAGTGTTTAGATACTCACATCTCTCGGGTGTAATAAAGTGTAAATTACAATATGGAAACGGAAGATATCTCTCACTACCTGTCATAGCAAAATAGATTACCATAGGCTTGGGAAAGGATCAAACCTCCACCACATGGTGTAAGCACCTAGGATAAACTATCAAAGAGGTCTTTTAAAGGGTTGTAACGTTAGGTGTAGGGATATGAAATACACGGTTTTGTTGGATAAAAGAAGTTTTACTGGTGGCGAGTTAACAATCTTGGTTAATTACATGTACAATGTGGCGTTGCTAAGCCAAGACTAGACTCGACTTAAGCTAATAAATGAAAAATAACAAAAACATAAAATGAACATAGAATAAAATGGGATGGTAGTCCGTATGTTTTTTTTCTCTTTTTCTATTTTTTTTTTTTTTTTTTTTTTTTTTTTTTTTTTTTTTTTTTTTGTGCATACATTCTTACCCTACCATCCAAAATAATACATCATAGGGAATGAACATTTCCCTTACACTTGAATCTTTACATACTTTACAATTAACTAAACTAATGACTCGAATTAAGAAAATCAAAACACTTGGAGCACTTTTAAGATTAACGTACATATGGGGGTAATAAGTGATGTTCTTCCCCGTTAGTCCATAAAATAAGTACTTACCCATGAGTCCCAATCGTCCCAAAACAATATGTACAAGGATATGACTCGACTTAGCAACCATGTAATCAATTAGAAAGTTAACTTAGGGTTTAACAAATAACAATAATGCACTAAAAATGAGCGCATACACGGAAGGCTAAGGCGATTTGGTTGTACATTTAAGTGGGGTGTAACAAATTCTTCCTTTAAGTAAAATGCTTAAAGTTAGAAACGAAAAGATAGGCTCGGAGGGGTGTACTAGGGGTTTCGTGTACTAAAAATGAGTACAACGCTAAGGGTGTGGGAAAAATTAGTTGACTTAACTAGCCAAGTAATATGACTTAAATGGTCAAGTAATTATGATACGGGTTTAACACAAGGGTGATCCTAATGCCTCTTATCATGTAGTAAATTCTACCACACGAATGTAGTCTCACTAGCGGTCTCGGGATGCATCACTAACGCAAGTTCTAGAATCTAAATGCTACCGGTACACTCATAAGCACTAATAGTAAATGCTTTTCCTATCAAATCTAAAGGCGAACCTCACATATTTGGGTGGAAAATTTTTTCTGAAAGTACGGTTATGTGCTAGTTATACAATCTCCTATCCATGAGATGCTGGCTATGGCTAAAGTTTCACTCCTAAATGTTGTAAAAAATTTTAAATTTGGCGCTAAAATTGCACTAACAAGTATTTCTCATAGTTTTATTACACATCTACCATTAAACAAAACAAACTCAAGCGAAAGTGCATATGTAAGGTATCATCTTTTTACCCTCCCCTTACACTTAAGATGAACATTGTCCCCAATGTTCAAGTAAAGAATGTAAAAGTGAACAAGTAAAGAGAATGAAATCAAATACTCCCCTGATTCGCTCGGTATGGATAATAGGATGGCCAGGTTAAATCTTCCTCCAAGAAAATGAACAATCAAAGCTTCCCTTCCAGAATATAAATCATCTTCTTGTCAAACATAACCTGTAAAACCTGACAAAATAGACAAGACAACCTCGCGTAAAATCGGCGGCATCCTATATAAGTTACTAAATCCTAGAAAACAAGATAAGATATAATGCTTGTGGAATGAAGTTTGCAGATCTCCTGGAGATTATAAAACTTAATAATTCACAAAAACCATAAGACTCCGTTAGAAAAACAAAACCGGTAAAATTTCCAGATTTTAACTCCTGACGCCGTCAAGAGTAAACTCCTGACGCCGTCAGAATTGACCTGCAGAAATTCTTATGTTAAGTTTCCGGAAAATTTCTGGAAAAACTTGGTCCTACTTCCTGGAAAATCCTGCAAAACTTCATTATGACTCAATACAAGCATTTGACTCTAACAAATACGAATATACATGTTCATTTAATATTGTGGAGAATCATGATCGGTTTGTTTCTTAAAAACATATTTGGGGTTTCCCCTTACACTTATCTTTTGCAAAAATACCTTTAGGTGGAGTTAAGACTATGCCAAAACAACAAAGTAAAGTATTTCCACATTTTAGTTTCGAAACATGATCTACCAACAATAAAAATTAAGCATGCATACGGAAGCAAATAACATACAAACAAATAAAATCACACAAAACATGGGTTGCCTCCCAAGAAGCGCTTTTCTTTATTTACGAGTCTTGTAGCTAGACTCAAGGTCATGGGTTACTACGTGACCACATCATCAAACGTCACATCCTCCTCACTAATCATTTCATTGTTATTTTCTTGGTAGTGTTTTACACGTTGTATGTTAACCGTGAACTCCCTACCTTCATCATCTATTAACACTACCGCTCCAAATTTAGAAGAATTCTTTACCGTGAACGGTCCATACCATCTAGACTTAAGTTTTCCCGGAAATAATCTCAACCGAGAATCGTATAATAGGACCTTGTCTCCCTCTGAAAATTCTTTGGGTTTCTTAATTCTCTGGTCATGCCATCTTTTAGCTCTTTCTTTATATGTGATGGAGGATTCGTAGGCTTCTAGTCTAAGCTCATCAAGCTCGTGTAATTGCAAAAACCTATTATTTCCAGCAGTTGTGTAATCTAAGTTGCATGCCTTAAGCGCCCAATAAGCCTTGTGTTCTAATTCTACCGGTAAGTGACATGCCTTACCATACACCATGCGGAATGGGGTCGTCCCAATAGGTGTTTTGTAGGCGGTTCGGAATGCCCATAAGGCTTCGTCGAGTTTAAATGACCAGTCCTTTCTGTTTTGACTAACCGTTTTTTCAAGTATTCTTTTAATAGCTCTATTGGTGTTTTCGACTTGGCCATTGGTCTGTGGATGATAGGCAGTGGAGAATCGATGGGGTACTCCATACCTCTTCATGACCTTTTCCATTTGGGCATTGCAAAAATGTGTTCCCCTATCACTGATGAGAGCTTTCAGAATCCCGAATCTTGCGAAAAGCTTTTTCAGGAAATGAATGACTACTCTTGCGTCATTGGTCCTAAGGGCTTGTGCCTCAACCCATTTTGAAACATAGTCAATGGCGACTAAGATGTACTCGTTTCCTCCTGAGGATGGAAAGGGTCCCATGAAGTCAATCCCCCAAACATCGAATACCTCACAAACTTGTATAAAGTTCTGAGGTGCTTCATCCCTATGTGATATATTTCCGGCTCGTTGACATGCATCGCACGCCTGCACCATTTCTTTTACATCACAGAAAATTGTGGGCCAATAGAATCCCGCATCGAGAATCTTTCGGGCGGTAACGTTTATCGCATGATGCCCGCCAGAGGGACCAGAGTGACATTCCCTTATAATCTTTACTGCCTCATTTTCCGAAACACAACGCCTTATAATGTGGTCAGGACACCTTCGGAATAAAAAAGGTTCATCCCAAAAGTAGTATTTTAGCTGGGAAAAGAACCTCTTCCTTTCGTACTTAGTCAGGTGTTCAGGAACGAGTCTACTTGCGAGGTAATTAGCAAAATCGGCGTACCACGGCTCCGAGTCACTTACTAACATGAGTTGTTCGTCAGGAAATGAATCCCTAATCTCACTTCTATCGTGCTCTTCCAAGGGGTTCTCGAGACGAGATAGATGATCTGCTGCCAGATTTTCTGCTCCCCTCTTATCACGAATCTCAACATCGAATTCTTGTAGCAACAAGATCCACCGAATTAGTCGTGGCTTAGCATCCTGCTTCGCGAAGAGATATCTAAGAGCCGAGTGATCAGTGAAGACGACTGTTTTTGAAAGGACAAGATATTGTCGGAATTTGTCGAATGCAAATACTACGACCGATAGTTCTTTCTCGGTGGTGGAGTAGTTCTCTTGAGCGGGATTCATGGTTTTGCTAGCGTAGTAAATAGGTTGGAAAAGCTTGTCGCGTCGTTGACCTAATACAGCCCCGACAGCGAAGTCGCTAGTGTCACACATGATTTCGAATGGTAACTCCCAGTTGGGTGTGATCATGATTGGAGCTTGAGTGAGTTCCCTTTTTAAGAGATCGAATGTATCCTTGCATTCTTGGGAAAAATCGAACGGAGCATCCTTCACAA
The DNA here is from genome assembly GCA_030686995.1 of Artemisia argyi. NCBI lineage: Eukaryota > Viridiplantae > Streptophyta > Magnoliopsida > Asterales > Asteraceae > Artemisia > Artemisia argyi. Next base: position 139,998,712 of record CM060691.1, on the reverse strand, counting down.
GTAATTGAGTCATTGGCCGAGCGATTTTGGAGAAATCTTTGATGAATCTCCGATAAAACCCGGCATGCCCCAAGAAGCTGCGTATTGCTTTGACAGTCGTGGTGTATGGTAACTTAGATATAGCTTCAACTTTAGCTTGGTCTACCTCTATTCCATTTTCTGAGATCTTATGTCCTAACACAATCCCTTCCTTCACCATGAAATGACATTTTTCCCAGTTTAGCACCAAGTTGGTTTCCTCACACCATTTAAGCATCTTTTCTAGATTAGCAAGACAGCGGTCGAAGGAGTTCCCGAAGACTGAAAAGTCATCCATGAACACTTCCATGAGTTCGTGAAAGATTGCGGTCATGCATCGCTGGAAAGTGGCGGGGGCATTACATAGCCCAAAAGGCATCCTTTTGTAGGCGAATGTTCCATAAGGGCAGGTAAACGTGGTCTTTTCTTGGTCCTCAGGTGCTATGGGAATCTGAAAATATCCAGAGAATCCATCCAAGAAGCAATAGTACTCGTGTCCAGATAATCTTTCCAACATCTGATCAATGAATGGTAAGGGAAAGTGATCTTTCCTCGTGGCATCATTGAGCTTTCGATAGTCGATGCATACCCGCCATCCAGTGACAGTTCTCTGGGGCACCATCTCACCCTTGTCATTCTTTACCACAGTCATTCCACCCTTTTTAGGTACAACCTGTACAGGACTGACCCATGGGCTATCCGAGATCGGGTAAATCAATCCTGCATCTAAAAGTTTTATGACTTCTTTCTTTACTACTTTCTTAATGTTAGGGTTCACGCGCCTCTGGGGTTGCACGGTAGGTTTATAATCTTCTTCCATGAGAATCTTATGTGTGCAAAAAGTCGAGTCAATCCCCTTAATGTCGGCTACACTCCATGCAAGCACCCCCTTGTATTTTTTTAGGACCTCTAAGAGTTTAACTTTTTGTTCATGTTCCAAGGAGGAGTTTATGATTACCGGGAGTTGATTCTCTCCCTGAAGGAAGGCATACTCCAAATGGTTAGGGAGCTCTTTAAGATCTATGTCAGGGGGCTCGATAATAGAAGGTTTGAGCTTGTTTTCGGGCTTTCGGAGCTCGAGCTGCTCCGTTGCCTCTTGCCTGGGGTAGAAGGAGACTGCATTAACATCCTCCATCTTTTCCACCTCTAGCAAAGGCAGAAAACTTTCGTCACGTAGCCAGCCTTCATCGATCCGTTCATCGACACAACTATCAATGACATCTGTAAGTTCATTTACTTCCCCGATAAAATAGAGCCGGTTGGCTGCTTCGAGGGAGAGGTCCATAGAATCCTTAATGTCGAAGGTTGTGCTATCGCCTCCCACTCGTAATGTTAATTTGCCATCGTAGACATCGATGACAGCACGAGCGGTAGCAAGAAATGGTCTACCTAAGATGATGGGTACTAAGTCATCCTCCTCCATATCCAGGATTACGAAGTCAACCGGGAATTTAAATTTCCCAACTTTGACTAGCACATTCTCGCATATCCCTACGGGGTACTTGACCGATCTATCGGCTAGTTGGATGTTCATACGGGTAGGCTTCAATCCAGAGTATCCTAGTCTATGGAACATAGAGTAAGGCATGATATTTATACTTGCTCCTAAATCAGCAAGAGCATTCTTGATTGATAGAGGTCCTATGGAGCAAGGCAGTGTGAAGCTGCCCGGATCGTCTACCTTCTTTGGTAACCCTCGATGGGTTACCACTGAGCATTCTTCCCCCAGGGTCACAAGACCCTCGAGTTTCTTTCTATTAGCGAGTAGCTTTTTGAAGTATGTGCTATACTTTGGCATGTGATAGCAAGCATCAAGGAGAGGTATGGTGACAACTGAGTCTTTTAGGTATGACAAGAACCTCTTGTTATCATTCTCAGTCTTCTGGTTCCTTAATCGGGACGGGAGTGGGATTTTCACAGGTTGGTTAGGCAGGGCTGATGGGGAAGGGGTCGTCACGGGCGGTTGGTCAGAGGCGCCAATGCCGACATCCTCCTCCTCCTCCCCAGGTTTGTTTGGATCGAGGGTGATGGGGGACGCGTTTGGGTAAGGAAGGTCCTTGGTTGTCGTTCCATCTCGCGTGGTTATCACGAGCATGGGGTCTTTTTTGCTTACTGATGGCGGTTGAAGTTTATCTAGGGCTGAGTTGAGCTTGTTGAAAAATTCTCCAATACCCTCCCGCTGCTCGTCGAAAAGCTCATTAAGGCCTTTCATTTGCAGGCCTTTTTCTTGAGTGAAGTGACCAAGGTCATCTTCGAAATTGCTCCTGATTTTGAATTCAGGGCCTTCCTCCCCTTCTCTTTTCTTTACCAGATTTCCCCAAAGGGTGTAATCGTCATTTTGGTAAAAAGGCAAAAGGGAGGGATCAGCATAAATGTCCCCTCCTGACAAGCATGCATGTTCAGTTGTGGTTGCTCCTTCACATTCTTCTACCTCATGCGGGCCCCCACAGTAATCGCAGATCAAGTAAGGATTTGACAGGTGTTTAGGTAATTGCGATCCAGATAGGAATTCCACTCTCTTGTGAATTTTTCTCAACCGATCCGAGGTGATTTCAGAAATGCTAACAGTCAACTCAGTTTCATCCCAAGTGTCATCTTGGTCCTGAGCATATTCTTCAATCTTTGAATCTAGTCCACGATTTATGGAAGGGTTCATCCTTCCCCTTCCGGAAACAGAGGATCCTATCTCTAAATGCTGAGGTTTTTCCAGGTGGAAAGAACTTCTCATAGAACTTGGATATGAGTTGCTCCCATGTGAAAATAGATTCGGAAGGGAGTTTGTCATACCATTCTTGGGCTTTTTCATATAAGGTGAAAGGAAAGAATCGCAATCGGGATGTGTTTCTAGTAGCCCCATCCGTATGGAGGGTGTCTACTATTTTCAGGAAGTCCTTGATGTGTTGGATTGGATTTTCCTCATCTAGTCCGCGAAACTTACACACACTTTTGACAAGCCAAACATCGTTTGCATGCAAGACCTCGTTGGTGTGTTTGTTTGGGTAAACAATGGCGTTTGAGAAGCCACGAGAGGTTGGGGAGGAGTAGTCTTTAAGACGCTTAGGAATGGGGGTTGCGGGAGTACTAGTGTCGTCGTTGGGTTGGGAGCTAGGGGTTGTGACATGGTTTTCTGAATTTTCTTCAGAGAGAGGTGCATCAAAATCGATGGCAACGCTAGATGGTTCAGAAGTTGAGTGATATTGTCTCAATCTATGCAGTTCTCTTTCGGGTTCCGCATAAGGCAAGACAAGGTTTCGAGTGGAACTACGACTCCTAGTGATCCTAAGGTTAAGGGATTCGTCATTTGCCATGATGGCAGGTGGTGAAGAGTTACGAACAAAGACACAAAGAAATGAGATAGACTAAAGAAGACCTAAAAATAAAAATAAAATCTTACTAGAAAGGAATCTAGCAAGTAGACCTAATAAAAAGAAATTCTAACCTAGACAATAACTATTCCCCGGGCTGCGGCGCCAAAAACTTGATGCGTGGGAATCGCAACAGGCTTTACCTCTCGAGGGATCTCGAGAAGCTTACAACCCCCACCAGGCAGTGTACCTGATCGTTGTAGTATAGTATAGTGACAAGTACCGGGGGATTGATCGTTCAGCTTAGGAATAGTGTCGCTAGGATTAGAAAGCCTAAATACTAGTTCTAAAGGTGAGGGATGATTATTTTTGTGTTTTTATATTTTATGGAAAGCAAATTAAAATCTCGGGTTTGAAGGATTTGGGCGGAATTAGTTGCTAATCAACTAACCCAATACTAAGATGCAATCAAAATAAAATACTAGAAATGAAAATAAACTAATTTATACTAAGGTTGTGAGCAGTAATTGGAGAAAATGTGTTTACTTAGATTTCACTACTCCCTAGATATCTTTTACACGTTAATTACTTGTTATAATTGCATGGATGACGGATCGTATTCCTTAATACCATTCATGGGGTGGCACACATAACTCCCCAATTCTATGAGCTCTTATCTCCTCCTACACCATGCCCAGCACAACTATAGGGATTGTAAACAGTGGCTCATGCATTAAATACAACCAATAAAGACCTAGTGCGCGTTGGTTCATGTTTCTTAAGACGTTCAAGCATGTTACCAATTGGAGATCTGCCAGTTTTCTTAAGCCTAACATATAAATCATTCATCCAAGACAAGAATAAACAAGTAATCAACACATAATCAATATATAGGTTTCATTAGATCTAAGCAAACACAAGATAGATCTAGCCTAGCATGATGGAATTAAGACAAGAACATGATATAGACAACCAACACATAGACATATTGATTGAATTAGAAGAACACTTATCTTGATTAATCATGCAAGGTATCAAGGGGTTGGAACCCTTGAAAAACCTTTAAAGTTACACCAAAATCGTACTTAGGGTTTCTCCCAAAACTTCTCTTCTTTTAATGTGAAAAACTAGAAAACTATATATAGAAAAAGGGGTCTGACGGCGTCAAGACCAAATAGGTGACGCCGTCACCTCGCCGCCAAAACAATCCTCGGACTGCCTAGATCTACATCTGACGCCGTCAAGAACAATTTATTTCCAGGCCGTCATGACTTTTACTCTTGACGCCCTACCTTCATGACGCCGTCAAAACTCTTCTGGGTCGTCATGGAATTTTACTCTTGACGCCGTCAGGGAACTACTCTTGACGCCGTCATGCACTGTTCCCAGCATGGAAAATTAAGACTTTGGCGTTTTCTTCACTTTTATGCTCCAAAAACGTCCGAATTGCTTCCTTTTCCAGATTTCACTCCCAAAGTACCTAAAATCACAAAAGGAACGATTTAGGGCAATATTTGATCAAATAAATTCGAATTCGGGCTTAAATGACCCCCTAAAAACGGATCATTTTTCGCCTCATCAGTCACATTTATTCTTCAATGCAATAGCGTGCTTGTAGCCAGGCAGATTTAAAACTGTATTGACCGTTAGGTTCAAAGTGTCAAATGAGCTTGTCCAAAGAACCAGTATGTCAGATTGGAATTTGCAAGACCATTTCAGATTCCGTAGCGAAAATATGCTCACGCAACAGCCTAACATTCTAGTCTCCATTCTCAATAAAATCAGGAACAGTATCGCAATTATGAAAAGGTCTAAGAGGCAAACGAATATAAAAATCATTAATAAAAGGGACCCACTTATGTGTCCAGAAAGAAATGCTTCGCCCGTCTCGAACTTGCCATCTTAAACCATGTAAAAAAAATCATGACCATGGAGCAAGCTACTCCAAAGCCATGAGCGATCCTTTTTTTAGTGACAAGAAAATCAGAATTTGGAAAATATATACCCTTTAGAATCCTTCCCCGAAAAGTGCCAGGATTAATAAGTAGCCTACACCCTAGTTTGGCAAGAAAGGCCGCATCAAAAGCTTCAAAATCACAAAATCCTAGGCCCCCCTATGCTTAGACTCTGAAAGTTTTTCCAATCCGATGAATGTGTTGTTCATGGGAGTCACCTCCCTAAAAGAAACGACGAACATAAACCATTAGTTCAACAAACATTTATATTAGAGTTCATGTATTTTTGTTTGATTTGAAAACAAGCAATTTTTAATATATTTTAACTTTACGAAAAAAAATATTTGATTAAATTGAAAATGACAAAACTGGACGAACAATCAATTCCCCGTGTAACGGCTTCAGACATTTTGTCTATTCCCAATGCATACAATCAATGCTCCCGAGCATTTTCGAGAGTACTTGTTTTTTTTCCTCGTGCAATGCATACATATGTTGGATGTCATTCAAATCGTTTTTTAACTCATCTACATATAAAGTATATATGTATTTAGTGAAGTTATGTAAACAATCACGTGAACAATGTTCACCAATTTGCAAGTACTCGTCAAGTGCATCGGGTGATGTGTCGTATGCTAATTTGCGTATGGCCGATGTGCATTTCATGATATGACTAATACTTAAATGACCCAAAGTATCCGGTCGTTGTTTAAAAAAATGAAGTATTCGGGAAGAGGTTCAACATTGTAATTGGTAAAATCATTGACTTTTTGTTTAAAAAGTTTTGAACTTATACGACAACTTCGCCTAAAATTCCTCTCCGGGTATTTTGGTGGATTCTTTTCGTCACCAAAATAATCATCCAAAAGACGTTGTTCCGCAACTTCTCGTTCACGTGGTATGTCTGTCCTAGTTTGAGGACACGAACTCTTGGTTTGATGATTACTCAAAGCTTGGAATTGTTCATAAGCTTGAAGAATCCATGTATATTTACTCAGATCGTCTTGAAAGTAAACAACGTATTGATTATAGTTGGGATCCATAACGTTTTTTTGAAGGTAATAAAAAGAGAAATGTTGTTGTGATGTGTACGTAGAAGTGTGTGTAAAAACTAGAAGATTTAAGAGCTATTTAGGATTTTTAAAGGATAAAAAATTTGGTAAAATGTTTTCTTTTTCTTATATTTCTCTTTTTTTTAAAAGTGCATAGTGTTTTGGGCTCGAGCGTCTCTATTTTCAAAACCACAATACAACCATTGCAATATTGATTTTTTGTTTTTTTTATAAACTTGAGCAAGTGGGTACGGCGCGACATACCGACGCCGTATGGTGTGACCATCGGTGTTGCCTCGCGTTATCCGACGACGCCATAAAGCAAAAACGCAATCCTATGGCACCCACAGCGTGTGCTCTAAACCAATTGAAAATTGAAAATTTTCATGCAAGTCCAACAATTTTTCAGAACAAAAATTGCAACTTTAGCCGATAGGTAATATTATTCGAGAGGTATGTTTTCAACCAAAAGTATATGGGTTCAAATTCTACTAGAATCGAAGTGAAATTGTTATAATTATGCGAGTGTAAATATTGTACCTAGGAAAAAAACTACGACTGTAGGCAAAGATGTAGCTTAGAATTAGTAATAAAGAAGGGGCCGTTTTTGAAATAAATAAATAAATAAATAAAATAAAAGAAAAAGTAATGTAACTAAACCTTTAACTGATAAGTTCTAACAAAGTAATATAACTAAACTTTAAATGATAGGTTTACAAACTTCAAATTTTAATAACAAAAATACATTCACAACTAATAAAAAATGTTAGATGTAAATCTTATGCATAAAATGTTGTCAATATTCTTTTAATTCTTTTGTTATCTAAAGGTTGAAAGGGTCATTTGACTCTAATTGCGTCATAGGTTTAAATTTTATTAGATAAATAGCAAAGTGATTGGGCGTGTTAGAGTTGTTGAACACCCTCTGGCTTCCCCACTATCTCCAGCCCTGGCTGGGGTAATTGATGTGATCTATCACCGTCGGACCATTACCATCACCTTCCTTTCACGCACGTTCCCTTTCTTTTGCAATGGTTTCGTGGTGCAGACCACCAAACGGTTTGCATTACTACTTGTTTTTGTGAGTATATTATAAGGTATGTTTGTATAATGTGGTGTATATTTGTATTTTTGGTTTGGTAGTGACCATTACACCTGATTGATGGTGAGTTTGTGGTGTGCTAAATAGTGTGACGCATGAAGATAGTTAGTTTGATGACCATTACCTCTCCAGCTTAATATATCTTTTTTCATGATCTACATGTATCACTACTAAAATAGTCTTATTAGCCCTCTTACTCCCTCTTAATCTTACCAGTTAGAGGTGGGCAGACGTTTTGCTTGTTTGTTTTTTTTTCTTTTGAGTCAGACCCAGTTAGACATATAACATCTTACTCAGTAAAAGGTGGGGGACTTGTCTTACTGCCTCTTACTCGATAATTGAGATTGAAGACTCGTGTTAATATAATATATTTGATGGTTTATTAACTATGCTATATTTATGATAAAAAGTGTTATTTCATATTCACACAAGTTACTTAAATAAATTGCAGAAACGAGCACTTAAAATCATTCGGACAATTATACAAAAACAAATAACATTATTTCGTTTAGATTTAGACGTTCCACCCACCTCTTACTAATAAGATATGGTAGTAAGATTTAGACATAAAACATCTAAATGAAACAAACACACCCTTACAGGAATTTGTGTTAAGCCAGTGGCCATTGACTGATTGACCATTTTGACAATTTGAAGTTCGCAACAAAAATGTGCAGATTTGAGTTCATGCATTTCGTGTATCATTTTTTTTTGCGAAAATAAATATTCGATTAAACTGAAACTGATACAAATGAACCAACAATATACTCCACTTGGAATAGAAGACATACGAATAATTGATCTTCTAACTTTCTCATCTTAACAGTTGGGCTATTTGGAATTTGAACTCTGATGTTAATATCAAAGCCCATTGAAAGTTTTCCTTGTATACTCGTCAGTCTAAACAATTTTTCTAGGGCAAAAATCACACTAGTTGATGAGTAACGTAAAAAGAAAAATTCTACTTGGGAGTTAATTGCCTTCTTTAGTTTAGTTTTTGTTTGAATGTCAATTTGTGCATAGCGGTGTTATATTGTGTACATAGCGGTTTGTACGATGTTCTATAGGGGTGTGGCTATAGCAACTACCATTTTCTTGTAAAAACTGTACCCTATATTGATAAAGCACAAAACCATGCTATTGACCTAGAAGAAATGAACACACTTCTTTCTCGAGCATAGGTCTCTTTTTACTGTAGAAAGGCTTAAAAAAACTTGCACCCACCTCAGGATCATATTCACACACAAGTGTACAAACCGATAAAACTAAATACATGTATCTAATGAATGAGTCGAGTGTGTCCCGGTAAGAACACTTCGTGCACAAGTGCACAAATCAATTCCCTTTTGCTACATGCTTTGCTTTTTCAATATTGATAAGAGAACAATAGGCTAGGAGGTTGATGTGTCATGTGAAAAGTCATGTGACAATATTGAATGTATAGTTGTTAGGGACCTTATTTTCACTCAAGGTAAGGCAACGATAAACTGTGCTACCATAGGGATACGGGTCGTATCTATCCCTTCGGATGTAGACGAAGTAAGCATTCGATCAAGCACCGAAAAAATTATTTTAATTGTGGAAAAAGGCTTTGTTTATAAAAGGTTGGCCGAAGTGGCTTTTATACCCAAATCTCATGTATAATAATCACATGGAAAGGGTAACCGGATGTTGGCACTAGAAAATTTCTGAAAATGCTTAATGATCATCTCCAAATACCCGTTTTCGTGCTTTTAAACTACGATCATTATAGGTTGCAGATTTTTATCTACATACGGTTTTTTGATCTAAAAATATGTCTTATGATATTTCTAAGTTGACTACCTCGGATATTCACTGGCTTGGGTTTAGACCATTAGATTTAGATATATAAAACATCCCAAATGAGTGCAGGATTCCAATGACAAAGTGAGATCTCAACGTTGCAAAGGCTTTGCTAAAGCATGCCCGTATGAAACAAAATTTCGATTGGGTTCGTGAATTGAGAATAATATTACAAACAAAACAAAAAGCAGAAGTACAAGCTTTAAGCGCCTATGTACCTTCCCTTGAAGTTGCAAACTTGAATTGGTTTGATCAAAGGTTAGCTACTTTTCAATTTATTATGCATTGATCTATTAAGCGCTTTCATTCTTATTGCTTTTTATCACCAAATCCTTACTTGCGCAACATATAACGTATAGTTTGTTACGTAGTTTAAATATTTCGTGAATTGTAAATTGAATCTATGCGTTTTGCTCTACCATAACTTGCTTAGGGTCAGTTATTCGTTGCTATCTTTTCAGAACTTCATGTAACGAGGCATCCAATGTAAGTGGTATAACTCATTATTTAAGTTAGTGGTTTCTTGTTAGTCAGCGAAATTTTAGTTCAAAATAGTGTATAAATAGATCTTCCTACATGCACTAAACAGTCTAACACGTATGTATCTTAAAAACAAGTCATATGTGTAAGAAACGTACATTTGTAATGCTTATGATATGGTCCTTGCTCCAATAATAAGTGGACTATATAATTGCGATAGATAAGTGTGATGAGGCGAGATCTATGTAAAACAAGTATATTTTAAAAAACAAATAAACCAATCTCAACATTCATCTACCTCCATCTGATAGGGCTGATATGAATCCAAAATTTACAAACAAGGGCAAGATAGTAAAATAACATACCTCCATAAAAGCAAAAAAATATCTTAATCCCCTCATTTAATAAATTACTTTCTCTCTCAACAAAACCCTAGATCTAAAAAGCCATCTTCCAATCTTGCCGGATAATACTGCCGCCGCAGAAAACACCATGAATCCCATGGGATTCACAATAAATCACATGGGATTCATACTGAATCCCATGTGATTTCATACAGAATCCTTTGTGATTTATCGACAAGATAAATTATACAGAATCCCATTTGATGCACCAAAGAATCCCATGGGATTCACAATGAATCCCTTGAGATTCTTATTGAATCCCATGGGATTCACAATGAATCGCATGGGATTTATACTGAATCCCATGTGATTTCATACAGAATCCTTTGTAATTTATTGACAAGATAAATCATACAGGATTACTTGAGATTCATACAGAATCTCATGTGATTTTGCACTTACAGTTTATATAAAGCAAAATGAAAATCCCATGGGATTTATACAGAATCTCATGTGATTCTCTTTGATCCCTTGTGATTGATATCGAATCCCATGAGATCTATACAGAATCTCATGATATTCTTTGATGAATCACCTGTAATTTATAAAAGTCACAAGATTACCCATGTGATTTATACAGAATCCCATGAGATTCTATATGAATCACATTTAAAATACTCGTCAAGTATCTTTGTTAAATCCTATGAAATTCTGTATGAATCCCAAAGGATTAGAGAGAATCATATGGGATTCTGTATAACAACATACAACTTTTTAATAAAGAGATTCCAAGAGCTCATTTCAACAATCATATAAAAAACATCTACCCTTAAAAAGCTATGACATAAAAGTATAAAACTCAAAAGCAGTGATTTACTCATTGTTACAAATAACTTGTGATTTTTTTAAAATAACAAATCACAAATGATTTTTTTACGAATCCCGCGGGATTTTCTGGACGAAATTTTTTAAAAAAAAAGTTCGTCTTTTTACGAATCCCCTGTGGTTTTTAAGGACGAAAATTTTGAAAAAAAAAAGTTCGTGTTTTTACGAATCCCGTAGGATTTCTTTACAAATCCCGTGTGATTTTTCTGGACGGAAATTTTGAAAAAAAAAATTCATCTTTTTACGAATCCCGTGAGATTTTTCTGGACGGAAATTTTGAAAATTTTTTTCGTCAAAAGTATATAACAATGCATATCTATAGAAAGATGATTTAATTCTCGTCGCGATGGTATATTTTTTGTAGCTTGAAGTTTTACCGTTTGCAAGATATGTTGTTTTTTAAAAAAATGTGGAAAGTGAGTTTTTATATTAAATGAGCTAAAATGTCAATTTTGCCATCCCTTTGTTATTTTTAAGTTTGATATTAGTCATTAGAAGAAAGGTGGATGGATGGTTGAGATTGACTTATTTGTTTTTTAAATGATACATGTTTTACATGGATCTCACCTCGCAAAGCCATAGGCATCAGATTAGCTCAGCTAGTTAGTTTGTTACCTTGTATATCTTTCTGATTTGTTATGTTCTAGGTTTGTGATTAAGAAAATGAAAATCATGCCCTTTTTTACTGATCATGTTAGTGTGGTACATACATTGAATCCTAGAGGATTCTGTATGAATCCCATGGGATTGCTGTATGAATCCAATGGGATATCAGAATCCAATGAGATTCTGAATAAAATAACAAAGATACTTTAAGTTCACTTGAGATACCATTTTGTTGTAAATACCATGGGATTCATACAGAAAAATAACAAAGATACTTTAAGTTCATTTGAGATACCATTTTGTTCACTGTGAAACCCATGAGATTAATAATGAATATTCTATATAAAATAACAAAGATACTTAAGTTCATTTGAGATACCATTTTGTTCACTGTGAAACGCATTGGATTCATCACTAATCCCGTGGGATTCACAGTGAATCCCATGGGATTGTGGATAAATCACATAGGATCCTAAACATGATCAAATTTAAAGAAGAATCAGAAGAACATAAAATGTAACACCCCGAAAATTGATAAGTAGCGGAAGTCTAATCGGGGTCATTACAGTTTAGTACACAATCATACTCATAGAAACAATTCGAAAGATAGTCAATCTCATACCATGAAAACTCAAATATTCACAGTTACAAACATTTTTCCAAAATGTTAATTGTTTAACAAAAGCAGTGATGAGTTTGTAAAGAATGATATAATTATTTAAATAAAAAAGGAGGTCCTGTGCCCTTTGCCAGCTCCGTGCCGCCGTGCTTGCTAATTACCCGAGATAATGATGCTTAAAAAGTCAACACAAAGGTTGAGTGAATCCATAGTAGTTTAAATAGTAATAGTGTGAACACAAGCCAAGCATTTGAAATAAACAAGCCAAGATAGACAGGTCTTGACTAAACTGGTGTAATATTGCTCCTAAGCCTCACGAAACGCAAGCCTTAACATTGATTTGACATATCATAAAGGTAATAACAATCATCTACACCACAGCGGATGTAAATGACAAGGGGCCCTCGGTGACAGGAAATGTGCCAAATTTCCATAATACCTCGAATATAGCACACCTCCTGCCAAGTAATCACCTGGACAGAGGTGGGCTGCCATTCCAATAGATCTATCAACTACATTCGCGCTCACTCGCAAGTGATTAAGGTTCGTGATATGAGGGACTTGTAGCACAGGTGTCAACTTAGGCAATATCAGGTGATAACAGCATACAGAAAGCACTTGTGTTCGATTTATAGCATGTATCTCCCCACGGGGTTTAAAAACAATTAAAAATGTGGGACCATGAACTCACCTGACAGGTGGTGTGAATCACAACGGTGCTCAAATGTGATGGTGTATTTCTATGACTAGCAATGAAATTCCTCCGACTTGCGACCCTAAATAATACATTGTAATCGGTGTTTTAGATTTCGTGTTGTAAATGACATGTGATGTGTCTCGTGTGCGGTGATATCTATTCGGGTGTCTTAATATATACCAAAATAACTTCACGTAGTTATTTGTATAGTTGATACGAATCGGTGTTCGATAAATATTAACTCGTTGTAAAATAATATAGTTTAAAAATATTTATGATTAAATATTTTTAGTGAAGTTATATATATATATATATATATATATATATATATATATATATATATATATATATATATATATATATATATACATATTAAAGTTACAAAAATATATATGTACTTATATAAAAATCAAATTATATGAAATAATTAATTATAAAATACCTTTGTTACATTTAACCTTTAACTTTACAAATTTACACTTTTTACCCTTCGGTTAAAAATAATTACGATATAGTCCTTTTGAACTTTTTACATTTTATTCCTTATCTTTGGCCAAATGACAATTTCTACCCTCGATTTCCAAACGAATTCGGTATTTGTCAAAGTTAGTTCGATAGTTTGTGATTTTGTCGGTTTTAGTCCCTTAACGGAAACTTTTGCAAAAACAGTCCTTGATTTAGTTTTCGAAAACCAAACTTTTTATTTCAACATAAGTAGCATTTAAAACTTGTAAAAATACTTAAATTCGGTTTTTATGCTTCTCATTAAATTTCAAGTTTTGAAACCGAAAATTCTTATTTGAAAAGCCAAGTGGGCTCGTTAGCCCAAACTAGGCCCAAGTGGTATCTTTAATTGCTTGAAAGCATAGTTCGACTAGTATATGGTTTAGGCTTAGTTTTCGTGGTGTAAAATCGTATAAAGTTTGCATGTTGGGTTAGTTCGATTAAGGGTGAGTCGTAGATATAGGTGGTCGAAAAATATAGATGAGTCGTACGTGTAAAAATGAAATGGCGAGGCCATTCCTAGGAGTGTCGAGGCATGTGAACATATGTACTATTAGTGTAGCAAATGTGAAAATGATGTGTGTCGTAGTTATGCATGATACGAGTGTATGTAAAAATGAAAAGAGTGGTGATGACTTACAACACCAAAGATGGTGGTGAAGAATTCGTGTGACCAAACAAGAGAAACGAGCAACAACACCCTTCGAATAGCGACTCCTTGCTCCAATATTTCTTTCCCCACTAACTCTTAACCCCAAAGCCTTGCTCGTTCAATCCAAAACCTTGCTTGAATACTTTGTGCTTGTCGACAATAACCAAAGAAAAGATGGAGAGTGTTTGTGGTTTGAGAGATTTCGAGTGTGTGTGAGTTGTGTGCATTAAATGAGACTTATATAGGATGGTGAGGGTGGTTCGATGTCCCTAAAGATTGCAACACACCTCGAGTGGTCTTGTTGATGAGTGCTCAAAACTCATCATTTTTGGTCAATTCTGAACTGCAAAACATACAAAAACACTAAAAAATGCATCAAAATACTAAAAATATTTCAAAATTGTGTTTTATATGTTTTAGATGCAAAATGAGCAAAAACAAATGAAAAACGCACAAAGTTTGCAAAATTGGCAGTTTCAGTCCCCCAACTTTCATAAAATTACAAAACTAGTCCTGGATATTCAAAATATAGAAAATTATCACCAAAGGTCCTTTTGAATCATAAGTTATCATATTTAGTCCTTTGGTGAAAAATATGAAAAGTTTTGGAAATTTACAGTTTGGTCCCTGGAGTTTCAGTAATTGACAGACTTGGTCCCTGGTGGGGTATTTTTGAAAGGAAAATCAATTTTTATCCTTGGGAAATCAAAAGTTATCAAAATTGGTCCCTGGGTGAAAGTTTGGAGAAAAGTTCATTTTGGTCCCTTAAGTTTCAATAAATTGCAATTTTAGTCCCTGAAGGACCAAAAATGAAAATTATATTTTTAAAACCTTGGACTATTGAAAGATGGCATGTTTTACCCTTGAAACAAGTTTGAAATGTTTACAAAATCAGGTCCCTGAACTTTTCAGTTTTTACATAATTGGTCCTTGTGGTTATTAAGCTTAAATCAAACAAAACTAACCCTTTATATAAATAACCCAAGCCCAAAAACCAAATCCAGCCCAAACCATAACTAATACTCCCTCTGGTCAAATAAAAAGTCAAAACCACCACACTTCTCCTTCTCCCTCAGGGCGGAGGGAGTGGTCACCACTTCACCAAAGTTTGCCAAATTTCCACATCATCAATACCCAATAAAAACCTTACAACTCACATTTCACCAATTCACCCCAATTTTCACCAATTTGGTGGCATTGGTTTCACCAATTTGCCACATCATCAATACCCAATAAAAACCTTACAACTCACACTTCACCAATACCCAATAAATAACCAGCCTTATGTCTCCACATTTCCAATCGGCAAACTTCACCGATTCCACCCTTGCCCGAATTTTGCCGAAAGGCTGGCGGCGGTGTTGCCGAGATTTGCCGAGTTTTGCCGAGTCTTAACCGACTCCACTCCCTCCCCTCTCACAAGCTGTAAAACCATGACTAATTTCAAAACCACCATGGTATCCCCAACTTGCTCACCCGCTCTGCTACTACCCCATCCCTTGTTCCCTCAGCCACCAAATGATTCCAAGAAACATTAATTGTGCTCAAATATTTACAAGGAAGCTGCTAGTTGCAAAAGATATCATTTCCCGCCAAAAATCTCAAGTGGAGAATAAGTCATCCAAAAGTCATACAAGTTGCTGGGATTTACATTGGGACCCACATGGAGTTATATAAGTGAAGTGAAGTGAAGAAAGAGAAGGCATTTAGTTAGCTGTAGTGTAGTTTTAGCATAGCTTTTATGTCGTTTTAGTACATTTTTCCTTTCCAAGTGTAATTTTCAGCTTAAAAATGTTGTAGGAAGTAATTTCAGTGTACTTTGAACCTAATTCAAGCATTAATTTTAGGTTTCTAATCTATTATCAGTTTATGCTAATTTTTACTTAAAAATCTAATTTACTCTTTTGTTATTAGAAGTTGTTGGTTAAGGGACCTGTTAATCCATATAGGTTGTTTCTAAGCTTTTCAATGTTTCCTAAGCAGTAAAACTAGGTTTAATTCAGGTTTACTAAAAATTCTCAAAAATACAAAAAAAAAAAAATAGTTGAAAAATAAAAAATCAAAAAAAAAAAAAAAAAAAAAAAAAAAAAAAAAAGGAAGAAGAAAGCAAGCTTGGAGCATGGTTAATAATGGATTGCCATGGTTTAGTGCCTCAAGGGAGGCTTTAGGAAAGGTTTGAGTCCTTGGTACTTGGTTTCAAAGCTTGCAGGACAGTTTGCACATATTCTTTTTTTTTGGTATTTTACTGTAGAACTCTTTAATGATTGCTCATTTCTGTGTTTTAATGCTTATTTAGAGTACTTAGGTGATATTCTTGCTTATTTATTCCTGCTTGTTCATTAGATTTCTATGTGCTCATTTTTTCTCATTTTCAGTGCCTAAATAGCATGTTCTTAATTCTTAGGTAAATGTTGTTATTGTTGGTGTTTTTGTGGTTAAATGATCTTATGATTTCATAATATAGCTTTGGGAATCAGTTTCATGGTCTCATTCAGTCACACTCTTTGAAAATCCAAAAACAGTCTACAATAAGGGGTGTTTGGCACAATGCTTTTTTTCTAAGCAAAAATCATTTTTGACCACTTTTTCAAGTTCAATCAGCTCTAGGTTTTTGTTTTCGGTTGTTGTTAATCAAAATTTCTTGTTTTCTTACCGTTTTTAAGAATCTTAGCTTGCTTTCCAAAAATCTTAAACTAAAATTGAGTTTAGAATCACCTACGATAGATTTAGTTTAGGTACTTGTTAGTTGTTTTTATTGCTTCCTTTTAGTTCATTTGAGGTTTACACAAGTGTTCAATACCTGTCCTTTGACTTTTATGGGTCAAACTTGCAAAAAAAATACCCATTTTACACCCATTTGCTGTCAAAAAATGTCCCAACAGCCATTAGTTTTCGATTTTTCATTTCTTCAATATTAAGTGTTTTTCTTTGAAATTTGGTACAGAGCATCTTGGGTATCTGGTCTAGTTCCCCATATTTTTATTTTGTTTTTTTGAATTTTTTTAACTACTTTTTTCAGCCCCAAACGTGGCCCCTTAGTCATTTTTTTCTGCTGTCCTTTTAACTTTAGGTGTAGGATTTGCTTATTTTCAGCTTTCTAGGCTTAGATATTTGCTTATTAGCTGTCCCAATTGCTTATTTAGGTTCTCCCCTAGGTACCCCTTTGCTTGTTTCCCTTAGGATAGCTTAAATTAGCTTAAGTATAGCTTTTAGAATTTCTTATTTTCTCTTATTTAGCTTAGAGTAAATCTGCTGTCTTTTTGGTCCTTGAATCTGTTTATATTCTTAGTTCCACAATAGGTGTAGTAATCTAAATTTATTGTTATTCATGTGTTTAAACTGTTTGTTGAAAAAGGTTTAAAAAAAAAGGTTTTCGAAAAAAAAAAAAAAAATCAAAAAGTCAGAGGCCAGGTTCGAACACCTGACCTCCTGGGTCGAAGTGTCATCTCACAAACATCACCCCACCAACTGCTCTAGTGATTTTTTCTTGTTATGCTTGGTCTTATTTAGCATTTATAGTGCAATTGTTTACATTGCTTATTTATATTCCAGCTTTTAGATTACTATTCACCTGCTTATTAGGAATGCTTTTTCAAGTTTTACACTTTTCCTAGCTTCTCTTTATCATATTGGATTTTCTAAAAAAATTTTATATTTTTTTCCAAATTGCTTAACTATTTTTCTCGCATTTATTTATTATTTTAGGTTTTAAATCATAATAAAAAATTTTAAAAAGCAAAAAATATTTTTCTTTTTTCCAAATTTTTTTTTATCATTAGGTTCGTAGAAAAGTAATTTTTATACCCATAGGCCTAGTCGTGCTTCAATTTCTCTTTTATTTATGCGCGTTGACGTTATTTTTAACTAAAACGCGCGTTTTTAACTTAGGTTGTGTTTTAAGATTCCCTAGCTCCTGTTTATCTATCCTTTAGTTTTTAAGTAGTTTTTAGCCTTTATTTGTCTATCCTTGTTTTAAATTTTCATAATTCACCTTTTTATTCTTGTACGTTTAAGTTTATTTGAACTTAAACGTACCTTTTAGGTTTTAAAACATTTTTAGTTATCTGGTTTTTCTAAAAGTTTTTAAATCATTCTGTTTCAAACCAAATCAATCATTAACCTTTCCCTCATCCAAATCACCCGATCACAAACCCGTTTGATAACCATCACACCTCGTCGGGACATAACGACCCGGGGAAACCACTATATTCCGCGGAGCATTGATCTAGGCTATTTGACTTTGTTGACCATTCCTTGGTCAATATAAGTTTGTGGTTTAACATCAATCAAATTTTGGCGCCGCTGCCGGGGAGGCTGTGTGCGTTATTCTAAACGGTTTTGCGGATTAGTGAATCTGGATATACACTCATTGTATATTTACCATCCTTTGTTCATATTTTCTTATTATCAAAACAAAACCGTTCCCGAAAACATTTTAAAATCAGTTTTCAACGAACACAAAAAACACAAAAAGATTTTATTTCTCATTTGTACAAAATGTTTATCCAAAAACCAAAAAATATTCACCTTTACCCTCTCACATCTTTGATTCTTCATCCCTACCTCTCTATACACCTTTGATTCTTTCTATGTCTCATCCACACTTTCTGGTTTGCCAATGGTGTGATAATCCTCATAATGGTGACAATTGCCCCAGTTGTGGCATGGTAGAGTCAGGAAACGGGTCTGTCTATAACCAAGATCCCTATTGCTATCATGACACCACTGATTCATTCCACCAGCTACCACACCATCAGTCTCAGCAGTTTTACTGTTGTGAGTACTGTGGTGGTTCACACTACAGTTCTGATTGTCAATCGGGAAACACGCTTGTCTATGAGCAGTTTCCTGATAACGATTATAACTTTAGCACATACGACTTACAACCACATCAGTTTTACTGTTGTGATTACTGTGGAGGTCCACACTTCAGCTCAGATTGTCAAACGGGAAATCCATATCCATGTGACAATTTTGACACACCTTATTACGACCAACCTCCACAGTACGATATGAATCAAGCACTTCTTCCAGAAATGCAAAATATGATGAAAATCGTTGATGAGCTTAAGGGTTTAGTTAAAGACTTTGCCCAAAGACATACTCATCAAAATTCCATGGAAGAATTGCTTGCTGAAGAGCAGGCCGCTAGAATAAATTCCCAGGATGCCTATGAAAAATCTATTCGGGAATCCATTGCAAAAGAAAAAGCAGCCAAATCTAGCTCTCAGTTCCGTTTTATCCCTGATGACAGTGATGATGAAGATACCCTTGATATTCTTCAATTTTACAAAACTTCATCAAGTTCATCAGTTGATACCCCAGCAGTTGAGATTCCATCTCAAACGACTACTATCACACCCGAGGTTCCCACTCATTCTCTGAGCATGGGGGACGAGCATCTTGACACTGTTCCTAATAAGGAATCGGACGAGTTCATAAAGTCTAGTGTTGAGATCCTTGTCCCAATCCCAGGAGAGTCACAAGGAACTCTTGAGCATATGTGTGATATTCCTTCCCGTCTTGAGTGTTCAAACGATCATTTTGAGACTTTCTCTGATTTTAATGATGATTGTACATCTCATGGAGACATTGAGTATATTGAGGCATCACTCCTACAGTCTGATGCTGATCCTCTTCTTGAGGAGTTCGCCGATGAACTTACTCACATCAATCCACTTTCATTGGAAAGTGATGATGGTCTCCTCGACTTTGAAGCCGATCTGGGAGAAATTGAAAGTCTCCTTTATCATGATCCGTCACTCACTTCTGATCCCAGCAGTCCAATAGAGAATGATAATCATTTTGTTCCCGAAACATTCAATACCACTCTCACCAATCCTCTATTTGAATTCGAATCTGAATTCACTTCGATTTCTGATAATCCACTCTTTGGTACTCAGATTGAGGATTGTGATGAGTCTATTCCGGAACATGAGTTCACAGATTCACATCTTGTGAATAATTCTCTTCATGAGGAGTTCTCCGGTGAACTCATTCATCATATCATGACTCCTCCGGAGTATGATAACCCGGGGGGAGATACACTCAATCTTGAGGATTTGCAAATTCCCACCCACCCTCCCGGGATGTTTTTGAGCTTAACCCTTGAAATCCAAACTCAGGCTAATGAGCCTGTTCTCGAGGTTCCTTCCTCTCTTTTTCACTCCTTCGGGAATGAAGACACTATATTTGATCCCGGCATTTTCATGTATCATTATCTTGAGCCGGATACTTATCTCATCGGTGTGGAACTTTCACGTGCTTCATATGTTTGTCCAAACATCTTGAATGAAAGTCCGATGGAGATTACTTCTTCCACATCATGCTTCCCCAAGGACAAATAAATTCGGGGTCGAGTCAAGCGAGCGACTCGGTAAACAAAAACAGTAGCATGTTTATAGGGTTTTCACCCTAAGTATGGGGGAGTCCCCCATGCTATGGTTACAAATGAAGTGAAAAACAAATTGGTGTTTTCCACGCTTAGCTTGTAATATTGCCCTTTTACGTTCAAAATGTCGGCATAATAGCCGGGATTTTGAATATTGAGGACAATATTCATGCTAAGTGTGGGGGGGGGGGGGGTATTCGCTATTCTAGCGAATTTTATCACATTTTACAATATAATACCCCCGTTTTTAGCCAAAATTTCAAAAAAATTTCAAAAATTTTCACTGGTGCTTCAAAATTTTTGTGGTAATCAGTCCGCCTTGTCTGAATGACAAAAGGGATTGGCTAGTCCAAGAGCAAACGGCTCTTGGTAAAGACATCTCAAATCCGTTTACGGCTTGCAATTTGCCCAAAATTGTATGGTTCCTCAACTGCCCAAAAACAAATGAGTTGGTTAGCCCGCAAGATTATGGCTTGTGGTAAAGGCCGTGGAAAAACCATAATTGGTAATCAGCTCACCAAGATGTTGACTATTCCATCAAGAGCTGGCTAGTCCAGGAGCAAACGGCTCCTGGTAAAGACTAATCAAATCCGTTGACAGCTGGTGGTTTGCTCAAAATCACACGGTTATCAGGTGTGCCACAGTTCTTACACCTGGCTACTCCAGAAGTGATGGCTTTTGGTAAAGAGTTTAAAATCCATCAAGTTTTCAAAACAGTTTATTGCTAGGGACTAGCAATAGTTTAGTGTGGGGGATTGATGAGTGCTCAAAACTCATCATTTTTGGTCAATTCTGAACTGCAAAACATACAAAAACACTCAAAAATGCATCAAAATACTAAAAATATTTCAAAATTGTGTTTTATATGTTTTAGATGCAAAATGAGCAAAAACAAATGAAAAACGCATAAAGTTTGCAAAATTGGCAGTTTCAGTCCCCCAACTTTCATAAAATTACAAAACTAGTCCCTGGATATTCAAAATATAGAAAATTATCACCAAAGGTCCTTTTGAATCATAAGTTATTATATTTAGTCCTTTGGTGAAAAATATGAAAAGTTTTGGAAATTTACAGTTTGGTCCCTGGAGTTTCAGTAATTGACAGATTTGGTCCCTGGTGGGGTATTTTTGAAAGGAAAATCAATTTTTATCCTTGGGAAATCAAAAGTTATCAAAATTGGTCCCTGGGTGAAAGTTTGGAGAAAAGTTCATTTTGGTCCCTTAAGTTTCAATAAATTGCAATTTTAGTCCCTGAAGGACCAAAAATGAAAATTATATTTTTAAAACCTTGGACTATTGAAAGATGGCATGTTTTACCCTTGAAACAAGTTTGAAATGTTTACAAAATCAGGTCCCTGAACTTTTCAGTTTTTACATAATTGGTCCTTGTGGTTATTAAGCTTAAATCAAACAAAACTAACCCTTTATATAAATAACCCAAGCCCAAAAACCAAATCCAGCCCAAACCATAACTAATACTCCCTCTGGTCAAATAAAAAGTCAAAACCACCACACTTCTCCTTCTCCCTCACAAGCTGTAAAACCATGACTAATTTCAAAACCACCATGGTATCCCCAACTTGCTCACCCGCTCTGCTACTACCCCATCCCTTGTTCCCTCAGCCACCAAATGATTCCAAGAAACATTAATTGTGCTCAAATATTTACAAGGAAGCTGCTAGTTGCAAAAGATATCATTTCCTGCCAAAAATCTCAAGTGGAGAATAAGTCATCCAAAAGTCATACAAGTTGCTGGGATTTACATTGGGACCCACATGGAGTTATATAAGTGAAGTGAAGTGAAGAAAGAGAAGGCATTTAGTTAGCTGTAGTGTAGTTTTAGCATAGCTTTTATGTCGTTTTAGTACATTTTTCCTTTCCAAGTGTAATTTTCTGCTTAAAAATGTTGTAGGAAGTAATTTCAGTGTACTTTGAACCTAATTCAAGCATTAATTTTAGGTTTCTAATCTATTATCAGTTTATGCTAATTTTTACTTAAAAATCTAATTTACTCTTTTGTTATTAGAAGTTGTTGGTTAAGGGACCTGTTAATCCATATAGGTTGTTTCTAAGCTTTTCAAAGTTTCCTAAGGAGTAAAACTAGGCTCAATTCAGGTTTACTAAAAATTCTCAAAAATACAAAAAAAATAGTTGAAAAATAAAAAATCAAAAAAAAAAAAAAATAAATAAAAAAAAAAAATAATAAAAAAAAAAGGAAGAAGAAAGCAAGCTTGGAGCATGGTTAATAATGGATTGCCATGGTTTAGTGCCTCAAGGGAGGCTTTAGGAAAGGTTTGAGTCCTTGGTACTTGGTTTCAAAGCTTGCAAGACAGTTTGCACATATTCTTTTTTTTTTGGTATTTTACTGTAGAACTCTTTAATGATTGCTCATTTCTGTGTTTTAATGCTTATTTAGAGTACTTAGGTGATATTCTTGTTTATTTATTCCTGCTTGTTCATTAGATTTCTATGTGCTCATTTTTTCTCATTTTCAGTGCCTAAATAGCATGTTCTTAATTCTTAGGTAAATGTTGTTATTGTTGGTGTTTTTGTGGTTAAATGATATTATGATTTCATAATATAGCTTTGGGAATCAGTTTCATGGTCTCATTCAGTCACACTCTTTGAAAATCCAAAAACAGTCTACAATAAGGGGTGTTTGGCACAATGCTTTTTTTCTAAGCAAAAATCATTTTTGACCACTTTTTAAAGTTCAATCAGCTCTAGGTTTTTGTTTTCGGTTGTTGTTAATCAAAATTTCTTGTTTTCTTACCGTTTTTAAGAATCTTAGCTTGCTTTCCAAAAATCTTAAACTAAAATTGATTTTAGAATCACCTAGGATAGATTTAGTTTAGGTACTTGTTGGTTGTTTTTATTGCTTCCTTTTAGTTCATTTGAGGTTTACACAAGTGTTCAATACCTGTCCTTTGACTTTTATGGGTCAAACTTGCAAAAAAATCACCCATTTTACACCCATTTGCTGTCAAAAAAATGTCCCAACAGCCATTAGTTTTCGATTTTTCATTTCTTCACTATTAAGTGTTTTTCTTTGAAATTTGGTACAGAGCATCTTGGGTATCTGGTCTAGTTCCCCATATTTTTATTTTATTTTTTTGAATTTTTTTAACTACTTTTTTCAGCCCCAAACGTGGCCCCTTCGTCATTTTTTTCTGCTGTCCTTTTAACTTTAGGTGTAGGATTTGCTTATTTTCAGCTTTCTAGGCTTAGATATTTTCTTATTAGCTGTCCCAATTGCTTATTTAGGTTCTCCCCTAGGTACCCCTTTGCTTGTTTCCCTTAGGATAGCTTAAATTAGCTTAAGTATAGCTTTTAGAATTTCTTATTTTCTCTTATTTAGCTTAGAGTAAATCTGCTGTCTTTTTGGTCCTTGAATCTGTTTATATTCTTAGTTCCACAATAGGTGTAGTAATCTAAATTTATTGTTATTCATGTGTTTAAACTGTTTGTTGAAAAAGATTTAAAAAAAAAGGTTTTCGAAAAAAAAAAAAATCAAAAAGTCAGAGGCCAGGTTCGAACACCTGACCTCCTGGGTCGAAGTGTCATCTCACAAACATCACCCCACCAACTGCTCTAGTGATTTTTTCTTGTTATGCTTGGTCTTATTTAGTATTTATAGTGCAATTGTTTACATTGCTTATTTATATTCCAGCTTTTAGATTACTATTCACCTGCTTATTAAGAATGCTTTTTCAAGTTTTACACTTTTCCTAGCTTCTCTTTATCATATTGGATTTTCTAAAAAAATTTTATATTTTTTTCCAAATTGCTTAACTATTTTTCTCGCATTTATTTATTATTTTAGGTTTTAAATCATAATAAAAAAATTTAAAAAGCAAAAAATATTTTTCTTTTTTCCAAAATTTTCTTTTATCATTAGGTTCGTAGAAAAGTAATTTTTATACCCATAGGCCTACTCGTGCTTCAATTTCTCTTTTATTTATGCGCGTTGACGTTATTTTTAACTAAAACGCGCGTTTTTAACTTAGGTTGTGTTTTAAGATTCCCTAGCTCCCGTTTATCTATCCTTTAGTTTTTAAGTAGTTTTTAGCCTTTATTTGTCTATCCTTGTTTTAAATTTTCATAATTCACCTTTTTATTCTTGTACGTTTAAGTTTATTTGAACTTAAACGTACCTTATAGGTTTTAAAACGTTTTTAGTTATCCGGTTTTTCTAAAAGTTTTTAAATCATTCTGTTTCAAACCAAATCAATCATTAACCTTTCCCTCATCCAAATCACCGGATCACAAACCCGTTTGATAACCATCACACCTCGTCGGGACATAACGACCCGGGGAAACCACTATATTCCGCGGAGCATTAATCTAGGCTATTTGACTTTGTTGACCATTCCTTGGTCAATATAAGTTTGTGGTTTAACATCAATCACTTGTCATGCTCAACAATCTTGTCTATCCTCCAAAGGCATTGTCAAATCGAGTTGGGCAAGTTTTAGGTGCTATGGTGTACTTTAAATATTGTATATGTTGTGTTATTGTGTTGTGAAACATTCGATCCAAGGGTTAATGGTTCGAAGGTGGTTATTGGTTTTGTCCAAAGGTTCGATGGCTCAAAAATGGTGGCTTCTTGTCTCATGAAACAAAGTCAAAGGGGGGTTAGCTTATTAGTGTCGTGTAAGTAGGGAACCAGGATTTCCAAAATGTGTGTAAAATTTAGATGGTGAGGGAGTTGGTTTTATGTTTTCGTGTAGTATGGTACGCAAGGGAAAAGAAAACAAACAAGCCAAGTGGGCTGTGGTAAACTCGGCCCAAAACGAAAACATGAAAGAAAATAAAATCGTGTGGGCTAGTGGGGGTGTTTCGGCCCAAGTAGTTCAAAGAGAGGAAGAAATCCATGTGGGCTTGCCAAAATGGTTCGGCCCATTTATGACGGGGTGTCGGTGATTAGAAAAAATGGTGAAATTAATTTCGGTGTCGATGTCGATTCGTGAAAACCAAAAATATATAGAAGATGTCGTCATACATATATATATATATATATATATATATATATATATATATATATATATATATATATATATATATAGTAATAATAAATTTTGTAAAAGTTAATATATATATAATATCATATATATATATATATATATATATATATATATATATATATATATATATATATATATATATATATATATATATAATATCTCGGTGTTCAATTAGGGTGTCGGGTCGCAAGTGGGAGTTACCGGTGTTATCCTCGTTGGGTGACATCAAAGAGTGACAATCGGGTGATATCGGGTGACAAAACATAATCAGGTGTCAACCAAACAGTGATCAAAACAATCGGGTGTCAAATAAACAGTGATCAAGACAATCGAGTGTCAAATAAACAGTGATCAAAACAATCGGTTGTCAAATAAACAGTGTCTCATATAAAAATTTCAAATTAGCCCGCAAAAATGGCTTAGTTTAAAATAATGTCGATAATTAGCATTAATAAATGACCTGGGATTTTACGGTGTATTACAGTACCCACCCGTTAGATTGGATTCGTCCCGGAATCCAAAGTTGAATCGGTGCTTGGGGTTGTCTCATCAAATAGTTGTGGGTATTTGGCATGCATTTGATCCTCGCGCTCCCATGTGTACTCGGGTCCTCTCTTAGAGCTCCATCTGACCTTAACAATGGGAATGCGACTATGCTTTAGTCGTTTGATCTCCCTATCCATAATCTCAACGGGTTCCTTAATAAAGTTCAACTTATCGTCGATTCTGATCTCCTTCAACGGAATCACAAGTGTTTCATCCGATAAACACTTTTTCAAATTTGACACGTGGAAGGTGTTGTGTACTCTACTGAGTTCCTCAGGTAATTCAAGTTTGTATGCCACGGGACCGATCCTTTCAATGATCTCGAAGGGTCCAACGTATCTCGGGTTTAGCTTTCCACGTTTTCCAAACCTAATCATCCCTTTCCAAGGTGATACCTTAAGCAAGACCTTGTCTCCAACTTGAAACTCTATTGGTTTCCTTCGCACATCGGCATAACTCTTTTGCCGATCCCTAGCGGCTTGTAATCGTTGTCTAATCTTTACTATTTCTCAGTGGTTTCAAGAATCAACTCGGGACCTGAGAGTTGTACATCCCTAATCTCAGCCCAACAAACTGGTGATCTACACTTTCTTCCATAAAGTGCTTCAAACGGTGCAGCCTTAATGCTAGCGTGATAACTGTTGTTATATGAGAATTCTGCTAACGGTAGGTGTTCATCCCAGCCTTTTCCAAAATCAATCACACATGCCCTAAGCATGTCCTCTAGGGTTTGTATAGTCCTTTCACTTTGACCATCAGTCTGTGGATGGTAAGCTGTACTCATATCTAACTTAGTTCCCAAGGCTTTCTGTAAAGATCGCCAAAAGTTAGACGTGAAATGGCTGTCTCGGTCGGAGATAATAGAAATCGGCACTCAATGCCGGGAAACTATCTCCTTAAGGTACAAACGTGCAAGAACATCCATATCATCAGTCTCTTTGATTGGCAAGAAGTGCGCTGACTTCGTGAGACGATCGACAATAACCCAAATTGTATCCAACCCACTCAACGTCTTGGGTAATTTTGTAATGAAGTCCATTGTAATCCTTTCCCATTTCCACATTGGTAGCTCAGGTTGAACCAAAAGACCGGATGGTTTTTGATGTTCAGCCTTTACTCTTGAGCAGGTCAAACACTTACCGACATACTCTGCAATGTCAGCTTTCATGTTTGGCCACCAATACAACTTCTTTAGATCATGATACATCTTGTCCGAACCAGGATGAATGGAATATTTAGACTTATGAGACTCGTGCATGATGAGGTCTCGTATTCCTCCATACAATGGAATCCAACTTTTGTCCTTGAAACACAGCCTTCCATCTGGTTTCTTGACAAATCCATTCGTGCTTTCTCGCATGCCATAAATCTTCTCGTGCGGTCTATTCTCTTCCTTAAGGGCCTCAGTTTGAACTTCAAGAATTTGAGACGGCAGTGATGATCTAATTGTCATACCCAATGACCTAACTCTGAGGGGTCTAAGTCATTCCTTTCGACTCAAGGCATCTGCTACAATGTTTGCCTTCCCCGGGTGATAACGAATCTCACAATCATAGTCACTTAGCAACTCTAGCCATCGACGTTGCCTCATGTTCAACTCCTTTTGATCTAAAATGTGCTGAAGACTCTTGTGATCGGTGAAAACCGTACACTTGGTTCCATATAGGTAGTGTCTCCAGATCTTAAGAGCGAATACTACCGCTCCTAATTCTAGATCATGAGTAGTGTAGTTATCTTCGTGGGGTTTAAGTTGTCTAGAAGCGTAAGCAATTACTTTAAGTCTTTGCATCAATACGGCACCCAAACCTTGGATTGATGCGTCACAATATACCACGAAGTCCTCACTTCCTTTGGGTAGTGCTAATATCGGTGCTTCACAAAGCTTCTGCTTCAAGAACTTAAATGCTGATTCTTGTTCTTCTCCCCATTCAAACTTCTTCTTCTTCTGTGTTAACTCAGTCAAAGGTTTAGCAATCCTTGAAAAACCTTCAATAAACCTTCGATTGTATCTGGCAAGACCTAAAAATTGGCGTATCTCGGTAGGACTTGTAGGTGACGCCCAATTTTTAACAGCTTCGATCTTGGCGGGATCAACATGAATACCCTTACTGTCGATAACATGCCCAAGAAATTGTACTTTCTCAATACAAAAATCACACTTGGAAAATTTGGTGTATAATTTCTCTTCTCTGAGCAGTGTTAGTATAGCCTTCAAGTGTTCTGCGTGCTCCTCCTTACTATGTGAATAAATAAGGATATCATCGATGAATACAATCACGAACTTATCCAAATAGGGTTTGCACACTCAGTTCATTAAGTCCATAAATACAGCGGGTGCATTTGTTAGACCGAATGGCATTACTTGGAATTCGTAGTGACCGTATCTTGTCCTGAAAGCCGTCTTAGGGATGTCTTCTTCCCTAACTTTCAGTTGGTGATAACCCAATCTCAAATCAATCTTCGAGTAGACACTCGATCCTTGCAGTTGATCAAACAAATCGTCAATCCTTGGCAACGGATATCGATTCTTAACCGTAAGCTTGTTCAACTCACGATAATCGATACACATCCTGAAGGTTCCATCCTTCTTCTTTACAAACAACACCGGGGCTCCCCACGGTGATGAACTAGGGCGAATAAATCCTTTATCTGACAATTCCTCCAATTGCCCAGATAACTCCTTCATTTCCGACGGTGCTAGCCTATAGGGTGCTCGTGCTACGGGTGCTGCTCCTGGCATCAAGTCAATTTGAAATTCCACTTGACGAGTCGGCGGAAGGCCAGGCAAGTCCTCAGGGAAAACTTCTGGAAAGTTCCTGACTACTGGCACATCCTCGAGTCGCTTCTCTTCCGACTTCTTCTCGGTGACTTGAGCCAAAAAGACTTGACATCCTCGATCGATGTACTTCACAACCTTGACGCAAGAAACGATGCTCATACGTGTCTTACTTCGCTCTCCGCGAACAACCAGGGTTTCGTTATTTAGTGGAATGTGAACGACCTTTTCGTCACAAATGATCTTAGCGCGGTTCTCGGATAACCAATCCATTCCTACAACGACGTCAAAACTACCGAGTCTAATAGGCATAAGGTCAATGTCAAATGGGGTGTCTAATAGTCGTAGGGTGCAACCTCGGAGTATAGTGTTAGTGCTTACTAGCTTTCCATCGGCTAGTTCAATCTCATATGTGGTGTCTAGTTGGGTGGGTGTAATATTAAGCAGGGGTGCAAGAGAAATAGATACGAAACTTTGATCGGCTCCGGAATCAAATAAAACTTTAACGAGGCGGTTGTTTAGAAAGAATGTACCCGTGACTACGTTCGAATCTTACTGGACGTTCCCATCTCCCAGCACGTATGCTCTCCCACGTGCATTGTTGTCCTTATTAGGGCACTGACGCCTGTAGTGTCCTTTCTCGCCATAAGCATGGCATACCACAGCCACGGGTTGCAAGTTAGCTCCTGTAGCCTTGCAATCATGTGTCTTATGTCCAACCCTTGAACACTTCCCGCACTTAGCATAGCAGGGTCCATTGTGATGCATCTTACACTTGTCACAGAATGGAAGAGGTCCAGCATACCTAGTATCCTTAACTGGTGCAGCGACATAAGCTCTGACAGCTTCCTGTCGTCGGTTCTGTTGGTTGTGGTGGGTGTTCCTGTCATGGTGGTAGTTACGGTTGGGGTTTTGGTTGTTGTTGCTGTTGTTTGTCCTTCGATCATCAAACTTCCTATTCTGATCGTTGTTCCCCTGAGCAGAGTTATGCTTAATCTCCCGGTCTAGCAGTCTTTGGGCAATAGTCATTGCTTCTTCCAAAGATTGAGGCTTCGACGAGGTGACGTTTCCCTCAATGCTCCTGGGTAATCCCTCAATGTACCTTTCCAACAACTTTTCCAAATCGGGAACCTTTGAAGGGCAAAGTGTGGCAAGCTCCTAAAATCTCCTATCATAAGCCCTGAGATCATTTCCTTTCACAACCAACGTGTGGAACTCATATTCTAACTTCTTGATCTCGCCTCTAGGGCAGAACTTCTTCAACATCTTCTCCTTAAAGTCGGCCCATGTGATCTGATAGGCCTCTTCCACACCTATCTTCTGAGCAGTTGCACTCCACCAAGACAACGCGTCTTCCAACAATGTTCCAGTAGCAAACGAGACTCGGCTTTCAGCGGCACAACCGCTCCTCACAAACACAGTCTCAGTTCGCTTAAACCATCGAGCGAGCTCTGTCACTCCTTCAGTCCCTTTGAAGTGAGATGGTTTACAAGCTATGAAGTCTTTATAGGTGCACTTCCGAGTCGCAGCGGACTCGCTCTCAGCAGTGGCTCTTCTAAAGCTGCAGCAACACTGTCGGCAACCAACTTTCTGATAGCAGCCTGGGTCATAGCGGGTGACGAGGTAGCAGTAGCGGTTTTCCTTGGGGCCATAACTCTATAAAATCGCAAGTGCATAAGTACAAATCCTAAACATCGATAACAAAGAGAAATAATGTAGCCAAACTCATAATAGTCGAGATCATCACAAAGTACATATCACAACCACACAATAAATACATACATCAACAATAACCATATCATTCATAAATAAACATCACGACATGTAACAACACACATGGAAATTATAATGAATCTCAATATGGGAGCATAATAAAAGATCAGACAACTAGAACATCATAAATCAATATCAATACATTACAATCATAACCAACATAAAGTTTTAATAATTTTGAATTCATTGTTTCAAAACAATAAGATACAACATTATTAATGCCACAGGCGGCAAGTTAAGATGTCTCTGTAAGTAATGACATGTCATAGATCTATGAAGGTCCAGGTGCGCCTCCTGATCTCCTCTCCAGCTCTCTGATGATCCTGATCATCCCTAACATCTCCATATCCCTGGATCTCTCACGGGCCTGAATCTCCTCAATAGTAGCTGAAAGTGTGTGGATGGTAGAACTAGATACGGCTAACTCCTGTGCCTGATGCTCCATTATCTCCTGTGTAATGGCCGCAATCGCTCTCAAATCATCTATCTCATGCCTCTGAACATCTAGCCGATGACCAAACTCAGTGATGGTAGCCTGTGCCTCCTCGATCTCTGTCCCCATTATCTCAAATACCATCTCTAAAGTTGTCCTATGTACCACGAGGTTCATGACCTCCTCCTGCATACACTCAATCCTCTCCAAGGATATATCCTCAATAACGCTCAACAGCTCATCAAGACGATCCTCGTGTCTCACTAACCTAGCAGCCAAAAGAGGGATAGTATGGTGTATCGGCTCCCCAGTGACCGGTAACACCGCTGAAGAGCCATCTCCAAGCTCAGAAACCCTAGGCGATCCCTCAACCAATCTCCATCTACGAATGTAGTCTAACAAAAAAGACCATCGACGAGCATCAACCAATCTATGAATGCCAGGTGAGGTGGGTGTCTCGGTGGGAGCAGGTGATGGTACAGGTGATGTAGCAGGTGATGGTATCGGTACGGTAGTAGTCTGAGAGTAGAAAACTGTAGGTGGTGGCATGGGTGGCAAAACCTCAGAGGTGTGGGGTGCGGTGTAAGTAGGTAACATGTAAGGATGTGGCTCAGGTGGGGGTGATACAGGTGATGGTGGGGGTGCTGGTGATGTCACAGGGGTGAGCTCTGGCATAAAAACAAGTGGTAATACAGATATGGGTGATGATACAGGTGTAGGTACAGGTGTAGATACAGGTGGTGTAACAGTAGAAGTAGGCAAAATACAGACTCGTTTCCAAGCCGTGCATTTGCGGGTATAGTCTCCCTCATGATATCGAAACAACTCACCGAAAGGCTCAGGCTCATAGGGCTCAAGAATCCTCACTCGCTTGCGCCGATGAATCGGTGCAGGCGGGGATGGTGGTGGAATAGAAGCAGCAGTGTCAGAAGTATCAGAGTCAGAAGACTCGTCATCAACATCTGAACCAGAGTGGTGACTAGCAGGTGATGTAGGACGATCATCAGCCGCAAGAAACTGCTATCAGGTACTGATCATAAAGGTACCGCCCCTGTGTCATAGGTCCACAGACAGGACGAAAGAGAGGCTGAATAGCAAAAGAATCAATGGGTGTAGAAGCAACCTCACCCTCCTCAAAGGGCTCAGTGTCAGCAGATGGGTCTCCAGTTGGAACAGGAGATGGTATAGCAGGTGATACAGGTTGGGTGTCATGGTCAGAATCATGTGTGTCTCGGGTGTCATGGGTGTCATAGTCAGATAAGTCAATAGTAGGGTGAGTGGATGATGCTGGTACGACGTCGTCACTGTCGGACAAAATAATAACCGGGGGCGACATGGTACTGTAATATCCCAAAAATAGCAGTAATATAAGTCATTTAGTCTACATAATGCTACATGCACAGTGATCATAGTGTCATAGTGAGCTAAATGCAATGGGTGCTAAAAATCAAACCTTAAAACATAGCGTTGGCAAGCGCTGGCACGGAGGGCACTTCGGTGATAAATAGTTTGTTTAAAAATCCGGTGAGGTTATAGTCCAATGTTTTGAAAAATCATTTGGTTCTCTATAACCTGGCTCTGATACCAATCTGTAACACCCCGAAAATTGATAAGCAGCGGAAGTCTAATCGGGGTCATTACAGTTTAGTACACAGTCATACTTATAGAAACAATTCAAAAGATAGTCAATCTCATTCCATGAAAACTCAAATATTCAGAGTTACAAACATTTTTCCAAAATGTTAATTGTTTAACAAAAGCAGTGATGAGTTTGTAAAGAATGATATAATTATTTAAATCAAAAGGGAGGTCCTGTGCCCTTTGCCAGCTCCGTGCCGCCGTGCTTGCTAATTACCTGAGATAAACATGCTTAAAAAGTCAACACAAAGGTTGAGTGAATCCATAATAGTTTAAATAGTAATAGTGTGAACACAAGCCAAGCATTTGAAATAAACAAGCCAAGATAGACAGGTCTTGACTAAACTGGTGTAATATTGCTCCTAAGCCTCACGAAACGCAAGCCTTAACATTGATTTGACATATCAGAAAGATAATAACAATCATCTACACCACAGCGGATGTAAATGACAAGGGGCCCTCAGTGACAGGAAATGTGCCAAATTTCCATAATACCTCGAATATAGCACACCTCCTGCCAAGTGATCACCTTGACAGAGGTGGGCTGCGATTCCAATAGATCTATCAACTATATTCGCGCTCACTCGCAAGTGATTAAGGTTCGTGATATGAGGGACTTGTAGCACAGGTGTCAACTTAAGCAATATCAGGTGATAACAGCATACATAAAATACTTGTGTTCGATTAATAGCATGTATCTCCCACGGGGTTTAAAAACAATTAAAAATGTGGGACCATGAACTCACCTGACAGGTGGTGTGAATCACAACGGTGCTCAAATGTGATGGTGTATTGCTATGACTAGCAATGAAATTCCTCCGACTTGTGACCTAAATAATACATTGTAATCGGTGTTTTAGATTTCGTGTTGTAAATGACATGTGATGTGTCTCGTGTGCGGTGATATCCTTTCGGGTGTCTTAATATATACCAAAATAACTTCACGTAGTTATTTGTATCGTTGATACGAACCGGTGTTCGATAAATATTAACTCGTTATAAAATAATATAGTTTAAAAATATTTATGATTAAATATTTTTAGTGAAGTTATATATATATATATATATATATATATATATATATATATATATATATATATATATATATATATATATATATATATATATATATATATATATATATTAAAGTTACCAAAATATATATGTACTTATATAAAAATCAAATTATATGAAATAATTAATTATAAAATAGCTTTGTCACATTTAACCTTTAACTTTACAAATTTACACTTTTTACCCTTCGGTTAAAAATAATTACGAGATAGTCCTTTTGAACTTTTTACATTTTATTCCTTATCTTTGGCCAAATGACAATTTCTACCCTCAATTTCCAAAAGAATTCGGTATTTGTCAAAGTTAGTTCGATAGTTTGTGATTTTGTCGGTTTTAGTCCCTTAACGGAAACTTTTGCAAAAATAGTCCTTGATTTAGTTTTCGATAACCCAACTTTTTATTTCAACATAAGTAGCATTTAAAACTTGTAAAAATACTTAAATACGGTTTTTATGCTTCTCGTTAAATTTCAAGTTTTGAAACCGAAAATTCTTATTTGAAAAGCCAAGTGGGCTCGTTAGCCCAAACTAGGCCCAAGTGGTATCTTTAATTGCTTGAAAGCATAGTTCGACTAGTATATGGTTTAGGCTTAGTTTTCATGGTGTAAAATCTTATAAAGTTTGCTTGTTGGGTTAGTTCGATTAAGGGTGAGTCGTAGATATAGGTGGTCGAAAAATATAGATGAGTCGTACGTGTAAAAATGAAATGGCGAGGCCATTCCTAGGAGTGTCGAGGCATGTGAACATATGTACTATTAGTGTAGCAAAAGTGAAAATGATGTGTGTCGTGGTTATGCATGATACGAGTGTATGTAAAAATGAAAAGTGTGGTGATGACTTACAACACCAAAGATGGTGGTGAAGAATTCGTGTGACCAAACAAGAGAAATGAGCAACAACACCCTTCGAATAGCGACTCCTTGCTCCAATATTTCTTTCCCCACTAACTCCTAACCCCAAAGCCTTGCTCGTTCAATCCAAAACCTTGCTTGAATACTTTGTGCTTGTCGACAGTAACCAAAGAAAAGGTGGAGAGTGTTTGTGGTTTGAGAGATTTCGAGTGTGTGTGAGTTGTGTGCATTAAATGAGACTTATATAGGATGGTGAGGGTGGTTCGATGTCCCTAAAGATTGCAACACACCTCGAGTGGTCTTGTCATGCTCGACGATCTTGTCTATCCTCCAAAGGCATTGTCAAATCGAGTTGGGCAAGTTTTAGGTGCTATGGTGTACTTTAAATATTGTTTATGTTGTGTTAGTGTTTTGTGAAACATTCGATCCAAGGGTTAATGGTTCGAAGGTGGTTATTGGTTTTGTCCAAAGGTTCGATGGCTCAAAAATGGTGGCTTCTTGTATCATGAAACAAAGTCAAAGGGGGGTTAGCTTATTAGTGTCGTGTAAGTAGGAAACAAGGATTTCCAAAACGTGTGTAAAATTTAGATGGTGAGGGAGTTGGTTTTCTATTTTTGTGTAGTATGGTACGCAAGGGAAAAGAAAACAAACAAGCCAAGTGGGCTGTGGTAAACTCGGGCCAAAACGAAAACATGAAAGAAAATAAAATTATGTGGGCTAGTGGGGGTGTTTCGGCCCAAGTAGTTCAAAGATAGGAAGAAATCCGTGTGGGCTTGTGAAAATGGTTCGGCCCATTTATGAAGGGGTGTCGGTGATTAGAAAAAATGGTGAAATTAATTTTGGTGTCGATGTCGATTCGTGAAAACCAAAAATATATAGAAGATGTCGTCATACATATATATATACTCATGTATATATATATATATATATATATATATATATATATATATATATATATATATATATATAGTAATAATAAATTTTGTAAAAGTTAATATATATATAATATCATATATATATATATATATATATATATATATATATATATATATATATATATATATATATTAATAATATCTCGGTGTTCAATTAGGGTGTCGGGTCGCAAGTGGGAGTTACCGGTGTTATCCTCGTTGGGTGACATCCAAGAGTGACAATCGGGTGATATCGGGTGACAAAACATAATCGGGTGTCAACCAAACAGTGATCAAAACAATCGGGTGTCAAATAAACAGTGATCAAAACAATCGGGTGTCAAATAAACAGTGATTAAAACAATCGATTGTCAAATAAACAGTGTCTCGTATAAAAATTTCAAATTAGCCCGCAAAAATGGCTTAGTTTAAAATAATGTCGATAATTAGCATTAATAAATGACCTGGGATTTTACGGTGTATTACATAAAACAAAGAATTAAACGAACCTATTTAAAAGAGGTATCACAAGAACCACCATGAATAAAACCTTCCGTCTCTGGCAACTCAGATTCTCCATAAAGTTCTAACTTACCCATAATTTCTTCTTTTAGTTCCATGTCCTGCCTTTGTGCCATTAAGAATGACGACCAATGTTTGATTGCTGAACGTGTATCGACAACAGGAAGCTTGTTGAACTTTGTTGAAT
This sequence comes from Artemisia argyi, assembly GCA_030686995.1. Classification (NCBI taxonomy): domain Eukaryota; kingdom Viridiplantae; phylum Streptophyta; class Magnoliopsida; order Asterales; family Asteraceae; genus Artemisia; species Artemisia argyi. The sequence goes on along the minus strand of CM060691.1, from coordinate 139,962,542 downwards.
CTAAATACAAAAACTAAAAACAAAAAACAAATAACAAAAAGTGTAAGAAAGTTACAACAAATATGTTACACAAACATGAAAAAAATTTAAAACTTCGTATAATTTAAAACTTATAGCAAGGAAGGTATATGGATGATTCGTTGTGTTTTGGTGTGAGCAAACAACAATTTATCAAAATATCAACAAACGTGAGGTCTAATTTGTCGTGAGACAAATAGACGTGAAGTAATACGAGTAAACCTTTTAGGAAAAAGATTACCTCGCAAAACTTGTGAAAGTGATATTTAAATTGTGAGACCGGGAAGTGATTTCCCGGGTCGTACCCCAACGAGGTGTGAATGGAAAGCTTCGAATGAGATTGGGATTAAAATCTTGTATGATTGGAAAGATTATTTGGTTCTATGACACGTTTATTTAACAAAATTAGAAAATTAACGAACGAAGGTGAAAATAAATTAACTTAAGGGTAAAACAAAAGTTAATTATCAAACTAGGGGAATCCTAAAACACTACGGGAAACATAATTAGGTATCGGGAATCCTAAAACGTAAACTAAATTAAAAATGTGACGTTTATTTAAAAATAAACGTCAACGTGCAAAATAAAACGTGAAATTCAAGCTCTAAACGTCCTACGGGTTTACGAACAATTTTCTAACATACTAAAAGGTGAAAGTAAATTTTAGAAAAAAGAAAATTTATTTTGCAATTTAAATTCTATTTATTATGAATTAAAAACTATTTTAATGAGATAAAATCAAAATAAATACTAAAATAACTTTAATAAATCTAAAACTTTTTTGGTATTTAAATAGACTCAAAACTAACCTAAGAAAAATAAAAACGTGAAATAAGCAGTTACCAATAAGCAGGAAATAAGCATTACAAATGCTAAATGTAAATAAGTAAAAGGAAGAACTAGTTAAATAATAAACAAATGGAACCATAACAAAGAGAATAGCTAGCACAGATGGATAACGTGTGGTGTTGGAGTTGTTCAGTTGTGACAGAGGTGACCAAGGTTCGAACTTGGTGGTCTCCTTTTTTGTACGTATTTTTATTTTTCAAATCTTTTTGCACAAATCTGTCCAACACATGGGAACCACCATTTTTTGAAACTGAAACATTTGATGAAAAGCCATAAATAAGCAGTTAAATAAGGCAAATCAAATCAGTACACTCAAACTAACTAATCAAAGGGAAATTTGAAATTCTTAAAACTATAAATAAGCTGAAAAGAAACTATGCTGAGGGGGGGGGGGAGGGGTAAGCTTATGGTAACTAGGGAAAATCCTAAAAAGTTAAAAAGAATCAAGATAAGCAGTTAATGAACCCAAAGATTACAAATGGCTACAATAAACAACAAGGGCTAACAATGGTACCAAACAGCCCAACGGAGCTTATTCAAGGACCAAATAAACTATAAGAAAAATTCCTAAAAATCAAACAAAAATGTACACATGGAGATGGGCTGGGAAACGAGCTATAAATCAATTTTTAGGCCAAGAATCTAAAAATTGAGCAAATTAAAAATGTTCCAATAAGTGGTTGTGGAGACTATTGGGCTGCAAACAGTTTCTATCCACCAATTTGAAAGCCTGAGCAAACTAACCAAATGAGCTATAATACCGAAAATAAGCTAGAATGCAAAGATTTAAACTTTACCCTACATGTTAAGTAACAACAGTTGCAATATCCTACTGAAACTAAACTAAAACAAGATAAAGGGAGTATGTTGGGACCTGATGTAACAGCAGGCCTTGGAGGGTTCATAAAAGTTTTCGAAAACTAATCCAAGGCTGTCCTAAGGGGAAATTAAGATAAAGGCATACTTGGAGAGACCTAATAAGCACTAGACAGGATTAAGCAATTACAATAGACTAGAAAGCGCTAATGAATTCTAAACTCTAACCTATTGCTGCTGAAATTGATGCAAAACAGCCCAAAAGGGCCAACTACGAGCTAGTGAAAAGCTGTCAAAAGCTAGGCTTTATTCTACCAAACTAAAATCATAACAAACTCATACTACAAATTAGTTATAAACCAAAAAATTAAACTCTAATAATCTAATATAGTTATGGGTTTATATGAAACAGTAACCTAGAAAACAAATTGGATTTAAAGAAAACTTGAGATTTTAAGTTCAAATGCTGAGACTACATTACTCAAACTGAGATTACAACCTGAAAAGTAAATGATATATTGAGTTTAATAAAAGCAGAATAAGCAAATCATGAATAAGCAATACTTAATAAGCTAAGAAGCACTTTTTAAAGAGAAACTTAAATTTATATTACTGAAACTTTTTTTGTGTACATAAAGCTTTTGAAACTGAGACTAAACAATGATAAAAACTTAAATTAAGAACTAAAACCTACTACTTGACTAAAACCTAATTAAAATGACTGCCTCCCATGGGCATACAAAGCTTCTATTTATACTAATTTCCAGCTAGGGTTTCACTTGGCTCTCTTGTCCTCTTCTTTGTCGTCTTGTTGATGTGTTTCTTTTGTGAGAGGAAAAGTGTGCTGGATGGCCTTTGTGCTTCTTTGGAGTCCTCCACAGCCATTGATCTCTTATGTAGTGTGGATTGCCAGTGTGGCAGAGGAGTGGATGAAAAGACTTCATGTGATCACTTCTTGGCTGCATTTGAGGGTAAGTTGGGGTGAAAGTGATAGGGTATAGGGATTATGATTTGGCGGGGAAAAGAGGTTTGGGTGAGGGTCTGACTAAGGTAGTCAACTGGGTAAAAATGTTTAAAGGTTTTGGGTGCGTGAGTGTAAATTGGATGGTTACTAGGTCTAGGGTGGATCGGGTAGGTATGGTATTGTGAGGGTAGTGGGATGGGATACTTTGTTGAGGCAGATAACGACGGTGATGGAAGATGGTAGGTCACGGGTTGGAGAAGTGAAAGAGATGGGTTTGTTTGACCTGTGTTTTGACCAAGAAGGAGGGGGTAGCGTATTTTATTATACGTTTAGGGTTTTGGGGGTGTTGGGCTAGAAGGGATTGGGCTAGGGGGGATTGGGCTAGGAGTGGATTGTTGTTTGGATTGGTATGATGGTGTTGGGTGAGTTATTTGTTTGGGCTAGTAATAATAAAGGATCCGCTTGGTTGTAATATCAAAACACAAGGACCAATTTTGTACTTCTGATTTTCTGAGGGGCGTTTCCTGTCATTTTCTCAAACTTCATCCAAGAGTCACTTTTGCCAAGCTTGAATTTCCAAAGGATCATAGATGTTTAATTTCCAACATTAAGTACCCAAGGACCAATATCGCCAAATTCCAAACTCTGGGAACTAAAACTGTAACTTTTAAAAACTTTTCACCCAAGGATCATTTTTGGTAACTTTTGATTTTTAAAGACTTGGTTTGACTTTTCTTTCAATATAAGCGCTCAGGGACTAGTTTTGATAACTTTTGAAAGTTGGGGGACTGAAACTGCCAATTATGCAAACTTTATTCATTTTTTGTTTGTTTTCAATCATTTTGCATCTGAGACATATAAAACACGATCTTTGGGATTTTCTTCGTATTTTGGTGCATTTTTGAGTGTTTTTAAACGTTTTGCAGTTCAGATTTGACTAAAAATGATGAGTATTTACACACTAATCAATCCCCCACACTAAACTATTGCTAGTCCCTAGCAATCTTTTTGAGAAAAATTAATGGATTTGAAGTCTCTTTACCAAAAGCCATTACTTCTGAAGTAGCCGAATGTTTGGTTCAAGTAAGAATTATGGTCCATCCGATAACCATATGATTTTGAGCAAACCATAAGCTTCCAACGGTTTTGATTTGTCTTTACCAGAAGCCCTTTGCTTATGGACTAGCCAACTCTTGATGGAACAGTCAACATCTTGGTGAGTTGATTACCAATTATGGTTTTTCCACTGCCTTTACCACAAGCCATAATCTTGCAGGCTAGCCAACTCATTTACTTTTGAGGATATGGTGAGTTGAGGTACCATACAATTTTGGGCAAATTGTAAGCCATCAACGGGTTTGAGTTATCTTTACCAAGAGCCGTTTGGTCCTGGATTAGCCAATCCTTTTGTCGCTTAGACACGGCGGACTGATAACCACAAAATTTTTTGAAATAAAGTGAATTTTATTTATTTATTTATTTTATTTTTTTTTGCCAAAAACGGGGGTACTAGAAGGTAAAATGTGATCAAATTCGCTAGAATACCCCCCCCCCCACACTTAGAATTGAATATTGTCCTCAATATTCAATGTCCCGGCTATTATGCCGACTCTTTGAATGTAAAAGGGCAACATTAAAAGCTAAATGTGGAAACATCATTTTGTTTTTCACTTTATTGGTAACCACAGCAGCGGTAACTCCCCCACACTTAGGGTGAAAACCCCATATACATGCCACTGTTTTTGTTTACCAAGTCGCTAGCTTGACTCGACCCCGAATTCATTGGTTCTTGGGGAAGCAAGATGTGGAAGAAACAATCTCCATCGGACTTTCATTCAAGATGTTTGGACAAACATTTGAAGCACGTGAAAGTTCCACACCGATGAGATAAGTACCCGGCTCAAAATAGTATAAGCTATAAGCGGTGATGCCGGGGTCAAAGGTAATGTCTTCATTCCCGAAAGAGTGAAGAACAGGAGAAGTCACCTAATAGGTGAAAAAGAGAAAGAAAGTCATGATAAACATCTTGACTAACTCATCATCATCATGAGGAGGATTCATGGATTCATCATCATGAATCTCATCATTTAAGCTCATGTGATCAAGACATATCCCGGGTGTGTCTAGATCAAAGTAGAAGTTATCATATTCCAGTGGAGATATGATATGAGTGAGTTCACAGGAGAACTCCTTGAATGTGAATGAATCATATTCGGGATTGATGTGAGTGAGTTCACAGGAGAACTCATCGAAGGTAAATGATTCATAATCGGGGAGAGAATTATGAGAATGAGAAGTGGTACTGCCACTAATCTTCTCTCCCATAGGATCAAAATGGAAGGCTTCCAATTCCGGTATAGAATCATCGGAAAAAATGTCACTATCCTTAATGGGGATAGGAGATGAAATAGGTTTCTCTTTGAAAGCCTCAATTTTAAAGATGAGGTGACTGACATTTAATAATGTAGCAAGAAGGGCTTCATCTTTGATTTCAGTGTCAGTTTCATCATTCTCTTCTTCTAAGCTGACTAGCTCAGAAGGTAATCCTTCCACATGACTGATGTTTCCAGAAGATAAAGAATTTACATCAGTATGTGAAGTACTAAGCTCGATGTTGGGATTAGAATTTAAAAGGTTTTCAATTTCTCCCAGATCGGCTTCGAAATCAAACAGATCATCATTACTTCCCAATGGAAGTAGATTGATGTGAGTAAGTTCATCTGTGAACTCCTCAAGGAGCAGGTCAACATCAGAATGAGGCAGTGATGCCTCTACATACTCAACTTCTCCATAAGATGTACAATCATTATCAAAGTCGGAGAAAGTTTCAAAATGATCTTTTGGATTTTCAGGAGGGGAAGGTGAATCACACATATGATCAAAAGTTCCCTGTGACTCTCCTGGGATTGGGACAAGGTTCTCAACACCAGACTTTATGAATTCGTCCGATTTCGTTTCAAGAACAGTGCTAAGATGCTCATCCCCCATATTCAGAGAGTGAGTGTGAACTTCGGGTGTAATATCAATAGACTGAGGGAGTTGAGAGGAGCTAGCATTCATGGATTGTACAAGTTTCATTTGATCTTCTGCTAGTAATTTCTCCGTCACATTATTTTCTCGCTGATTTTTCATGGAAGGAACCACAACTGATGAATTTGGTGAGCCTTGACGAATATCAAGGGTATCTTCATCATCACTATCGTCATCATCATCGTAGATGATAGTTTTACGCATTCGAAATCTTACTCTAGCTGCTTCTTCAGCTAGTATTTCTTTGTAAGACTTCGGACGAGGTTCTTCCGGAGCAGGTTTGTTAACCAAATCCTTAAGATCATTTGAAGTATTTAAGACATTTTGCAAAAGTTCTTGAGGAAATGGTTGAGGTTGTGTTTCAAAAGTTTGGTATTGTGGAGGTTGGTTGTGATAATTGTTGTCACACGGAAAAAGATTCCTAGTTTGACAATCGCTGCTAAAATGCGGACCTCCACAATACTAACAACCGTATTGGTGTGAAGTTGGTGCATTTTGAAACGATTCGGCATTGCAATTTTGATAACACGGATTATGCTCATATGAAATGCAATTGTTTTGTGGCTCATTGCAAAAGCTCGAATTAGAATCGTAAGCGAATGAATTACTCGAACCACAAAGCAAACAACTTCCGTTTTGAATATCATTACCATAGTTCTTACTTGAACTGAAACATTTGGCTACTCTAGAAGTAATGGCTTTTGGTAAAGAGATTCAAATCCATTAAGTTTTCTCAAAAGATTGCTAGGGACTAGCAATAGTTTAGTGTAGGGGGATTGATGAGTGCTCAAACACTCATCATTTTTGGTCAAATTTGAGCTGCAAAACATTTAAAAACACTCAAAAAGGCATCAAAATACTGAAAATATTCCAGGAATTGTGTTTTATATGTTTTAGATGCAAAATGAGTAAAAACAGATGAAAAACGTACAAAGTTTGCAAAATTGGCAGTTTCAGTCCCCCAACTTTCATAAAATATCAAAACTAGTCCCTGGTTATTCATAACATTGAAAAATATCATAAAAGGTCCCTGGAAAGTCACAAAAGTCACTTTTGGTCCTTGGTGTGAAGTTTGGAGAAATGTCAATTTTGGTCCCTCAAGTTTGGCAACTTGGCAGATTTGGTCCCTGGGGTTTTAAATATTGGAAAATTATATTTTTTTGGACCTTGGGTAAATGAAAGATGGCAATTTTTATCCTTGTGGCTACTTTGGAGGATTTACAATTTCAGTCCCTCACTTCCGAATAATTACATCTATGGTCCTTGTGTATTACTATCTAACCAAATGGACCCTTGCTAATTAAACACCCAAAACCACAACCTGATCCACAAATAAACCCTAACCCAACTCCTTACCCAGGCCCAAACTCCACACCCTTTTAATATTACTCCCAGGTTTGACCACCATCCTCCCCAAAAACCTGCTCCCTGCTTCCCTCCATGTCTCCCCCTCCTTTTCCACATTTCCCTCACCTTCCCCCTCAATTGCCCCTCCTCCGTTAAATACACCAACCCACCATTAATTGTTCTCACCTGTAACATCAACCCTCACCAAAACCTGTCAAATTCCATTTTCCCGCCAATTTCAATTCCAACGGCTCAGATCAATTGAATCCCATCCAAGGGTCAAAAGATGGTGGGAAAGTCAGAGTATCACTCCAGGGCTTATAAAAGTAAAGAAAAAAGGAGAAGAAGACATTAGTTAGGGTAGTATAGTTTTATCTTAGTTTATGTCATATCGACTTTATTTTAAAACTCTGTTTCTAGTGTAATTTTTATTCTCAGTGTAATTCTTGGCTTAATCAAGTGTACTTTTGAAGTTTTATAATACCAATCTCAAAGTTTATAAGTTAAATTCCAAGTTTTACATTTTCAAGTGAAAATTTCATTTACTGTTATGTTGTTGAAAATTGTTGTTTAAGTAATAATTCAAGTTCATATAAGCATTCTATAAGCTTTTTATCAGTTTCCTTAGCATTTCACTCAGTTTCTAGTTAATAATTAAAAATTACCAAAGATACAAGAAAAATAAAAAAAATGGTATTTAAAGAAGAAGGAAGCTGAGTGCTGTGGTGTTTTGGATTAATGTGGGGTTAGCACCTCAAGGGAGGTAGTATGGAGTGTTTTGGTCCCTGGAAATATAAGTTCATTTTTAGGATCAATTGTAAGTCTTTTTATACATTTTCGCAAATTCATGCACTAGTGCTACTAAACCTGTTATATATGTTGATTTGTGTTTATTTAGTTAATATAAGTTGATTTGTTGCTGAATGTTACTTAATTGCTCATTGGGACCTTGGTTACTCAGCTTCTCCATGTTCACAGCTAATTTAGCTTTATTGCATTTTGGTGTTCTGAATGATCTTTGGTCAATCTCACAGCTCAAATAGCTTTTAAGATAGATAGGTAATTCAGTGGAATCATTGGTTTGGTAAGTCTAAGCTTAAGTTTCAGATTTGTAGTGTAACTGTGCACTTAAAGGGGTGTTTGGATTTGTTGGTTAAAAAGTGAGTTTGCTGGATTTTGTTGTTAGAAATAATTGAGAAATGTTTCAATAGGCATTATTAGTTCATTTTAACTATAAAATCAGTAGGTCACTTGTTTAAAAGTCAAAATCCCATATTAAGCCTCATAACAGTTAACTGTTGTGGACTTAGGATCCTTGATCTTGCAAATGAGTTCATTAGTAGTTAGTATTACTTAATCATTATAACTTATAACAACATAAGAAATCATTTAGGTTCAGGAGAATTTCAATTTGGTCAAAGTATTGCAAAATTTCAAAAAGTCAAATTTGACCCATTATGCAAAAAATCCAAAAGTTCTAGGAATTTTCATGATTTTAGTATTAGGAATTAGGACTTGATCTTTTCACAAGTGAGAGTCTCCAGCTTAGCTTTAGGAATCAGCCATCACTTTATTTTTAGGATTTTTGTGGTGGCTTTTACAGTCTCTCAAAGTACCCTACCCAGGGTTGTTTTTCCGAAATTCCAGCCATTTAGTTTTTGATTTTTCATTTCTTCGTTATAAGTTTCTTTGACCTAAAATTTGGTTTGTAGCTTATTCTTTTGCTTATTTACTTAGTGGTATTTTTATTTTAATTTTTAGATTTTTTTTACAAGGGTAAATCACCATTTTTAGGGCTGCAAAACTTGATTTCAACAAATACTTAAAAGGGGTGTTTGGATCAGTTAGTTTCAAGGTGTTCTAGTATGTTTTTGTGGTTGTTACTAGTTCAAATATGTTACTTTAGGTCCTCTTAGGTCAGTTTAGCAACAAAATCCATTGATTTTGTGAAGAAAAGTCAAAATGCTTGTTTAAGTCCATATTTTCATTAACTGTTAAGTTCCATTGTTCTATAATCACTCAAACAAGGTTTTTAGATGTTGAAGTGGGTTAAGTAAATCTCATGGTAGCTTATTTTCACCTTTTTAGCTTATTAGAAGCAATTAAACTTCAAAAAAGTCAACATCTTTCAAAAATCTCAAAAAGTCAAAAGGTACCCATAGTAGAAAATCCAAAACTTGTGAGAATTGTTTTGATTTTTGTATTTGGTATTAGACCTTGAAACTTTTTTCTAATTGTAGCCCCCCAGCTAGTCTTTGGTGTCCTATTGTCCTTATATTTTTTCAATTTTTATTGTGGGCCCCACACTCCCTCAAACAGGGCTGCAGACCCAACTGCTGCAGCAGCACCCCTTATTCTGTCTCACCTTCTATGGGTCCCACAGAACTCATAATTGGGCCCCACTTGGTAACTCTTGGTTCTTTAGACTCCCCAACTGACCCTCTAGCTATTCCAAGCAAAGATTTGAGCTTAAGCTCTCCTGCCCCTACTTTTTTCCCCCTCCAAATCTGTCCCAATTTATGTGTTGAAACAAGTATATCAAGTGCTTAATTTGGCTTATTGGCTTAATTAGTGGGCTTATTTGCTAGGTTCTTGCTTATTCATTTTCAAATAACTTGTTTGAACCAAAATCCACCCCTGTGGACCCCACAAAGGCTGATTTCCATCAAAAGTCAACAAAAGTCAACTGTTTTAGCTTTTAGTGGCCATTTTGCTTATTTTTAATCTTTGTAAAAGTTGTTTTCACAAAAGTTTCTTGTTTTTAGTAGTTAAATAGATTTCCAAAAGAAAAAACAGAAAAATCCAAAATAAAATTAAGTGATAGTTTCTATTTAATATTATTTATCTTTTTAATTTTCCTTTTTAGCTTTTTATTAAGTAATTTGCAATTTTATATTTTTCTTAATTTTCTTTTATATTAAAGTATTTTTTTTTCAGAATTTTATCTTGTCATTTAGTAATTATTAGATTTAATATTGGTTTTATTAATAATTAATTAATATTTAAGTATTAAATAGCATAATCAGTTTTTATCAAGTAATAACCAGTTTTTAAATTTTTCCTAGCTTTTATATGTTATAAAATAATTTTAGAAATTTTTCTAGAATTTTTACTATTCATCTTCTAATTTTTATAATTTAATTAGTTTAATTAGTAATTAATTAATATTTAGTTTAATAAATAGTCAAATAGTTTAAAAATACATAAAACAAACTTTTTATAATTTTTTAGGATTCCTGAGAGTAGATTTATAAATTTTCCTATACTTTTCTAAGTTATTTAAGTATTATTAGTAATTTAAAATTAGTTAATTAGTTTAATTAAATATAATTAGTAATTAATTAATATTAAATAATTAATTAGTGTAAAAATTCATTTTCTTTTTCCAAAAATTTTCTTTCATCCTTAGGTTTGTAAAAAAATCATTTTCACCCCCTGAGGGTTTCCAGATTTCAGTTTTCACTTTTTATTTTGTACGTTCACCTAACTTTAAACTGAACGTACGCGTTTTTAGATTTTAAACGTTTTTAAGTATCTAACTTTCACGTAACTATTCGTATAGCTTATTTAAGCTATTTCTTCTTATATTCCATAGTTTAATCAATCACAAACCCTTTCCCGTCCAAATTTACCCGATCACAAACCCGTTTGATTACCATCACACCTCGTCGGGACATAACGACCCGGGGAAACACTGTACTTCAGCGGAGCATTGACTCTAGGTTGTCTGACCTTGTTGACCATTCACTTGGTGGATTTAGGTTGACCGTTTGGAGCCAATCAAATTTTGGCGCCGCTGCCGGGGAGATTGTGCGCGTATTTTAAAACGGTTTCGCAGATTAGTGATTCTGGAATTCATTCATTTGTATATTTATCCACCTTTGTTCATATTGTCTTATTATCATATACAAAACGGTTCCCAAAAATATTTTAAAATCAGTTTTCAACGAATACAAAAAACCCAAAAAGATTTTCTCTTATTTGTATATAAAATGTCTTTCCAAAAATTCAAAAATATTCACCTTTACCATTTCACATCTTTGATTCTTCATCCCTACCCCTCTGTAAACTTTTGATTCCTTCTATGTCTCATCCACACCTTCTGATTTGGCAATGGTGTGGTAATCCTCATAATGGTGGTAATTGCCCGAGTTGTGGCATGGTAGAGTCAGGAAACGGGTCTGTCTATAACCAAGATCCTTATTCCTACCATGACACAATTGATTTATTCCATCAGCTACCACACCATGAGACTCAGCAGTTTTACTGTTGTGAGTACTGTGGTGGTTCACACTATAGTTCTGATTGTCAATCGGGAAACACGCTTGTCTATGAGCAGTTTCCTGATAACGGTTATGACTCTAGCACATACAACCCACAACCACATTAGTTTTACTGTTGTAATTACTGTGGAGGTCCACACTTCAGCTCCGATTGTCAAACAAGGAATCCATTTCCTTGTAACAATTTTGACACAACGTATTATAACGAACCTCCACCTCAACCAATTCCTCAAAGTCTTCTCCCTGATCTTTTGGATTTAGTGAAAGATTTGAAGGGAATCGCACATACCCCAGATAATCCAAATAAAAAATCGATGGAAGAATTGTTAGCTGAAGAACAGGCTGCTAAAATAAATTCCCAAGATACCTATGAAAGATCTATTAGGGAATAAATTGAAAAAGAAAAAGCAGCCAGATCTAGCTCTCGATTTCGTTTCATTCCTGATGATAGTGATGATGAAGATACACTAGATATTCTTCAATTTTATAAAGATTCATCAGATGAAATTCCATCTCAACCCACTGTTATCACACCCGAGGTTCCCACTCATTCTCTGAGCATGGAGGACGAGCATCTTGACACTATTCCTGAAAAGGAATCGGACGAATTCATAAAGTCTAGTGTTGAGGACCTTGTTCTAATCCCAAGAGAGTCACAGGGAATTCTTGATCATTTGTGTGATATCCCTCCTCCTCTTATCTTCCCGACTAATCATGATGAGATGTTCTCCGATTCTACTGATGACGATTCGTTATCTTGTGGAGAAATCGTTTTTATGGAAGAATTACCTTCTAAGCTAGTTAGCTTAGAAGAAGAGAATGATGAGATTGACACTGAAATCAAGGATGAAGCACTTCATGCAACATTATTGAATGTCAATCTCCTCATTTCTAAAATCGAGGCTTTCAAAGAGAAACCTATTTCATCTCCTATCCCCATTAAGGATAGTCACATTTTCTCCGATGATCCTATTCCGGAGTTTGAAGCCTTTACTTTTGATCATATGGGAGAGAAGATTAGTGGCAGTACCACTTCTCATTCTCAAAATTCTCTCCCCGAGTATGATTCATTCACCTTTGAGGAGTTCTCCGGTGAACTCACTCATATCATATCTCCACCGGAGTATGATAACTTTTACTTTGATCTAGACAAAGATGATCTTTGTGTTCCGGAGGGAAATATTCTCAACCTTGAGAATTTGCTTGATATCAAAATCCCAACCCTCCCTCCCATAATAGGTCTAGATCATATGAGCTTAAATGATGAGATTCATGATATACCAATCATGGATTCTCTTTCTGATGATGATGAGTCAATCTTGATTGTCATCAAGATCTTCCTCCCATTCTTCACCTACCGGGTGACTTCTCCTGTTCTTCATTCCTTCAGGAATGAAGACGTTATCTTTGACCCCGGCATCACTGCTTATAGTTTTTACTATCTTAAGCCGGGATTATATCTCATCGGTGTGGAACTTTCACGTGCTTCAAATGTTTGTCCAAACATCTTGAATGAAAGTCCGATGGAGATTGCTTCTTCCACATCATGCTTCCCCAAGAACAAATGAATTCCGGGTCGAGTCAAGCTAGCGACTCGGTAAACAAAAACAGTAGCATGCATATAGGGTTTTCACCCTAAGTGTGGGGGAGTGCCCCTACTGTGGTTACAAATAAAGTGAAAAAACTAAAATGGTGTTTCCACATTTAGCTTGTAATTTTGCCCTTTTACGTTCAAAGAGTCGGCATAATAGCCGGGACTTTGAATATTAAGGACAATATTCAGTTCTAAGTGTGTGTGTGGGGGGGGGGGGGGGGGGGTATTCTAGCAAATCTTATCACATTTTACCTTCTAGTACCCCCGTTTTTGGCAAAAAATTTAAATTTTTTTCACTCGTGCTTCAATTTTTTTTTTTTTTTTCTTTTTTTTTTTTTTTTTTTTTTTTTTTTTATTATCAGTCCGCCTTGTCTAACCGACAAAAGGACAGGCTAATCCAGGAGCAAACGGCTCTTGGTAAATATACATCAAATCCGTTTATGGCTTAGAATATGCCCAAAATTGTATGGTATTTCAACTCGCCATATTCTAAAAAGTGAAAGAGTTGGCTAGCCCGCAAGATTATGGCTTGTGGTAAAGGCAGTGGAAAAACCATAATTGGTAATCAGCTCACCAAGATGTTGACTATGTCCATCAAGAGTTGGCTAGTCCAGAAGCAAACGGCTTCTGGTAAAGACAAATCAAATCCGTTTACAACTGGTGGTTTGCTCAAAATCACATGGTTATCGGTGTACCATAGTTCTTACTTGAACTGAAACATTTGGCTACTCCAGAAGTAATGGCTTTTGGTAAAGAGATTCAAATCCATTACGTTTTCTCAAAAGATTACTAGGGACTAGCAATAGTTTAGTGTGGGGGGATTGATGAGTGCTCAAACACTCATCATTTTTGGTCAAATCTGAGCTGCAAAATATTTAAAAACACTCAAAAAGGCATCAAAATACTGAAAATATTCCAGGAATTGTGTTTTATATGTTTTAGATGCAAAATGAGTAAAAACAGATGAAAAACGTACAAAGTTTGCAAAATTGGCAGTTTCAGTCCCCCAACTTTCATAAAATATCAAAACTAGTCCCTGGTTATTCATAACATTGAAAAATATCATAAAATGTCCCTGGAAAGTCACAAAAGTCACTTTTGGTCCTTGGTGTGAAGTTTGGAGAAATGTCAATTTTGGTCCCTCAAGTTTGGAAACTTGGCAGATTTGGTCCCTGGGGTTTTAAATATTGGAAAATTATATTTTTTTGGACCTTGGGTAAATGAAAGATGGCAATTTTTATCCTTGTGGCTACTTTGGAGGATTTACAATTTCAGTCCCTCACTTCCGGATAATTACATCTATGGTCCTTGTGTATTACTATCTAACCAAATGGACCCTTGATTATTAAACACCCAAAACCACAACCTGATCCATAAATAAACCCCAGCCCAACTCCTTACCCAGGCCCAAACTCCACACCCTTTTAATATTACTCCCAGGTTTGACCACCATCCTCCCCAAAAACCTGCTCCCTGCTTCCCTCCATGTCTCCCCCTCCTTTTCCACATTTCCCTCACCTTCCACCTCAATTGCCCCTCCTCCGTTAAATACACCAACCCACCATTAATTGTTCTCACCTGTAACATCAACCCCCACCAAAACCTGTCAAATTCCATTTTCCCGCCAAATTCAATTCCAACGGCTCAGATCAATTGAATCCCATCCAAGGGTCAAAAGATGGTGGGAAAGTCAGAGTATCACTCCAGGGCTTATAAAAGTAAAGAAAAAAGGAGAAGAAGACATTAGTTAGGGTAGTATAGTTTTATCTTAGTTTATGTCATATCGACTTTATTTTAAAACTCTGTTTCTAGTGTAATTTTTATTCTCAGTGTAATTCTCGGCTTAATCAAGTGTACTTTTGAAGTTTTATAATACCAATCTCAAAGTTTATAAGTTAAATTCCAAGTTTTACATTTTCAAGTGAAAATTTCATTTACTGTTATGTTGTTGAAAATTGTTGTTTAAGTAATAATTCAAGTTCATATAAGCATTCTATAAGCTTTTTATCAGTTTCCTTAGCATTTCACTCAGTTTCTAGTTAATAATAAAAAATTACCAAAAATACAAGAAAAATAAAAAAATGGTATTTAAAGAAGAAGGAAGCTGAGTGCTGTGGTGTTTTGGATTAATGTGGGGTTAGCACCTCAAGGGAGGTAGTATGGAATGTTTTGGTCCCTGGAAATATAAGTTCATGTTCAGGATCAATTGTAAGTCTTTTTATACATTTTTGCAAATTCATGCACTAGTGCTACTAAACCTGTTATATATGTTGATTTGTGTTTATTTAGTTAATATAAGTTGATTTGTTGCTGAATGTTACTTAATTGCTCATTGGGACCTTGGTTACTCAGCTTCTCCATGTTCACTGCTAATTTAGCTTTATTGCATTTTGGTGTTCTGAATGATCTTTGGTCAATATCACAGCTCAAATAGCTTTTAAGATAGATAGGTAATTCAGTGGAATCATTGGTTTGGTAAGTCTAAGCTTAAGTTTCAGATTTGTAGTGTAACTGTGCACTTAAAGGGGTGTTTGGATTTATTGGTTAAAAAGTGAGTTTGCTGGATTTTGTTGTTAGAAATAATTGAGAAATGTTTCAATAGGCATTATTAGTTCATTTTAACTATAAAATCAGTAGGTCACATGTTTAAAAGTCAAAATCCCATATTAAGCCTCATAACAGTTAACTGTTGTGGACTTAGGATCCTTGATCTTGCAAATGAGTTCATTAGTGGTTAGTATGACTTAAATTAGCTTCATTATAACTTATAACAACATCAGAAATCATTTAGGGTCAGGAGAATTTCAATTTGGTCAAAGTATTACAAAATTTCAAAAAGTCAAATTTGACCCATTTGGCAAAAAATCCAAAAGTTCTAGGAATTTTCATGATTTTAGTATTAGGAATTAGGACTTGATCTTTTCACAAGTGAGAGTCTACCAGCTTAGCTTTAGGTATCAGCCATCACTTTATTTTTAGGATTTTTGTGGTGGCTTTTACAGGCCCTCAAAGTAGCCTACCCAGGGCTGTTTTTCTGAAATTCCAGCCATTTAGTTTTTGATTTTTCATTTCTTCGTTATAAGTCCGTTTGACCTGAAATTTGGTTTGTAGCTTATTCTTTTGCTTCTTTACTCAGTGGTATTTTTATTTTAATTTTTAGATTTTTTTACAAGGGTAAATCACCATTTTTAGGGCTGCAAAACTTGATTTTAGCAAATACTTAAAAGGGGTGTTTGGATCAGTTAGTTTCAAGGTGTTCTAGTATGTTTTTGTGGTTGTTAATAGTTCAAATATGTTACTTTAGGTCCTCTTAGGTCAGTTTAGCAACAAAATCCATTGCTTTTGTGAAGAAAAGTCAAAATTCTTGTTTAAGTCCATATTTTCATTAAATGGTAAGTTCCATTGTTCTATAATCAGTCAAACTAGTTTTTTAGATGTTGAAGTGGGTTAAGTAAATCTCATGGTAGCTTCTTTTCACCTTTTTAGCTTATTAGAAGCAATTAAACTTCAAAAAATCTCAAAAAGTCAAAAGGTACCCATAGTAGAAAATCCAAAACTTGTGTTTTGATTTTTGTATTTGGTATTAGACCTTGAAACTTTTTTCTAATTGTAGCCCCCCAGCTAGTCTTTGGTGTCCTATTGTCCTTATATTTTTTCAATTTTTGTTGTGGGCCCCACACTCCCTCAAACAGGGCTGCAAACCCAACTGCTGCAGCAGCACCCCTTGTTCTGTCTCACCTTCTGTGAGTCCCACACAACTCATAATTGGGCCCCACTTGGTAGCTCTTGGTTCTTTAGACTCCCCAACTGACCCTCTAGCTATTCCATGCAAAGATTTTAGCTTAAGCTCTCTTGCCCCTACTTTTTCCCCCCTCCAAATCTGTCCCAATTTATGTGTTGAAACAAGTATATCAAGTGCTTAATTTGGCTTATTGGCTTAATCAGTGGGCTTATTTACTAGGTTCTTGCTTATTCATTTTCAAGTAACTTGTTTGAACCAAAATCCACCCATGTGGACCCCACAAAGGCTGATTTCCATAAAAAGTCAACAAAAGTCAACTGTTTTAGCTTTTAGTGGCCATTTTGCTTATTTTTAAGCTTTGTAAAAGTTGTTTTCACAAAAGTTTCTTGTTTTTAGTAGTTAAATAGATTTCCAAAAAAAAAAAACCAGAAAAATCCAAAATAAAATTAAGTGATAGTTTCTATTTAATATTATTTATCTTTTTAATTTTCCTTTTTAGCTTTTTATTAAGTAATTTGCAATTTTATTCTTTTTTTATTTTAATTTTCTTTTATATTAAAGTATTTTTTTTCAGAATTTTATCTTGTCATTTAGTACTTATTAGATTTAATATTGGTTTTATTAATAATTAATTAATATTTAAGTATTAAATAGCATAATCAGTTTTTATCAAGTAATAACTAGTTTTTAAATTTTTCCTAGCTTTTATATGTTATAAAATAATTTTAGAAATTTTTCTAGAATTTTTACTATTCATCTTCTAATTTTTATAATTTAATTTGTTTAATTAGTAATTAATTAATATTTAGTTTAATAAATAGTCAAATAGTTTAAAAATACATAAAACAAACTTTTTATAATTTTTTAGGATTCCTGAGATGGTTAATTAGATTTATAAATTTTTCTATAATTTTCTAAGTCATTTAAGTATTATTAGTAATTTAAAATTAGTTAATTAGTTTAATTAAATATAATTAGTAATTAATTAATATTAAATAATTAATTAGTGTAAAAATTCATTTTCTTTTTCCAAAAATTTTCTTTCATCCTTAGGTTTGTAAAAAATTCATTTTCATCCCCTGAGGGTTTTCAAATTTCAGTTTTCACTTTTTATTTTGTACGTTCACCAAACTTTAAATTGAACGTACGCGTTTTTAGATTTTAAACATTTTTAAGTATCTAACTTTCACGTAACTATTCATATAGCTTATTTAAGCTATTTCTTCTTATATTCCTAAGTTTAATCAATCACAAACCCTTTCCCGTCCAAATTCACCCGATCACAAACCTGTTTGATTACCATCACACCTCGTCGGGACATAACGACCCGGGGAAACACTGTACTTCCGCGGAGCATTGACTCTAGGTTGTCTGACCTTGTTGACCATTCACTTGGTCGATTTAGGTTTACCGTTTGGAGCCAATCATCGCCCTATACCATTTCGACTCCTCTTAACGTAAGCTTATCGATTAAAAGTTTTCCAAAACGTAAGTGATACAAAGGCAGGTTTTGATCTTTCGTTTGGAAACTTATTATGGTCACACCCCCAGTTGGTAGGTGTTCTGCCTAGGTTTGCGGTGGTAAGATTTTAATGTTGTTATTATTAACAAAGAAATGGGAAAATCTTTTTGTGTTTTTCTTATCTTTTATAGATATAATACATATATAGAAACAAAAGAAAAATATTTTTGGTTTTTTTATAAGTTTTATGAAAGCGTAACTTCTTGTGAAGGTTCTACAAGACTAATCGTCTAAACCTTATCGAGACTTTCGACACACAACCTCCCTTGATTCGTTGTGTTTCGGTGTGAGCAAACAACAATTTATCAAAATATCAACAAACGTGAGGTCTAATTTGTCATGAGACAAGTAGACGTGAAGTAATACGAGTAAACCTTTTAGGAAAAAGATTACCTCGCAAAACTTGTGAAAGTGATATTTAAATTGTGAGACCGGGAAGTGATTTCCCGGGTCGTACCCCAACGAGGTGTGAATGGAAAGCTTCGAATGAGATTGGGATTAAAATCCTGTATGATTGGAAAGATTATTTGGTTCTATGACACGTTTAATTAACGAAATTAGAAAATTAACGAACGAAGGTGAAAATAAATTAACCTAAGGGTAAAACAAAAGTTAATTATCAAACTAGGGGAATCCTAAAACACTACGGGAAACATAATTAGGTATCGGGAATCCTAAAACGTAAACTAAATTAAAAACGTGACGTTTATTTAAAAATAAACGTCAACGCGCAAAATAAAACGTGAAATTCAAGCTCTAAACATCCTACGGGTTTACGAATAATTTTCTAACGTACTAAAAGGTGAAAGTAATTTTAGAAAAAAGAAAATTTATTTTGCAATTTAAATTCTATTTATTATGAATTAAAAACTATTTTAATGAGATAAAATCAAAATAAATACTAAAATAACTTAAATAAATCTGAAACTTTTTTGGTATTTAAATAGACTCAAAACTAACCTAAGAAAAATAAAAACGTGAAATAAGCAGTTACCAATAAGCAGGAAATAAGCAGTACAGATGCTGAATGCAAATAAGCAAAAGGCAGAACTAGTTTAATAAACAAATGGAACCATAACAAAGAAAATAGCTAGCACAGATGGTTAACGTGTGGTGTTGGAGTTGTTCAGTTGTGACAGAGGTGACCAAGGTTCAAACTTGGTGGTCTCCTTTTTTTGTACGTATTTTTATTTTTCAAATCTTTTTGCACAAATTTGTCCAACACATGGGAACCACCATTTTTTGAAACTGAAACATTTTATGAAAAGCCATAAATAAGCAGTTAAATAAGGCAAATCAAATCAGTACACTCAAACAAACTAATCAAAGGGAATTTGAAATTCTTAAAACTGTGAATAAGCTAAAAAGAAGCTGATAAGAAGCTATGCTGAGGGGGGGGGGGGGGTAAGCTTATGGTAACTAGGGAAACTCCTAAAAAGTTAAAAAGAATCAAGATAAGCAGTTAATGAACCCAAAGATTACAAATGGCTACAATAAACAACAAGGGCTAACAGTGGTACCAAACAGCCCAACGGAGCTTATTCAAGGACCAAATAAACTATAAGAAAAATTCCTAAAAATCAAACAAAAATGTACGCATGGAGATGGGTTGGGAAACGAGCTATAAATCAATTTTTAGGCCAAGAATCTAAAAATTGAGCAAATTAAAAATGTTCCAATAAGTGGTTGTGGAGACTATTGGGCTGCAAACAGTTTCTATCCACCAATTTGAAAGCCTGAGCAAACTAACCAAATGAGCTATAATACCAAAAATAAGCTAGAATGCAAAGATTTAAACTTTACCCTACGTGTTAAGTAACAACAGTTGCAATATCTTACTGAAACTAAACTAAAACAAGATAAAAGGGAATATGTTGGGACCTGATGTAACAACAGGCCTTGGAGTGTTCATAAAAGTTTTCGAAAACTAATCCAAGGCTGTCCTAAGGGGAAATTAAGATAAAGGCATACTTGGAGAGACCTAATAAGCACAAGACAGGATTAAGCTGTTACAATAGACTAGAAAGCGCTAATGAATTCTAAACTCTAACCTATTGCTGCTGAAATTGATGCAAAACAGCCCAAAAGGGCCAACTACGAGCTAGTGAAAAGCTGTCAAAAGCTAGGCTTTATTCTACCAAACTAAAATCATAACAAACTCACACTACAAATTAGTTATAAACCAAAAAATTAAACTCTAATAAGCTAATATAGTTATGGATTTATATGAAACAGTAACCTAGAAAACAAATTGGATTTAAAAAAAACTTGAAATTTAAAGTTCAAAGGCTGAGACTACATTACTCAAACTGAGATTACAACCTGAAAAGTAAATGATATATTGAATTTAATAAAAGCAGAATAAGCAAACCATGAATAAGCAATACTTAATAAGCTAAGAAGCACTTTTTAAAGAGAAACTTAAATTTATATTACTGAAACTTTTTTTTGTGTACATAAAGCTTTTGAAACTGAGACTAAACAATGATAAAAACTTAAATTAAGAACTAAAACCTACTACTTGACTAAAACCTAATTAAAATGACTACCTCCCATGTGCATACAAAGCGTCTATTTATACTAATTTCCAGCTAGGGTTTTACTTGGCTCTCTTGTCCTCTTCTTTGTCGTCTTGTTGATGTGTTTCTTTTGTGAGAGGAAAAGTGAGCTGGATGGCCTTTGTGCTTCTTTGGAGTCCTCCATAGCCATTGATATCTTATGTAGTGTGGATTGCCCGCATAGCAGAGGAGTAGATGAAAAGACTTCATGTGATCACTTCTTGGCTGCATTTGAGGGTGAGCTGGGGTGAAAGTGACAGGGTATGGGGATTAGGATTTGGCGGGGAAAAGAGGTTTGGGTGAGGGTCTGACTGAGGTAGTCAACTGGGTAAAAACGTTTTAACGTTTTGGGTGCGTGAGTGTAAATTGGATGGTTACTAGGTCTAGGGTGGATCGGGTAGGTATGGTATTGTGAGGGTAGTGGGATGGGATACTGTGTTGTGGGAGATAATGTCACACCCCCAAAATTGGGTCCAGCGGAAGCATACATGTAGCTGGGGTGTAACTCAATTGGTATTACAACACTAGTTCAAAAATAGTTTGCACTTGAATCATTTCGAATAAAATAGTTAAATCAAAATGTTGATTTTACATTGTTAAAAGTAATGCGGAAGTAGGCCCTTAAAATAGTTTAAAACTGTCCCCAAATGAATAATCAGAGTCTTCTATGACCATGCCATGCCCTGCCAAAACCTCCTGTAGCGTGCCAATGCTTAATACCTGAAAATACATGCTAAAGTGTCAACACAATGGTTAGTGAGTTCATAGAGTCTTGTGAAAAAGAATGTAATGCATATGAATGAAGATTTCCCAGCAAAGACATCGTAAATCCACTCAGTTACAAGTCCCGCCATAAGAGACTTGTAACCTGTGTGTTTACAACCCACTGCCAAATGTAATATGTTTGTAATAAATCAGTCATAAGATTGATGCAAAGGCATCGTAATTCCGTAAGTAATTTTCGTATGTACAATAGCCATGGCGATGTCGCCACAAAATGAATCTGACCATAAGCAAAACGCATAAAATGAATATTGATTGCACTAAGTTCAAGGCACCGAAAAGGTTTTCTAGCTATATGTAGGAGGTTACGCTCCCAAGTAATGTAGGTAATCACATACCTAGGAAATGTAGGTAATCAAACATACCCAAGAAATTGTAGGTAATCAAACATACCCAAGAAATTGTAGCTACCGGTCCTTAACTTAGGCAATCTTAGGAAATCGGTAAATAGTTTAAATTTATGCACTCATGTTCATGAGTAAATAGCAAGTATGTAGCAAGTGAATTGTTTTGTACTCGGATAATCAAACAAGTATTTAGATAAAGCTGAAAATATTAGAGTAATCAACCATGTAAAGTGAGTAATGCGTTTAAATAAAACGAACATGTATTCTCCCCCAAAGATTTTGCAAAACGATTAAAAGAGTAGGGGCTATGACTCACCTGATATGATGGTACCATGAACATGTAATGAGCTGAAAAACAAGGCGCGCACACTAGCCGCAACCTAATATGAATGATGAACGATCTACTTTAGATCATGAAATGATGTTATGAATGTCCATGCACATGTTCCTATACCACTCTACTCTTTGGAAAAAGACTTGTGTTATCAAAATATATAATCCAAGAATTTGGAAAAATATTGCTATTAGAAAATAAAATAAGCTAGTTGCAATATATATACTTATATATATATATATCGTATGTTTCCATGTTAGTGTTGAAATCCTCGGAATAACGCCTTGAAATGATGAAAATATACTTGTAATAACTAATACTTCATTAGTTATAAAATTTGGTACTTGGTATTATTTCTAGCTTATAAAAGTACTACGTAGTTTTAGTGTCAATTTTACTAAAAGCTGTCAAAATAAAATGGGTTTTGCCGATATTCAAACGTGAATATCTTGTCGTTATATGTCCGTTTTACTTGTTCTTTATATCCACGGTTACGTCTTAGTATGTAGTAATATATTTTGGAAAGCTTGGCTCCTCCGGGTTACGTCTAAAGTCTCTTTTTGTCCGACGAAAAACGTCCAACAGCAACAATTTTCAGAAAATATACTTTTCGTCAATAAACTTGCAAAAATCATAACTTCTTCGTTATAAACTCTTTTTAATCCGTTCTTTCGCCTACGGATTCGTTTTTGAAAGTATTTTCTAAAAATTTTGCCAAAGTTTCCTTGGTGTTTACTGATTTTCCAGAAAATAACAAAATGGGACAGCATGTTTATAAACTTGTTAGAAATCTATTTCAAAGGTTCAAAACTAGTTCCAACTTCAACCAAAACTCTTGCAAACTTCACAAAACTATACTAATCTTACCATACACCTTCTTAGGGTGCCATGGGTTCCTAATGACTAGTAAAAAAGTTAATTTAACAAAGGAACACCTAAAACCAAATCTAGGGTTTGTATGTTCAAAAAGTATACAAAAATAAAGTGGTATAACTAGTTTGTGCATGAAATTAAGCATGAATACCATAAGATACATATGTTAATTAGATGAAAACATGAAAATAATTTTGAATACTCACTTTGAAATAATAGGTGATTAGATGATGAGAAACCTTGGATTACTTGTGTTTTTGTGTTATGATTCTTGATTAGGATGATGAAATGAACAACTTTGATGCTTTGTACTTTGAAAAATGATGGATGGATCATGGATATTGGGTTTTGGTCGTGGTTTATGGTGTGGAGAAGAGAAAGATGAAACTTTTTGGCTTATGAAAAAGTGAGGTTATGATTTTGGGAAAATGTTAAGTTTATGTTATAAGTGTTTATTGTATTATAAGAGCACATGTATGCATGTGGTAAAAATGAAAGTCATATGGTCTAGGGGTGTGCTCATGGCTGATTTTCAATGTGAAAAAGGGTAGCAAAGTCGGTTTTGATCACTTAGAAAATGTAGTGTATTATTAGTTGTAGTTTAGTGTAAGTATTAGTTATAATCGGGTACCAGGTTTGCTAGAAATAAATATTAACGAAGTTGACCGGGACTTAATAAAGTCATAAAAATGTTAAAAATATGTTGAATACAATTACTGAGTGTTCGGGTGATTATTGTTTAGTTTTCACGAAAACCGTCGTAATATTCATAAGCTTACGTTATAAATAAAATAAATTTTCAAAATACTGGGTAACTGAATGTTATAACTTTTATGATGGTAAAATGGATATAAAAATGTGTCGGGACCATTGTGGGAATATTTAGATATATTCGTCGTGTATAAACCGGATGTTAACGTTTACTATAAATACTTATACGTAAAAACGTTAAATGTATCAAATATATAAATTTGAAAATCCTGAGAGTGGTATAACATGAAAATGCTGTTATGATGATATGCAGACTATCTCCAGTCCGTATGCAATGTCCTTAACACTAATGAAATGAATTCGCACCTAAACCAATCCGGTTACGCGAATTTGAATACCCGTAAACTAAATTTACGATGAAATGAGTAATGAAAGTGAATGATGAAAACTTTTCCGGAAATGAATAGTGTTTAGTGAATAGTAAATTTTCCCAAATGTTTCTCAGAATATCCAAATGACCTCGAAAATGATGAATAGTGTTTTGATGAATAGTGTTTGATGAATAGTGTTTTTCCAAAGTTTGGCAAATGACCTGAAATTGTGAGTTGTGACAGTCTTCCCCTCTAAAAGGAACTTCGTCCCAAAGTTCAGTTTATGTTGGTTTCTGAAAACATATTGGTGAAAAGGTGATGATATTCGAGAATTTCAGCGAACTCTAACGATAGGAATTCGACTCTGTTTCAACTGTTCGACCTCTCGGTCCATGATTTCTACTTGTTCTCCTGCAAGTTTGACTTTGGGTTGGATTCCTTTCCAAATGGAATTATGAGTGACAATTCTAAAAAGCTGATAATACGTGGTTGTGTAATCCTGTTGCTGTTGTTCTCTAACAAGGCTCAAGTCTGACGGCCACTTGGCCTACTCTGTTTGAAATATTACATGGTCTAGTGTATATCTCGGGTTTAACTTTCCAAGTTTTCTGAATGATATCATGCCTTTCCTAGGCAGAACTTTCAACATAACTCTGCTTACCAACTTGAAGTTTTAATGGTTTACAACTTTATCGAACTTGTAACTGATCCTTGATTTGTAGGAAGTTTCTGGTTATTTCATGAATGCTTACTGGACTAATGAGCTGGGCTTTTCTAAATTTCGATCCGTCATTGGATGTTGGCACCTCGACCATAGAGTGCCTCAAATGGTGTAGTCTCTACGCTCGCGCGATAACTATAGTTGCAACTGAATTTTATTTATGGTAATTGGTTAGTCCAACCATTTCTTGAGTCAATCACTCATGCTCTGAGCATATCTCCCTATGTTTGAATCGTTCTCTAATTCTGACCATTGGTCTGCAGATTATAGGTGGTGTGGTTCCAAAGAAATCTTAATGTAATCGCTAGGTGTTTGAGGTGAATTAAATTCCTCTATTAGAAATAATTGAAATGGGTATCATGAATCTTGTAGAAAACTTACAAGGTTAAGTCCGTCAAAGGGGTGTTGTTGAAAATAATAGATTAGGATAAAGTGGTGATCCTCCGCAGGATGTCATGAATCGAGTGTTTCTCCACCTACGATGCTTAGTCTCCATTACTAAGATTTTCCCCAAGTTCTATGTCGTCAAATCACAAAATCCTAAATGTATAAGTGATGTAATATAGTGATTGATTTTTCAAAGTTTGTTTTGAGATTGTGTTTTGTTCATAAACCTTCCCCGAATAAATGAATCTACAAGTTTAAGCAAACGGCTTTCCCAAGTAACATTTTTCTTGATGTTTCAAAATTTAATAGTTATGCAAGATCGGACAGTTTTCAATATAAGGTGGATAATATAGTTTACCAAAGATCGATGTTTAAGATTTCCTAACAATTCAATAGTTTTGTAAAGGATTAACCAAAAGGAATTTGCTTATCAAAATAAGTGCCTCAGAAAAGTATTTCTTACAAGATATATGTTTTGTATAACTGTAGTTTGGAGAAAAATCCATTTAAAAGTGAAAATATTAAGAGGATAAAATAGCCAGGTATGTATGTCTGCACAAAGGCATAGGTGTCTAACATGTTTGAATAAAGTCTATTGGTGAGGACATGTTCAATCTATAGTTTCGGTTAAGAGGTTGGATTTATCCCTATGGTGTTGCTTAGTGAGCACTCGTATCGAAACTAATCCTGTAATTCAGTCAAGCCAATACTTTCTAGATGATAGAATTTTGGCGATCAGGCCAGTGATAGTGGTTCGAATAGTTTTGCAATATCTTGATATTTCTGTTGAGTTTTGGGTGGTCTTAATGTACCGAGGGATTCTCCTTATAGATGGTATGGAAAGTCTTTCCTAGAGAGGTCATTGATAATATCCACTTATCAATATAGGGAGTAGTGAGTGATGAGTGGCATAGGAAACTATCTAGTGTCAGCTAATTCCTTATATAAATAGTGATGGGAAAGGGAAATAATAATGATGGCGAGAAGGGAAGAGACTGTGACAACTGCGACAAAATAAGATTGTGATAAAAGAAAATACTGTGATGTAAGTGTATCGTGCATAGACCTGAATGTTCATGAGATGAAATGACCAGTTGACGTGCTTCCAGGCGGTGGTTTACGAAGTGATGAAAAGTGTGAATGTTTTGACAACGAGGGTATACTCACACATGCATGAAACATTTGGAAAATGAGTAAAGGATTCAATCCAGACAAAATTTTATTATAACTATTCTCAGTGTTGCAAAATTCATTTCTGAGTCGGATATAGGTGGTCAGCCTATGTCCTACTATCCCGGGTCGAATATAAATGACCAGTCTATATTCTACCGAGGTTCCATGAATTTTGAAATACTCAGCTCAGTCATACTAAGACTATGTCCTTCACAAATACCAAGACGTTCAAAAAGACTAAGGCAGGTGACCAAACTCGAGGTCAAATGATGAAACTATGCAAGGAAAAACATAATGCGGTGACATATATGATACATGAACATGCTTATATGAAAGACAATTATAGTAATCACTACAATAAATGAATATAATATACAAGATAATGAGATACAAATCTCATCACCTATGTCAGCAACTAACCACAAATGAGGCTTCAGCTTGGCAGGCAGGCACGTGACGGTCATAGGGTTAAATTTTCTTGAAAGTAGCAATAGTCTAGGTTTTAAAAACACTTAGTTCGCTATAGCCAAAGCTCTGATGCCAATCTGTCACACCCCCAAAATTGGGTCCAGCGGAAGCATACATGTAGCTGGGGTGTAACTCAATTGGTATTACAACACTAGTTCAAAAATAGTTTGCACTTGAATCATTTCGAATAAAATAGTTAAATCAAAATGTTGATTTTACATTGTTAAAAGTAATGCGGAAGTAGACCCTTAAATTAGTTTAAAACGGTCCCCAAATGAATAATCAGAGTCTTCTATGACCATGCCATGCCCTGCCAAAACCTCCTGTAGCGTGCCAATGCTTAATACCTGAAAATACATGCTAAAGTGTCAACACAATGGTTGGTGAGTTCATAGAGTCTTGTGAAAAAGAATGTAATGCATATGAATGAAGATTTCCTAGCAAAGACATCGTAAATCCACTCAGTTACAAGTCCCGCCATAAGAGACTTGTAACATGTGTGTTTACAACCCACTGCCAAATGTAATATGTTTGTAATAAATCAGTCGTAAGATTGATGCAAAGGCATCGTAATTCCGTAAGTAATTTTCGTATGTACAATAGCCATGGCGATGTCGCCACAAAATGAATCTGACCATAAGCAAAACGCATAAAATGAATATTGATTGCACTAAGTTCAAGGCACCGAAAAGGTTTTCTAGCTATATGTAGGAGGTTACGCTCCCAAGTAATGTAGGTAATCACATACCTAGGAAATGTAGGTAATCAAACATACCCAAGAAATTGTAGGTAATCAAACATACCCAAGAAATTGTAGCTACCGGTCCTTAACTTAGGCAATCTTAGGAAATCGGTAAATAGTTTAAATTTATGCACTCATGTCCATGAGTAAATAGCAAGTATGTAGCAAGTGAATTGTTTTGTACTCGGATAATCAAACAAGTATTTAGATAAAGCTGAAAATATTAGAGTAATCAACCATGTAAAGTGAGTAATGCGTTTAAATAAAACGAACATGTATTCTCCCCCAAAGATTTTGCAAAACGATTAAAAGAGTAGGGGCTATGACTCACCTGATATGATGGTACCATGAACATGTAATGAGCTGAAAAACAAGGCGCGCACACTAGCCGCAACCTAATATGAATGATGAACGATCTACTTTAGATCATGAAATGATGTTATGAATGTCCATGCACATGTTCCTATACCACTCTACTCTTTGGAAAAAGACTTGTGTTATCAAAATATATAATCCAAGAATTTGGAAAAATATTGCTATTAGAAAATAAAATAAGCTAGTTGCAATATATATACTTATATATATATATCGTATGTTTCCATGTTAGTGTTGAAATCCTCGGAATAACGCCTTGAAATGATGAAAATATACTTGTAATAACTAATACTTCATTAGTTATAAAATTTGGTACTTGGTATTATTTCTAGCTTATAAAAGTACTACGTAGTTTTAGTGTCAATTTTACTAAAAGCTGTCAAAATAAAATGGGTTTTGCCGATATTCAAACGTGAATATCTTGTCGTTATATGTCCGTTTTACTTGTTCTTTATATCCACGGTTACGTCTTAGTATGTAGTAATATATTTTGGAAAGCTTGGCTCCTCCGGGTTACGTCTAAAGTCTCTTTTTGTCCGACGAAAAACGTCCAACAGCAACAATTTTCAGAAAATATACTTTTCGTCAATAAACTTGCAAAAATCATAACTTCTTCGTTATAAACTCTTTTTAATCCGTTCTTTCGCCTACGGATTCGTTTTTGAAAGTATTTTCTAAAAATTTTGCCAAAGTTTCCTTGGTGTTTACTGATTTTCCAGAAAATAACAAAATGGGACAGCATGTTTATAAACTTGTTAGAAATCTATTTCAAAGGTTCAAAACTAGTTCCAACTTCAACCAAAACTCTTGCAAACTTCACAAAACTATACTAATCTTACCATACACCTTCTTAGGGTGCCATGGGTTCCTAATGACTAGTAAACAAGTTAATTTAACAAAGGAACACCTAAAACCAAATCTAGGGTTTGTATGTTCAAAAAGTATACAAAAATAAAGTGGTATAACTAGTTTGTGCATGAAATTAAGCATGAATACCATAAGATACATATGTTAATTAGATGAAAACATGAAAATAATTTTGAATACTCACTTTGAAATAATAGGTGATTAGATGATGAGAAACCTTGGATTACTTGTGTTTTTGTGTTATGATTCTTGATTAGGATGATGAAATGAACAACTTTGATGCTTTGTACTTTGAAAAATGATGGATGGATCATGGATATTGGGTTTTGGTCGTGGTTTATGGTGTGGAGAAGAGAAAGATGAAACTTTTTGGCTTATGAAAAAGTGAGGTTATGATTTTGGGAAAATGTTAAGTTTATGTTATAAGTGTTTATTGTATTATAAGAGCACATGTATGCATGTGGTAAAAATGAAAGTCATATGGTCTAGGGGTGTGCTCATGGCTGATTTTCAATGTGAAAAAGGGTAGCAAAGTCGGTTTTGATCACTTAGAAAATGTAGTGTATTATTAGTTGTAGTTTAGTGTAAGTATTAGTTATAATCGGGTACCGGGTTTGCTAGAAATAAATATTAACGAAGTTGACCGGGACTTAATAAAGTCATAAAAATGTTAAAAATATGTTGAATACAATTACTGAGTGTTCGGGTGATTATTGTTTAGTTTTCACGAAAACCGTCGTAATATTCATAAGCTTACGTTATAAATAAAATAAATTTCCAAAATACTGGGTAACTGAATGTTATAACTTTTATGATGGTAAAATGGATATAAAATTGTGTCGGGACCATTGTGGGAATATTTAGATATATTCGTCGTGTATAAACCGGATGTTAACGTTTACTATAAATACGTATACGTAAAAACGTTAAATGTATCAAATATATAAATTTGAAAATCCTGAGAGTGGTATAATATGAAAATGCTGTTATGATGATATGCAGACTATCTCCAGTCCGTATGCAATGTCCTTAACACTAATGAAATGAATTCGCACCTAAACCAATCCGGTTACGCGAATTTGAATACCCGTAAACTAAATTTACGATGAAATGAGTAATGAAAGTGAATGATGAAAACTTTTCCGGAAATGAATAGTGTTTAGTGAATAGTAAATTTTCCCAAATGTTTCTCAGAATATCCAAATGACCTCGAAAATGATGAATAGTAAAATGATGAATAGTGTTTGATGAATAGTGTTTTCCAAAGTTTGGGAAATGACCTGAAATTGTGAGTTGTGACAGATAACGATGGTGATGGAAGATGGCAGGTCACGGGTTGGAGAAGTGAAAGAGATGGGTTTGTTTGACCTGTGTCTTGACCAAGAAGGAGGGGGGAGCGTATTTTATTATACGTTTAGGGTTTTGGGGGTGTTGGGCTAGAATGGATTGGGCTAGGGGGGATTGGGCTAGGAGTGGATTATGGTTTGGATTGGTATGATGGTGTTGGGTGAGTTATTTGTTTGGGCTAGTAATAATAAAGGATCCGCTTGGTTGTAATATCAAAACACAAGGACCAATTTTGTACTTCTGATTTTCTGAGGGGCGTTTCCTGCCATTTTCTCAAACTTCATCCAAGAGTCACTTTTGCCAAGCTTGAATTTCAAAAGGATCATAGATGTTTAATTTCCAACATTAAGTACCCGAGGACCAATATCGCCAAATTCCAAACTCCGGGAACTAAAACTGTAACTTTTGAAAACTTTTCACCCAAGGATCATTTTTGGTAACTTTTGATTTTTAAAGACTTGGTTTGACTTTTCTTTCAAAATAAACGCTCAGGGACTAGTTTTGACAACTTTTGAAAGTTGGGGGACTGAAACTGCCAATTATGCAAACTTTATTCGTTTTTCGTTTGTTTTCAATCATTTTGCATCTGAGACATATAAAACACGATCTTTGGAATTTTCTTCGTATTTTGGTGCATTTTTGAGTGTTTTTAAACGTTTTGCAGTTCAGATTTGACTAAAAATGATGAGTATTTACACACTTATCAATGGACCAGTGTATTTGTTGAGAAGAGTTGTCGGTTCTTTACTGAATTTAAGACAGTGAAAGATGTACTCACACCAATCAATACCAGAAATATCAGTATCTTCCCGAACCCGTCTCACAACATCCAAGTTAATTTCCCCCTTCAAGCCAGCACACATACCCGTTGTGTTCGTAAAAAGAGTCAGAAAGTTAATTTTAAAAAGGAAGTCGACTTCCTTGGACTCAGTCAATTTCAAAGCGATATCATTCACTCTGATTAGCTTAACAGCTTTTGGGTCAAACTGACGAATCCAAACTTTCTCAAAATCATCTTCAACTGCCCTTGTTTCTAAAGATAACAAAGAGTCACCGCCAGTTGGAATACCCAACATCTCATGAACTTTGGAAACTGTGGCCTCAATTGACTTGCCATCTTCCAACTTCAAACGGCAAGTCTCAGCATCAAATTGTTTAACTAAGTACCTACCTAACCTTGAAGGAATGTAGTTTATATCAAACTTGTAATATGTGCTAAAACCTATATCTGCCAAAAACTTCTCCATATTAACCTTTTTGTGTCATGGATGGTAGTATATAGTGAAGTAGGTGCGGTCCTATCATGTAGAATCGACAACTTAGAAAGATAATCTTGATGTCGTATTTCATTAGGCATCAACACCTTTTCTTTCTTCTTCCCTTTATTCTTTGACTTTAATTAAATCTCTTCACCACCTTCTTTTTAACTGACAAATGCTTCATCAGAGTCATCAACGGCTTCATAACATCGTCAGGTAAAACTTGCTCAACAGACGGAGAATCATCCTTCTTTATCTTCAATGGAGCCTTCCCCTTCATTTTCTTCCTCCCCTTATCCTCAGGTATAACATCTTCTTCTTTATCAGAACCGGAAGAATCGCCCCTCTTTCTCTTTAAAACAACCTTACTCTTCGATATCTTTTTCTTTTCATCAACATCTACATAAAAAAAACATAATATAAACAACTAGATAAAAAATAGATTCATTATTAATCCCATGGGATTCACAGTGAATCCCATGGGATTCATTATGAAATCCTATGGGATTCACAGTGAATCCGAATCCCATGGGATTCACTGTCAATCCCATGGGATTCAAACAGCCTAACCTTGAACTTTTAAGCTAATATTAAGTTAGGTAAATGGTTCAAACATCCTAACATTGTACTCAAACAGATGAACTTAAGCCAATAGAGATCACATAAAAACAAATTTCATGGATTTTGGACTTGTAATGAAGCTAAAAACTAACCTAGGAAAACCTAAAAAAGCTATATAAGCTTATATGGGCATAAATAGGCATACTAATTCAATCAAACAAAAAAAGACAGATCTATACCTTTTTGAACCTTGAGCTTTGGTTTCTTTGTACTCTTATCTACTTTTGATAATCCTAATTTTTGTTTCGGTTGAGTTTCTTCCTGAACCGGCTTCTCCAATCTTAAAATAGGAGCTTCCGATAATCCTTTAACGAACTCCTTCTCCAATGACTTCGTAGTGGTCTTAACTGCCTTGACATTTGGCTTGTCCTTTGACTTGACCTGTGGGTTATCCTTCACCTTAAACTTCACTCTAAGCTTCTTACCCTTATCCTTTGAAATATCACTCGGCGCCTTCTCCAGCTCAAAAACCGGATCAGGCCCCTTGTCCTTCGACTTATCTAAACTCAAAAGATCACCTTCTAGAACTCCTTGAAGAACTGACACAAACATCACGCCCTTTGTCTCCGGCGCATTCGTCTCCAAGGCCTTATTCTTACCAACGCTCTTACCCGACCTCTTACCCTTTGATTTATATGTTACAAAACTCTCCATCTCCTTATCGTTACGAACATCAACAGGAACCTTCTCCTTCTCCTGTACAACACTCGGCACATTCTCATTAGCCAAATCAGAAACAACATCAGAAATAACACTACGAAAATCAACTGGCACCTTCTCCATCTCCTGAACAACACTCGGTGCCTTTCCCTGAACAACTAACACAATCTCATTCTCTTGAACAACCAATGCATTCACCTCAACAACAGACACCAACTTACCAACATCAACATGCGCTGGTTTTGTCGCCTTACCAACATCAACATCTGATGTTTTCTTTGCCAACTTATCAAAAGGATTAAACCGAGGCAACGGAACATTTGCTGGTTTGGTCGCTTTACCAACATCAACATCTGATGTTTTCGTCGCTAACTGATCAAAAGGATTAAACCGAGGCAACAGAACATTCACTGGTTTCGTCGCCTTACAAAGATTAACATCCGATGGTTTCTTCGCCAAATTATCATAAGGATTAAACCGAGACAACATCGTTGGGTTAAAGATTTTACCTATATCAATTTTAAGATGAAAAGAGTAATATTAGTTTTGAGACAAATATTAGTTATAAGCAACTAACAATAGCACAATCTCATCAATCACAAAGTCCTAATACTAACAAACAAAATAGAAAATTACACAACTATGAATCTGTATATAAAGCTGTTGACATAAATAATGCCTAAAAACATTATTAACATATTATCAATATCTGTATATTTTAATTATTACAAAACATAAACTCATTGAACTAAAATTTATGACATAAACAAGTATTTAGTGATTAACATTCTCTTTACATCCAAATCACTTAAGGTATGAATAAACAAAGTGTTTATTGCAATCTATGATCAAAGGGATATTTAATTAATTATTACAAAGTTTATTTAATTATATAAACATATTATATATTTTTGAAAAACACTTTTGGTAATAAAGAAAAATGTTTTATTCATACTAAATATATGAATTCAAATTTTTAACCAAAATCAGTTAGATTTTCACCAAATAAACTTTCCCCATTAAAAGACAAAGTTTCTGGCCGTTACAGCTGGGCGGCCCCCTTAATTATAAGGGGAGGTCCCCTTAAAATTAATGGGACCGGCACTCTCCTGCACAGTAAATTTTGTCCCTATAAATACTGGTTCATTTCTCAGATTTTCCTCACCCTTTTGCACTCCTAAACTTTCTGTTCTAGATCTCCATTTTCATTCTCTTAATCCTTTGATCATACATTCATAAATATTTGTTTCAAAGTAATTCAAACATCATCCTCTCTAGTGCAAGAGAAGAATAATTCTATCCCTCAAGACAAGAAGTATTACAACTTGTTGTGATCTCCACATCTAAGTTGTTAGAGCATCATCCATTGTATATATCGTTGTGTAACTAGTTGTGAATATTTGATAGAAAATAGTTTAGCCAGGTATATAAGTAGTGTGATTGGTTAGTAGTTTGTTGTGAAGAAGAAGTGTTAGGAAGTAGAAAGGTGTGAAGAAGATTGGTGTGAAGTAGATAGGTGTGAAGTAGAAAGGTGTGAAGAAGAATAGGTGTGAAGTAGAAAGGTGTGAAGAAGAATTGGCGTGAAGTAGATTGGTGTGAAGAAGTTGTGACGAAGTTGTGGTGTGTACATTGGTGTGTAAGGTTTTCTCAGCCATAAGGGAGCTTGTTGACATAGTGAAGAAAACTCTCGAGTTAGGTGCTCGGGGAGTGGAGTAGGGCAAGGAAGGTGTCCTTGTAGCCGAACCACTATAAATCTCTTGTCTCGCGGTTCGATCTTTCCATCTCTCATTTATTTCTTTACTTACATTATTATTGCTATATCGTACATATTTATTGTTGTTCATATTGTGCAAGACTTGAAATCACATATTATCGAATCTAAATTTTTGAAAACAAAGAAATCATTCAAACAATCTTTTGTAACAAATTAAAAAGACGTAAAACTATTCAACCCCCCTTCTAGTTTTCCACAATTGGTATCAAGAGCCACGTCTAGCGAGATTTTTTTAAAATATATTGTATTTTAAAACTTGTAACGATCTATGGAATCTGAAAAATATTTAGAAGGGCAATCTATGCAAAGACCACCACTATTTGAAAGTGATGGATTTTTATATTGGAAAAATAGATTCGAAACTTATGTGAAATCAAAAGATCTTGATCTTTGGCATGTTATTACCTTTGGTGATTTTCCTCCCACTCAACAAAATCCGGAAACTAAAAAGGATGAAATTGTACCTTTTGAAAAACAAAATGATGATTTGAAAAAGAAACTAGCTAAAAATAATGAAGCTAAAATAGTATTTTATAATGCGTTACCACGTAAAGAATATGAAAGAATTTTTATGTGTAAAACCGCAAAAGAAATTTGGGAATCACTACTTATTACTCACCAAGGTAATAGTCAAGTCAAAGACAATAAAATAGATCTTCTTGTACAACAATATGAATAATATTTGATTCCCGAAGAGGAATCAATTGATAATGCTTTTGCTAAATTTAACACTATTATCACAAGTTTAAAAGCACTTGATGAGACATTTTCTAGTAAAAATTGTGTTAGGAAATTTCTTAGGGCATTGCATCCAAAATGGCGAGCTAAGGTCACGGCAATTGAAGAGTCAAAGAATTTGATGACGTTATCACTTGATAAACTTATTGGCAACTTGAAGGTCCATGAAGAAATCATAAGAAGAGATTCGGAAACGGTCAAAGTCAAGAAAGAACAAACCAAATCTATTGCTCTAAAAGCCAAAAAGGAACCAAGTGACGATGATGATTCGAGTGACGAGAGTGAAGACGAAGAATATGCAATGGCCGTAAGAGAATTCAAGAAATTCTTCGAGATACAAGGAAGATTCACTAGATCACCACGAGACGAAAGAAAACCGTTCCAAAGAAATAGAAGTGATAACTACGGGAAAAGAAAGTGCTTTAGATGTGGAAGTCCAAATCATCTCATTGGTGAATGTATAAAGCCGTCGGGTTATGAAAATCAAGGCGCCTTTGTTAGTGGAACATGGAGTGATAGTGACAAAGAAGAAGTGGAA
Source organism: Artemisia argyi (assembly GCA_030686995.1). NCBI lineage: Eukaryota > Viridiplantae > Streptophyta > Magnoliopsida > Asterales > Asteraceae > Artemisia > Artemisia argyi. Next base: position 139,926,730 of record CM060691.1, on the reverse strand, counting down.
AAACCAAGAGACGAAAAGTGTTTTGTAGCAAAAGCAACCGACGAAATATGTTTAGGAATTGACTTGGAGCCTGACGAATGGATCAAGGATAGCGGATGTTCGAAGCACATGACGGGGAACCGCAAGCTATTTTCTACGTACAAAGCATACAATGGAGGTAACGTTATTTTCAGTAGTGACTTACGTGGAAAAATCATTGGCAAAGGTACGATTTCTCAAGACTCACTTACTATTGAAAATGTAGAGCATGTAGATAATTTAACATATAACTTGCTTAGTATAGGACAAATATGCGATAATAAATGTAGAGTTACCTTTACCGAAGAGGATAGCGAAATAGTTAAGAATGGAAAAATTATAGGTAGAGGAATTAGGAAAGGAGGCATATATGTTATGAAACTAGGAAACAAACCTGAGGATAGGATATGCCTAATGACCCTAGATGAAAACTCCACATTGTGGCATAGGAGATTAGGACACGCTAACATGCAACAAATACAATCTTTGGCCTCTAAAGAACTAGTTAGAAACTTGCTTAATCTAAAATATGACAAGCATTTTTGTGATGCATGTAAAATTGGAAAACAAGTTCATGCTAGTCACAAAGCTAAGAATATAGTATCCACTACTAGGTGCCTAGAACTATTACATATGGATCTTTTTGGTCCATCCGCTGTGCGGAGCTATGGAGGAAACAAATATACCTTAGTAATAGTAGATGACTACTCACGATACACGTGTACTAGGTTTTTAAGTGACAAGACCCAAGCCTTTGAAAAATTCAAAATATTTAGTAAAATGATTCAAAATAAATTAGGATGCACAATAGTAGCCATTAGGACGGACCATGGTAGGGAATTCGACAACGAAGTACAATTCGGAAAATATTGTGATTTAAATGGAATATCTCACAATTTCTCTGCTCCTCGTACTCCTCAATCAAATGGCGTAGTAGAAAGAAAAAATAGGTCACTACAAGAAATGAGTAGAACAATGTTAAATGAACAATCCATCCCACAAAAATTTTGGTGTCATGCCGTAGATACATCAACATATATTATTAATAGGGTATCAATTAGGAGAATTCTAGGAAAAACTCCTTATGAGTTACTAAGAGGTAGAAAACCAAACTTGAGCTACTTTAGGGTGTTTGGTAGTAAATGTTATATTCTAAACACTAAGGATTACCTCACTAAGTTTGATCCAAAATCATATGAAGGAATATTTTTAGGATACTCACAAAATAGTAAAGCATATATAATACTTAACAAACACTCCATGAAAGTAGAAGAATCACTAAATGTAACATTTAATGAAACACCACCACTTCCTAAAACATTACCTTTAGAAGATGATGACTTAGTCGAAGATGAAGCTATTGAGGTTAGTAAAACAAAACCCATAGGAAATGATAATGAAGACATAAACTTAGGAAATAACGAAATTGTAAATGTTAAAGAATCTAAATCACATCCATTAGATAATATAATAGGACATCTTAACCAAAGAACCCTTAGGTTACAAGCCCAAGATAAAAATAACTTCTTTTGTTTTCTCTCAGCAATAGAACCTAAGAATATTAATGAGGCTTTAAAAGATGAAAGTTGGGTTATAGCTATGCAAGAAGAATTAAATCAATTTAAGGCAAATGATGTTTGGGAATTAGTCCCAAATCCAATGAATATGACCATCATAGGAACTAAATGGGTATATAGGAGTAAGTTAGATGAAAATGGAATAGTAACTAGGAATAAAGCTAGATTAGTTGCCCAAGGTTATAATCAACAAGAAGGAATTGATTATGACGAAACTTATGCCCCCGTAGCTAGACTAGAATCTATTAGGATATTACTTGCCTATGCATGCGCCCTAGATTTTAAGTTATTTCAAATGGACGTGAAAAGTGCATTCCTTAACGGTTTTATCAATGAGGAGGTATATGTGGCACAACCTCCAGGATTCATTGACTTCGCAAAACCTGATTATGTTTATAAGTTAAAGAAAGCTTTATATGGACTCAAACAAGCTCCCAAAGCTTGGTATGATCGATTAAAAGCTTTCCTTATTAAACATGATTATTCCATGGTAATGGTAGATAACACTCTTTTCACAAAAAGGAAAGACCCAAATCTCATCATTATCCAAATATATGTTGATGACATTATATTTGGATCAACTTGTCAAGACATGTGTGATGAATTTGCCAAAATCATGCATGATGAGTTTGAGATGAGTATGATGGGTGAACTAAACTTCTTCCTAGGATTATAAATAAAACAATTAGAAGATGGAATATTCTTTAACCAATCTAAGTACATTAAGGAAATGCTTAAGAAATTTGGCCTAGAAGACTCAAAACCCATGAAAACTCCCATGTCCACGGAAGTAAAACTCACAAAGGATGATGAAGGTGAGTCTGTAGATAACACCAAGTATGGAGGAATGATAGGTAGTTTACTATACTTGACGACATGTAGACCCGATATCATGTTTAGTGTTTGCCTTTGTGCCCGTTTTCAAGATGATCCCAAAACCTCTCACCTAGAAGCGGTTAAGCGTATCTTCCAATACATTAAAGGCACTATACACTTAGGATTATGGTATCCTAAGGGATCCGGCATAGAAACCATCGTCTATGCGGATTCGGATATTGCGGGAGACAACGTAGATAGAAAAAGCACTAGCGGCATTTGCACATTTATGGGATGTTGTCTAACATCTTGGTTTTCGAAAAAGCAAACCGCTCTTGCTATTTCTACCACCGAAGCCGAATATGTAAGCGCTGGAAAGGCATGTCAACAAGCACTATGGATGAAACAAGCTCTCATAGACTATGGCATTAGGTTAGAAAATGTTCCCATTATGTGCGATAACAAAGGTGCGATAGATTTAAGTAAAAATCCGGTGCAACACTCTAGGACTAAACATATAGAAATACGCCACCATTTCCCTAGGGATAATGTACAAAAAGGAAACATATCTGTAGAAAAAGTTGCATCGGAAGATTACATTGCAGATATATTCACTAAACCCCTTAAGCATGAATTATTCAATCACTTGCGTTTAGGATTAGGAATGATGGAACAAGTTGACTAAATTTTATTGCATTTAGACAATTTTTTTTCTCTTGCATAAAATTTGCATAAAATTTACTTTTCTTCCACTTCTCCATTTCTGAGTCTAGGAATCTATTTCGCACAAAATTAAAGATTGGGAAACCTTATTTTCTTTGCATAAACTCTTTTGTAAAACCCAATCAAAGTTTTTTTTTTTTTTTTTTTTTTTTTTTTTTTTTTTTTTTTTTTTTTTTTTTTAAAAACTATTCTCACATCTAGGAATTACATGAACATCATCTTCCTTGCATTGTTGACAAATGCTAAAAACCTTTTTCCAAAATCATGCATAAACTCTCACATAAATTGTCAAGGTATATAATCTAATATATATTTTTGACATTCATGAATCGAGCAAAAATCGAATCAAGGAGATTTTGGATTGTTTCTTAGGAAACATATTTTTCTTTGCATTTAGGAGTCGAAACAATCACAACTCCACATTTGTTATATATAGGCACACACTAGGACAAAATCACTCATAATGTGGTCATCTTGTTTCATCACTAGTTTTTGACTCACTAGTTACATTTGCTTTTGATCTAAGATAGTTGCCATAGGAAGATTAAGTGCCTTTGTCTTTATTTGTCTCCTCTAGCTTATTATTTGTTGCTTGTTTAATCTTTTACTTAAGTGTTTTTGCATGCATGCTATATCATGATTAGATTAGATGCTATATTGCCTCAAAGAATTGAACTTGCTTGAATCCAAATCCAAAAACACAACCTTTCTGCAAATTTTCTGCCAAAAACCCAATTATGGCAATCTGGAAATCACCAGATGGGCGGCCCCCTTAATTATGTAAGGCGGCCCCCTTAATGTTAAGGGGACCGCCCCCTAATTAAGGGGACTGGCCATCTGCTGGACGGGTTTACAAAATCTTTTATGCTTTTTAGCCCATTTCAACCTACATTTCCCAATTTTCACCAACATATTTTGTCCTAATCTCCCAAACAAACTTTATCCATCCATAAACACACAAATCTTACACTATAAATATGCTTAATCTTCAACACTCTCCATTCATCCCTTCATGACTTCTCCAAACAAACCAAAACCAAAAGCCTCAAAGCTAGCAAGGATGACGGAAAAACCCGTTTGGCGAAGAAAAAGCCCTCGAAACAAATCCATCATAACCAATGAAGTTGGAAACCACTCAACACCTCCAACCACTTACTTCCCAAACTTTACACCAAATCCATAAGGACATTCATTTGATCCTCTTTACAAACCATACAACATTGGCCAAACATCTTCTTTCATGCCAAACTACACATCTCATCCTCCAACCACTTATAATGATCCATACAAGTTTGATCAACCATCAAACTATAATTCCAACTACACAAACCGAATTCATCCATATCAACACAATGATTCTCTCCACATTGCCACGGAAAAGCAAAAGTTCCGTGATGAAATAACCCAAATCCATGATCTTATGCATCGTGCACAACGCAACAAAGGGCAAATTGCCTACCCCACTCTCTCAATTTGGATCAAGTCACAAACCATACTCACTATTGCCCTTGTTGCATCTTTCTTCAAAAACAAATTCTCTACTTGAGTGAAGATATTTCTTGGATTGAATATCTTCTCACTCGTCCTCATCCAATACCACCCTTAACTCGATACAACATCGTAAGATCCACCTCTTCCACTCCATACCCCACTCCATATCCCTCTCCATCTAATAACTAAGCTCTATGCTTATGTTCCCCTTCAATCAAATAAAACAATCAACCATGGGTTGCAAGCAAGTCCAAGTGCTCTCTTAGGCAATATAGGACTATGTCTTTTCTTTTGTTTTATTGTAATCAATATGCTTCAAGCATATTGAATGTTGTAATGCTAATCATTTCTACAATTATATCATATACGCTTGAATGAATCTATTTTTATTTGCATAATTGTTGCTTTGCGTATATATGTCTTGTTCTCTTCACATATTTTTTGTAGCCAAGATTTCCATAGCTCGTTCCCTTGGTGCTCTCAAATGAGGGAGAGCATACATCAAGGGGGAGCTTTCTACCCGTTTAACTTCTTCTATGAAGCTTACTCGGTGTAACCTTTTTGATTTTACAAAAAAGGGGGAAAAGAGAATAGTAAACTCTAAAATACTTGTCTAAAAATAAATTTTAGACCTATTGAGTTTAAGGTTTTATAATAATCAAAAAGGGGGAGATTGTTGACATAAATAATGCCTAAAAATATTATTAACATATTATCAATATCTCTATGTTTTAATTATTACAAAACCAATGTTGCAAAAAAAGGCCTACAAGGCCTTGTAATCGCCGATTCCAAGCTACAAGGCCCTGGAACTTGGAGACATTTACAAGGAAGTCAGCCGATTAATCGACGATTACAAGGTTTTGGGCCGATTAATCGGCTAAAAAACACAACTCGGCCCTCGACCGCCTCAGGACCGATTCACGATTTTTGCAACATTGTACAAAACATAAACTCATTGAACTAAAATTTATGACATAAACAAGTATTTAGTGATTAACATTCTCTTTACATCCAAATCACTTAAGGTATGAATAAACAAAGTGTTTATTGCAATCTATGATCAAAGGGATATTTAATTAATTATTACAAAGTTTATTTAATTATATAAACATATTATATATTTTTGAAAAACACTTTTGGTAATAATGAAAAATGTTTTATTCATACTAAATATATGAATTCAAATTTTTAACCAAAATCAGTTAGTTTTTCACCAAATAAACTTTCCCTACTAAAAGACAAAGTTTCTGGCTGTTACATCTGGGTGGCCCTCTTAATTATAAGGGGCGGTCCCCTTAGACCGGCCATGAATTAAGGGGACCGGCACGCTCCTGCACAATAAATTTTGTCCCTATAAATACTGGTTCATTTCTCAGATTTTCCTCACCCTTTTGCACTCCTAAATTTTCTGTTCTTGATCTCCATTTCCATTCTCTTAATCCTTTGATCATACATTCATAAATCTTTGTTTCAAAGTGATTCAAACATCATCCTCTCAAGTGCAAGAGAAGAATACTTCTATCCCTCAAGACAAGAAGTATTACAACTTGTTGTGATCTCCACATCCAAGTTGTTAGAGCATCATCCATTGTATATATCTTTGTGTAATTAGTTGTGAATATTTGATAGAAGATAGTTTAGCTAGGTATATAAGTAGTGTGATTGGTTAGTAGTTTGTTGTGAAGAAGAAGTGTTAGGAAGTAGAAAGGTGTGAAGAAGATTGGTGTGAAGTAGATAGGTGTGAAGTAGAAAGGTGTGAAGAAGAATAGGTGTGAAGTAGAAAGGTGTGAAGAAGAATTGGTGTGAAGTAGATTGGTGTGAAGAAGTTGTGACGAAGTTGTGGTGTGTACATTGGTGTGTAAGGTTTTCTCCGCCATAAGGGAGCTTGTTGACATAGTGAAGAAAACTCTCGAGTTAGGTGCTCGGGGAGTGGAGTAGCGCAAAGAAGGTGTCCTTGTAGCCGAACCACTATAAATCTCTTGTCTCGCGGTTCGATCTTTCCATCTCTCATTTATTTCTTTACTTACATTATTATTGCTATATCGTACATATTTATTGCTGTTCATATTGTACAAGACTTGAAATCACATATTATCGAATCTAAATTTTTGAAAACAAAGAAATCATTCAAACAATCTTTTGTAACAACTTAAAAAGACGTAAAACTATTCAACCCCCCCTTCTAGTTTTCCACAAAAGCCCATTTGCACATGATGTAACCAAAATAATCTAATCAATCACAAAATGACTAATATAACAAAAAATCATTACATATGTCAATTCTGGTATACTTTTGTCTCATTTTGTTATATTATTCATTTTGTAATCGATTAGATTATTTTGGTTACATCATGTGCAAATGGGCTTTATATACAGATTCATAGTTATGTAATTCCTGTTTTGTTTGTTAGTATTAGGACTTTGTGATTGATGAGATTGTGCTATTGTTAGTTGCTTATAACTAATATTTGTCTCAAAACTAATATTACTCTTTACATCTTAAAATTGATATAGGTAAAATTTTGAACCCAATTTCGTTGTCTCGGTTTAATCCTTTTGATAATTTGGCGAAGAAACCATCGGATGTCGATGTTCGTAAGGCGATGAACCCAGCGAATGTTGCGTTGCCTCAGTTTAATCCTTCTGATCAGTTGGCGACGAAAACATCAAATGTTGATGATGGTAAGGTGATGAAACTAGTTGATGTTCCGTTGCCTCGCTTTAATCCTTTTGATAAGCTGGCAAAGAAAACATCGGATGTTGATGTTGGTAAGGCGACGAAACCAGCGGATGTTGATGTTGGTAAGGTTGCGTCTGTTGTTGAGGTGAATGCACCGGTTGTTTAGGAGAATGAGATTGTGTCTGTTGTTCAGGGAAAGGCACCGAGTGTTGTTCAGGAGAAGGAGAAGGTGCCAGTTGATTTTTGTAGTGTTATTTATGCTATTGTTTCTGATTTGGCTAATGAGAATGTGCCGAGTGTTGTACAGGTGAAGGAGAAGGTTCCTATTGATGTTGGCAATGATAAGGAGATGGAGAGTGTTGTTACATATAAATCAAAGGGTAAGAGGTTGCGTAAGAGTGTTGGTAAGAATAAGGCACTGGAGACGAATGCGCCAGAGACAAGGGGCGTGATGTTTGAGTCTGTTCTTCAAGGAGTTCCAGAAGGTGATCTTTTGAGTTCGGATAAGTTGAAGGACAAGGGGCCTGATCCGGTTTTTGAGATGGAGAAGGCGCCGAGTGATATTTCAAAGGATAAGGGTAAGAAGCTTAGGGTGAAGTTTAAGGTGAATGATACGCGGGATTGCGCCCTCGCAACAGGTTTTACCTCTCAAGGGATCTTGAGAAGATTGCAATCCCCGCCAGGCAGTGTACCTGATCGTTGTAGTATAGTATAGTGACAAGTACCGGGGGATTGATCGTTCAACTCAGGAATAGTGTTCGCTAGGATTTGAAATCCTACTAAACTAGGTCTAAAGGTGAGGGATGATTCTTTTTGTATTTTTTATATTTTATGAAAGCAAGTAAAATCTCGGGTTTTGAAGGAGTGGATGGAATTAGTTGCTAGTCAACTAACCCAAATAACTAAAGATGCAATCAAAATAAAATAAAAAGAAATGAAAATAAAATCATGTGATTATGTGGTGGAAACAATAATGAGAAAAGATGTGTTTACTTAGATTTCATTACTCCCTAGATATCTTTTACCAGTTGATTAGCTTGTTACAATTGCATGGATGACGGGTTATATTCCTTAATACTAGTCATAGGGCCGTGTACAATATTCCCTAACTCTATAAGCTCCTACTTCACTTGATGCGCTCCGTCAAAGCTTTAAATTTATAAACAAGAATGACCGGTTAACTAGGAACACATTCGGGCAAGTATACCCTAGTCAATTGTAGTATAGTAGTGGTAAGTCAAGGTCGTCCCAAGAGACTTGGTTACACTCAAGTGTCGTTTGTTTGTTTAAGCAAGTAACAAGTTGGTGGTTATGATTGTCACGGATCAAACCACAAGAAAATCAATATGAGAACAAGAACAAAGAACATACATGTTTAGACAAATGATCACATGAATATTAGGATGTTTAGTTTGGAAAACATATTATCAAAGGTAATCCTTACGACCTCTAGAACCAATAATAATTTAGTGTTTTATAAATCAAATATTCATAAGCCTCAATCAAATGATTATATCATGAACCTTATATCTAAACAACAACAAAGAATACTTTCGTCCAAGACTTTGATGCCATTAATTTGTTAAGTTCCATTTACTTGGAAAAATGATGATGACACATATTCAAAAGATGCCTTTCGACCTTTAATCCAAATTAAACCTTTATTTGTTATGTTTATTAAGTTTCTTATACAATCGTCACAAAGTCCAAGACCAAAACCATTCATCGACTAATGAATTAAAATCAACCACTATTGAGAATCCTTTCGACTATAGACTCAACAATGATTAATCAAAATAATAAACAAGTCAAGTTCCAATTTAACCAAATATGATGTCTTTCATCATAAACCAAACAAACACTAATTGTATCCAAACATCCTTTTATCACAAGTTATCATATGTACCAAACAAGCATTAAGAGATTATCATTATTAAAACACATCACATGAAACACATAGAACCAAACATGAGATATAATATTCAACATCTTAAAAGTAACAAGAGTTTACCCAAGGTATCAATTACAATAGGTAAAGGTAAAGGATTATAGCAACCTTCAAGCCTCCAATCAACTACATGCTTCCTACCAAGCCGGAAAATAATACCCAACACCTTCTTCCAAGTGTTTAAGCCTTCTTCTGAAAATGGTAGAGGTTGTATGGTGTTTTGGGAGAGATAGGGTGGTGACAATTCATCCTTAAGGGTGGAGGAAAGAATTGCACCCTTAAAACTAAGCCAAAGTGGTCTTATTTATAGTAGAAATCAAGCCTTAGCCTCCAAGCATAAAGCTTGGGCACTAAGTGTCATAAAATGCCAGGTTTAGGAGTTATTAGGGAGACATGATCGGACTTGGGGCTTAAAGAAACTTAATTATGCATTAAAAATGACTTGGGGAGGGAAGCATGCATCTAACCATTCGGTTGGATTCCAACCAATCCGGTTGGATGAGACATTTTGATCTAACCGATCGGTTACAGGCTATTACCGATCGGTTGGATTCATTTGACAGAAAATAATAAACATGAAAGTTGTAGATCTTTCTCTTAGTGTTCATTGGCCGCTTGAATAAACTAAATCCGAGATCGTATGCTCAAGATATGGCCAAAATGGTGAAGGTGTGTCGGGAACAAAGAATCTTCAAATAATTCATCGTTTGAGCTTCTTTTCTTCATTTCTTTTCTCGTTTTCCCTGTTGTACTTTATTCTTGAGTCTTTGGGGTGACAACTTCATTACTTTAATCTTCTCGAATATACTCCAAGAGACTTTCATTTGTCGGGAATTCTTCGTACACGAATAAATCTTCGTTTATTGATCATTTTTACGTCTTTTTCATCATTTTCCTGTTCTTGGCTAGCATACACACTTTTATACGATTAAGTGACAAAAACAACCAAAAAACATACAAAAAACGCCACTAAAAACATGCACAATTTGAGCGTTATCATCACTCCTATGTCGAGCCAACTAAAAGCTCCTAACATGGGATCACTGGAATTCACTTATGCATTAAATACAACCAAGAATCGTAGTACACCTCCGATCATGTTTCTTAAGACGTTCAAGCAAGTTACCAATGGAATTCTGCTAGTTTCCTTAAGCCTAACATCGAATACTATTATCCACAACAATTATAAACAAACCATCAACCAATAATCAACATCTAGGTTTCACTACATCTAAGCAAACATAATAAAAATCTAGCCTAACATGTTAAAAGAAAGACAAGCATAAGATAGAATCACACAACACATAGACATATCGTATGATTATTGGAAAACTTATCTTCAATTAAGCATGGATGGAACATGTAACACCCCCAAAATACCGCAGCGGAAGACTGTGTCATTGGGGTGCTACTTCATAATACAAAGTACAAGTTATAGAAAACGAACTCTAAATGAGACGTTTTGAAAAGTTACCATTCGATTAATGAATTCAAAGTTACAAACATGAGATTCCAAAGTATGATACATAAATGTATACAAGTGTTTTGAATGGTAAATGATAAAAGCGTAAGTCTTCAGAATATGCAGCTTGACTCTAAGTTCCACGCACTAGCTATCGCCTTACTAACCTGAGATAAACATGCTAAAGTGTCAACACAATGGTTGGTGAGTTCATAGAGTTTGTCTTAAAATAGTTGAAAAAAAAGCCTTAAAGAATGATCACACAGCAAAGGCATCGTGAATCCACTCAGTTACAAGTCCCGCCATAAGAGACTTGTAACCTGTGTGTTCACAACCCACTGCTACAATATAGTATGAATAAGACATGTATAAGTTCATCAAGACAATTTAAGCAATTAGAAGTGAGTCTATACTTCATCTCCGAAGACCTCACTTTTATGATGTATCCAACATTCGCAAATGTTAGGATGTATCAAAGACAACTGGGAGTCAATTCCCAAAGACAACTGGGAGCCACTTCCCAAAGAAAACTGACAGTCATGTATGTATTAAATCAAGTATAATGCCATCAAGTATAAGACAATCAAGTATAACACAGTCACGTATAAACGTTTTGAGTATTTGTACAAGTAAGCAAGTAGTTGAGCATGTATCCCCCCCAATAGTTAAAACAAGTACGATAAGAGTAGGGGCTATGACTCACCTTAAGTCTATGTAATGAGAAATGAAAGTGGTAGTCGAATCGCGAAAGTCTCTAAGAGCAGCCTATAATAGAACGTTGCGACTTAGGTTTGGAGTAACGTCTAAGAATACGACGAATTGCCTATATATGTCTTGCATAATATTCATGATGTAGTACTTAGTATATAGTGTAAGTCGTTGAGTATAAGTGGTCTATGAAACATGTATAAGTTGTATATCTCTTACTACCGTTCGGGCCGACATAATTCAGAAGTCATGGAGTAAACGTTCGAGGAGCCAGGACACTTTAACTCGTAAATCCACAACTCGTCTCGACGGCTTACTCAATGAACTCCTCACATGAGGCTCCCTACTATTGTAGTATTTGATAACATATATATATATATATATATATATATATATATATATATATATATATATATATATATATAAGCTTTTTGATCTTTAATAGTTATATGGTCTTTAGCCGTGGCTTTGCCGTGACCTTGGTCATTGTTACCATGGTCTTGAGACTCAACCTTGGCTTTAACCATGGTTGTGGTCTTGGCTTTAGGTCATTAGACCTCTTGGTCTCATCTAAATATAATCATTATATAGTAACTTTGGTCTAAAAATGGGCTGTTAAGAATTTGAAGAAATTTATCACTCAGAAAGCATTTTCAGGTCTCGAGCTTCTTTGTTCCTGAACGAAAACGTCGTTCCGGAAAACTTTCGTGTTTTAACTTTTTGATGAATCGGACCAGAAGTGGGACTTTCAAATTCATAATTTGATCAGAATGCTATTTAGGCAGATTTGCCGTTTTGGTTTCGCTAACTTCAAATGGTCATAACTTTTGACTCGTGTACTCGTTTTGGGTGATTCAAATTGCTATGTTTTCCTTGTTAAGTCCTCTTTAACAGTAAGTAAGTGTCAAATATCAAAGTTATACTATTGTGGTCGTGGTTTTCCATAAAAATCACTAGTTTGCTTGTTTGCTTGTCATAAGTTAACATATGTATACCAATACTCGTTTTATCCATTTTTAAACATCATGAACACAATACAAAGACCATATATAGCATGAAAGAAACATAATAAGCATGAAATGATATTGAGCAAGAAAGTGTATAAGGGTTTGCTTACAACTTTTGGCTTTCTAAAGAAAGGAAGTCAAGTATAGAACTAGGACACTAAACCTAAGCTTGTAAACCCTTCACCATAACTCTTGTAACCATTGATAGACTTGATATAGACCTTGTGAAAACCCATTAACTTCAGCCCTAGTAACCTTGTGTAGCTCCTAATTCAACCATGGAATCACCAAACAAACTTAAGAACTAGGTAGAGAATACTAAGACCTTGAACTTTGTAGTGTAACTTGTATATTGAAGATCAAAGGATCATGGTGCTAGGTACTTATGTTGTGGCGTTTTTGTTGATGAAGAATGGATGAGATTAGCTTGCTATTTATACTAAGAATGAGGAGGTTAGGAAGGTGGCTAGGAAACTACATAAACTTGGAGACAAAGTTGTAATTAAAAATGATCTAATGGCTAAAGTCATGAGATGATGCCACAAGTGTGAATGCCCCCCCCTAGTGGCGGTTTGAAGAACTTGGAGAACAAGGTGTGGACTTTTGATGGTATTATCCTAAGTATGTAGCTAGTTTTGACTCCGTAAATTGCTAACCGTAAGTTTTTAAGTCACGAAACGTAAAACCGGGTATCCTAAAAATATGAAACTTATAAATATGGTTAAACATGTCAATATAGTCCATAATAAAATATAAAATGAGTGGTAGGTTCTATCGGGTGCAAAAACCCTGCTAAAAACTGGAAACACGGGTCTAAAACGCGCAATTCGCGTAAAACGCTGAACTGAAAAACGTAAAATTCCGAAACTTTTGGAATTGTCATAAAATGAGAGAAAATCATATTTCTATTGTTTATAATGTTTTATGGATATATCGGGATGCTGGAAGGACGTTTAAACCTAAAAGTAAATCTCGGACACGGCTTTGTGATTTTTGCAGAAATGATCCGACGAGCGTCAAACTCTCGGATTATCGTTAAAATAGTTTAACTTACGAGAATATGAAATAAAAATTTCTGAGATGAATAGTGAAAAGTGAATAGTAAAAGTGAATAGTAAAAGTGAATAGTAAAAGTGAATAGTAAAATTTTCGGGAATAAAAGTTAACCTGAAATTGCGAATTGTTACAGTCTGTACCCCTTAAGGAGAACTTCGTCCCGAAGTTCTGTTGATGTTAACCACTTATGGTGTGTCTAAGAGAATTCAGGATCTCTAAAATAGTGGTGTTCACTCTGATTCGTCTAAGGTTCTGGTTAAGGAGTTGTATCGGCTACAATTAAGCCCACTTATTTATAACACATTACTTACATAAAGAAGCGTCCAAATTTATGTAAGTAAGGTCTCATAAACTTATGGTTCGGTGATTTACAATTTCTTTATTTAACTGAAGAGGCGTCCCAATCCATTTAAATAAGGAGATTCTAAATCATCCTACTTAAGAATTTCCGGCACAAAATCCGCCTTCTGAGGCCGATAGTAAGATAATCAAGTCATCAAATCCCTAAAGCTAAGCAATAATATTATTTAACTCAAATCTTGTGTCTCATCAAACAAGAACTGTCACAAGATCAAGTTAACTAATTAGTTATTACTGAGCTCCATGTTTTTAATGACTCGATGAATCTCTGGGGCTCCTTATAATACTAAAGTCACATCATCTAACAGCGTGGAACTAAGCAAACCTCTAACCAAAAAGCATAAGTGTATGTATTGTGTGAAAGGCAAATAAAGAGGAAGGTCCCAACGTATATAGCAGTTATAGTCTAGGCACTAAATGCAACCTAGTTCTCTATAACCAAGGCTCTGGTACCAATCTGTAACACCCCCAAAATACCGCAGCGGAAGACTGTGTCATTGGGGTGCTACTTCATAATACAAAGTACAAGTTATAGAAAACGAACTCTAAATGAGACGTTTTGAAAAGTTACCATTCGATTAATGAATTCAAAGTTACAAACATGAGATTCCAAAGTATGATACATAAATGTATACAAGTGTTTTGAATGGTAAATGATAAAAGCGTAAGTCTTCAGAATATGCAGCTTGACTCTAAGTTCCACGCACTAGCTATCGCCTTACTAACCTGAGATAAACATGCTAAAGTGTCAACACAATGGTTGGTGAGTTCATAGAGTTTGTCTTAAAATAGTTGAAAAAAAAGCCTTAAAGAATGATCACACAGCAAAGGCATCGTGAATCCACTCAGTTACAAGTCCCGCCATAAGAGACTTGTAACCTGTGTGTTCACAACCCACTGCTACAATATAGTATGAATAAGACATGTATAAGTTCATCAAGACAATTTAAGCAATTAGAAGTGAGTCTATACTTCATCTCCGAAGACCTCACTTTTATGATGTATCCAACATTCGCAAATGTTAGGATGTATCAAAGACAACTGGGAGTCAATTCCCAAAGACAACTGGGAGCCACTTCCCAAAGAAAACTGACAGTCATGTATGTATTAAATCAAGTATAATGCCATCAAGTATAAGACAATCAAGTATAACACAGTCACGTATAAACGTTTTGAGTATTTGTACAAGTAAGCAAGTAGTTGAGCATGTATCCCCCCCAATAGTTAAAACAAGTACGATAAGAGTAGGGGCTATGACTCACCTTAAGTCTATGTAATGAGAAATGAAAGTGGTAGTCGAATCGCGAAAGTCTCTAAGAGCAGCCTATAATAGAACGTTGCGACTTAGGTTTGGAGTAACGTCTAAGAATACGACGAATTGCCTATATATGTCTTGCATAATATTCATGATGTAGTACTTAGTATATAGTGTAAGTCGTTGAGTATAAGTGGTCTATGAAACATGTATAAGTTGTATATCTCTTACTACCGTTCGGGCCGACATAATTCAGAAGTCATGGAGTAAACGTTCGAGGAGCCAGGACACTTTAACTCGTAAATCCACAACTCGTCTCGACGGCTTACTCAATGAACTCCTCACATGAGGCTCCCTACTATTGTAGTATTTGATAACATATATATATATATATATATATATATATATATATATATATATATATATATATATATATATATATATATATATATATATATATATATATATATATATATATATATATATATATATAAGCTTTTTGATCTTTAATAGTTATATGGTCTTTAGCCGTGGCTTTGCCGTGACCTTGGTCATTGTTACCATGGTCTTGAGACTCAACCTTGGCTTTAACCATGGTTGTGGTCTTGGCTTTAGGTCATTAGACCTCTTGGTCTCATCTAAATATAATCATTATATAGTAACTTTGGTCTAAAAATGGGCTGTTAAGAATTTGAAGAAATTTATCACTCAGAAAGCATTTTCAGGTCTCGAGCTTCTTTGTTCCTGAACGAAAACGTCGTTCCGGAAAACTTTCGTGTTTTAACTTTTTGATGAATCGGACCAGAAGTGGGACTTTCAAATTCATAATTTGATCAGAATGCTATTTAGGCAGATTTGCCGTTTTGGTTTCGCTAACTTCAAATGGTCATAACTTTTGACTCGTGTACTCGTTTTGGGTGATTCAAATTGCTATGTTTTCCTTGTTAAGTCCTCTTTAACAGTAAGTAAGTGTCAAATTTCAAAGTTATACTATTGTGGTCGTGGTTTTCCATAAAAATCACTAGTTTGCTTGTTTGCTTGTCATAAGTTAACATATGTATACCAATACTCGTTTTATCCATTTTTAAACATCATGAACACAATACAAAGACCATATATAGCATGAAAGAAACATAATAAGCATGAAATGATATTGAGCAAGAAAGTGTATAAGGGTTTGCTTACAACTTTTGGCTTTCTAAAGAAAGGAAGTCAAGTATAGAACTAGGACACTAAACCTAAGCTTGTAAACCCTTCACCATAACTCTTGTAACCATTGATAGACTTGATATAGACCTTGTGAAAACCCATTAACTTCAGCCCTAGTAACCTTGTGTAGCTCCTAATTCAACCATGGAATCACCAAACAAACTTAAGAACTAGGTAGAGAATACTAAGACCTTGAACTTTGTAGTGTAACTTGTATATTGAAGATCAAAGGATCATGGTGCTAGGTACTTATGTTGTGGCGTTTTTGTTGATGAAGAATGGAAGAGATTAGCTTGCTATTTATACTAAGAATGAGGAGGTTAGGAAGGTGGCTAGGAAACTACATAAACTTGGAGACAAAGTTGTAATTAAAAATGATCTAATGGCTAAAGTCATGAGATGATGCCACAAGTGTGAATGCCCCCCCCCTAGTGGCGGTTTGAAGAACTTGGAGAACAAGGTGTGGACTTTTGATGGTATTATCCTAAGTATGTAGCTAGTTTTGACTCCGTAAATTGCTAACCGTAAGTTTTTAAGTCACGAAACGTAAAACCGGGTATCCTAAAAATATGAAACTTATAAATATGGTTAAACATGTCAATATAGTCCATAATAAAATATAAAATGAGTGGTAGGTTCTATCGGGTGCAAAAACCCTGCTAAAAACTGGAAACACGGGTCTAAAACGCGCAATTCGCGTAAAACGCTGAACTGAAAAACGTAAAATTCCGAAACTTTTGGAATTGTCATAAAATGAGAGAAAATCATATTTCTATTGTTTATAATGTTTTATGGATATATCGGGATGCTGGAAGGACGTTTAAACCTAAAAGTAAATCTCGGACACGGCTTTGTGATTTTTGCAGAAATGATCCGACGAGCGTCAAACTCTCGGATTATCGTTAAAATAGTTTAACTTACGAGAATATGAAATAAAAATTTCTGAGATGAATAGTGAAAAGTGAATAGTAAAAGTGAATAGTAAAATTTTCGGGAATAAAAGTTAACCTGAAATTGCGAATTGTTACAGAACAAGGGTTGAAACCCTTATTTTTACAGAAAATTTGTCTAGGGTTTAAGCTCTCCAAAGTTCTCCTAATGTTCCACACTAATGAATGAAAATTAGAAAACTATATATAGATTTTACACATTGACGACGTCACATTATAGCTTGTGACGCTGTCAACTCGCCGCCAAATTAAGGGTCGTATTGTCTAGATCCAGTCTTGACGCTGTCATGTAGAAATTGAGCTCTGGGCCGTCACTTGCAAAATGACCCTGACGGCCTTGGTGACTCCGTTAGGCATTTTATACTTGAAATAGTTCTGGGCCGTCATGTGTATTCTTCATATCCACCTCTTTTGCCAAGCTTGACACTGTCATGTGTGAAGTCTTGACGTTGTCAGGTACTGTTCCCAGCAAGGATTTTGAGACTTTGCCGTTTTCTTCACTTTTATGCTCCAAAAATGTCCAAGATGCTTCCATTTCCAGATTTCTTCTCAAAAGTACCTAAAATGACAAAAGGAACGATTTAGAGCAGTAATTGATCAAATAATCACGAATTCGGGCTTAAATGACCCCTTAAAAACGGTACACTTTTCGCCTCATCAAATACCCTTACACTTAAGATTTGCTTGTCCTCAAGCAAATGCGCTTTTATTCTAATCAAAATACATGTTAGGGGTCATTTAACACTAATATAAAAGTAATTACAACAAATAATCATTCCACTAAAAACCAAAAACAAGAACAAAGGTCATACACTAGCATCTCACAAATAGTGTTTAGATACTCACATCTCTCGGGTGTAATAAAGTATATATCACAATATGGAAATGGAGAACATCTCTCACTACCTGTCATAGTAAATAAATTACCATAGGCTTGGGAAAGGATCAAACCTCCACCACTTGGCGTAAACACCTAGGATAAACTATCAAAGAGGTCTTTTAAAGGGTTATAATGTTAGGTGTATGGATATGGAAAACACGGTTTTGTTGGATAAAGGCAATATTTACTGGTGGCGAGTTAATCATCTTGGTTAATTACATGTACAATATGGCGTTGCTAAGCCAAGTCTCGACTCGACTTAAGCTAATCAAAATCTAACAAACTATGAAACAAACATAGAAACGGGATGGTAGTCCGTATGTTTTTATCTTTCTTTTTCTATTTTTTTCTTTATTTTTTCGATTTTATTTTATTTTTTATTTCATACACTCTTGCCGTACCATCCAAAATAATACATAATAGGGGATTTGCGTTCCTCTTACACTTGAATTTTTACATACTTTACAATAAACTACTCTAATGACTCGAATCAAGAGAATCAAAACACTTGGAGTACTTTTTAAGATTAACGCACATACGGGGGTAATATATGATGTTCTTCCCCATTACTCCATATTACTAGTACTTTACCCCATGAGTCCCAATCGTCCCAAAATAATATGTACAAGATATGACTCGACTTAGCAACCATGTAATCAATTAGATAATTAACTAAGGGTTTAAACATGTAACAATAATGAACTAAAGATAAGTGCATACAAGGAAGGCTAAGGCGATTTGGTTGCACATTTGGGGTGGATTGTAAACAAATTCTTCCTTTAAGTAAGATGCTTAAAGTTAGAAACAAAAATATAGGCTCGGAGGGGTGTACTAGGGGTTTCGTGTACTAAAAATGAGTACAACGCAAAGGTGTGGGAAAAATTAATTGACTTCGCTAGTCAAGTAATATGACTTAAATGGTCAAGTAATTATGATACGGGTTTAAACACAAGGGTGATCCTAGTTCCTCTTATCATGTAGTAAATCCTAACCACACGAATGTAGTCTCACTAGCGGTCTCGGGATGTATCACTAACGCAAGTTCTAGAATCTAAATACTACCGGTACACTCATAAGCACTAATAATGAATGCTTTTCCTATCAAATCTAAAGGCGAAGCTCATATATTTGGGTGGAAATTTTTTTAAGTGGTACGGTTTTGTGCTAGTCATGCAACTCCTATCCATGAGACGCTTGTTAAGGCTAAAGTTTCACTCCTAAATGTTGTAAAAAAATTTAAATTTGGCGCTAAAATTGCCCTAGTAAGTATTTCTCTTAGTTTTATTACACACCTACATCAAACAGGAAAACTCAAGTGCAATTGTATCCTTATAGGTATCATCATTTACCCTCCCCTTACACTTAGGATGGACATTGTCCCCAATGTTCAATTAAAGGATGTAAAAGTAAAGCAGGTAAAAGAATGAAAACAAATACTCCCCTGATTCGTTCGGTGTGGATAGTGTGTCAACAAGGTTAGATCTTCCTCCAAGAAAATGAACTTTGAAAGCTTCCCTCCAGAAATATAAATCATCTTCTTGTCATATATAACCTATTAAACGTGAGAAAACAATCAAGGCAAACCTCGCGTAAAATCGGCGGCAATCTATATATAAAAGAAATCCTAGAAAACAAATTAAGATATAATGCTTGTGGAATGAATGTTTGTAGATTTCCTGGAGTTTATAAAACTAAAGAATCAACAAAAACTTTAAGACTCCAGTTTAAACAAAACTCGCAAAATTTTTCAGAATTTTAGTACCTGACGCCGTCAGGTTGTAACTCCTGACGTCGTCAGAATGTTCCTGGAAAAATCTTTTGTTAAGTTTACGGAAAATTTTTGGAAAAACTTATGCCTTATTTCCTGGAAAATCCTGCAAAACATCATCATTACTCGATATAAGCAATTGACTCTAACAAATACTAATATACATGCTCATTTAATTTTGTAGTGAATCATGCTCATTTTCGTTCTTGTAAACAAATTTGGATTTCCCTTACACTTAGCTTTTGCAAAATACCTTTATAGGTAATTAAGACGAAGTTAAAAACAAAATAAAGCATTTTCACAATTTACTTTGAAACACGAGCCACAAACATTAAAAATAAAACATTTATACTGTAACACCCCCAAAATACCGCAGCGGAAGACTGTGTCATTGGGATGCTACTTCAGGGCACAAAGTACAAGATATAGAAAACGAACTCTAAATGAGACGTTTTTGAAAAGTTACCATTCGAATAGATAAAAGTAATAGTTTACAAAACAAAGATCCCAAAGTAGAATAATACATAAGTTTTTAAAGTGTATCGAATGGTAAATGATAAAAGTGAAAGTCTCCAAAAGCATGCCCTAAGACTCTCAGCTCCACACACCTGCTATCGCCTTTCTAACCTGAGATAAACATGCTTAAAAGTGTCAACACAAAGGTTGGTGAGTTCATAGAGTTTGTCTTAATACAGTTAAAAAGCCTATGAAAAATGTTCACACAGCAAAGGCATCGTAAATCCACTCAGTTACAAGTCCCGTCATAAGAGACTTGTAACCTGTGTGTTCACAACCCACTGCTACAAAATAATATGATTAAGATATGTATAAGTTCATAACCACAGTTAAGCAATTAGTAGTGAGTCTACACTTCATCTCCGAAGACCTCACTTAAGTATGTTTGTCTCTATGGTTGTGCCCAGCAACTTAATCTGGGGCCATAGGAAGTATGTATGTATGTATCCATGGTTGTGCCCAGAAACTTAATCTGGGGCCATTGGAAGTATGTATGTATGTATCCATGGTTGTGCCCAGAAACTTAATCTGGGGCCATTGGAAGTCTCAAGAGTACACCATCACAGTTTAGTATAACACAGTTAAGTATAGTACAATCACGTATGTATGACATCAAGTATAATGTAATCAAGTATAATGTAGTCAAGTATAATGTTATGTGAATCTGTACAAGTAAGCAAGTAGTAGCATGTATCTCCCCCAAAGAGTTGATAGAACAGTTAAAAGAGTAGGGGCTATGACTCACCTCGAAGTAATAGTACAATGCAACGGAATGTTAAGGACAACAATGCACTGTTATCTGCCGCAACCTAAAATGAATGATGAATGATCTCATTTAGATCACCAAATGATGTTATGAATGTCCATGCTCATGTTTCTATACCACTCTAGTCTTTGGAAAAACACTTGTGTTATCAAAAATATATAATCCAAGAATTTGGAAAAATATTGCTATTAGAAAATATAATAAGCTAGTTGTAATATATATATACTTATATATATATCGTATGTTTCCATGTTAGCGTTGAAATCCTCGAGTTGTAATCCTTGAAATGATGAAAATATACTTGTAATAACTAATACTACATTAGTTATAAAGCTTGGTACTTAATATTACTTCTAGCTTATAAATGTACTTCGTAGTTTTTGTGTCACTTTTATTAAAAGCTGTCAAATATAAAATGGTTTTAGCCGATATTCAAACGTGAATATCTTTGTCGTTACTTGTCCGTTTTACTTGTTCTTTATGTCCACGGTTACGTCTTAGTATGTAGTAATATATTTTGGAAAGTTCGGCTCCTCCGGGTTACGTTTAAAGTCTCTTTTTGTCCAATGAAAAACGTCCAACAGCAACTAATTTCCAGAAAATACTTTTCGTCAACAATCTTGCAAAAATCATAACTCCTTCGTTATTAACTCTTTTTAATCCGTTCTTTCGCCTACGGATTCGTTTTTGAAAGTATTTTCTAAAAATTTTGCCAAAGTTCCCTTGGTGTTTACTGATTTTCCAGATTTTTACAAAACGGGACAGCATGTCTAAAATAGGTTCCAAATCAAGTTTTCAAGGTTTATTACTAATTTCTACCATCACCAAACCTCTTGTAATCACCACATAGCTAATCTAATCCTACCATACACCTTCCAAGGGTGCCATGGGCTCCTAACCAAGTTATTATAGCAAGGGGATTCATAAATAAAAAGTTAGGGTTTGTATGTTCCATTTTTGACAAAATAAATGGTGGTATAGCTAGTTGTACATGGTTTTTAGCATGGAAATCATGTAATACAAGTAAATATAAGATGTTTCATGTAAAAATAAAGTTGATAACTTACTTGATAAAATGAGATGATTAGATGATGATTGTGCTTGGATTTCTTGTGTTTTTGTTGCTTGATTCTTGATTAGGCAAGTAAAAGGAACAAGTTTAGTGTTATAACTTTTGAAAAATGATCACTTGATCTATGGATGGTGGTTTGGTCGTGGGTTTGCAAGGGAGGAAAGGGATGAGATAACTTTTGATCTTTCTAAAAAGTGTGGTTTATGATTATAGGTTTTTAGTTAAGTATAAGTTTTGAGGTTTATTAGTTTTATAATAGAAATCAATGCATGAGGTTAAGGGTGTTCATGTGGCCGGTTTTGGTGTGAAAAGGGAGTAGCCAAAACGGTTTTGATCACTTGGGAAATGTTGTGTATGATTAGTTGTGGTTTAGTGTAAGTATTAGTCATAATCGGGTACCGGGTTTAATAGCAATAAATGTTCACAAAGTTAACCGGGATGAAATAAAGTTATAAAAATGTTAAAAACATATTAAAAATATGTTGGGTACATTTACTGAGTGATCGGGTGATTATTGTTTAGTTTTCACGAAAACCGTCGTTATATTCATACGCGTACGTTATAAATAAAATAAATTTCCAAAATACTGGGTAACTGAATGTTATAAGTTTTATGAGGTTAAAATGGATATAAAAATATGTCGGGACCATCGTGGGAAAATTTAGATATATTCGTCATGTATAAACCGGGTGTTAACGTTTACTATAAATACTTATACGTAAAAACGTTAAATGTACTGAATATAGTAATTTGAAAATCCTGAGAGTGGTATAACATGAAAATGCTGTTATGATGATATGCAGACTATCTCCAGTCCGTATGCAGTGTTCTTAACACTAATGAAATGAATTCGCACCTAAACCAATCCGGTTACGTGAATTTGAATACCCGTAAACTAAATTTACGATGAAATGAGTAATGCAAGTGAATGATGAAAACTTTTCCGGAAATGAATAGTGTTTAGTGAATAGTAAATTTCCCAAATGTTTCTCAGAATATCAAAATGACCTCGAAAATGATGAATAGTAAAACGATGAATAGTGTTTTAATGAATAGTGATTTATGAATAGTGTTTTTCCAAAGTTCCCGAAATGACCTGAAATGATGAGTTGTGACAGTCTTCCCCTCTAAAAAGAACTTCGTCCCGAAGTTCAGTTAATGTTAATCAGTTAAATGTGTCAAAGCTTATGTATGTGGGTTTCTATCCAACTAGGTATGTTCTCGTGGTCAGACTTGATGAGGCAAACCTTCCCAATCCCGAGCATAGTCCTCAAAAGACCTCTTTTAGGTTAATCATTTAGGTAACCGATTTTCACTTAAGCCCACAACCCAATCAAACAAGAACAGTCATGAGATTAAGCTAAATCGGTTTGAGTGATGACTTTAACTTTTAGCTTGATTTTCGCAACCCAATCAAACAAGAACAATCACTAGAACCAAACTAAAAATCAAGGTCTGGATTCAACATCCTTGGAAAGATCTTTTGAAAGATTAGCTCGACTTTGGAATTGCTTACACTAATCAAATTTCTAATGTTAGTATGACTAAGGTTAATGCTGCTAGGTCTCAGATTAGTCAATGTTGTGTATAGGTCCTATATTAAGACTTAAGTGCTACTAAAATACGATAGTTGTTCAAGAGAATGTACCCGTTGTGCTATCGCGGACATGTTGGGTGATAGGATTTCCTAGGAAGTAAGCTCTGCCAAGTGCGGGTGGAATCTCATTGGCCTCATCTCGTGGCCCTTCAATTGCTGCTGCTAAGTTTGGACGATTTCCCCCTTGGTTAAGATTCCTTTTCAACTTAGGACAGGTGTTCCGAAAGTGATCCGGGCTGTTACACTCATAGCATGTCTTTTGGTTCACTGGTTCTCTACACTGGTTTGCATAATGACCAGACTGTCTGCAATTAGCACACATACGGCAGGGCACAGTCTTTTGATGATGAAAGTTACATTTCGTACATTTAGGATGCGGGCCTAAATACTCTTTCTGACCAGGATTAGTCGCCGCAAAGGTCCTTGCCCTTTTGTTGTCAGCTATCGCGCCCATCTGCTTATTCGACTCGCTTGTTCCCTTCCTTTTATCACTGTTCCTCAAGCTTCCATTTCTAACCATCTCATCTGTCAGAGTCCCTGCTCTCCATATTGCACTCTGAATTGTAGAAGGCTCAGTTGTTTTCACAATCCCACGAATTTCTGGAACAAGGCCATATATGTACCTCTCGATCCTCTTGGACTCAGGGGTAACTAGGTGTGGAACTAGTCTGGCTAATTCATGGAATCGATCTGTGTAGGCTGCATGACCAGCCCCTATCATAGAGTGATGATAGAGTTCATGCTCCAGCTTTTGCATCTCGTTGTCCGGGCAGTATTCCTCCTTCAGTAATGCCTTAAAATCATCCCATGTCATACCTACAGCTGCCGCTCTACCCCTAGCTTGAATCTGCGTATTCCACCATGTCAATGCCTTTCCTGATAGTAAACACATGGAATACTTCACCATTTGATGTGCTGCACAGTTACTAATGTCGATCACCGACTCCATCTTTTCAACCCATCGAGTATACACCAGCGCGCCTCCTACACCATCGAAATCAATTGGCTTACATGACGTAAATTCCTTATACGTGCATCCGGTCCTAATGTTGTTGTTGCCATTACCATTCTGGCCTATACCATTGGTGTTGTTAATTCCGCTTTCGTGGTTTGCCAAATTATTCATATGATCGCCAACTTGAGTGACAATAGTGGGGAGAAAGTTTTCAAGTTGTCGAGCGATGATGGCTTCAAAATCAGTATTTCCACCGTCGTTGTTATCATTGTTTTCAACTCCGTGACCACCTCCTCTACCTCCACGTCCACCAGTTCTTCCACCATCGTTACTTGGGTTACTAGTGTCATTAGCAGCTCCTCTACCTCCTCGTATATAATACCGTGCTACCAGTTGTTTCCTAAGTTGTGCCAACACCGATCTACATCTGCATAGTCATATGTCCACGTGTGTCGTGAAGCACTTATAATTATGTTGGCCACCACAATTATAAATGTTTCCTTTCACAAGTGTACATATCACCAGGCACACATATCTCAGTGGTAGACGTTGCTTAAATGGGCATCTAGGGAATGTCACGCTTAGTACAAAGGAACAAAAGATTCTCCCTTAAGTGTTAAAGTCACTGGGAAGTCTAGTTTCTAACGGTTTCTGCAAAGTATCTAATAGCGTAGGTCTAAAAATAAATTACCAGCAAGCGTAAGTGTATGTAAAGTGCAAGGCGATAGGGAGGAGAGTCTATATGTATGTAGTTATAGTCTAGACTCTAAAACAACCTAGTTCTCTATAACCAAGGCTCTGGTACCAATCTGTAACACCCCCAAAATACCGCAGCGGAAGACTGTGTCATTGGGATGCTACTTCAGGGCACAAAGTACAAGATATAGAAAACGAACTCTAAATGAGACGTTTTTGAAAAGTTACCATTCGAATAGATAAAAGTAATAGTTTACAAAACAAAGATCCCAAAGTAGAATAATACATAAGTTTTTAAAGTGTATCGAATGGTAAATGATAAAAGTGAAAGTCTCCAAAAGCATGCCCTAAGACTCTCAGCTCCACACACCTGCTATCGCCTTTCTAACCTGAGATAAACATGCTTAAAAGTGTCAACACAAAGGTTGGTGAGTTCATAGAGTTTGTCTTAATACAGTTGAAAAGCCTATGAAAAATGTTCACACAGCAAAGGCATCGTAAATCCACTCAGTTACAAGTCCCGTCATAAGAGACTTGTAACCTGTGTGTTCACAACCCACTGCTACAAAATAATATGATTAAGATATGTATAAGTTCATAACCACAGTTAAGCAATTAGTAGTGAGTCTACACTTCATCTCCGAAGACCTCACTTAAGTATGTTTGTCTCCATGGTTGTGCCCAGCAACTTAATCTGGGGCCATAGGAAGTATGTATGTATGTATCCATGGTTGTGCCCAGAAACTTAATCTGGGGCCATTGGAAGTATGTATGTATGTATCCATGGTTGTGCCCAGAAACTTAATCTGGGGCCATTGGAAGTCTCAAGAGTACACCATCACAGTTTAGTATAACACAGTTAAGTATAGTACAATCACGTATGTATGACATCAAGTATAATGTAATCAAGTATAATGTAGTCAAGTATAATGTTATGTGAATCTGTACAAGTAAGCAAGTAGTAGCATGTATCTCCCCCAAAGAGTTGATAGAACAGTTAAAAGAGTAGGGGCTATGACTCACCTCGAAGTAATAGTACAATGCAACGGAATGTTAAGGACAACAATGCACTGTTATCTGCCGCAACCTAAAATGAATGATGAATGATCTCATTTAGATCACCAAATGATGTTATGAATGTCCATGCTCATGTTTCTATACCACTCTAGTCTTTGGAAAAACACTTGTGTTATCAAAAATATATAATCCAAGAATTTGGAAAAATATTGCTATTAGAAAATATAATAAGCTAGTTGTAATATATATATACTTATATATATATCGTATGTTTCCATGTTAGCGTTGAAATCCTCGAGTTGTAATCCTTGAAATGATGAAAATATACTTGTAATAACTAATACTACATTAGTTATAAAGCTTGGTACTTAATATTACTTCTAGCTTATAAATGTACTTCGTAGTTTTTGTGTCACTTTTATTAAAAGCTGTCAAATATAAAATGGTTTTAGCCGATATTCAAACGTGAATATCTTTGTCGTTACTTGTCCGTTTTACTTGTTCTTTATGTCCACGGTTACGTCTTAGTATGTAGTAATATATTTTGGAAAGTTCGGCTCCTCCGGGTTACGTTTAAAGTCTCTTTTTGTCCAATGAAAAACGTCCAACAGCAACTAATTTCCAGAAAATACTTTTCGTCAACAATCTTGCAAAAATCATAACTCCTTCGTTATTAACTCTTTTTAATCCGTTCTTTCGCCTACGGATTCGTTTTTGAAAGTATTTTCTAAAAATTTTGCCAAAGTTCCCTTGGTGTTTACTGATTTTCCAGATTTTTACAAAACGGGACAGCATGTCTAAAATAGGTTCCAAATCAAGTTTTCAAGGTTTATTACTAATTTCTACCATCACCAAACCTCTTGTAATCACCACATAGCTAATCTAATCCTACCATACACCTTCCAAGGGTGCCATGGGCTCCTAACCAAGTTATTATAGCAAGGGGATTCATAAATAAAAAGTTAGGGTTTGTATGTTCCATTTTTGACAAAATAAATGGTGGTATAGCTAGTTGTACATGGTTTTTAGCATGGAAATCATGTAATACAAGTAAATATAAGATGTTTCATGTAAAAATAAAGTTGATAACTTACTTGATAAAATGAGATGATTAGATGATGATTGTGCTTGGATTTCTTGTGTTTTTGTTGCTTGATTCTTGATTAGGCAAGTAAAAGGAACAAGTTTAGTGTTATAACTTTTGAAAAATGATCACTTGATCTATGGATGGTGGTTTGGTCGTGGGTTTGCAAGGGAGGAAAGGGATGAGATAACTTTTGATCTTTCTAAAAAGTGTGGTTTATGATTATAGGTTTTTAGTTAAGTATAAGTTTTGAGGTTTATTAGTTTTATAATAGAAATCAATGCATGAGGTTAAGGGTGTTCATGTGGCCGGTTTTGGTGTGAAAAGGGAGTAGCCAAAACGGTTTTGATCACTTGGGAAATGTTGTGTATGATTAGTTGTGGTTTAGTGTAAGTATTAGTCATAATCGGGTACCGGGTTTAATAGCAATAAATGTTCACAAAGTTAACCGGGATGAAATAAAGTTATAAAAATGTTAAAAACATATTAAAAATATGTTGGGTACATTTACTGAGTGATCGGGTGATTATTGTTTAGTTTTCACGAAAACCGTCGTTATATTCATACGCGTACGTTATAAATAAAATAAATTTCCAAAATACTGGGTAACTGAATGTTATAAGTTTTATGAGGTTAAAATGGATATAAAAATATGTCGGGACCATCGTGGGAAAATTTAGATATATTCGTCATGTATAAACCGGGTGTTAACGTTTACTATAAATACTTATACGTAAAAACGTTAAATGTACTGAATATAGTAATTTGAAAATCCTGAGAGTGGTATAACATGAAAATGCTATTATGATGATATGCAGACTATCTCCAGTCCGTATGCAGTGTTCTTAACACTAATGAAATGAATTCGCACCTAAACCAATCCGGTTACGTGAATTTGAATACCCGTAAACTAAATTTACGATGAAATGAGTAATGCAAGTGAATGATGAAAACTTTTCCGGAAATGAATAGTGTTTAGTGAATAGTAAATTTCCCAAATGTTTCTCAGAATATCAAAATGACCTCGAAAATGATGAATAGTAAAACGATGAATAGTGTTTTAATGAATAGTGATTTATGAATAGTGTTTTTCCAAAGTTCCCGAAATGACCTGAAATGATGAGTTGTGACATATACGGAAACAAATAAAATCAAACAAATAAAAACACACAAAACATGGGTTGCCTCCCAGGAAGCGCTTTTCTTTATTTACGAGTCTTGTAGCTAGACTCAAGGTCATGGGCTACTGTGTGTCGCTTATGCTCACATATCCAAGTGTGAGCCATCTAATAGTTGCCTCATCTTTCTTATAGTTATCACTTAGCTCTAAACATCCGCGATAATACCTTTTATTCTTTTTATGAGGATATTTAAGCCCTTTCCTTTTATCATTCTCACTTAGCATATCAAGGGGTGGATACCTATTACATTTCTCAATTGAAAAATCCTTGAACCTAGGGTGTGCACGGGGCATTTGGTAAACAAAATCTTCATCCCCATCCGAGAATGTAATTAACCCTTCTATAAGTTTTTCATCTAGGTTGGTTAACCTTTTGAAGGGTTTTCCAAACACAACTTGGGTTAAGTTACTATCGATAAATTCTCCTAGATTCTCCATAACCATAAACTCAACCAGATAAACAAAGCTTCCTAGAGACACATGCAATGTCATTTCCCTAGCAACAATATTATCTCCTTTGTATTCTAGCTCATCTACCATAATTTTATTTTATTCACTGAGCGAGATTATGTTCATTGGTAGAGATGAGTTAAGATAGGCCTCAAAGCTCCTAAATCCGATCTTACAAGGAAACTGCATATTAAATGAGCTGTCATTCTCAATCCTTGTTCTAGGGTCGACATACCTAAGAGGGTTCATCTCATCTTCCATCCTATCCTCATTAATTACATCACCATCATCTAGGTCCTCATCGGAGTCCGAATAGTAAAAAGGACTAGCCCTACGGTCATTATCAAGGTCAGACTCTTCCATCTCAGAATTATTGTCAAAGTAATGGTCAGGCGAGAGGTTAGGTGAGTTCTTATTTTCCACTAGAGGGATTGGGGCGGGTAGTTGGAAATTCCTATGACAAAAAACATGAATAACAGGAATCAAACGATCAATGCTATTGTTATCCATTGAGATAGTTTACGAACAAAGGAACAAAGAAATGAGATAGACTAAAGAAAACCTAAAAATAAAAATAAAAATCTTTATAGAAAGGAATCTAGCAAGTAGACCTAATGAAAAGAAAATCTAATCTAGACAATAACTATTCCCCGGGCTGCGGCGTCAAAAACTTGATACGCGGGATTGCGCCCTCGCAACAGGTTTTACCTCTCAAGGGATCTTGAGAAGATTGCAATCCCCGCCAGGCAGTGTACCTGATCGTTGTAGTATAGTATAGTGACAAGTACCGGGGGATTTATCGTTCAACTCAAGAATAGTGTTTGCTAGGATTAGAAAGCCTACTAAACTAGGTCTAAAGATGAGGGATGATTTTTTTGTATTTTTTATATTTTATGAAAGCAAGTAAAATCTCGGGTTTTGAAGGAGTAGGCGGAATTAGTTGCTAGTCAACTAACCTAAATAACTAAAGATTAAATCAAAATAAAATAAAAAGAAATGAAAATAAAATAATGTGATTATGTGGTGGAAACAATAATGAGAAAAGATGTGTTTAATTAGATTTTATTACACCCTAGATATCTTTTACCGGTTGATTAGCTTGTTATAATTGCATGGATGATGGGTTATATTCCTTAATACTAGTCGTAGGACCGTGTACAATATTCCCTAACTCTATAAGCTCCTACTTCACTCCTATGTCGATCCGACTAAAAGCTCCTAACATGGGATCACTAGAATTCACTTATGCATTAAATACAACTAAGAATCGTAGTACAACTACGATCATGTTTCTTAAGACGTTCAAGCAAGTTACCAATGGAAGTCTGCCAGTTTTCTTAAGCCTAACATTGAATACAATCATTCACAACAATTATAAATAAACCATCAACCAATAATCAACATCTAGGTTTCACTACATCTAAGCAAACACAATAAAACCTAGCCTAACATGTTAAAAGAAAGACAAGCATAAGATAGAATCACACAACACATAGACATATCGTATGATTATTGGAAAACTTATCTTCAATTAAGCATGGATGGAACAAGGGTTGAAACCCTTATTTTTATAGAAAATTTTTCTAGGGTTTAAGCTTTCCAAAGTTCTCCTAATGTTCCACACTAATGAATGAAAATTAGAAAACTATATATAGATTTTACACCTTGACGGCGTCACGTTATAGCTTGTGACGCCGTCAACTCACCGCCAAATTAAGGGTCGTATTGCCTAGATCCAGTCTTGACGCTATCATGTAGAAATTGAGCTCTGGGCCGTCACTTGCAAAATGACCCTGACGGCCTTGGTGACGCTGTCAGGAATTTTATACTTGAAATAGTTCTGGGCCGTCATGTGTATTCTTCATATCCACCTCTTTTGCCAAGCTTGACGCCGTCATGTGTGAAGTCTTGACGTCGTCAGGTACTGTTCCCAGCAAGGATTTTGAGACTTTGCCGTTTTCTTCTCTTTTATGCTCCAAAAACGTCCAAAATGCTTCCATTTCCAGATTTCTTCCCAAAAGTACCTAAAATGACAACAGGAACGATTTAGGGTAGTAATTGATCAAATAATCATGAATTTGGGCTTAAATGACCCCTAAAAAGCGCTACACTTTTCGCCTTATCAGTGAAGGATAACCCACAGGTCAAGTCAAATTACAAGCCAAATGTCAAGGCAGTTAAGACCACTACGAAGTCATTGGAGAAGGATTCCATTAAAGGATTATCGGAAGCTCCTATTTTGCGATTGGAGAAGCCGGTTCAGGAAGAAACTCAACCGAAATGGAAATTGGGATTATCAAAAGTAGATAAGAGTACATAGAAACCAAAGCTCAAGGTTCAAAAAGGTAGAGATCTGTCTTTTTTTGTTTGATTGAATTCAGTATGCCTATTTATGCCCATTTAAGCCTATATTGCTTTTTAAGGGTTTCCTAGGTTAGTTTTTAGCTTCATTACTAGTCCAAAATCCATGAAATTTGTTTTTATGTGATCTCTATTGGCTTAAGTTCATCTGTTTGAGTACAATTTTAGGCTGTTTGAACCATTTACCTAACTTAATATTAGCTTAAAAGTTCAAGGTTAGGCTGTTTGAATCCCATGGGATTGACAGTGAATCCCATGGGATTCACTGTGAATCTCATGGGATTTCATAATGAACCCCATGGGATTCACTGTGAATCCCATGGGATTAATAATGAATCTCTTTGTTATCTAGTTGTTTATATTATGTTTTTTTTATGTAGATGTTGATGAAAAGAAAAAGATATCGAAGAGTAAGGTTGTTTTAAAGAGAAAGAGGGGCGATTCTTCCGGTTCTGATATGAAGAAGTTGTTATACCTGAGGATAAGGGGAAGAAGAAAAAGAAGGGGAAGGCTCCGTTGAAGATAAAGAAGGAAGATTCTCCGTCTGTTGAGCAAGTTTTACGTGACGATGTTTTGAACTAGTTGATGACTTTGATGAAGAATTCGTCGGTTAAAGAAGAAGGTGGTGAGGAGATTGAATTGAAGTCAAAGAATAGAGGGAAGAAGAAAGAAAAGGTGTTGACGCCTAATGAAATATGACATCAAGATTATCTTTCTAAGTTGCTGATTCTTCATGCTAAGACCGCACCTACTTCACTATATACTGCCAAGCATGACACAAAAAAGGTTAATATGGAGAAGTTTTTGGCAGATATAGGTTTTAGCTCATATTACAAGTTTGATATAAACTACATTCCTTCAAGGTTAGGTGGGTACGTGGTTAAACAACTTGATGCTGAGACTTGTCATTTGAAGTTGGAAGATGATAAGTCAATCGAGGCCACAGTTTCCAAAGTTCATGAGATGTTGGGTATTCCAACTGGCGACGACTCTTTTTTATCTTTAGAAACAAGGGCAGTTGAAGATGATTTTTAGAATGTTTGGATTCGTCAGTTTGACCCAAAAGCTGCTAAGCTAATCAGAGTGAATGATATCGCTTTGAAATTGACTGAGTCCAAGGAAGTCAGCTTCCTTTTTAAAGTTAACTTTATGACTCTTTTTACGAACACAATGGGTATGTATGCTGGCTTGAAGGGGAAAATTAACTTGGATGTTGTGAGGCGGGTTCGGGAAGGTACTGATATTTCTGGTATTGATTGGTGTGAGTACATCTTTCACTATCTTAAATTCAGTAAACAACCGACAACTCTTCTCAACAAATACACTAGTCCATATACCTTCCTTGCTGTAAGTTTTAAATTATACGAAGTGTTAAATTCTTTTCATGTTTGTGTGACATATTTCTTGTAACTTTCTTACACTTTTTTGTTATTTGTTTTTTGTTTTAAGCTTTTATATTTAAATTCAACAAAGTTCAATAAGCTTCTTGTTGTCCATACATGTCCAACAATCAAACACTCGTCGTCATTCTTAATGGCACAGAGGCAGGACATGGAACTAAAAGAACAAATTATGGGTAAGTTAGAACTTTATGGAGAATCTGAGTTGCCAGAGACATAATGTTTTATTCATGGTGGTTCTTCTGATACCTCTTTTAAAGAGGTTCGTTTAATTCTTTGTTTTATGTTCTCCTTATTCTTCTTTAAATTTGATCTTGTTTAGGATCCAATGGGATTCATCCATAATCCTATGGGACTCACTGTGAATCCCATGGGATTAATAATGAATCCCGTAGGATTTACAACAAAATGATATCTCATGGGATTAGGGAATCCCATGGGATTAGTGATGAATCCCACGGGTTTCACAATGAACAAAATGGTATCTCAAATGAAAAGTATCTTTGTTATTTTATATAGAATCCCATGGGATTCATTATTAATCCCATGGGTTTCACAGTTAACAAAATGGTATCTCAAATGAACTTAAAGTATCTTTGTTATTTTTTTGTATGAATCCCATGGTATTTACAACAAAATGGTATCTCAAATGAAATTAAAGTATCTTTGTTATTTTATTCAGAATCCCATTGGATTTTGTATGTATCCCATGGGATTCATACAACAATCCCATGGGATTCATACAGAATCCTATGGGATTCAATGTGCTTATCTTATTATGAATATTCCTATTTGATTTTACTCTAGGATTTGCTTAACAATCTTCAAGAAAAGTTAGCTATTATTTGCAATGAAAGACATGGTTTTGAAGAACTTTTGACAATAACTGGTGTTGAATTCCCTGACGATGTAAAGCTCATTGAACTACATAAAAAGTATGTTCAAATTTTGAAGCATCTAATTACATTGAAAGGTGAAGATCTTAGTGTTGAAGGTGATGGTGATGATGGTAATGAGGATGATAATCTAGAAGGAGGTGATCACGATCAAAATGATAAAGCTGTATCTGGTACCGATCCATCTGCTAGTCATGCAGATTCCGAGAAGCCATAGGTTTTAACTGTATTTGATCCATCTCAAAGAAAAAAAGGCGATGCAGTTCCCGTGGAGCAAGATGTTCTAGGATCGCAGAAGTATGAAGAAATCCTTTCAACACCTGAGAATTTATCGCAATGGTATGAAGTACATGCAGATTTGGTTGAAGAGTTAGTGCAATTGGTTGATGAAGATCATGCATACGTAATATTCTTGTATAATAATGCTTTCCATCCTTTTTCCAAAAATTTATTTCTTGTTAATTAAATCTTTTTATTTTATGCAGTATGAGTCGGTCAAGAGAGGTGTTCCATTTACGAGTGTTAAGAAACCAAACATTGTTGGTCTCCTTACTCCTGAGAAATGGGAACTCATGCTTCACATGAAAGTCTCATTCCTAAAAAGCGTTTGGTTAAACCGTCTTCTTATTTATTGTCTCCATATATGAACAAGAAGAGAAAGGTTCTACCGAAAATTACTAAGCTGGAGTTCATTCTAGGAAACAGTTTGTTTGCGATGCATGGCGACACGATGTAAGTTTACATGTTTATTTTTTATACATGTTTCATAGTATTTTAATATGAGATTCCATAAATTTAGATTTGATAAAAATTCATCTGATTCAATGTGAAGGAAATCCCATGGGATTCATTATTAATCCCATGGGATTAGTGATGAATCCCAAGGGATTCTCAGTGAATCACAAGGAAAATTTCTTTTTCTGAATCCCATGTGAATCATTCGGAATCCCGTGTGATTCTTTAATGATTTGATCTTTTTTTCATATAGTGAAAGGGTTTTCGAAATAAATTCTGGGATTTTCATATATTCAGTCCGTGTGAATATGGAAACGTTAGCACCCGGTTTGGATGTCGATGCTAACGTAATCGGCTGTTGGTCTGCAATTATGAATTGTGAAGAGAGTCATAAAGAACTTGGTTCTCCAGCACGACACTTTTTCCCGATCGGATGTATTGTAAGTATTAATTTTTATTTACTTAATTAACTGTTTATCTGCTTAATTAACTTTTTTAAACTTATATGATTATCTAACTTACCAAAAACACCGAAAGAAAAGTATGAAATCATAACATCATATTGTAAATTGCATATACAGACATCTTCTATGTCTGATGGAACCTTGCATTCTTTTGACGATCAATTTGAAGAATTTGAGAAAGAACTTTTAGCTCAGTTGAAAGATAATGTTAGTGGCTTGGCACTCGATGGCATTGACTTGGTATTTTTTTTGTTTTTAATTTTTATTTGTGTTTTTATTTTTCATCATTTTTATTATGTATTTTGTTTTGTTAAAACAGGCTTTTTTTCCTATTCGCAAAGTTGGCCGTTTTTAAGTTGTCGTGTTCAGCCTCACTAACAAAGCAGTAACGATACTTGATAACTGTGATTGTGGAGCAACTTATGACGAAAAGTATAAAGATACAGTTGAACTTCTTGTAAGTATTTTATTTTTCTGTTGTTTTGTAATTCATACAGAATCCCATAGGATTCATAGAGAATCCCAAAGGATTCATACAAAATCCCATAGGATTCATACTAAATCCCTTAGAATTCATATAGAATCCCATGCTGAGTACCAATTTACATTTTCCCATAATTCTAGCTATTTATGCTCTTTTTTTATTAATATTGTAGCAAAAGTTGTTTGCAAGTCATCTGAAGCTGTATGCTCATAGAAAGCATGCTAGTATTGCTAAAGCCAAGCCAAAAATCGCAAATCTCAAGTGGAGGACCAAGAATAACTTCCGAGATTGCGGTATTTTCGCAATGTTGCATATGGAATCTTACACTGGTCAAGCTGTTGGGAAATGGGATTGTGGGCTAGTTGCTTAGTCTCGAGCACAATTAGACATGTTGAGGCAATTGCGATTCAAGTTTGTGACAAAGATTTTGTTGCACGAGGTAAATCATTATATATAGAAGATGTTTGAATTAGGACAGGAGTTTGATAAACTTCCTCCTGAAGAAAAGTTGACTATAATTGTTGAAGCAATTAAGAATAGGGATGCACATGAGTGCAACTAATCATTGGAGAAGTTATGTCTTTTTTGAATGGTAGAACAATTGTCCAGTTAGGCGTTAATGGTATGGTAGACGAGAACATGTGAATGGTAGTCTTTTGAAAACTTGTGAATGGTATATCAGAACATGTGCATGGTAGAACAATTACGTGTCTTTCCAAAACATGTGTATGGTAGAAGAGAATATGTGAATGGTTGAAGTTTAAAGAAGAAGCTAATATAACAAAATAAGCAAATTTCATGTGAATGGTTGAAGTTATCTTTGTTATTTTATATAAAATCCCATGGGATTAGGAAAAGAATCCCATGGGATTCTATCCCTAATCCCAATGGATTCATACAGAATATAAGTAAGAAACAAGAATTTTCTTTGCAAATCATCTAAATATTAAATTAAAGAAGAAAAATAACTAACAAAATCAGAAATTTCTTTCCAAATAATCTAAGTATTCAAGTAAAGAAGTAAAAAAACTAACATAAATCCCATGTGATTCATACTGAATCCCATGGGATTCATACAGAATCCTATAGGATTCATTATTAATTCCATGCAATTCAGTATAAATCCCATGATATTCATTGATGAATCACATAGGATTCATTGATGAATCCCATAGGAAAGAATCCAATGGGATTCATTTCCTAATCCCATGGGATTCTATCCTTAATCCCAATGGATTCATACAAAATATAAGTAAGAAACAAGACATATACAAGAATTTTCTTTCCAAATCATCTAAATATTTAATTAAAGAAGAAAATTAACAAACAAAACCAGAAATTTCTTTGCAAATAATCTAAATATTCAAGTAAAGAAGAAAAAAGAACTAACATAAAACCAGAGTATAAAAAGTTTGTTAAAAAAGCTGTTGGTTTCGCCTTGCATTTGGTTCTTTGGACAAGTTGTTTTTGTATGCAAGTTGGTCTTCTCACCACAAAAGCCACAATTCTTCTTTTGTTTCTTTTTAACTCCAAGTGCTTTTTCTCTCACTCTTCGCCTTTTGTTGCGTTCCTTTTCTGTAATATTCCCTTTGTTGCTTGCCCTTGTTGGATTGTTAACTGTTTTTTCCTCAAGTTTAGAAATAGCAAAATGTTCAGAAATCACATCTCCCGTTTCTCTTGAAGGATGATTTGGCACCTCAGCCTCCACTTCTGTTTTCAACGTCTTTAACTTTTCTACAAAATCACCCATCTTCTCTACATTATTTCCAAACCTGAATAAACAATCATCCACCACAGAAGTTGCTTCGTTTGAAAGTCTTTCAATTTCTACATTTTTCCCCATATCTGTTTCTTTTCCTTCTCAATTCATGTAGTATTATATCCCTTGTCCAAGCCTCAAAATATACTATTTTGGAATGAGGTTAATGTAGAACCGTAGTGGGGGGGGGGGGGGGGTTGAATACGGTTTCTTAGGCTTTTAAGATGTTTAAAAGCTTTAAGCCTCAAAGAAAACCAAGTAGTTGTATAATCAATCCAAACAACCACACACACAAACAAAGTATATAAAGCAAGTAAAAGACACCATGATATTTACTGGTTCGGGATGGGGGGTTTATACCATCCGTACGTTCAGTTGCGAATCTGCGACTCCGATACTATTCACTAGTATAATCCTTTCGGTGGACTACAAACTGTTACAATTCACTCCATCGATATTCACCAATATCGATGCTCACAAAGAAGGAGATACTTCCCAAAGGTATTCCGCCCTCAGAAACCACCCAAAAGAATCTCACGATTCGACTTCACCTAAGGATCACAAAGATCTCTACTAAGCCTTCCACCCGGAAGTATCAAACCCCAACTAGATCCCCAATGATCTAGGCTTAGTCACCAAGACACAAGACTTCCCTTACAAAAAATTGAATGAATGAATGAATGTTTGTTCAATCAAGTCCTAACCTAACCTTGAGACTCGATTCTAGTAGAAAGGGTATAAGAAAGAAGACCCTCGACACAATCACAAGAGTGGATTAGGTTCTTGTGATTCTTCCCTTGCAAATAGATGTGTTCTTCCAAAGATGTTAATGTGAAAATCAAGAACACAAGATTAGAGATTGAGATAGAGATAGAGATTTGAGAGTGTTTAGAGAGAAAGAATAATGGCAAGGGGTGAGGAATATAAGAGGCAAGGGTGGTATTTATAGGCCAAGAACCCAAACTTGGGAAAATTTACCGAGGCCGGCGCGTCACCCGTGCGTCAACGCGCGGGCAGCGCGCCAGGCGTCTGTAAATTTTTCCCAAGTGTTGGTTGTTTGGATCTTATAAATACCTATCCTTGCTAAACCCCCAATTGTACTTCACACTAAACCTTAACATTAATCATTCTAAGGTTTACCAACTCAAATAGCCAATTAGGAATTCATTTGTGAAGTGTTTAAAGAGAAACCAAATTACCAAGGGTTTAAAGTGTAGATATGGTAATTTGGAAGGGGTGGAAGTGTATCTCCTCACATGGCATAGAAAAGAGAGAAAGAATATGCCAAAGAATATTCCAATGCTTGGGGGGAAGAATGAGATGGAGAGTTGAGATGAAATTGTTTGAATTAGATGGCTAGGATAAAAGGGAGCCTCCCTTGGTTTTCAAAAAATTTGGCATGTGGTGAATGTGGATGGTTGAGATGATCTCATTTGAAATGGATGGCTAGGATCAAAAATGCCTAGGTTAGGGTTGAGAAAGGATATTACAAAGGAATATGCTTTGCTTGGGGGGGGGGGGAAGGGGAAATCACTGGTTGAGATGGTTTTGGTTTGAATTCAATGGTTGAGATCAAGCACATGTGGTGGCATAGATAGGAGAGATTGAATGGATGGTTGAGATGTGTTTGATTTGAATTCAATGGCTAGGATGAAAGGAGCCATATTAGGGTTTCAAACAATTCCCCATGTGTTAAAAATGAAGGGATGAGATGTGTTGTAAGGGAATGGATGGTTTAGATGTAGTGTGTAAGGGAATATGTAAGGGTGTAAGAGATTGTGTAAGAGAATATTTGATTGGGATATGATTGGTTTTGTCTTATGTATAAATAGGATTAAGAGAGGATTAAGACATAATCTAATTGTCATTAAGAAAAAGGTTTGGACAATTAAGATTATAAGTTGAGAAAATCATAGGTTACTTATAAGTTCAAGTAACACAACGTCGAGAACCCATAGTTTCATATCTCGTGACTTTCCACGACTCGACGTTCTCAACTAATACCTTGGTTCAAACAAGTTAAGTGCTTTGCCTTGATGTAAAGCATAACCCAAGTGGGAAAGGATGCGTTTACGCAAAGTGACCTTTGACTTGTTTGACCAATAAGGGAGTAAACCCGTTACGTAATTAGAGAAGACGTAACCACGGGATATGAGCATATGGATACTTCAACACGATGTCACGAGGAATATATAAGCTCCCTAAGTTTAGAAAATCCTTAGCTAGAGGCGATATTTAGAAAACAAGAGTTAGCGTTTTCCCGTAAATGGGTGTTCTAAAAGTGGGATCTCTCAAGTCTTAAAACTCGTTTCGAGTGTTCTCAATTAAGCACATAACATATTCATACCTGTATTGAAAGATCCACATTTTTCGGGTAAGGGGAAAGCCGACTTTTAAAATTCGCCCGGAACCATACAGACTCCTGACGCGTCACCCGCGCGTTGACGCGCGGGTAGCGCGCCAGGAGCAGACATTGGCTCCGGCGATTTTGAGCTAACATTTGTTATTTTATGTGTTTCGATGGTTTATTTTTCATCATTAAAACATAAAGAGATCTTGATCATGTTGCCTCAACAATCTCCCCGTTTTTTGATGATGAAAAATAAAAACCGAAAGCAAATAAAATTACAAAGGAGGGACTTCCAATCATTTCTTGAATGGTCTTCATGCTCTTGCTTTCTTTCTTCCCTTTTTGTCAAATAAAAAAGGAGGGACTTCCAATCATGCCAGGTTTCGAACTTGGGCTCGTGGGAAAAATGAGCTAGCTTGTATGTGCACCCGAATGTGCTCCCCTTGAACATAGCTCCCCCTAGATCATTGATCCCCCTTGTTTCAAGGCAGGGATCCATGGGTCAAAAGCCTCACCTTTACGGTGGCCTAGCTACACATAGAAATCACAACTTGCAACCAACAAGAAAAAAAAAATCACATGTGAAAGTTCCAAAATGGGTTAGGTTACCATTTGGAGACTTGTAACGTGGGTTAGTCCACATCATAACAATAAGTATATTTGTGTCCAAGATGACTCCACAATCCAAATGTTGAGCACTATATAAAAATAGAGATGAATTAAACATGACTTTCTCATATAACCCATAAAACATTGTATATCACATAGAAGAGCATAAAGCATACAACAAAGACAATCCCTAATACAAGCTAGAGACACATTCTACAACACCTTATTCAAGCATAATATTATATGGTGACTAACTATATTACACATAACCGACAACAAAAGTTGCCCAATCACACTTATTTCTTGCGCTTTTGAGCCGCAACTTTTGCAAGACCTTTCACAACATTTGTTAACATCATGAAATTGTTTTTGTAGGCAAGATGCAACTCCCTCATCTCCTCTTGAAGATCCTTAAAATAATTCTCAATCTTGATTGTTTTCTCATAAAATTTACACCTTCGTGCATGGTCATGAGTTGAAGCATCAAGTTTGGGAGGGTGAGGGTACCCCGTTTTGTACCATATGGGATCACTCCACAAACATTTCATCACATAATTCCTAAGTATTTGATTATCAATACATGATGGATTTTTCCATTCATCATTTGGTTCTTCATCAACCACCATGGACTTACCTTCGTAGTCATTGTTTGAAACATTACTCATTTTAGAGAGGAGAATTTTCTAAGTGATTTAAGTTTTGAGGGAAGAACAAGGAGAATGTGAAGATGCAAGTAACAATGTGATTTATATAGGATGGAAGAAGGGTGGTAGGTATGAGTAAAGAAACTAGTCTTTCATGTCCATGATGAGTTCAACTACTAAGATGCTTGAAGAGATGGCTAAGCCATCTAAATCATGTACCAATATGTCATTAAGCATGTGATGGTGTAAAGAATAAAAGAAAGATGACAGTTCACATAATTTTATCATACATGCATCAACCTTATGCATGAAACTACAAGCAATTAATTATTAGGAGATAGCATTATTCAATTTAATTTAAGCATGCAATATGTAGTTTATCACGTAAGGAGAACAAGAAGAATTGGATGCAAGATCTTAAACACAAGTGTGAGTTGTGAAGAACGTCATATCTAATCATGGAAACTTAACATAGTCAAAAATTTCAAGATGAAGCAAGATAATTTTGTGTCAAGTTTTCTTGTTCAAACACATAGTATAGACATGTAGAATCTTAGATACTATCAATCATTGTTTGAATAATGGGTTGATACATATCTTTCCTCTTGGAAGACATTTGTTTGATCTTCTATCCATGCCTCCACATAAGCCTTAATCACATAAGCTCTAATAGTACCTAAAGATTGTTCTCCTAAGATGTATGTTTTAGCATCAAAACCTATCCCAAAGCAATTTGGACTCTTGAAAAATGTCATGCCAAAACTTAGAATTGTTTGTTTTGAGACCTAAGTGTCCTTTTATTCAAGTCACCAATGCCTTGTTGTATACGATGACCCCTCACTTCTCTCACTTCCTTAGGATTGCCT
Organism: Artemisia argyi; assembly: GCA_030686995.1. Taxonomy (NCBI): domain Eukaryota; kingdom Viridiplantae; phylum Streptophyta; class Magnoliopsida; order Asterales; family Asteraceae; genus Artemisia; species Artemisia argyi. The sequence continues at coordinate 139,884,918 of CM060691.1, read as the reverse complement.
TAATCCGAAACAATAACTTGTAATGTTGGCGACCTTTCTTGATCCTGAACTAAAGGTTCATTAATCACATCATCTTCTACCGAAGGAGATGATTTAGGCTCGGGCATGCTCTCATCAAAGGTCACATTGAGAGATTCCTCAATCCTCATTGTTTCCTTGTTAAGCACTACGTATGCTATACTAGTTTGAGAGTATCCTAGGAACACACCTTCATACGACTTTGGGTCGAATTTGGTGAGATATTCTTTGGTGTTAAGTATAAATACTTTGCAACCAAATACTCTAAAATACTCTAGGGATGGTTTTCTATTCCTAAGTATTTCATAAGGTGTTTTATTAATTACTTTTCTAATGTAAACTCTATTAAAAATGTAACAAGCGGTATCTAGGGCATGACACCAAAATTTTTGTAGAATGGATTACTCGTCAAGCATTGCATGACTCATCTTTCTTAACTTACGATGTGTTCTTTCAAAAATCTCATGCGATTGAGAAGTGAATGGGCCCTATAAGTTATAAGATATTCCATGTTGTTCACAAAAGGTTCCAAATTGTATTTTATCAAATTCACTACTATGATTTGTTTTAATTGAGACAATTGAACAAGCAAGTAGGTTTTCAACTTTCTTTCTCAAAATGTTGAATTTATTCAAGACTCCGTCCTTGCTTTCTAAGAACAAAATCCAAGTGTAATTTGAATAATCATCTACAATCATTAAAGTGTAGAAGTTTCCTCCATAACTTTGGATCGGAGATGGACCATACAAATCCAAATGAACCAATTCTAAAACCTTACTAGTTGTTACATCCTATTTATTCCTATTATCGGTTTGTCCTTGACTCCCTGGACATGTGTCACAATAATGCCTATCAAAGCTCAACTTCGGTAAATTTCGTACTAGCTCATTAGAAGCTAGGTTTTGAACTAACCTCATATTGGTGTGACCTAACCTCCTATGCCAAAGCATTGAATTATCCACCATGGACGTGAGACATATGTGTTGCTTAGAGTTATCACCCAACTTGCATGTATATAAGTTATTTCTCCTATGACCTTTTGCTAACACAACACCATTCTTACTAATAGTGCAATCTAGCTTAGTAAATTTAACTTCACAATCATCATCACTTAATTGACTCACACTAATCAAATTGAAACTTAGACCCCTAACATGCTCAACATTGGAAATTTCTATGGAGTCATGAAGGACATTACCTTTTCCGACAATTTTGCCGTTAAGTTTGCTTCTAAAAATGACTTGATTGCCATTATACTCCATGTATGATGTGAACAATCTTCTATTCCCGGTCATGTGTTTAGTGCAACCACTATCCACTACCCACTCATTCGGTTGTAGATCACTTTTGAGGCAAACCTACAACAAAAGTACAACTCATGCCTTTGGTATCCATTGTTTCTTGGGTCCATTTTGGTTAGCATTTAAAGTGCCCAAGTTGAACATTCTTGATACACATAATTTCTCAATACCATATTTAGAGAAAGTGGACGAAGGGTTGTTTTGATAGTCATTTTGAGTTTGATAACTTGGTCTATAGTTATGATATGCTTGAGGTCTAAAGAAGTTTTGGTTTGAATAGGAGTTGTCTCTCCTTTGGTAGTTGTTGTATTGGTATTGAGAAGACCTTTGACCATAATTAGAGAAATTTCTTCTTTAGTTATTTTGAGAAGTTGGTCTTTGGTTGTATGAGGTAGAAGATCTCATATTAGGTCTAGGAAAAAATGGTCTATGATTTACTCGAGGTTGTGAGTATCCAAGTCCATTGCGAGAGCTTGAGTTAGAAAATTGTTTTGGATTTTCTCTTTTTGCAATCGGAGCTTGATTACCTCGAGTACTTGCAAGAGGAGCTTGAGGAGTAATTGGTTTAATGTCATTGTTTAATGAAGATCCAATTTTCCTCAGAGGCCTGGCGCGCTGATGGCGCGTTGAAGCATCAGCCAGCACGTCAGCCTCGGGGATTGTTGGGACCTCGTTTTCTTTAGCCTTTATAAACGTTATTGGTTTTGTTAGACTTATGGGAGTGGTTGTTCCTTGTTTGAAAAATCCAAGACCTCCCTTATCTTGAGACACCTTTTGTCGACTTATTAATTCTTCTAAATCGTTTGTGCTCTTTTTATATTTTGAAAAGCTTAATGACTCCTTTTGAAGCTCGAACACTTTTCCATTCAAAGAGTTAACCTCAAGTGTGAGTACTTCACAACTTTTACAAGGTTCAATCATCCCTTTGCAATGTTCAAGTGTTTTTACTTTACTTTCAAGTTCATAAACCCTTTCTTTAGATTTAACATTTTCTAACTCAAGAAGACGTTTTTCTTTGAGAGCTCTATCAAGGGTTTTTCTAAAATCATCATTAAACTTAACTAGTTCCTCATTCTCCTTTTGCAAATTGATAATATCTAAGTTATTAGAAGAAGAAGGGTTTAGAGATACCTCAAATTTTTCTTGGGCCATAAGGCACGTAGCATCATTTTTTGGTTGGTCTTCATCTTCACTATCACTCCATGCTCCTGCAATGAATGCCTTGTTCACTCTCGGCTTGGGACATTCATTGATTAAATGACCCTTCTCTCCGCAATTGTAACAACCTTGTGTGCGTCTTGAGCTTTCACCGACCTTGCTGTCACCACTTCGGTTTTCCCCAAAGCTCTTCCTTCCACCATTATCTCGGTCTCTATACCGATTTCTCCTACCAAAGTGACCACCTTTCCTAAAGAACCTCCGAAAGTTCTTAGCCATAAGATTATATTCTTCGTCATCCATATCATCTTCTTCATTGTTATCCTCTTGACCATCACTATCATCACTAGCTTGAGTACTAGTGACTTTAGCATTAAGAGCCAAAGACTTAACCTTCTCCTTTGATGAGGCGAAAAATGATCCGTTTTAGGGGGTCATTTAAGCCCAAAATTGAATTTATTTGATCAAATATTGCCCTAAATCGTTCCTTTTGTGATTTTAGGTACTTTTGGAGTGAATTCTGGAAAAGGAAGCATTTCAGACGTTTTTGGAGCATAAAAGTGAAGAAAATGGCAAAGTCTTAATTTTCCTGGCTGAGAACAGTACCTGACGGCGTCACCAAATTCTTAATGACGGCGTCAAGAGGAAAACAAGAGGTGAAGAGGGTAGAGACCATGACGATCCAGAATGTTTTTATACTAGGGCGTGACGGCGTCACCATAGGCCGTCACGGTCCCTTTACTCTTGACGGCCCAGAAGAAAAACACTCTTGATGGCGTCAGATCTGGATCTAGGCAATCCGATTTTATTATGGGCGGCAGGTTGACGACGTCAGAATTTTCTTCTTGACGCCGTCACCTTGGAAAATCTATATATACTTTTGTAATTTTCATTCATTAAGAGAGGAGAATTTTAGGGATGAATTGAATAAACCCTAACACGATTTTAACAGTATTTTCAAGGGTTTTAACCCCTTGAATCCTTTCATGTTCAATTAAGATAAGTATCATTTCAATTCATTCAATATGTCTATGTGTTGTTTGAATATATCTTACGCTTGTCTTGATTTTAACATGCTAGGCTAGATCTCTTGTGTGTTTGCTTAGATGTAATGAAACCTAGATGTTGATTATAGGTTGATTGCTTGTTTATAGTTGTAATGGATGAATGATTTCGATGTTAGGCTTAAGAAAACTGGCAGACTTCCATAGTGTAACTTGCTTGAACGTCTTAAGAAGCATGAACCAATGCGTACTAGGTTTTTATGGTTGTATTTAATGCATGAGCGAATTATAGTGATCCCATGTTAGGCGCTTCTTGCAGGCTCGACATAGGAGTGAAGTAGGAGCTTATAGAGTTGGGGAAGTACCTACGCCACCCCACGATTGGTATTAAGGAATATAACCCGTCATCCACGCAACTGTAACAAACTATTAACTTGTAAAAGATATCTAGGGAGTAATGAAATCTAAGTAAACACAATTTTCCCATTTATTGTTCACACCACTAGTTTAATTAGCTTTATTTACATTTTTGTTATTTTATTTTTATTGCATCTTTAGTTATTGGGTTAGTTGATTAGTGATGAGTGTGTAAATACTCATCATTTCTATCACATTTAGACTGCAAAAACATCTGAAAACACACAGGAATGCCTTAAAATACATAAAATATCCCTGGATTGTGTTTTTATGCAAAAGGATTGAAAACTGATAAAAAAACAAGTCAAGTTTGCAAACTATGCAGTTTCAGTCCCTAAACTTTCAAAATTGTCAAAACTAGTCCCTTGTAAATCAAAACATGGAATATATCATAAAAGGTCCTTTGGGATTCACAAGTTGTCAAAAGAAATCCTTTAAATCAAAAATTGCAAAATGACAACTTTGGTCCCTAAAGTTTTAAAAATGTCAAAAATGGTCCCTGGGTTTTAAAATTGGAAAAATATCAAAATTAAACCTTGTACTATTCATACATGGCACAATTGGTCCTTGTGATAACTATTGAGAAATTTCAGTTTCAGTCCCTACAAAATCCAAAAGTTACATTTTTGGTCCTTGTTGTTTACTAGTTATATACCAAGCCGGACCCTTTTAGTTGTAAGAAGCCCAACACCAAACAAAACACCAAACCAAATCCATTATCCACCCCAGGCCCATTCACCCTAGCCCACTCCCCATTAAAATAAAAATCACCCCTTCCCATTTTATTTCCCCCTCAGTCAACACAAGTCAAACACCTCCACCTCCCCTCTCCCACTTGTAAACCTGCCACACTCAACCTCCCCCTCCTCCACCTCAGCTATCCATACCTTGTCCCTTGACTCTCTACTAACTTCCAAACTTCCTTAATGGTTTCAATTTTGCCCTCACTCAACCCCGGCCTGACAAGAAAGAAAAAAGGCACCAAAAAGTAATTTTAAAGGCTATGATGAAATTGGACAAATCCAATGGTCAAGAATGGATGGGAAGAGTTCATAGGGTCAAACAAACCCTAAATGGGTCTCTACATAAAGGAAAGAGAAGAGCAGAAGGAGAGAGTAGTTTTTTTTAGCTTATTGTAATTTCGACTTTATGTAAAAATTTAATTTCCAAGTGTTAATTTAGCTTTTCAGTTGTATCCTAAGCTTCATCAGTGTAATTCTCAAATTTTAGTTAATGAAATCCAAGTTTTCTATTTGAATTCAACTTTTTCATATTTTAGTAAAGTTTTTATGTTTGTCTTAATCAGTGTTAAATCTTGTTCCTATTGTCCCATAAGCTCACATTAAGTCATAGTTAAGTTTTTATAAGCCATTTTAAGCACCAAACCTGTTTCCAGTTCAACTCTCAAAAATACAAGAAAAATCAATAAAAATAAATAAAAATAAAAAATCAGGAAAAAAAGGAAGTGAAGAAGAAGATTGGAGATGGATAGCTTGGTTTAGAGTCTCGTGGGAGACAATTAGGGTGTGTTCTATTGGCCTGTGCACCATTTTCTCAGTTTGCACCATTTGTAAGCATTTCTTAAATTACTGTCAATTTTACTGAGTAAATGCTTATGATTGTTCATATCTATGGTTTATATCCTTATGTAGTGTATTTAGGTAGTATTATTGTTTAAAATATCTTGGTTGTTCATTAGGAAATCTTTGTGTTCATTTTAAGACCTAACTACCTTTTATTTGCATAACCTGTTGTGGTTCCTTTTGATAGTTTTTTATTGCTTAGTTAACTCTATAATTGCTTAATAAATAGACTCTGATTCATAACTCATACTCTAGTTCAAGTATTAATAAGTTTCATCAAAATCATAACTGATAAAGGGTGTTTGGCACTAGCTGTTCAAGGGACTCAGTGTGGTCTTGGTTGTTGTTAACTATTTCAATAACTCAACTCAGGTCATTAGAAGTTAGTTAAATCACAAAATCAGTTCTTACAGCTCCAAAAAATCAAAATCTCTTTGATTCTTCATTTTAGTGCTCTGTCATGAATTTTGGGACCCATAATGATGCATACAGGCTAATAAGTTGTTTTTATTGCTTAATTTAGTGTTCTTATACCTTAATACATCATACTAATTTAGTTGTGATCAATCAAAATAACCCAAAGTCAACCTAGGATAAAAATAGAAAAAGTCAAAATTGCATTTGTTCAGAAAATCCACTTTTTGCAAGAATTGTTAAGATTTTTGTGTTAACCTTTAGGACTTGAGCTTTTTAGGATTTGTAGCCCCCCACCTCATCTATTGAATCCCACTTCCACCTTTTTTTTACAAATTTTTCTGTGGGCCCTACACTGCCTCAAAGTCACCTGCAGGGGAAGAAGCTCCCCTGTGCACAGGTAACTGCAGCCACCACCACCACTTTGGTGGTTGTTCCTGACCACCTCAGTGGGTCCCACAGGCCCCAATTGGTTTCTTTCAATCCCCCTCCTGGCCATCTTCAACTTTTGAGCAAGCCTTTGAGCTTAAGCTCCCTGGGACCCACCTGAATTCATCCCTAATCTATGTCCCATTTTCAGTGTATAAATAAGAAATCAAGTGCTTAAATCTTGCTTATGGGCTTATCCTGTGAGCTTATTTGTGAAATTCTAGCTTAATCAAGTCCAAACAACTTATTTGAATTAGAATCCATCATTGTGGACCCCACATAAGCTCATTTGAGTTTAATTTCTAGTTTGGTCAAAGAAAGTCAACTGTCAAGCTAATAAGCACTCAAAGTGCTTACTTTATGAGTTCCATTCAAAGTGTTTTCTTAAAAGTTGTTAGTTTTTAGTGTTAAAATAGTTTGGAAAAAGAAAAAACAGAAAAAACCAAATTTAATTATAGTGATAGCTTCTATTTAATAGAAGTTATCTTTTTCATTTTTCTTTTTAGCTTATTATTAAGCACTTATACATTTTCAAATTTTTCCTCAGTTCCTGGTAGTATAAAGTATTTTTGAGAATTTTTCTAGATTTTTCCTTTGTCATTTATTAATTTTTAGAATTAATATTAGTTTAATTAATTATTAATTAATATTAAAGAATTAAGTAGTAAAATTAGATTTCAATAAGTAACACCTAGTTTTTATAATTTTTCTAGATTTTATATAAGTTAAAACATTTTTAGGAATTTTTCTAGAATTTCTACTGTTCATTTTCTATTTTCTAGAATATAATTAGTTTAATTAGTAATTAATTAAGAATTAGAATAATAATTAGTAAATTAGTTTAAAAATACATAAAACCAACTTTTTATAATTTTTAGATTCCTGTGATGGTTAATTAGATTTATAAAAATCTTCTTAATTATCTAAGTCTTTTTAGTAATTTTAATAATTTAAATCAATATAATTAGTTAATTAATAAGTAATTAGTAATTAATTAATAATAAATAATTAAATAGTGTAAAAATAATTTTTCTTTTTCTAAAAATTTTATTTATTCATTAGGATTGTAAAAATATTAATTTCACACTTGTAGCCTTTTTAGTTAATCAATTTTACTTTTTATTACGTACGTTAGTTTACATTTATAATTAAAACATACGTTTTTAGGTTTTAGCTCGTTTCTTCTTAATCTAAATTCCTGTAATCAATAACATAGCTTTCCTAAGCAATTTCATTTCATAATTCTCAAATAATTCTCATCATAACCCTTTCCTGTGAAAAATTACCCGATCACAAGCACGCTAAAGCACAATTCACACCTCGTCGGGACATAACGACCTGGTGATACCCTATATTACCCGAAAGCATTGGTCTAGATAGTTTGACTATATTGACCACACCTGTGGTTGACTTTAGTTGACTACTTTCGTGCCAATCAAAATTTTGATTAGCAACTAATTCCGCCCACTCTTTCAAAACCCGAGATTTTACTTGCTTTTCATAAAATATAAAAATACAAAAAGAATCATCCCTCACCTCTAGACCTAGTTTTTAGACTTTCTAATCCTAGCGACACTATTCCTGAGTTGAACGATCAATCCCCCGGTACTTGTCACTATACTATAATACAACGATCAGATACACTGCCTGGTGGGGGTTGTAAGCTTTCTCGAGATCCCTCGAGAGGTAAAGCCTGGTGCAATTCCCACGCGTCAAGTTTTTGGCACCGCAACCCGGGGAATAGTTATTGTCTGGGTTAGGATTTCTTTTTATTAGGTCTACTTGCTAGATTCCTTTCTAGTAAGATTTTATTTTTATTTTTAGGTTTTCTTTAGTCTATCTTTTTCTTCGTGCCTTTGTTAGTAAAATAAATTCATTGACTATTCCTTGGACCATTATGGAAAACGCGAATCCACCCTTTTCCCCTAGAGAAGTGGCTTTGTTACCTGAATGAATTGATAGTGAGATTAGGGAACTTAGGGAGCTTAATAGGTTGATTAATGTTGAGCTCGATCATGCATTTAGTGACCTAGCGACCGCCTTGTATTCAAATAAGGACCTATGGACTAAAGATTTTGAGGATGTTGTTGAGGAACTTGAAGAAGGGGAGATTAATCCAAAGCTATATGATTATTTTAATCTATACCCCACTAAGGAGGAGATTGCATACTACAAAAATCTTATTGATAATCCTCGACCTCCTTTAACTAGAATCGAACCTAGGATAAAGAGAGGCGATCCCAAGAATGCTAAGATACCATGTATGATTGGGTATAAACACATTGACAACGCTTACATTGATTTTAAATCCCCAATCATCATTATGTCCTCAAATGTCTATAATGATATTGTGAAAACAAGACAAGGACCTAGAAGAGATCCCAAATACCCCGGTGGAATTTGTAACTTTGTCAGGAGAATTAAAGGTCTACATGTCTTTGTTGGGAACTTTACCTATATCACTGAGTTTATGGTTGTTGAAGACCTAGCTAGTGTTATTGATTGTCGCTTATCCCATGTTGTGTTTGGTAAACCATTTGTTGAGGAGTCCAAGTTAGAATATGATGAAATAGAAGGGACAATCCGATTTGCTAGTGACACCGATAGGATCACTTATAGGATGCCTAATAGAATGAAAGAATTTCGCTTTGTGCCTCGATTTGACATGGATAACATTGGTGCTTTCGAGGACATCGATGAAGAGGATAAGAAAAAGGGTATGGATTATGTATGGGAGAAGAAGAGCCTTTTCTACAAGGATTGCTTGACTCTAGGACCAAAATATAGAGTTGATAAGGAATTTGCCAATAGAATCATAGGAGCAATTAAGAATAAGGTGGTGGGTCTCTATAAAGAGCATTTACAATCGGTGAGTGAGACCAACGATGAGGTCACGTAATTGCCCATGACCTTGAGTCTAGCTACAAGACTCGTAAATAAAGAAAAGCGCTTCTTGGGAGGCAACCCATGCTTTGTGTGATTTTTATTTGTTTGATTGTTATTTGTTTCCGTATGCATGCTTTATTTTTGTTGTTGGAAGATCATATTTCAAAAACTAAAATGGTGAAAATACATTATTTTGTCGTTTGGCTTAGTCTTAACTTCATCCAAAGGTATTTCGCAAAAGATAAGTGTAAGGGGAAACCCCAAATATGTTTTTAAGAAAAAAATTGATCATGATTCTCCACAATATTAAATGGACATGTATATTCGTATTTGTTAGAGTCAAATGCTTGTATCGAGTCATAATGATGTTTTGTAGGATTTTTCAGGAAGTAGGACATAAGTTTTCCAGAAATTTTCCGGAAACTTAACGTAAGAATTTCTGCAGATCACTTCTGACGGCGTCAGGAATTTATTCCTGACGGTGTCATGTGTAAAATTCTGGAAATTTTGCTAGTTTTGTTTTTCTAACGGAGTCTTAAAGTTTTTGTTAATTCTTTAGTTTTATAAACTCCAGGAAATCTGCAAACATTCATTCCACAAGCATTATATCTTACATTGTTTTCTAGGATTTGTTAGCATATATAGATTGCCGCCGATTTTACGCGAGGTTGCCTTGTTTGTTTTCTCAGGATTAACAGGTTATGTATGACAAGAAGATGATTTATATTCTGGAATGGAAGCTTTGATTGTTCATTTTCTTGGAGGAAGATCTAACCTTGTTACCACACTATCCATACCGAGCGAATCAGGGGAGTATTTGATTTCATTCTTTTACCTATTTCACTTTTACATTCTTTAATTGAACATTGGGGACAATGTTCATCCTAAGTGTAAGGGGAGGGTAAATGATGATACCTTATAGGATACACTTTCACTTGAGTTTGTTTGTTTGATGGTAGGTGTGTAATAAAACTATGAGAAATACTTGTTAGTGTAATTTTAGCGCAAAATTTAAAATTTGTTACAAAATTTAGGAGTGAAACTTTAGCCTTAGCAAGCGTCTCATGGATAGGAGATTGTATGACTAGCACAAAACTGTACCATTCAGAAAAATTTTCCACCCAAATATGTGAGGTTCGCCTTTAGATTTGATAGGAAAAGCATTTACTTTTAGTGCTTATGAGTGTACCGGTAGCATTTAGATTCTAGAACTTGCGTTAGTGATGCATTCCGAGACCGCTAGTGAGACTACATTCGTGTAGTAGGATTTACTACATGATAAGAGGCATTAGGATCACCCTTGTGTTAAACCCGTATCATAATTACTTGACCATTTAAGTCATATTACTTGGCTAGTAAAGTCAATTAATTTTTCCCACACCTTAGCGTTGTACTCATTTTTAGTACACGAAACCTCTAGTACACCCTTCCGAGCCTATCTTTTCATTTCTAACTTTAAGCATCTTACTTAAAGAAAGAATTTGTTACAACCCACTTAAATGTACAACCAAATCGCCTTAGCCTTCCGTGTATGCACTCATCTTTAGTGCATTATTGTTACAAGTTTAAACCCTTAGTTAATTATCTAATTGATTACATTGTTGCTAAGTCGAGTCATATCCTTGTACATATTGTTTTGGGATGATTGGGACTCATGGGTAAAGTACTTATGTTATAGAGTAATGGGGAAGAACATCATTTTATTACCCCCATATGTGCCTTAATCTTAAAAGTACTCCAAGTGTTTTGATTATCTTGATTCGAGTCAATAGATTAGTTTGTTGTAAAGTATGTAAAAATTCAGGTGTAAGGGGAATGTACATTCCCTACGATGTATTATTTTGGATGGTAGGGTAAAAGTTTATGCAAAAAAATAAATAAAAAAATAAAAAAAATAAAAAAGTTGAAAAAATTTAGAAAAAGAAAAAAAAATAGAAAAAGAAGAAAAGAGAAAAACATATGGACTACCATCCCGTTTCATTCTATGTCTGTTTTATGTTTTTGTTATTTTTCATTTATTATCTTAAGTCAAGTCTAGTCTTGGCTTAGCAACGCCATATTGTACATGTAATTAACCAAGATTATTAACTCGCCACCAGTAAAGATTGCCTTTATCCAACAAAACCATGTATTCCATATGCCTACACCTAACGTTATAACCCTTTAAAAAGACCTCTTTGATAGTTTATCCTAGGTGCTTACGCCATGTGGTGGAGGTTTGATCCTTTCCCAAGCCTATGGTAATCTATTTTGCTATGACATGTAGTGAGAGATGTTTTCCATTTCCATATTGTGATATATACTTTATTACACCCGAGAGATGTGAGTATCTAAACACTGTTTGTGAGGTGCTAGTGTATGACCTCCGTGCTTGTCTTTGGTCTTTAGTGGAACGATTATTTGTTGTAATTACTTTTATATTAGTGTTAAATGACCCCTAACTTATATTTTGATTAGAATAAAAGCGCATTTGCTTGAGGACAAGCAAATCTCAAGTCTAAGGGTATATGATGAGGCAAAAAATGATCCGTTTTTAGGGGGTCATTTAAGCCCCGGAATTGAATTTATTTCCTAAATCCTTCCTTTTGTGATTTTAGGTACTTTTGGAGTGAATTCTTGAAAAGAAAGCATTTTGGACGTTTTTGGAGCATAAAAGTGAAGAAAACGGCAAAGTCTTAATTTTCCTTGCTGGGAACAGTACCTGACGGCGTCACCAAATTCTTAATGACCGCGTCAAGAGGAAAACAAGAGGTGAAGAGGGTAGGGACCATGACGATCCAGAATGTTTTTACACTAGGGCGTGACGGCGTCACCATAGGCCGTCACGGTCCCTTTACTCTTGACGGCCCAGAAGAAAAACAATCTTGATGGCGTCAGATCTGGATCTAGGCAATCCGATTTTATTATGGGCGGCAGGTTGACGACGTCAGAATTTTCTTCTTGACGCCATCACCTTGGAAAATCTATATATACTTTTATAATTTTCATTCATTAAGAGAGGAGAATTTTAGGGACGACTTGAATAAACCCTAGCACGATTTTAACAGTATTTTCAAGGGTTTTCACCCCTTGAATCCTTTCATGTTCAATTAAGATAAGTATCCTTTCAATTCATTCAATATGTCTATGTGTTGTTTGAATATATCTTACGCTTGTCTTGATTTTAACATGCTAGGCTAGATCTCTTGTGTGTTTGCTTAGATGTAATGAAACCTAGATGTTGATTATAGGTTGATTGCTTGTTTATAGTTGTAATGGATGAATGATTTAGATGTTAGGCTTAAGAAAACTGGCAGACTTCCATAGTGTAACTTGCTTGAACGTCTTTAGAAGCATGAACCAATGCGTACTAGGTTTTTATGGTTGTATTTAATGCATGAGCGAATTCTAGTGATCCCATGTTATGAGCTTCTTGCAGGCTCGACATAGGAGTGAAGTAGGAGCTTATAGAGTTGGGGAAGTACGTACGCCACCCCACGATTGGTATTAAGGAATATAACCCGTCAACCACGCAACTGTAACAAACTATTAACTTGTAAAAGATATCTAGGGAGTAATGAAATCTAAGTAAACACAATTTTCCCATTTATTGTTCACACCACTAGTTTAATTAGCTTTATTTACATTTTTGTTATTTTATTTTGATTGCATCTTTAGTTATTGGGTTAGTTGATTAGCAACTAATTCCGCCCACTCTTCCAAAATCCGAGATTTTACTTGCTTTTCATAAAATATAAAAATAAAAAAAGAATCATCCCTCACCTCTAGACCTAGTTTTTAGACTTTCTAATCCTAGCGACACTATTCCTGAGTTGAACGATCAATCCCCCGGTACTTGTCACTATACTATACTACAACGATCAGGTACACTGCCTGGTGGGGGTTGTAAGCTTCTCGAGATCCCTCGAGAGGTAAAGCCTGGTGCAATTCCCACACATCATCCTTCTTGTCTTTGGTACTCGCCTTGTCGTTCTCAAGAATCATCTCATAGACTTTGAGATTTTCAATGAGCTTGTCAAGAGGTAGTTCTGCCAAATTCTTGGCTTCTTCTATGGCCGTCACCTTTGGCCTCCTCTTTACCGGAAGTGCTCGAAGAAACTTTCTCACATGGTTCTTGTTATAGAAACTAGGATCAAGAGCCGTGAGGCTAGTGATAATAACATTGAACCTTGTGTAAGCATTATCAATGGTTTCTTCATCTGAGATCGAGAACTTCTCATATTGTTGTATGAGTAGATCGATGTTGAAATCCTTTACTTGAGAGTTGCCTTGATGAGTGATGATGAGAGAGTGCCAAATTTCCTTGGCGGTCTTGCAAACATGAACCCTCTCGAACTCCCTTCGAGGTAGAGTGATGGATCTAAACACCTTGATCTGTGTTAGAATGATACTTTGAGTTATATCACTAAGTATTCGGAATCTACTTAGTAACACTTAGAAGTTTGATTGTGAATGAAACAATTGTATATGAATGAGAATAATATATGTATCAAACGGTTAGCTCCAATATTATTAATAATAATAATACGAGTGATCTTTGTATCACTAGGGTTACAACCTTGAAGCTCTAAGAAAAACGTATGTCTAACCTTGACCTCGGACCTCCTTTTATAGCACAAGGAGTCCTGTTCTACAAGATACGTATAACTCTAATAGAATAAGATATACACAAGATCTATTCTATATTTATCTTTACACGTTTCCTAACAGTAGTGGTAATAATATGTACTAGCAGTGATAATGAGTTTCCACTGCTAGTGCATTCTTCAGCAGTTGTAATCTTCATACTTAGCCGTGGTAACTGTTAATATAATTCCCAACAATCCTCCCCTAAACTTATGATTAACATGTAAATCAATAAGTTTCTTCAAGTTGTCAGTAGATATGAGGATATGGGAATTCTTCCAAACACTTATCTCCTTTTTCTTAACTCCTTATCAGCTCTCACACTTTGATCATAAATTCTCTATAACAAATCTTTTATGACTTCACTTCTTTCCCAACATCTGAGCCTTACTGACATCATAACAGTTAAAACTCCAGCTCTCAATGGATATTCTTTCTCAGCTAACATAAACACATCAACTCCATCTTGAGTAGAAACATGATGTACAGCACTTGAATCATAAAATTTCCACAGAGTATTCATATTGTGAGCTTCAAATCTTCAATACCTGTCACTTGGGTCAGGTTCATATAATCTTCTAAAGTGAACCCACAACTCTTGAGCTTTAACATCAACAAGTTCATCTTTCTTGGACTGATCTTGAATAATACTCCACAAAGTATCCAAATATTCTCTATCACAAGATCTAACAACATCTTCAAAATCTCTGCAAATACTTGTGACATTTCCAATTCTGATAATCTTCCATGCTACACCAAAATCATCAGAATAGATTTCCCAACCAACTACTGGATATCTTGTTTGTAAAGGTTCTATATTAAGCACATCAGTTTCAATATACACCACATTGGTAACTTGTTCTTCAGTCAGCTTGCTAACACCTTCTTTTGCTTGAGATGACTCCTGAGTCTTCAATTTCTTTGCATCTTTAGATCCAAGACTCACTCCTGACCTTTTTGACTTCATAAATGTTGGTTCTTTATCCATAGGGATGAAATGACTATCCTGTCTTTTAACCCTGTAGTAAATACCTTCAATCTGATCATGTGTCATTCCTTTAAATTGTGCCATCTCATATTTCCAACATGACAACAATAGGTCTTCATCTCAGCAATAATTTGTGTCTTTATAGGTTGTCTTGGTTTCTTTTGACCCTTTCTTACTGTACCAATGATGTCATCAAGAGCCTATTGGTTCTTCATCTGAATGAAGTCCTTAAGTTGAGCAGACCTTTGATTTTCATATAGAGTTGTATTTGCAATGAGTTCAATTGCCTTCTTTCTAATCACTGGATCATTTGCAATAATGAACTCAATTTCTTCTTCTGTAGGCACATAAGTGAACATTGGAGGTTTCTCATGTAATATTGTTGGTGGAACAACAAGAAGTGGTTCTTCCATCATTGTTTCCAATTTGTCTAACCTCTTAGCTTCCATGAAACTAGCAATCTCATCCTCCTCTTGCTTTTTCTTCTTTTCAATTTCAGCTTCTACCAATTCCTTTGCCAATTCTGCATCATAATCTATCTGAGCTTGTTCTTTCTTTGAAATCTTCTTTGATTGCTCAGATGATTCATCAACAACTTGAACTTTTCCTTTTTCTACTCTTTTTCTTTGAAATTCTGCATCAGCAACATTCATTACATCTGTATCTTTTTCCACTGTGACTTTATGTGTTTCCACTGCATCAGCAAAAATTTCTTTAGAAACCACAGCTGCATCTTCCTTTTCTTGAACATTAACAACATCATCTAAGTCAACAAAATCCTGTTCAAAATTTAATTTCCTCCCCTTAAACTCTGCTTCAGTTCTAATCCTCCCCTGTTTGGGAGAATTCTCCAAATCTTCACTAAAGTAGACAGAGTCATCATCATTATGAGGTGCAGTGGAAGATCTGTGCTTCTTGAGACTTTCAACTTCATTCTGTAATCTTTTAATCTCTGCCTTCATTTGGTTAAGGTCTGTGGCATGTTGTTGTTTAGTCATTGCCAGATCTTTCTCCAAAGCTTGAACCTGTTTGACTAACTTGGTACATAATTCCATCAATTCATTTGGTTGCACACTGCCCTCAACACTTCCAATTGTGTGACCTGCTGGGAGAGGTGAATCATAGGGCATTGATTCAGGAACTTCTCTAGTTGGACTAGGAGGAAGCCTTAAACCACCACTGCTTGTTCCAAAACCAAAAGGTTCAGCAACATGCAATGTTGAGATGAGAGGAGTTGGCTGTTTTGGCCTCCTCTCATATGTGTGAGTTACTGCAGGGGTATGATGAATTTGTGGAACTACAATAGTGGGTGTGTGATGGGATACAACTGGGATGGTTTTATCTTCACCCTGTACCTGTGAAATCTTTGAAAGCATTTAAGGAAAAAGTGGTTTAACCTCCCCATTCCAAAGTTCTGAAGCCTTAAACATATTTTGAAAAACTTTTGGCTTAAGACAGGGGGTATCATAAACTCTTTTGTGGGATTGCAGTTGTAATTCATTTAACACTGCTTGCACAAACCTTAGATACATCAAAAATTTATAGAACTCTTTACATTGCCTTTCATATTATTAAAAATAAACTTTGAAAAATTGAAAGTCCTATCAGTAGCCAAGCAAACCAAAGGGTAAGCCATGGTTGATGCAAATTGCTCATAAGATGTTTTCTTAGGACTAAGGCAATGTAAAAGAGTGTGTATTAAAAATCTCCAATGGGGACGAAAACATCCTTTTCTGAAAGTCACTTTTTGATCAGATGTATCATTACCCCATGGAAGCAATATTTTTGAAAATATCTGAATTGGGTAATGTGATGATACCATTGAGATCATCCAATTGGAGAACTCTCCTCAAGGATCACTCAGTAACATCAATGGTTACCCCATCCACTGTGGCTCTAAGAGATTCCACAGTTTCTTGTATGTCTCCCTGTTCAATAGTTATGGACTCCACAATGTTCCAGAACTGTTTGATATGACAAACAAAGATTGTGGGATTAACAGTTAAAGCATACCTTATATGGGTTGTTTAAGAAAATCCACAATCTGATGGAAAACGGGGCCACTCTTGTTGTTTGACTTTTGTAAATAGGCCACTTGGTTGTGCTCCTCAACAAAGTTTAGAATCGCCATGATTTTTGTGAAAGAAAGATAAAAGTGTTAGTAATCGATCATGAGAATCAAGCCGTATGATGAATAATTTATCTAATAGGGTTTTAAGGAGAATGCGTAATGTGAATTATCTTAAGAAAGAATTTATCTTTGGAAAAAGAATAAACTAAAACTGGTAAGTAGATAATTCACAAAAAGTTACCCTATTAATAAGGAAACACGGTTATTTTACAACGACTAGTTAAAAATAAGATTACTGGCACAACAGTTGTAACGGCTAGTTCACCAGCGGAAAAATTACACTTGCAGTGGTAACTTGTGAACTAGCAGTGGTAAATTTTCACAAAATATCACAGAGCAGTGGTAAGTAAAACATGAAAATTAGCTGCTCTTCTCATAGTTTTTAGCAAACTATCAGCTATAAACGGAATTGATATGTCTTTACCATGAGCCGTTTACTATGTACTAGCCAACTCTTCATTACATGGAATATGGTGAGTTGATAACCATATAGTTTTTGGTAAATTATCAACCATAAATGGATTTGAGAAGTCTTTACCAGGAGCCGTTTTCTCTGGACTAGTTGATTCTTATGTTGATTAGACATGGTGAATCAATAACCATTTATTGTGTGTCTGAGATACACACCTTATAACTCCAATGTCTCAAACAATATGGGTTTGTATTCTACATAAGTAAGAAACACCTAGCATAACCAATATAATTTAACCCAAAGTAACTTTTTGACCAAGTTACAATTCATAAAAATATCTCTCCAAAGTCAACCCGATAATATCCAAATTTACTCCTCCAACCTACCAAAATAGATAAGAGTAAATAACTTGCATTAATTATCCTTCGACCTTGACTTTGCTTATAAAAGGGGGCTCAAAAACACTTTAGTTTTCATCAAAACTAATCTCCGATATCACAAACCCTACAAAACATCATGAGTTGGTTTCCATTGATCTACATATCATCAGATGATTCTTCTAATGAGGAAATCAGTTATTGCTTTGACTCAGAGGAACCTTCAACTGGATGGAGTGATTATTTTCCTCCAAGTGCTGCAACAGCTACATCTTCCAACATGAAGCCTAACAAGAAGATTTCAGCTGCTCCTGCTCCATCTCTAGAGTTTTATTCAAGTTCTTCCTCTGATGATGATGATCCAACCTACACCTTGTCCAAGGAACTTCCAAGAGCCCTCACTACAGCTTTGGAGTCAGCCATAGTCAACATGAAGTGGCCTGCTGTTGAGAAGCCTGCACAATTGCCAAAGCCTCCCAAGCAAGTTTTGGGCCTTGCTTGTCCAAGAAAGCAACTTTCTTTTGATGAAAGGAGAAAGAAAGCTTCTAAGGGCAAGCATGATTATGAGGGAAATGGGAAGAAACCCATGGAGTAGTTGGTTTGAAGGTTTAGGTGTTTGGTTGTTTATCTTTATGTTTTGTGATGTTATGTTTGTGTCTGAACTCTCTGAATGGATGTACTTTGTTTCCTCATGAATGAATGAATAAAAGTACTTTTATCTTTTGTTACTGAGAGAGCAAGTCTTTCCACTGTTGTAACATGGTTTCCACTGTTCTTTAATTTCTCTGTAACAAGTTTGTAGAAAACCATACAAACATATACAAACAATATTAGTACCTAAAAACTATCCTGCAACACTGAAAATTATTAGACATCAAAGATTTATGGATTTAGCATTCCAATACCTGTTACCAAGTATTGAAACCTACCCACATCAAGCCCTTTTGTTAATAAATCAGCATAGTTGTCATCAGTATGAATTTTGACAACATTAATAAGCTTTTTCTCAAAACAATCTCTGATAAAATGATGTCTAATTTCAATATGTTTAGTTTTAGTGTGTTGTACAGGATTTTTAATAATGCATATGGTACTACTATTGTCTATATGGATAATGGTGTTCATGAAATTTTACCCATAATCCAATAATTGATTCTGAAGCCATAAGATCTGAGCACAACAGCTAGCAACAGCTACATATTCTGCTTTAGTGGTTGAAGTAGCCACCATTGTTTGTTTCTTACACTGCCATGACACCTGATTGATGCTAAACCACCTAACTTATATTGACCAAATAATGGTCAACAAAGTCAAATAGCCTAGGTCAATGCTCCGGGTAATATAAGGTATCACCAGGTCGTTAAGTCCCGTTGAAGTGTGAATTGTAACTTTAGCATATTAGTGATCGGGTAATTATTCACAGAAAAGGGTTATGATCAAAATTATTTGGAAATTATTAACAAATATAGCTTAGGAAAGCTATGTGATTGATTACGGGAATTTGGATTACGAAGATTTGAGCTAAAACCTAAAAACGTACGTTTTAATTAAAAAACGTATACAGACGAACAAAATAAAAAAGTACAACTGATGGACTGGGAGGGCTAAAAGTGTAAAATTGGTATTTTTACAATCCTATTAATTAAAGAAAATTAAAAACTATTTTTACACTATTTAATTTATTATTATTAATTAATTACTAATTATCTATTTATTCCTAATTAAATTAATTA
This sequence comes from Artemisia argyi, assembly GCA_030686995.1. Classification (NCBI taxonomy): domain Eukaryota; kingdom Viridiplantae; phylum Streptophyta; class Magnoliopsida; order Asterales; family Asteraceae; genus Artemisia; species Artemisia argyi. The sequence continues at coordinate 139,865,441 of CM060691.1, read as the reverse complement.
GAATTACTAAAAATACTTAAAAGGCTTAGAAAATTAAGAAAAATTTTATAAATCTAATTAACCATCATAGGAATCCTAAAAAATTATAAAAAGTTTATTTTATGTATTTTTAAACTAATTAACTAATTATTAATCTAGTTACTTATTAATTTCTAATTAAATTAATTGTATTATAAAAAAATAGCAAATGAACAGTAAAAATTCTAGAAAAATTTATAAAAATGTTTTAACTAAAATAAAAGCTAGAAAAATTATAAAAACTAGGTTATACTTTATAAAAACTAATTATGCTATTTAATTGATTAATATTAATTAAAACTAAATTAAACTAAAATTAATTAGAAATACCACTAAAACACAAAATAAAAACCTGGAAAAATTTGTAAAATTATTTTAACCTAAAATATAATTTCTAAAAATATAAAAGTGATATATTACTTAGAAATAAATTAAAAAGAAAAATAAATTGATAAATTCTATTAAATAGAAGCTATCACTAATATTAAAGTTGGTTTTTTGGTTTTTTTCTTTTTCTAAACTGATTATAGACTAAAAATAAGAACTTTTAACAAAAACACTTTAACTACACCCCAAGAAATAAGCACTTGAAGTGCTTATTAATCCCACAGTTGACTTTTGTTGACTGTGGAGGTTTTTAAGCTCAAATGAAAGATGTGGGGTCCACAATGGTAATTTATGGTTTCTCTGAGTTTGTTACACTAGAATAAGCAAGAATAAGCCAAACTTGTGGCTTCAATAAGCCAAAAAGCACAAATAAGCAGTTTGCTCACTTTGTTTCTGAATCAGATTTGGGACAAGGTTTTGGGGTCAAACAAAGTGGGGTCCACTGATCTTATGGTCAAACTAAAGGTCAACCCCTGATCCTGGGTAGGAGGGGGGTTAAATGGTGCAAAGTAGGGACTGTGGGACACACTGGGTCAATCACAAAACACCACCAAAGATGGGGGTGTGAAACAGTCTGCTGAGACAGGGCAATGCTTTGCCCTGCAGTCCAATTCAAGGGGCAATTTGGTCCCTAAGAAAAATTCACAAAAATGTAACCAACTTGAAAATCAAAAATACTACTGGTAGAGTTAAAGCACAACAATTTTCAGACCCCCAATCCCAACACTAAAATCAAATAAATTCTCCCAAGTTTTGCAAAAATCTGAGTTTGGTACTTTTGACTTTTAGAGAAATTGCAAGATTTGACTTTTGTGAACTTGTGTGACTGATTTAATGATGAAATGTGTTGTGATGAACTATATGAAAACTATTTTAAGTGAAATCATCCATTTATAACAAGATTTGATGGGTTTGATCTTTAAAAATTCACCACAGTTGACTGTGGTGATCACTTCTTAGTGATTTTGACTTTTGTGACTATTACTATCAAAGTCTTGGTTGTTTTGGTCTATTTGAGTACTGAGTATGAGGTATGAATCACAATTGAGCAATGACACCACCTACAATACACTAACACAGTCACAACCAAACACTCCTTTAAAATTATTTATTGAAGAGATTTTAACTTAGACAAACATATAACATAAACAAATGATTACTACTGATCTAAATGCTAATATTTAACAAAAATAAGCTTAAATAAACAGTTAAAGCTACTCAATACTAAAGATGAAAGATTTTTAGCTTACAAAGCCTTCCAAGCCAACTGATTAAGAACCAAGGAACCAAGTTAACCAATCCTATGCCCTCCCATGAGGTACCTAACCCACAGCCATCCTAAATACACTGTGCTCCATGCTCATTCAGCTTGCACTCTTCTTTTTTTTTATTTATTTTTATTTTTCTTAATTTTTTAGTATTTAATGAAAACTGAATTAAGAGTGTTCACACAAGCTTATGATGCTTTAAAAATATTGTTTCTGAGCTTGTGAGAGCTTCTGAGTAGGTTAAACACACATTAGATATCTTAATTAGAACTTGATAATTTGAAATGAGACTTTGAAAAGTGAAAATGAGAATTATACTTGAAACTGAACTTTCATTGATAAAAACAGTTACAATACTTTGAAAATAAACTAAAGCTACATAAAAACTAAGAAAATTACACACTACTAAGCTCATATGAGGCTAACTATATATATCGACCTAAAACTAATGCCCTAAGTCTTCCACATGGCTTCCTTTTGAAAACTGAGAGTCCCAATGTCTTTGTGTTGACCCTCTGACCAAATCCCATCCATTTAATTAAGCATTGATCAATCCTAGCCATTGATTGGCTTTTTGGCGCCAAAATTTATACGGGGTAGTTTTGAGTGGTACTGGTGAGGGGTTGGTGATGCATTTATGGTGGTGGGTTTGTTTGGTGAGGGGAATTTATTGTGGGGGGGGATTTATGCCATGGTTTTGTGCGGTATTGTTGGGGAAGAAAGGGTTGACCGGGTCAACGCTGGGTGGGAGATTATTAAAAAGGAGTGGGCTCGGGTTTTATTTGTGGTGGACTGGGCCTAAGGGTGGGATGGACCAAGGGCTGGATTGGGTTTGTTTTGGTTTTGGATTAAATAAAAAAAAGGGTCCGTTTGATTTATTACCAAAGAAACCACAAGGACCTAATTTGTAATTTTGCAAAAGATGAGGGCTGTGATTGTAACTTTTCAAAAGTGCTCAAGAGGGGTAATATTGCTAATAACCATAACTCCAAGAACCATTTTTTATATTTTTCCAATTTTCAAAATTCCAAAACTTCCCAGGGACCACTTTTGCCATTTTTGGATTTTTCAGGGACTACATATGTAATTTTGGAAAACTTGCAACCCAAATGTAATATTTTGTGAAATTGACTTTCAAAACCTTGGGTTGACTTTTTCTTTCAAAATCAATGCATAGGGACTAAAATTGACAAGTTTTGAAACTTGGGGGACTGAAACTGCCAATACTGCAAACTTTGTACGTTTTTTCTTTTTTTTTGCACATTTTGCTTTTAAAACACATAAAACACAATCCCTGGGATAATTTAAGTATTTTGATATCTTTTTGATTGTTTTTGTGCGTTTTGGCAGTTTAAATATATCAAAAATGATGAGTATTTGAGCACTCATCAATCCCCCACACTAAACTATTGCTAGTCCGTAGCAATCTTTTTAGGAAACTTGATGGATTTTAAACTCTTTACCAAAAACCATCACTTCTGGAGTAGCCAGGTGTAAGAACTGTGGCACACCTGATAACCGTGTGATTTTGAGCAAACCACCAGCTTTTAACGGATTTGTTAAGTCTTTACCAAGAGCCGTTTGCTCCTGGACTAGCCAGCATCTTGATGGACCTAGTCAACATCTTGGTGAGCTGATTACCAATTATGGATTTTTCACGGCCTTTACCACAAGCCATAATCTTGCGGGCTAGCCAACTCATTTGTTTTCGGGGAGTTGATGAACCATACAATTTTGGGCAAATTGCCAGCCGTCAACGGATTTGATTTATCTTTACCAAGAGCCGTTTGCTCCTGGATTAGCCAATCCCTTTTGTCGCTTAGACAAGGCGGACTGATTACCACAAAAATTTTGAAATAAAGTGAAAAATTTTTGAAAATTTTGGCCAAAAACGGGGGTACTTGAAAGGATTTGCTTAAAATTCGATAGAATTCCCCTCCCCCCCCCCCCCCCACACTTAGAAATGAATATTGTCCTCAATATTCAAAGTCCCGGCTATTATGCCGAAGCTATGAACGTAAAAAGCCAAGATTCGAATCTAACTGCGGAAATACCAATTTTCACTTTATTTCTATATATATATAACCTTTTTTTTTTTCTTTTTTTTTTTTTTTTTTTTCAAACTTTATACATATATACATTTTTTCTCAAACAGCGGGGGTTGGCCATTTCCCCACACTTGGTGGTAGAAAATAGAAAGAATCAGAGATACGGGTGAAAACCCGTATTGTTGCTAATTTTTGGTCATTGAGTCGCTAGCTTGACTCTATCCCCGAATTCAATTGTCCTTGGGGAAAGTTTGGAGATCCGGGACAACCATGGATGGTATGTCCTCTCCAAAGTAGTGCTTTAACCGATGTCCATTCACTTTGAAATTTGGACCGTCACTTTGAGATAATTCGATGGTACCATAAGGATAAACTTTTGCGATAGTGAATGGACCAGTCCATCGGGTTTTGAGCTTTCCCGAGAAGATCTTGAGTCTAGAGTTGAAAAGAAGGACTCGATCACCAACGTTGAAAACACGGTTTTTGATTTTTGAGTCATGAATCTTCTTTGTCTTTTCTTTATAGATCAAAGAGTTCTCGTAAGCTTGATCACGAAGTTCGTTTAATTCATTTAGTTGAACTTTTCTATGATCACCCACCGTTTTGAGGTCGAAATTGGCATGCTTGAGAGCCCAATAGGCTTTGTGTTCAAGCTCGATCCGAAGATGGCACGCTTTCCCGTACACAAGTTTATAAGGCGTACACCCAATGGGTGTTTTGTAAGCCGTACGGAAAGCCCAAAGTGCATCATCTAATTTGTCCGACCACGATGCACGATTCTCACCTACAGTTCTTTCCAATATTCTTTTAATGCCCCGATTGGAAACTTCGACTTGTCCACTTGTTTGAGGGTGGTACGCAGTGGAAAGACGGTGAGTTACACCGTACTTTTGCATGACTTTGTCGAATTTGTCATTACAGAAGTGCGTACCACGATCACTAATAATAGCACGTGGAGTTCCAAATCGGGCAAAAAGAGCTTTCAAGAATTTCACCACAACTCGGGCATCATTTGTGGGTAAAGCTTTTGCTTCAACCCATTTTGACAAGTAGTCAACTGCCATGAGTATGTATTTGTTGCCGTGAGAGGATGGAAATGGCCCCATAAAGTCGATGCCCCAGATATCAAAAATTTCACAAACTTGAATTGCATTCTGAGGCATTTCATTCCTTTGTGAAATATTCCCGTGACGTTGACAAGCGTCACAGGACTTGACCAATTCTTGGGCATCCTTTTAGATCGAGGGCCAATAAAAGCCGGAATCAAACACCTTTTTGGCGGTGTAGTTGGGATTGTGGTGGCCCCCCGTGGGACCAGCATGGCAAGCCTTTAAAATTTCAGCGGCTTCCTGGCCATACACACACCGCCGGATGACTTGATCCGCGCATATCTTGAACAAGTAGGGGTCGTCCCAAAAGTAATGTTTGACATCTTTGAAAAATTTATTTTTTTGTTGGGACGACATCCCTTTCACAATGAAGTTACCCGCAAGATAGTTTGCAAAGTCAGCAAACCATGGGGTAATCGAGTCTCCACGAAATGAAACCGCATTGAGGGTTTCGAGAGGAAATGTTTTTTTATTTCCTTTTTCTCGAAAGCATCTTGGTGGGGGTTTTCAAGATGGGAGAGATGATCAGCAGCTAGGTTCTCAGCTCCTTTTTTATCACGAATAATGATATCAAATTCCTGAAGGAGGAGAACCCAACGAAGAAGTCTCGGCTTTGCATCTTGTTTTGCAAAAAGGTACTTCAAAGCCGAGTGATCCGTATACACTATGCTTTTTGTCAAGATCAAATATGACCGGAATTTCTCAAAGGCATACACCACAGCTAATAATTCTTTTTCAGTGGTGGTGTAATGGCTTTGAGCCTCGGTCATAGTTTTGCTGGCATAGTGTATAGGCTGAAAATGTTTTGTTTTTCGTTGCCCCAAGACTGCCCCAATAGCATAATCACTCGCATCACACATGAGCTCAAAGGGCAAGTCCCAATCGGGGGCAACAAGAATCGGTGCCTCGGTAAGCCTTTTCTTTAATGTTTCAAAGGCTTCGATGCACTCAGGGGAGAAGATAAAAGGAGCATCCTTCTCGAGGAGATGGGTCATAGGCCGGGCGATTTTAGAAAAATATTGAATAAACCTACGATAGAAACCGGCGTGACCCAAAAAGCTCCTAACACCTTTCACAGTCGTGGGATGAGGCAATTTTGCTATGACATCCACTTTGGCACGGTCAACCTCAATCCCGTTTTTTGAAATTTTATGGCCGAGGACAATGCCCTCTTTGACCATAAAGTGACTCTTCTCCCAATTTAGACATAACTTTGTGTCTTCACAACGTTTTAGCATGCTGTCTAAATGGGAGAGACATGATTGGAACGAATCCCCAATGACCGAAAAGTCGTCCATAAAGACCTCCATAGTTTTTCCGATCATGTCGGAAAAAATGGCCATCATACATCTTTGAAACGTGCCCGGAGCATTACATAAGCCAAATGGCATACGTTTATATGCGAAAGTTCCATAGGGGCACGTAAAAGTGGTCTTTTCTTGGTCTTGCGGGTCAATGGGAATCTGAAAGTAACCCGAGAAACCATCGAGGAAGCAATAGTACTCATTCCCCGCTAATCTCTCGAGCATCTGATCCATAAAAGGGCAGAGGAAAATGATCCTTACGAGTGGCGTCATTCAATTTACGATAATCAATGCAGACGCGCCAACCCGTAACCAAACGAGTTGGAATTAACTCATTCTCCTCATTTGTGACAATAGTAATGCCACCCTTTTTTGGAACACAATGGATTGGGCTGACCCAAGGACTATCCGAGATAGGGTAAATCAATCCGGCATCTAGAAGTTTTAAAACCTCTTGTTTGATAACCTCGTGAATTTTTGGATTCACCCTTCTTTGTTGTTGGACTGCAGGTTTGAAATCGTCCTCCATTAAAATTTTATGAGTACAGAATTCAGGGTCAATGCCCTTGATGTCGGAGAGACGCCAAGCAATTGATTGTTTATGAGATTTCAAAACCTTGATAAGCGCAGCCTTTTCCTCATCACTTAAGTCTTTGGCAATTATGACGGGTAATTTATCGTCACCCTCCAGAAATGCATATTCAAGATGAGGCGGCAAGTCCTTAAGTTCAACCTCAGGGAAGTCATCAGTTTTCTCAACATTTTTGACCTCCTCTTTATGAAGTTGTTGTGGTAGAACAGGAATAGGAGAGGGATCTTCGTTTAACAATTTTTCAAGCATGAGAATATCCCTCTCGAGGTCGATCTCTTGGTTATCGACTCCATCGGGAATCGAGTCACTTTTGAGAAACGCCTCCATTTCTTCTAAGATGAAGTCACTTCCCTCAAACGGAGTGGGGGAAGGAGAAGAATTGGCAATGATGGGGTGAGAAGACTGAGTGAGGTTTTCACTCGAAGAATCATCAATGAAACCTAAAATCTCTTGAGCATACTCCTCAGCAGCAACATCGATGATATCAATTTGATTCACCGACTCACAATCATAATTGGAGGAGTATCTCGATGTTTGATTTAGGTTGAAGGTAATAGCTTCCGTTCCAACACGTAATGTGATCTCATGCTCAAATACATCGATAAGAGCGTGCCCAGTTCTAAGGAATCCCCGCCCAAGAATGAGAGGGACCCTTGAATCGGCATCAGAGTCAACAATCACAAAATCTGCCAGAAAATGGAACTTCCCCACTTTAACGAATACGTCCTCGGCAATGCCAATGGGACGAGAAATCGAACGATCGGCAGGCTCTAAAGTCATGCACGTGGGGGTAAGTTCGGGGAGAGAGAGTTTCTTCCACACAGAATATGGCATCAGGTTGATGCTAGCACCTAGATCGGCCAGGGCGAAGCAATCAATCATACCCGGGAAAGTACAAGGAATGAGGAATTTCCCGGGATCTCCAAGCTTTTCAGGAAGCTTTTTCAAAAGAACCGCAGAGCAGTTCTCATTCAGAGGAGTTCTTGCCATCTCAAATAATTTTTCTTTATTACTCAACAGATTTTTGATTGTCGATGCAAACTTGGGCATCAAGAGAATAGCATCCGCGAAGCTAATGTCAAAGTGCAAATCTTGAAAGATTTGGAAGAACTTATCCATTTGGTGATTAGCTTTTTCGCGGAGCTTTTGTTCACTGAGACGTGATGGATAGGGAATAGAAGTTTTGGATTTAGGGTTGTCCACTGGAGTTTCTGGTGGTTCAAATACAACTCCAGGCTTACATCTGGTTTCAGGAATAACCTGAGGTTGGACGTGTGCTGTACTTCGTGAGCTAGGATTTTGCACCTTGTCCTTTGGCACCTCAGGTTCACGATTCACTACCTTAGGAGGAGAGGAAGAAGAGGTAGTAGGAATCGCAGGTTCATCATATGAAGAACCACTTCGTGTTGTGATCGCCTTAGCATCGCCCCTCGGGTTAGCGATCGTGTTGCTCGGTAAAGTAGTACCTGAGCCCGAGGGTCGATCATTTAAAGACTTCTTGATGTCAGAAATCTGGCTGACCAGCAACTTGTTCAACTCTTCTTGGGACTTCATGAATTGTTTCAACAACTCATCAGATGAAGGCCCGGTTGGAACAATGGCTTGATTCGGATTAGGAATGTTTGGAGCTCGATTGTTCGGGTTGAGTCCTTGATTGAAATTTCCTTGGTTTTGATGATGGAAATTCCCTTGATTCTGGTGATTGTTCCCATGAAAGTTCCCGGGGTTGAAATTACCCTGACCTTGGTTCCGGTTAAAGTTTCCTTGATGTTGGAAACCTTGATTTTGGAAACTTTGGTTTTGATTTTGGAAACCGTGACCCTGATTGAAGTTACCTTGGTTCACTCTATTTTGGTTTTGGCCACGGTTTTGGACATTTTGGTTTTGGTTAAAACCGGGAGGTCCAGGATAACGGTGAGGACGATAGTTCGGGTCCATAGGAGGACGGTATTGATTGCCTCCTTGATTTTGGGACCCGACAACAGCATTAGCTTCATATGGAGTACCATCAGTAGCTGTACAGTTGTAGTAGGCATGCGGCCCACCACAAGTCACACAGACTTCCACTTTTTTAACCTCAGCAGGGGGAGGATGTTGTGGAAATGAGTCTTTCTTTGTTTGGGCGAGAACCAAAGCTTGGATCGCTTCAGTGAGCTTGTCAAGCTTAGCATCCATGCTAGATTGACCCACAGAAGATGAAGTAGAAGGACCCGCATTGATTTGAGAAACAATCGGTTTGCTTCGTGTAGAGCGGACCTTGGACTTGTTTTCTATGATTTGCAAAGCTTCTTTTGTGGTTCTACTCAAAAAATTTCCTCCCGCGGAGGCATTGAGAGAATCCTGATCAGCTTGGCTCACGCCATTGTAAAAAGTATCGAGTTTCATCAACTCAGAGAAACCATGATGTGGACACTTGCGAAGTAATTCTTTGAAACGATCCCACGCTTCACCAAAAGATTCATCGTATTTTTGAGTGAACTTGGTGATTTCGTTTTTAAGACTCGTGGTCGGGAAGAATTCATTCACAAACTTTTTGACAAGATCTTCCCAAGTCTCAATAGATCGTTGAGGTTGTTTTTCAAGCCAAATCCGGGCTTGTCCCTCCAGGGAGAATGGGAAGAGAAGAAGTTTTATTGCTTCACACGGGACATTTTTGTACTTGATGGTTGATGTGATTTTATTGAACCATCGAATATGAGCATGAGGATCGTCCCTCTCAAAACCGTAGAATTGACTTGAGGTTACAAGATTGAGTAACCCGGTTTTGAGCTCAAAATTATCAGCCACGATGGCTGGAACAACTATGGCATCTCCGTAACCCTCGATGGGTGCTTGGAGAAGCTCACACATGGGGCGGTCTTCTGCCATGGTGACAGTGTGTGTGGCAACAGTACGGATCTCAGATCCGACTGTTGGTGCTGAACGTCGGCGAGGTCTTCTAGGTTTCCGAACAAGCTCACGTAATGGGCTCGTGGACCTTGAAGAACGAGTGCGCATGCACTAAAAACCAATCAAAACAAAAATCGAGGCAAATCAACAGTGAACTTAAACCAATAATCGCAAGTAAGTGGCTTCTTTAAGAAAGGTACACCACCTATAGGGATACAAAGGCAAGTTTTAATCTTTTTGGTTTGGGAACTTATTTGTTCACACCCCCAGTTGGCAGGTGCTCTGTCTTGGTTTTCGACGGTTTATTTTTATGTAGAATTATTATTCACAAGAAAGAGACGAATGTTTTTGTGTTTTGTGTATGGGTTTAAAAACTTTTGGAAAATATTTTTGGTATCGTTTCGTTTACCAAAATCGTTTCTCTTTAAGAATCACCTTAAAAGAAAACCGATTTAGAAAACGTTACGATCTGTTTTGTTGTTTTTAATTTTTTTTTGGTGTTTTAACACTTTAGGAAAAGTGTTAATGACTTTTTTGTATTTTGATTATGAAAATATACACAAGTGGTGGTATTTGTACAGTGAAAGAGGTGAGATAATACAAATCTCAAATAACGCTAAAGAAACGCGCACACTTCCCCGGCAGCGGCGCCAAAAATTGATTGATGCTAAACCACCTAACTTATATTGACCAAATAATGGTCAACAAAGTCAAATAGCCTAGGTCAATGCTCCGGGTAATATAAGGTATCACCAGGTCGTTAAGTCCCGTTGAAGTGTGAATTGTAACTTTAGCGTATTAGTGATCGGGTAATTATGCACAGAAAAGGGTTATGATCAAAATTATTTAGAAATTATTAACAAATATAGCTTAGGAAAGCTATGTGATTGATTACGGAAATTTGGATTACGAAGATTTGAGCTAAAACCTAAAAACGTACATTTTAATTAAAAAACGTATACAGACGAACAAAATAAAAAAGTACAACTGATGGACTGGGAGGGTTAAAAGTGTAAAATTGGTATTTTTACAATCCTATTAATTAAAGAAAATTAAAAACTATTTTTACACTATTTAATTTTTTATTATTAATTAATTACTAATTATCTATTTATTCCTAATTAAATTAATTAGAATTACTAAAAATACTTAAAAGGCTTAGAAAATTAAGAAAAATTTTATAAATCTAATTAACCATCATAGGAATCCTAAAAAATTATAAAAAGTTTATTTTATGTATTTTTAAACTAATTAACTAATTATTAATCTAGTTACTTATTAATTTCTAATTAAACTAATTGTATTATAAAAAATAGCAAATGAACAGTAAAAATTCTAGAAAAATTTATAAAAATGGTTTAACTAAAATAAAAGCTAGAAAAATTATAAAAACTAGGTTATACTTTATAAAAACTAATTATACTATTTAATTGATTAATATTAATTAAAACTAAATTAAACTAAAATTAATTAGAAATACCACTAAAAGACAAAATAAAAACCTGGAAAAATTTGTAAAATTATTTTAACCTAAAATATAATTTCTAAAAATATAAAAGTGATATATTACATAGAAATAAATTAAAAAGAAAAATAAATTGATAAATCCTATTAAATAGAAGCTATCACTAATATTAAAGTTGGTTTTTTGGTTTTTTTCTTTTTCTAAACTGATTATAGACTAAAAATAAGAACTTTTAACAAAAACACTTTAACTACACCCCAAGAAATAAGCACTTGAAGTGCTTATTAATCCCACAGTTGACTTTTGTTGACTGTGGAGGTTTTTAAGCTCAAATGGAAGATGTGGGGTCCACAATGGTAATTTATGGTTTCTCTGAGTTTGTTACACTAGAATAAGCAAGAATAAGCCAAACTTGTGGCTTCAATAAGCCAAAAAGCACAAATAAGCAGTTTGCTCACTTTGTTTCTGAATCAGATTTGGGACAAGGTTTTGGGGTCAAACAAAGTGGGGTGCACTGATCTTATGGTCAAACTAAAGGTCAACCCTTGATCCTGGGTAGGAGGGGGGTTGAATGGTGCAAAGTAGGGACTGTGGGACCTACTGGGTCAATCACAAAACACCACCAAAGATGGGGGTGTGAAACAGTCTGCTGAGACAGGGCAAAGCTTTGCCCTGCAGTCCAATTCAAGGGGCAATTTGGTCCCTAAGAAAAATTCACAAAAATGTAACCAACTTGAAAATAAAAAATACTACTGGTAGAGTTAAAGCACAACAATTTTCAGACCCCCAATCCCAACACTAAAATCAATTAAATTCTCCCAAGTTTTGCAAAAATCTGAGTTTGATACTTTTGACTTTTAGAGAAATTGCAAGATTTGACTTTTGTGAACTTGTGTGACTGATTTAATGATGAAATGTGTTGTGATGAACTATATGAAAACTATTTTAAGTGAAATCATCCATTTATAACAAGATTTGATGGGTTTGATCTTTAAAAATTCACCACAGTTGACTGTGGTGATCACTTCTTAGTGATTTTGACTTTTGTGACTATTACTATCAAAGTCTTGGTTGTTTTGGTCTATTTGAGTACTGAGTATGAGGTATGAATCACAATTGAGCAATGACACCACCTACAATACACTAACACAGTCACAACCAAACACTCCTTTAAAATTATTTATTGAAGAGATTTTAACTTAGACAAACATATAACATAAACAAATGATTACTACTGATCTAAATGCTAATATTTAACTAAAATAAGCTTAAATAAACAGTTAAAGCTACTCAATACTAAAGATGAAAGATTTTTAGCTTACAAAGCCTTCCAAGCCAACTGATTAAGAAGCAAGGAACCAAGTTAACCAATCCTATGCCCTCCCATGAGGTACCTAACCCACAGCCATCCTAAATACACTGTGCTCCATGCTCATTCAGCTTGCACTCTTCTTTTTTTTTATTTATTTTTATTTTTCTTAATTTTTTAGTATTTAATGAAAACTGAATTAAGAGTGTTCACACAAGCTTATGATGCTTTAAAAATATTGTTTCTGAGCTTGTGAGAGCTTCTGAGTAGGTTAAACACACATTAGATATCTTAATTAGAACTTGATAATTTGAAATGAGACTTTGAAAAGTGAAAATGAGAATTATACTTGAAACTGAACTTTCATTGATAAAAACAGTTACAATACTTTGAAAATAAACTAAAACGACATAAAAACTAAGAAAATTACACACTACTAAGCTCATATGAGCTAAACTATATATATCGACCTAAAACTAATGCCCTAAGTCTTCCACATGGCTTCCTTTTGAAAACTGAGAGTCCCAATGTTAGCATTAAAAATATGTATTATGAAGTGATGGTCATTCTCATATTGTAACTTTGTGTCGTTTGTTAAGATTAGTAATAGTTTAGTCAATGGGCCTTGGACTTGGCAAGCTAATATGTTATATGCTATGTTTCATAAGCCTAGTTATCCAACCATGTAACCAAGTCCAAGCCCAAGTCCATTAGAAAGCCCATGAGGCCTTTCTCTCTAACTATAAAAGGCACCTTACCTCTCATTTGTAAGGTGTGCTTGTGTGTGGATTGTGTGTGTTTTTAATAAAAGTTCTCTTCATCTTATTACTCTTTTTCATATAATCTAACGCCACACATATCTCATCAAGTCACCATCTTTACTTCATCTAGTTCTTATATTGGTATTAAAGTTGATATATCTTAGGTCCTACAATTGGCATCAGAGCCTCGTTGTGTTATCTTGATGATTTTTGTGGTTCGTATTGCGTGTTTTGAAACTGTTTTTATACACTTTTTTAAGATCTGGAATTTTTTTTCCTACTTTATAGATAAACAGTTTCTTTTTACATGTTTTGATGTATCCAAAAAGTGGTCTAATACAAAAAGTCTATTGCTTTTATTTCTCGTTGTGTACAAACTGTCCTTTTGTGGTCTTTTTACCTCGATAGCAGTTTTATGTATACATCAGTTTTATGACTTTTTATCACCATACTCGTGAATCTATGGTCAAACGTGGTCAAATACATACATGGTCTGGTCTCAAAAAGGGGTCTGAAATATGTTCTGTACGCTGCTCTCAATTTTTTTGGCCTGAATCTGAACGGAAAAGGTCATCGGAAAGTGGTCAAAGGGTCAAAACCCTGTTCCTACGTGTATCTTCAATTTTTCTACGCATAACTTGGATAAGTTATGCGTAAGGTGCAACTTTGGCAAAAAACCCTCATCTTACGCGTAATTCTTACGCAAAAGATGGGTTTTACGCAAAGATATAGTTTTCTACGCGTAAGATTCCTATGCGTAAGATTTCTACGCGTAATATTTCTACAGGTCTACGCGTAACTTTATGCGTAAAAGGGTCGAAAGAAAAATATTATGCGTAAACTTGCCATATTAAAAAAAAAAAAAAAAAAAAGGGAAGAATAGATGAAGAAGAACAAAGAGACCACGACAACAAAATACTAAATACCAATCTCAACGTGACCTCAGTTTATCGATACCATAATCAGTCCGAAGATAATACAAAAAAAAGAAAAAGAAAAGAAATATTAACAGTACACAAATATACCAGATCCACTGCCAAACCAAACCAACAACATCAATCTTACCTCTATACTCAACCGCAAAGCCCTCACAAGTCACTCCGTCAACTCACATCTATCTACAACACGAAAACAAAATTACATATAATCTCTGATTATGTTCCGTTTTTTTTTTTATCTTTTACAAAGATTTTTTATGGAACATACTATCATCATCGATCTTGTTGAAGCCTTTAACTTCCAAAATATACGAAACATTAAAGAAAGTTTTCTAACAAGATTGTTATAAACTTTTCTTGTTTCGTTATATATCACACAAACGAATCATACACCTACCCGAAACCCATCCTAGGATCTTGAAGCCTCCGTTGCATCAGTTCTTCGTGGGTTATTTGAAACCGAGAGATCAAAAGGTTGTGTTTGATATGCTTAACGAAGAGAGAAGATGAAGGATGTGAGGAGATGAGCTCTCGATTTTATTGTGTTTTGATCGGTTGTTAAAGATGAGATAATGATGAGATTTAATTTGGTGATAATTATTGAGATGTGATTTGAGTTGGGAAGTCATTTACTGCGTTTGGAGAGAAACAAGAGGAGGGGGGCGGATAATTTAAGTTGTATGTGTTTAGGTTTAGGTCAATGTAACTAGTACATGAAGTTATATCCTTTGTATGATTGGATCAGGTATATGATATGTCATTTGATCAAGTTTTTTTTCGTTTTGAATGGGCTTATTTATCTGGATTGAGAACTAAATTGAAATGGGCTGCAATGAGTTATCAATATGATGGGCTACTATGAATAAGATTGGTGGAATGGACTTACGAAGTGATTCATCAAATTGTCATTATCCGAATTTTATTTTTGGGATATGTAAATTTGATAATTTTTGTAAATGAATGGTATTTTGGTTATGACGAATTTTTACGGGGATACATATATTCACGGCTAGAATTGCTTCGTTTAAGAAAAATGACTACGGGGTTTTTGTACGGTATTATCGATTTGACTTTGAAGTGGAATTTCAAAAAGTGTACTTATTTATCTCAAAGTCAAGGGGTGGTTGGATGCACGATTTTTGAAGATAACTTGTCTGCGCAAATTAAAAAATTCAATCTTGACAATCTAGTTATTACTGATGTAAGGAGTTACGTTGTAGTGCTCATAGTATAACTATCACTTAAAGGAGTTACGTTGTAGTACTCAGTGTCACACAAAGTAGTGGATTGTTCAAGCGACGAATATTTCGTGCAACCTCATACTTGAAGGAGTTACATTGTAGTGCTCAGTATAGGTATTAAGTCACATCTATTGTACAAGCATTAAGTCACAAGATGGGATGTTTACTTCGTTTTCAAGCATCTGAGAGACTCGCTCTAGAACCCGCGCTTAATCCAATGGCTTCTAATCAAAACGGATTAGGACCCGCACCAAACCAGCAGACTTCTGGACACATCAGTTCAGGACTCGTGCCTCAAGGAGCTCAGTCAACAAACACGGATAAACCTTCAGAACAAGAACTGGAAAATTTCTTCGAGTTAATGTTTGATGAATATTATGGTGGAACTTCGACAAATGCATCTCAACAACATTCCGCTGCACCCGCTCAAAACCATCAACCACCACCACCACCACAAGATGCATCTACAACAATCGAAGCTGAAGCACCAACTACATCAACATCATCTACATCTACTCAAGCAACTCCAGTACTTGAAACTGAATTACCAAGAGTTGATGAGCAAAATCAAAACACAAATTTTCAAGAAGAACCAACAAATAATTCAAACAATGATGCGTTAGAAGAAGAAGAAATATTTGAAAACCCGTTTGCAACAGACTCTGCTGAATCTTCTTCAAGGTTACAAGAACCATCTAACACACATTCGTTACACCCAAGGTACCATTCTACGTTTCAATGGACAAAAGACCATCCGTTAGTACATGTTATTGGTGATCCTTCAATGCCAGTTCAGACGAGGAGACAACTTGCCACCGATCTCGAATTGTGCATTTACATTTGCTCAATAAGCACCAAAGTACCTAAGAACATTCGGGAAGCAATGGCAGAAAACCCATGGATTGAAGCAATGCAGGAGGAATTTCTTCAATACCTGTTACATGATAGTTGGGAACTTGTTGAACGACCACTTGATAAACGTGTTCTTGATCTCAAGTGGTTGTGGAAGAACAAACTGGATGAGGAAATGACTGTTATTCGCAACAAAGCTCGTCTCGTGGCTAAAGGTTATCCACAAGAAGAAGGGATAGATTTCGAAGAATCATTCGCGCCTGTAGCTAGACTTGAAGCAGTCCGGATTTTCTTAGCCTATGCAGCTCACAAAAACATCACAGTCTATCAGATGGACATTAAGACAGCTTTCTTGAATGGAACTCTGAAAGAAGAAGTGTATGTGAGTCAGCCAGAGGGATTCATCGACAAAGATCATCCAGACTACGTCTACAAGCTTAAGAAAGCAATTTATGGTTTAAAACAAGCTCCAAGAGCGTGGTATGACGAACTATCATCTTTCTTGCTTAAAAAAAAATTCACAAAAGGAACGGTTGATGACACCTTGTTTATCAAAAAATTCAAAGATGACATTTTGATCGTTCAAATTTACGTGGACGACATTATTTTTGGATCAACCAATCCTAACCATTCAAAACATTTTGAAAATCTCATGAAAAGTAAATTTGAAATGTCCATGATGGGGGAACTAAAATTCTTTCTTGGTTTACAAATCCATCAATCCCCTTGTGGTATTTTTATTAATCAAGCTAAATATACGATAGAGATTTTGAAAAAACATGGAATGGAAAATTGTGATTCTGTTGGTACACCAATGGTCACTTCACCAAAAATAGGTGCTGATTTGTTTGGGAAACCCATTGATCCGAAGAAATATCGGAGCATGATCGGTTCTCTCATGTACCTAACTGCTAGCCGACCAGATATTCAATTTGCTGTTTGTTTATTAGCACGGTTTCAGGCAAAGCCTACCGAACTTCACCTCAAAGAGGTTAAACGGATCTTTCGAGACCTACGAAGCACCATTAACATGGGACTTTGGTATCCGAAGGATTCGGGGTTTAATCTAACAGCATTTTCAGATGCAGACCATGCTGGTGATCAAGTTACAGCAAAGAGTACATCAGGTGGAGCACAATTTTTGGGTGAAAAGCTTGTAAGCTGGTCGTCAAAGAAACAGGATTGTACTGCACTATCAACCGCCGAAGCCGAGTATGTGTCTCTATCTGCATGTTGTGCCCAAGTTCTTTGGATGCGGACACAGCTCACAGATTATGGCTTTACTTTTGACAGAATACCTATGTATTGTGACTCAAAAAGTGCCATAGCCATCTCGTGCAATCCCGTACATCACTCTAAGACGAAGCATATCAAAGTCCGCTACCATTTCATCAAAGAACACGTGGAAGAGGGTACTGTTGAATTATTTTTCGTTAAGACTGATTATCAACTCGCCGATCTATTTACTAAAGCCCTTCCAAAAGAACGGTTTGACTATTTAGTTCGACGAATTGGCATGCGAAGCCTAACTCCTGAGGAGCTAGATCGTCTTCTCGAATCTTCTTGATAAATGATTTCAAAATCGCTTCGCTGTAAATATTTTTGAAAAACAAAATACAAAATTTGAAAAACCAAAAAAAAAAACAAAATACAAAAATATAAAATTTTCAAAAAATACAAAAACAATATAAAATCAAAAAATCCAAAAATATTCTTCTCACGACATGTCTCTCGTATAAATCAATATTCTGTACGTTTCTAGAAATGTCATTCAAAAATGATACGGACATGTACAGATGCTTGAGCGGGAGTTCTTTAAAATGTTGTTCTAAAACATGTCGTTTCTCAAAATTTTCTTCACTATGGCTTTCGTATACATCAGTACGAAACCCGTACTTAAATGATGACTTCTGATTATTTTCAAATCAAGGACTCGTACGTTCAATGACGAACTCTTTTTCGAAAAGTTCGAGTCTAATCAAACGAAAAGATTTCAAGCATAAACTCGTTTTCAAACAGAATTCTTGAGCACTTTTTCAAGAATGTTCAAAAGATTTCTCAAAATCTCTCAAAATGAGTGCTCAAGATAACTCCCTCTAAACCCTTAATTGATTTTAAAATGTGCTATCATTAAGGGGGAGTTCAAATACAAAATGTTCCAAATTCATGCTAAATCGAATCTGTCTATCTCTCCAAAAAGCTTTTTCTTAATCAGTTGATATCAAAAATATCACGCTATGCTATTTTTGAGGGGGAGAAGACATGATTAAAATGTGATCAAAGATGTTTAAAGCTTGTGACTAAATCTCAAAAGAGCTAGACTCAGAATGTACCAATGAATTGACGAAGCTTAAAATGTCAGTAATCGAAAAGACTTGTCCTGGACGGGTAATAATTTCAAGCTAGTCTAACTAGTGATGCAAGCGTGTCTCGAATAGGACTTGTCTGAGTAGAATGTACCGTATCGAGAGACTTTCTTTGGACTTGACCAGGACGGGTAATAACTTCAAGCTAGTCTAACTAGTGATGTAAGCGTGTCTCGAATCGGTCATGTTCACTGAAAGTGGATCAATTCAAAAAGTGCAAACTCCTCTCGCATGTGCAAATTTCTTAAATATTCATGAGCACATGTGAAGGGGGATTTCTTCAAAAGAAATGCTAAACTCTCGAAGTGTCAACAATGTGTTTTATTATTATAAACACTTTGAGAGATTTTCAATAAATGGTTTCATGGCAATGATAGGATAGTCATGGAGTTATAAGGTGACTAAGGTTAGGAAAACCGTCCTATGATCCGCCAGAGCCGGAGGGATCTACCCAAGGACAATTCCAATAGATTAGAATTAGAAGTCCTTAGGTATGATTGAAAAAAGGAGAAAATGAGAAAGGAGAAAGAAGGGGTTGAAGAATTAAAAAGAAAAGTTATGAAAAAGGGTGAAAAGAAATAGCCCTCCATATGTTCAACCTTAGGGCAGACACCGGGTTCAATTCATATGCTACTGGTTATTACTAAGGTGACACCGGTATTGAAGACAAAGACGTCATGGACCCAGTGACGCACTGCACTAAACCTTCTTAACCACTCAAGTTCTCTTAAAAGAGCTTGTTTCATTCTCATGGGGAACCGGTGTAATCTATCGACCTGTCTCTTAGAGATGGTTGATATTGAAGCAGGAGACCTCTCCTTAATCTCCGCATAGGAAACCTAATGTGCACTTATCGAGTCTAGAGCCCGAGATTCATCAAAAGATCTCATAGGAACATATGATATTTCTACACTGGTTGTTAATCATTATGGACGCCAGATGTAAACTTAAGAGTCCTACGCAGATCTTAGCTATCTGCCAGAACATTTATGAGAGGATTCACTTTTGTGATTCTCAGTGATTGAATGGAAATTCCTGCCAGGGTCAACATCAAGCAGCCCTGACAGCAGGTCACTTCGGTAATTCTTTATGGGTTACGCTTAGTGGTCACAGTGGTTTCAAATGGTCTACAGTCGTGGAGTGATCCCCAGCGACTCACCCAGTCATTGAGCTACTTAGTAGGTCTCGTAAGCTCTCTCGAGAGTATCTGATATGGGAACGGCCTTGGTAAGGGTTAGAAGGAGTCTTCACACTATGCTGTTGACGATCTCTAATTCTTATCTGTAAGTACCGGATGTTTTATTGCTAACTGTTTATATGCAGGGACACTTCATCTCCATGGCGACAGATTCCACATGCTCATACATGCATCTCGAAGTCAAAGGAAAGTTCTCTCAAAGATCTATACAACACAAAGTTCAAAGAAAGATTCTACGCCAAAAAAAAGAATCTACAAAGTATAAAGACTAAAGATCAATGTGAAAGAAAGGGAACTACGTGCATATGAATATCAAAGTCCAAAGATGTATGAGCATGTTGGAATGGCAGTCAACCACCATAGACGCAGAAGTGACGGAAGGCAGATAACTCCACATCACAAAGGAACAAAGAACGATGTAAAATCAGTTATCGAAGATCGCAAAGCATGAAGGAACAAAGACTAAAGACTATTCTACAACGACACACAAAGTTAATGACAAAGAACACGGAAGACCCACTCACGTGGAGCATCATTCGAATGACCACCCCTTAGGGGGAGATTGTTAGCATTAAAAATATGTATTATGAAGTGATGGTCATTCTCATATTGTAACTTTGTGTCGTTTGTTAAGATTAGTAATAGTTTAGTCAATGGGCTTTGGACTTGGCAAGCTAATATGTTATATGCTATGTTTCATAAGCCTAGTTATCCAACCATGTAACCAAGTCCAAGCCCAAGTCCATTAGAAAGCCCATGAGGCCTTTCTCTCTAACTATAAAAGGCACCTTACCTCTCATTTGTAAGGTGTGCTTGTGTATGGATTGTGTGTGTTTTTAATAAAAGTTCTCTTCATCTTATTACTCTTTTTCATATAATCTAACGCCACACATATCTCATCAAGTCACCATCTTTACTTCATCTAGTTCTTATATTGGTATTAAAGTTGATATATCTTAGGTCCTACACCCAATGTCTTTGTGTTGACCCTCTGACCAAATCCCATCCATTTAATTAAGCATTGATCAATCCTAGCCATTGATTGGCTTTTTGGCGCCAAAATTTATACGGGGTAGTTTTGAGTGGTACTGGTGAGGGGTTGGTGATGCATTTATGGTGGTGGGTTTGTTTGGTGAGGGGAATTTATTGTGGGGGGGCTGATTTGGTGAAAAGGTGAGGAGCGGGGGGGATGTATGCCCTGGTTTTGCGCGGTATTGTTGGGGAAGAAAGGGTTGACCGGGTCAACGCTGGGTGGGAGATTATTAAAAAGGAGTGGGCTCGGGTTTTATTTGTGGTGGACTGGGCCTAAGGGTGGGATGGACCAAGAGCTGGATTGGGTTTGTTTTGGTTTTGGATTAAATAAAAAAAAGGGTCCGTTTGATTTATTACCAAAGAAACCACAAGGACCTAATTTGTAATTTTGCAAAAGATGAGGGCTGTGATTGTAACTTTTCAAAAGTGCTCAAGAGGGGTAATATTGCCAATAACCATAACTCCAAGAACCATTTTTTGTATTTTTCCAATTTTCAAAATTCCAAAACTTCCCAGGGACCACTTTTGCCATTTTTGGATTTTTCAGGGACTACATATGTAATTTTGGAAAACTTGCAACCCAAATGTAATATTTTGTGAAATTGACTTTCAAAACCTTGGGTTGACTTTTTCTTTCAAAATCAATGCATAGGGACTAAAATTGACAAGTTTTGAAACTTGGGGGACTGAAACTGCCAATACTGCAAACTTTGTACGTTTTTTCTTTGTTTTTGCACATTTTGCTTTTAAAACACATAAAACACAATCCCTGGGATAATTTAAGTATTTTGATATCTTTTTGATTGTTTTTGTGCATTTTGGTAGTTTAAATATATCAAAAATGATGAGTGTTTGAGCATTCATCAACACCAATCTCCATCCAAGAAATTGACATCCTCCTGTAGTTGACCTTCTATCCAAACTTGCACCAGCATAATCACTATCTGAGTATGTGATCAATTCCATATGGGATTCTCTTGGATACCACAATCCTAGATTAGGATATGTCTTCAAATACCTGAAAATCTTCTCTACTGCTGTCATATGTGATGTCTTTGGAGTAACTTGAAATCTTGCACAAGCACATACAACAAACATAATGTCTGGTCTTGATGAAGTAAGATACATCAGAGAACCAATCATAGATCTGTAGGTGTGCACATCAACATCAGCTCCACTAGCATTCTTCAACAATAGATGAGTAGTCTTATCATCAGGGGTATTTGAAGGTTTTGCATCAGTAAATTTGAACTTTCTTATAATCTCAGTCACATATTTGTCTTGACTGATAAAGATGCCCTCTTTACTCTGTTGAACTTGCAGCCCCAAAAAGAATGTAAGTTCTCCTATAGAACTCATTTGAAATTCATCTTTCATCAGCTTTTCAAACTCTTTGCACATCTATTGTCTAGTAGATCCAAAGATGATATCATCAACATATACTTGAACAAGTAGAGTATCACCCTTGTCTTTCTTGATGAACAAAGTTTGATCAATCTTTCCTCTATGAAACCCATTATTCAACAGATAATTAGCTAAGGTTTCATACCACTTCCTTGGAGCTTGATGTAAGCCATAAAGAGCCTTAACAACTTTATACACTTTATTAGGGTGTTGAGGATCTTCAAAGCCTGGAGGTTGAGAGACATAAACCTCCTCATCAATCTTTCCATACAGGAAGGCACTCTTAACATCCATTTGATAGATAGTAAAGCCCATAAAGGATGCATAGGCTAGAAACAATCTAATAGCCTCAATCCTTGCAACAGGAGCAAAAACTTCTTCGTAGTCAATACCCTCCTCTTGAGTGTATCCTTGAGTAACCAATCTAGCTTTGTTCCTGATAACAATTCCTCTTTCATCTTTCTTATACCTGAAAACCCACTTAGTACCAATCACCTTCATACCATTAGGCAAATCACAAAGAACCCAAACCTTTTGAAGTTTGAACTGCAACAACTCCTCTTGCATTGCTTCAACCCAGCTAGATTCTTCTAAAGCCTTATAAAAAAATTTAGGCTCCACTTGTGATAGAAAATAGAAAAACAAACATTCATTCTTGTTGTTATGCTTCTTGGACTCATAAACTTCACTAATGAACCCATGAACATCATCTTTCTTTGTCTGCCTTCTTGTTTTCACACCTGATTGTAGCTCACCAATAAAATTTTCAAGTGGATGCACTTTGTGAATTGAAGTCTGTGATGTGCTAGGAATATCATATGTTGTTGGCATGTTTGAGATCTCAACATCATCACTAGGTGATTCCTGAGATGAACTTCCCACATTTGGCCTCATAAATTCCAAAGTTGGGGGTCTTCCTCTGAATAGCTCGTAAGGTGTCTTGTTCTTTGTTTTAAGCACTAAACCCTGTTCTGAATGTAACAAGCAGTGTTAACTGCTTCAGCCCAAAAAGTCACTGGTAGCTTTGAATCAGCTAACATGGTTCTAGCAGCCTCAATTAGTGTTCTGTTCCTTCTTTCAGCAACTGCATTTTGTTGAGGAGTTCTTGCAAAACTAAATTCTCTCTTAATACCTTTGTCTTTGCAGAAATCATCCATAACTTTGTTCTTGAACTCTGTCCCATTGTCACACCTGATGATCTTGATCTTCTTTTCAACTTGATTTTCAACTTCAGTAATGAATGTCTTAAGGATGCCAGTGGTTTCATCCTTGGTTCTTAAAAAGAAAACCCATGTAAATCTGCTAAAGTCATCAGTCACAACAAGACAATACTTCTTCAAATTTATGCTGCTCACTGATGTAGGACCAAACAAGTCCATATGCAGCATGTAAAGTGGATGATCAATAGAATTGTATGCCTTGGTCTTGCATGAAGCTCTGTGTTGCTTACCTTTAAGACAGGCAACACATGTTTGGTCATTTGCAAATTTCATCTCTGGTAAACCTCTGACTAGACCATCTTTCACAATCTTGTTAATGGTCTTGAAATTAACATGACCAAGTCTTCTTTGCCAAAACATGGATTCATCCAAAGTAGCTTTTGCAAGCAAGCAAGTAACATCATCTTTAGCCACTATATTCTTCATGTCTATGCTATATAGATTGCCTTTTCTAGGGATTTTAAGTAAAATATCACTTTCATCAGGGAGCTTATAATCCTTAGATAAGATATAGCATTCATCTTGTGTGAATAGAACTCTATGCTTTTTGTCATACATCTGTGACACACTGAAGAGGTTGTACTTGAGTTCTTTCACATAATACACATTCTCAAAGTCCAAGTTTCCAGCCTTGATAGTTCCTTTGCCAGAAACTTTGCCACCAATACCACCTCCAAAGCTGACAAATTGTCCATCATAAGGTTTGAAATCTGAAAGATAGGACTTATTGCCAGTCATGTACCTGGAACCTCCACTTTCTGAATATCCTTGATCATCTTTGGGCTTTGAATGTTCCTGCACATAAAATAAAGGAATTAGTTCCTTTTGGGGACCCAAGCCACAAATGACTTGGATCTGCCTCGTGTATCAATATAATTATATCTGTCAAAGGTCATTGATACACCATTGGGATTGTTTGAGGTGATAGATCCTTTTGGTTTCCATTCCCAACCTGCTGAGACCTTAACAACATTTCCCACATTTACCCTTTTTTTGTTCATAGAACCACCAGTGGAAATTTTTGGCCTTGTAGTGGTAACTGCTGGTTTTGAAATTTTAGGTACCCACTTTTGATTATTCTAAACTTTCTTTTCAAAATAGGTCTTTTTCCCTGTTTGTGCAGATTTAACAAAAGTTGTAATAGGCTTGGCACTCTTAAAAGGGGACTTAGGGTAACCTCTGTTTATATTCCTGGCAGTGGCAACTGCTGGTTTAGCAGTGGAAAGAGTTTTGATGCCAGAGTTAAGCAAAATAGACCTGGGAATCATCTTGCTTAGTAGATTTGGGTGAGTAAAGTTATTAGCATTATTTCCATTCACCCTGGTATACCCAAATACTTCCCTTCTACCCATGTGATAGTTACAATTATAATGAAGATGTTCAAAACTACCACATACGTGACAGGGTTTATTGTTAAACACAATGTCACTACCAAATTGCCTAGACTTAACATGATTCCAACTCCTCTTATTCCCCATAGGAGTTGTTGACCTGCTTCTGTACATCTCTGCATATCTAGGAGTGGGCCTAGAGTAATTAGATTGTGTCCTAGTCTTTTCTTTGACAACTTCAGGAATAATCTTTTTAACATCCACATGAACACACTCAGGAATACTAGTTTTAGACTCAACATTCAAACATTCATCTTTAAGAGATGAGTCACTAGCACTGTCAAATGTATCAACCTCAACCTGAACCTTTTCAATAATAGCTTCTTTAACAAATTTTGGTCCATAGGTCATGGTTGGTTCCTGGAACTCTTCTAATCCTGTGTGTGCTAAGTCAATACCAGGAGGTGATGGAACAAATTTATATCCTACTCCTGATTTGGCTTTGTTTACAACTTAGGCCTCCCAAATTTTGTCAATACACTTGGATTGATGATCTAGTGTATTACAAGTTATCTGTATATTCTCATTGGCCCTTTTAACCTTCTTTAACTCTTCCCTAAGAGCCTTATTCACAGCAACCTGATAATCTAAGTCTCTTTTTAAAATAGCAATATCATCATTGAACTTAGATTCATTGGCTCTATAATGCTTTAATTGTGTTTCTAAAATAGCAAGACCTCTTTTATGATTTGCTAAGTTATAATTAGTATGATTTAACTCTAGCAATTGTTCATCATATTGTTCTTTAAGTTTCTCATAATCTTTTAAAGCCTTACAAGTTTTAGAACAAGCATTATTAATTTGTACCTCAGAGTTAGAAAAAGCCATAAGTGCAAGCTCAGTAGCAATCATTGCAGACTCTAAACCATCTTCTTCATCCTCAGCCATATAGCGCCAATCATAGCTCACTCCATCAATCGCCAATAGCACCTTTGGTTCTTCAGTTGTAGATTCTTTCTTCTTGTCTTGCTTGTACCAAGTTGACCTGTTATCAGGCTTCTTTGGTTTCCTGCATTCCCTGGCAAAGTGCCCCTTCTTGTGACAGTTGTAGCACTCCACCTTCTTTTTATCAAAACCTACAGTTTCATTGCCATTTATGGTGATCTTCCTACCAGTCTTCCTCCAGAACTTCTTTGCCTTTAAGCTTAGTAATGCAACCTGCCCTTTAATGTCCATCTCTTCCATGTCATCCTCATCAATTTGATCCAAATCCTCATGAGTGAGAATTGAACCATTCATCTGACTTGACAGAAAGGCATAAAAGGTAGAATCACAAAACCAGCAATCTGTCTTTTTGAACTAGCAGTGGAAACACCTCCACTGCCAGTGGAAACAACAATGTTAGCATCATCATCATCACTATCACTCTCTTCATCTGAACTATCATCAACAGATGATGATATGAGTGCTAAATTCCCTGATCCTGAACTCAGTTTGCCAGCTTTCTTCAACCTCTGTTCAATAACTTTAAAGTTATTGTACAAATCGTTGAGCTTCATAGTCTTTAATTATGGCTTGTCTTCCCATACTGCAACATTTGTACCAAACTCAGAGGGTAAACTTCTTAAGAACTTTAGATTGAGGTCTTCCCTTTCCACCTCAATTCCAAACACTGTGAGTTGAGTAACAATCTTTTGAAGTCTTGTGAAGATACTGTCAATAGATTCATTACTTGTTGAACCAAAGTTTTCATAAGTCTGTTTCAACAAGGTCTTCTGTGTTTTCTTGGTGGAATCATTACCACCAAAAACATTGCAGATCTCCTCAAATAGAGTTTGTGCAGTCTTGTACTTGCTGAAAGCTAGAATTTGATCTCTGGGAAGTGTCATCAACAGCAAGCCTCTTGCCTTCAGATCATTCTTCATCTGAAGTCTTTCATCATTTGTGACTGGTCCAGTGTTGACCTTTAGTACTTCCTTGCCATTAATTGTTTCTGAGGTAGTACCAGGTTTGAAAGAATTTCCAAACATAATGATCTCCCAGAGTGCATAGTCTTGCACCATAAAGAATTGTTCGATCATTAGCCTCCACATCTCATAGTCATTCAACTTAAGCTTGGGAAGCTTAGCATCAATGTTTGATTGACTAGTTTCTATCTCCATTGAATCTTCTGGGTGAACTTGGGGTCTTCTAAATCAAAGTATCAAAGCCTGGCTCTGATACCACTTGATGGATCTAGGACCGTTTTGGCTCAAGACTTGTTAAGTCTTAATCTAGGAATAATAATGTTCATAAGATAAAACATAGCGGAATAAGAACAATATTATAAACAAGGTTTCTCATCATCATCTCTACTCTAACATACATCAAAGCCCTAATGCTACGTGATCAAGTGTAGCACGGTTACACTCTAACAGCGATCTAAGATCTTTGAGGCTTAACACTAATCACCCTAGACGTTTTCCCATAAAACGTCTCTGCACACACACCTTTCTAGGTTTACATTCTGACACATATGAATGAATAAACCTATTCCCTGTATTCTCTTTATATAATAGAGAACCAGGGTTACAAAATACTACGAAGGACTATATTGAAATAACTTCTTTGTAAAGCAAGTCCCTTATCTTTTGCATTCTTCACTTTGTCTTCATAAGTCCTTCATCTTTCATATTTTGTCAATATCAACTCAAGTATAAATCCTAACAATCTTCCCCTAGTTGATACGACAAAACCAAGTAATCACGAACTTCCCCTGAAGCTAATATATATGAAAGATAAACGAACTTCCCCTTAAACCATGCTATATCACCAAGGATCTTCAAGCTTCAGCTTCAATGTATAAATTCTTCCCCTTTTTGTCATCATCAAATAGGGGACAAATGTAAGCAACTGTTAGCATCGTATTTTATTTATAAAAAGTGTCGGTCATTAACGTATAGTTATAGGTTGCTTTAGAATATCATTATGATGAAGTTTATGTGTAGTATTCATGTTTTGTGAAAGTCTAAGGGCCATTAGTGTAATAATGTATAAGATAGATGATGCCCTAGACTTTGAGTATAAATACTCTTGTAAACCTCATTTGAGAGGTTGGTTCTCTTAGTGATTCTATTAGTGATATCAAGGTTATTATTCCACACACTAGAGTTTCCATCCACTCTCTCTCTCTAATTACTTTCTCTCTCTAGGTTTAGGCTTGAATCAATAGTGAAATAGGTTGTTCTACGGTCCTACAAGTGGTATCAATCGCCTAGGGATAATTTTAGGTTGTTTTAGATTGTTTTGTGGTGAAAAATCGTGTTTTTGGGTGAATAAAAACGGATCTGGTACTGTTCATCAAAATTTTTTCGAGTTAAGAAAAATTTTCGAGTTTGAAACATTTTCTCGAGTTTGGAAAAAAAAAATTTCGAGTTAGAAAAATATACTTATCGAGTTAGGTAAAAGTTTTTCGAGTTAGGAACATTTTTTTTCGAGTTTGGAATTGTTCTTTCTGTCTATCGAGTTAGGATCCAAAACTTTTCGAGTTAGGGTGACAATCAGTTCCATCGAGTTAGGATATCATAAAACTTATCGAGTTAGAATATCATAAAACTTTTTCGAGTTAGAATATCAGTTCTATAGAGTTTGGAGCATAATTATCGAGTTAGAAATGTTTCTAGTTATCGAGTTAGGTATATATTTATCGAGTTAGGTGTCTGTTCAAGGTCTATCGAGTTAGGTTTCTTAAGAGTGTTATCGAGTTTGGATTTTGGATTTTGGCGAGTTTGCCTTGTTTACCTAATCGTTTATCGAGTTAGGATTATTGTGACTCTAACTAAAGGGATACTTTGCCCAAATCAAGACTACCTATCGAGTTAGGAACCATACCTAACGTATCGAGTTTGAAACCCAAAGCACCTATCGAGTTAGGAACATACCTAAAGTATCGAGTTAGAAACCCAAAGCATGTATCGAGTTAGAAACCTTAATGAACTTATCGAGTTAGAAACCTACATGAACTTATCGAGTTAGAAACACAAGCCTTATCGAGTTTTTTGGCGGGAAAATTTGAGTAAAATTTATTTTTCACACGAGACTAAACGTTCAATTTTTACGCGAGATTTAAATTTTGGTATAAGGTTGAAAATTTTGGCCCGAAATTCAAATTTTTTGGCCAAAATTCAAAAAATTTCGGTAAAATTTGGCGGAAAAATTTTCAAATCTCAAATTTTTCAGGTAACCTTAGAATTGTATTTCTTACTGATTTTCAAATTTGGGCGAGGAAAATTTTCATACTCAATTTTTGGCGGGAAATTACGAAATCAATCAGATCAACCGAAAACGCTTTTCATCTTCACCAAAACATCTAACCTACAACAACAACCTTTGTTATCTTTCAAAAGATCCTCAGAACAACGTTTCACTTTGAATTGAATCAATGGCATCTCACCATGACAGTATCGCGAGTACTTTGTCCAATGGTTTTGCATCAGTCTTCAATGCATTAAACATCCAACGACACAACAACAATCAGCAAGGATATGTTTCGAGTATACAGATGGGGAATCAGATGCAATATGCAGGGCAGTATGTAGGAAATCAGATGGATCAGATTGTGAATCAGAATGTGCTTAATCAAAATGGGATTGATTGTTTCATGACTTCGATTCAGAAACCGCCATCAGCAAGTCACAACAGAAACAATGTCAATGCAATGACAAGGGTTGAAAAGATCCAGTACTTGTTGATGCTAGCCAATAAAGAAGAATCGGGAATACCGTTGACTACTGATGAACATGAGTTTAGAGCTACAACAAGAGTTAATGACAATACAGCAGATCTCAATGAAACCTACAACTTTATGGCAAATCAGCAGGCAACAACATCACGCAGTGATTCTGATCTTCCTCCTACTTATAATTCAGATCCATTCCATGAGGTACCAAATTATGGTAACAATGCTACTTTGTTTGCTCATGAGAAGCCACATTCTGTGTCATCTGAACCTAATTATGACACATATGTGGGGGAACAAGTTAATAGCAATGTTAACTATGAAACTCCAGATATGGATCCTAATGGAGTTCAAGTTGCACAAAATGGTGCTAATGATGAGGAAACCCGTGCTTTCTTTGAATCATTATTGAATAATTGCAGCATTGAAATTGAAAAAGTGAAAAAGGTCAATCGCGATGTTAAAGCCGCGAATGTTAAATTGATCGCTGAGCTTGAGAGTTACAAGACAAACGCTAATGCTTTTGAATTTCATAACAAAAGATTGTTTGAATTAGAAACTGGTTATCAAAATTCCATTTCAAGGGAAAAACAATTGCAACTCAAGTTTGATACACTTGATGTTAATTCTTTCATGAAGATAAAAGCTTTAAACGCGGAAATTTCTGATTTACAAAACCAACTTTCTAAACAAAAAACAGCTTATACCAATCTTGAAAAAGAAAGGGATGAGTTGAAAAAGGACTTTGCAAAGAAAGAAGACAAACTTTTGGCCGAAATCGTTGAGTCAGAACACATGATTGCACATTTAGAAGAATTAGTGGTTAAGTCGGGTCAGTCAAGTCAAACAATGAAAATGATTTCAAATCAAACTAATCCGATTTACCATACGAAACATAAAGTGGCTCTTGGTAACAACACCCCCAGTAATCTCAAGAAAGCTCATCAAGAACAGAATGTTTTGTATAATGGTAATATGATTTACACTAAACATGATCCTCCCGTCGTTCGGGATTCTGTGCAAACGATAGAACATGTCGAAGAGAGCATTTCTAAAATGAAACAAAAGGATTTGAAACCCATTGATTACAACAAATTGAACAAACTTTCGGGAATTACTTTTGTTCCACAAAAAGAACCTTCTGTGTTTTCCATAAAACGTCCATTCGCAAAATTCTTTTCTAAGAAAGTAATTGTTTCCAAATCTCTTTCAAAAATGGAACAAATGTCTTCTAACAACACTTTTAATACAAGTGAGGCTAGAAACATTCTGGATGACGTTAAAAAGAGAATTCAAGAACTTCAAAATATTGTTGCTTCTAAAACTACAATCGATATTAACAACTGGCATTCCAGTTTTCATATTGAGCAGAAAAAAGTTTTTGAAAACGAAATTACTATCCCACTGAATAACATCAGTGCGAGGGTAATCCATTTTGAATGAGCTTTCTTAAAAGAAATGGCCGACTTTGTCAAGGACCACAAATCCCTGGTAAACGAAGCTAATGATACTCGTGAAAACATGAATGTTTTGGAAAACCTAAATGATTCTTTCTTCGAAGCTGTTATGACCACTGACATCATGTCCATCATTTTACAAACGTATTCTGTTCAAGACGATGAACGACTAAGAGCTGAGACCTCCGCAATTGTTTCAAAATATGAAAATGCTCTTATAAAGCTTGAAAAAGAAAATGTGCCATGTTTTAAACAACTTGATCGAAAAAATGAAGAATGCCAGTATGACAAATTGTCGTATGAGCGTGCCTTCAAGAACATGAAAGAGCAAAATGATCTTTTGAGGGCTCAGCTTGAACGTCTAAAAGGGAAGGGTGTGGAAACTAAGTTTGCAAAACCATCAACTTCGGAGAAACCAAATGTTTCAAACACGGTTCTAAAACCAAAAATGTTAATTTCACGGTTTGCTCCAAAAGTCGATGAGAAAAAGGATTTGACAAAACCAGTCACTCCAACACCCTTGCCCCAGCAATGTGAAAATGAAAAGATTGTTGTAAAACAAAATTTGTTTGTTAAAAGAAACAAAAATGTGATTTCACCTGGCTCTTCTAAGTATAGTACACCAAATAAGACACCAAAAGCTGTTAATGAGTCTGTTGGTTCTAATGACATGGTCCTCAATCATCATCTAGAAGAAGCTAGAAAAAAAGGCACAACATCGAAAAAACGGAATTTTAGGTGCAAAACCTAGTGTGATGAATTCTACTAGATTCCAAAGCACTGCTAGTAGTAGTAAACCATTACCTAGGAACTTTCAACAAAATACTAGGGATTGGCTTGCATCTAAGAGTAGTGGCATAAATAAGAATGCTAGGAAAGTAGAATGCAACACAAAGAATTCCAAATCAAGTGTCAAGACACAATCCACTAAGACACCAAATCGAAACAAACCCGTTGATAAGAAGCAAGAGGTTAAGAAACCTAATAGGTGGATATCTAAACAATGTAGTTCTTCCAACACTGAGACTTCCGCTGCATCTGATAAGAAAACTACATCTAGATCTTACCTTAGGTGGATTCCTATAGGGAAAGTTTTTAAAACAGTTGGTCTTAGGTGGATTCCCACAGGGAAGATTTTTGATAGTTGCACCAAGACAAATAATAGTGATAATCTTCAGGATAAGGAAGTAGAAACTACAACAATCGTTGATAGTCAACACCCTCAAAGTGATGATTCATGTACTTCTAACACTGTTATTTGTGAAACCTCTTCGTCTTTGGTTGTAGGTGCTTCAACTATCTCAGAACCCAGTTCTTCAGAGGGTTCAAATTCTGTAAATTCTATTAAATCATTCTTTCAATCTTCTATTTTTGATTTTCCATTTCTTTTATAAAAACAAAAACAAAATACAAAAATATAAAATTTCAAAAAATACAAAAACAATATAAAATCAAAAAATAAAAAAATATTCTTCTCACGACATGTCTCTCGTATAAATCAATATTCTGTACGTGTCTAGAAATGTCTTTCAACAATGACACGGACATTTACAGATGCTTGAACGGGAGTTCTTTAAAATGTTTTTCTAAAACATGTCGTTTCTCAAAAGTTTTCTTCACAATGGCTTGTAAGTACTTCAGCTTACAACCCGTGCTTCAAAGTGAAATCTTTTCAAAACTTAAGTCCGAGTATCACAACTCGAAAAGATTTCAAATAAGGACTTAATCGAATGGATTTTGGACACATCAGTTCAGGACCCGCGCTTCAAAGACAGGAAAGTGCTTAATCATACAAAGATTTCAAATACTTTTTGAGCACTTATCCTAAAACGAAAACCAAACACTTATCTGGCTTGAGTTTTCTTTAGAAAAACTTTCAAAATCTTTAAGCTCAAGACCATGATTGTTGATCTAATGATAAATTAGATTTTCAAAATTCTCTTACATTTTGAGCACCACCTTTTCAAGATTTTTCAAAAAGATTTTCAAAATCTATCAAAATCGGTGCTCATCATCAAAATGACTTGTGTACACCTTACAGTGCACAACTCAAGTTTTCAAAGAAAGGAAAGTGTTACGCAAAAATGATTTTCATCAACAAAGTGCACTTATCCTAAAATGGACACTGTTGTACGCCTCAGTGCTACATTCCTATTCAAACAAAGAGAAGTCTTTGTTTTTCAAAAAACCTTGATGCAAAATTCAACAAATCTGAAACTTCTTTCTCTTTCAGAATTTTGCTTCAAGACGACTCCTTCCCTCTAAACTTTAAAAAGTTTAACATTTTTCAAAAACATATGTGAGTTTTGAGGGGGAGTATTTCTAAAACAAAAATAGTTCCGAAATCATGTAACAACAAATCTGTCTATCTCTCCAAAAAGCTTTTTCTTAATCAGTTGATATCAAAAATATCACGATATGCTATTTTTGAGGGGGAGAAGACATGATTAAAATGTGATCAAAGATGTTTAAAGCTTGTGACTGAATCTCAAAAGAGCTAGACTCATAATGTACCTATGAATTGACGAAGCTTAATATGTCAGTAATCGAAAAGACTTGTCCTGGACGGGTAATAATTTCAAGCTAGTCTAACTAGTGATGTAAGCGTGTCTCGAATAGGACTTGTCTGAGTAGAATGTACCGTATCGAGAGACTTTCTTTGGACTTGACCAGGATGGGTAATAACTTCAAGCTAGTCTAACTAGTGATGTAAGCGTGTCTCGAATCGGTCATGTTCACTGAAAGTGGATCAATTCAAAAACTGCAAACTCCTCACGCATGTGCAAATTTCTTAAAAAATTTCATGAGCACATGTGAAGGGGGAGTCCTTCAAAAGAAACAAAAACTCTCAAAGTGTCAACAAAAATGTATTTATATTCATAAACACTTTGAGAGATTTTCAATCAAAGGTTTCATGGCAATTATAGGATTCATGGAGTTATAAGGTGACTAAGGTTAGGGAAAACCGTCCTATGATCCGCCAGAGCCGGAGGGATCTACCCAAGGACAATTCCAATAGATTAGAATTAGAAGTCCTTAGGTATGATTGAAAAAAAAGGAGAAAATGAGAAAGGAGAAAGAAGGGGTTGAAGAATTAAAAAGAAAAGTTATGAAAAAGGGTGAAAAGAAATAGCCCTCCATATGTTCAACCTTAGGGCAGACACCGGGTTCAATTCATATGCTACTGGTTATTACTAAGGTGACACCGGTATTGAAGATAAAGACGTCATGGACCCAGTGACGCACTGCACTAAACCTTCTAGCCACTCAAGTTCTCTTAAAAGAGCTTGTTTCATTCTCACGGGGAACCGGCATAATCTATCGACCTGTCTCTTAGAGATGGTTGATATTGAAGCAGGAGACCTCTCCCTAATCTCCGCATAGGAAACCAAATGTGCACTTATCGAGTCTAGAGCCTCGAGATTCATCAAAAGATCTCATAGGAACACATGATATTTCTACACTAGTTGTTCATCATCAAGGACACCAGATGTAAACTTAAGAGTCCTACGCAGATCTTAGCAATCTGCCAGAACATTTATGAGAGGATTCACTTTTGTGATTCTCAATGATTGAATGGAAATTCCTGCCAGGGTGAACATCAAGCAGCCCTGACAGCAGGTCACTTAGGTAATTCTTTATGGGTTACGCTTAGTGTTCACAGTGGTTTCAAATGGTCTACAGTCGTGGAGTGATCCCCAGCGACTCACCCAGTCATTGAGCTACTTAGTAGGTCTCGTAAGCTCTTTCGGGAGTATCTGATATGGGAACGGCCATGGTAAGGGTTAGAAGGAGTCTTCACACTATGCTGTTGACGATCTCTAATTCCTTATCTGTAAGTACCGGTTGTTTATTGCTAACTGTTTACCTGCAGCTATACATCATCTCCATGGCGAAAGATTCCACATGCTCATACATGCATCAAAAAGTCAAAGGAAAGTTCTCACAAAGATCAAAGGATAGCAGCAGTCAAAGAAAGATTCTACGCCTAAAAGAAGAATCTACAAAGTAAAGTGACAAAGATAAAAGTGAAAGAACAGAAACAACAAATGCATGTATCACAAATACTTAAGACGTATGAGCATGTTGGAATGGCAGACAACCACCACAAACATAGAAGTGATGAAAGGCAGATGACATCATTGGATCATATCAACATCAATGAACAAAGAACAATGAACAAAGTACTATGACTCATCTAATGATTCTTTAAGACGTCAAGAGCTATGAATGTTAAAGTATGAAGACAAAGATGATGACGTCGCGCAACCTTCAATGACCAACACTTAGGGGGAGATTGTTAGCATCGTATTTTATTTATAAAAAGTGTCGGTCATTAACGTATAGTTATAGGTTGCTTTAGAATATCATTATGATGAAGTTTATGTGTAGTATTCATGTTTTGTGAAAGTCTAATTAGTGTAATAATGTATAAGATAGATGATGCCCTAGACTTTGAGTATAAATACTCTTGTAAACCTCATTTGAGAGGTTGGTTCTCTTAGTGATTCTATTAGTGATATCAAGGTTATTATTCCACACACTAGAGTTCCCAT
Source organism: Artemisia argyi (assembly GCA_030686995.1). Taxonomy (NCBI): domain Eukaryota; kingdom Viridiplantae; phylum Streptophyta; class Magnoliopsida; order Asterales; family Asteraceae; genus Artemisia; species Artemisia argyi. The sequence continues at coordinate 139,829,979 of CM060691.1, read as the reverse complement.
CCACTCTCTCTCTCTAGGTTTAGGCTTGAATCAATAGTGAAATAGGTTGTTCTACGGTCCTACAGCAACCTTGATCTTCACAACCACAAATCAATATTACACGTCCAATTCATCTTTCCAATGTTTCAAAGTCGGCCACAATTAAGTTCTCCGCATCTTTAAATGAACTTGAAACAATAGAAATCAAAACCAGTAGTAATAATAACAACCAGCAGTAATAAAAACCTTCACCTCGATGTAGCATATAAATGGTTAAACATTTAAACACTTAAGCTTCCCATGAAACCCATATGTTAACCATTTGTTGAATGTAGGCTCTATGTAATGATCACTGTTGAAGAAAACTAAGTATAACCAACTTGATACTGAAGTAGAACAACCCAAACTTGTGTCTTATGTCTTGTACTAACCACGTGACTCCAACCTTATATAAAACAGCAAATTTAAGTAGACCGCAATCCCTTGTCAAAATACTCATCTTTAATGAGACACTGAGCACTACAATGTAACTCCTTTAAGTGATAGTTAGCTAGGTCTTCATCCATCCACCCCTTGACCTATGAAAACTAGATTTTGACAAGTCTTCGTCACAACTGTAAAGCACGAACAAGTTATTTTCAAAGTGTAACACCCACTTTGAGATATGATAAGAGCACAATCTCGAAAAATTCCACTTCAACTTCAAATAGGTGATAAAAACCTTTCTTCGTAATCAATTTAGCAAATAAGAACGAGCCATAAATCTGTTAAGAACCATGTATCAAAATCTTCCTGTGTGTGTGAATTAACCAACAACCTGTGTGTGTAAAACCATCTCATCCGAAAATCAAATCCATATACTTTGCTCGATACAAAGAGCCATATGTCTTCCCCTTACTAATTGTAAATCATGCTCATCAAATAGCTTCCTTATGTGTCTAACTTTTTCAAAAATCCAAACAATCCACAAACTGATTAGAATAATAAGAAGATACTATAGTCGTCAGTTGTGAATCATACCACCAATCAAATCTATAATAAGCAAACAAATTGACCATGAAAGTGACTGATCCATATGCTTTCTTTTGCTTTGTAAAAGTGACCTCACAAGAATAAGTAAACATACTCCTAACCCTAAGCGTAGTCCTTTTTCCCAATGAAGTAACCTCAGTCCTTTGTATATCTTCTAGACCTTATATTCATACTTTTCTAAATCGACTCCATATTTCAATACCAGATCGCTACCAATCAAGCAACCGTGGAAACGTTTAGGCATAGCAGTGGTAAAATAGAACTAGCAGTGGTAACGGGAAGTGTAGCAGTGGAAACGGAATAGCCTAGCAGTGGGAATATCAAGCGTAGCAGTGGTAACTTGAAGCTATCAGTGGAAACCATGAAATAGACTTACTCTTCCATCATACGTAGCCAAGTAACCTTACTTTTCTATCGTAAGCAATCTTATTCCCATCAGACCTTCTTTTGAGGAACAGCAGTAGCATGTGTGGCCATCAAAGCGTAACCAGTAACCACTTCAAACCTCATGTGGTCCACACTCTTGCGACATCGGGTAGACCAATTCCTAGAGAACCACAACAAACAGAACTCCATTCGACCACTAAAGATATAAAACTAGGGTTCATTGTCAAATATATATTTGACTCACCAAAACTAGCTCAACATCAGTAACTAACAACAAACAGTTCCAATATGAATCATTCTCCATAGCACCTCAATGATTACAGCAGTGAGGAATCATGTGCAAATACTCAGGGTTTTAACAAACCCTAACTTCCAATAAAACACTGTCATCACTCTTGAATCGATCAGACTTGATTAGGGTTTAGAGTTAAGCGCACAATCATTATTAATAATAATGATTAGTCAAAAACCTTAAATAATAAAGACGACACTTTTTAGCCTTTAGTGACACTTTTTAGTGTCGCTAAAAACCCTGAAAATTCGAAACCATACCCTTTCTCTGCAGCCATTTTTGACACACCAGAACTTTCACATAAAGGCTCTGATTGAAGATCCCTCTGGTGAAAATCTTCCTTGATATATAGAGAAGCTCCAGTAAATATTTCAGCCCGATCCAACGGTTAACGAAGGAGATATCGCCTTTTGAAAACTGACCTGCAGAAAGTTGCGAAAATTGAAGCAAATTCGAATTTTTTCTTCTTTTCTCCGTTCTTCGACAAACCAAACCTTGTAAATCCTAGATATCAAGAGCCCCCGCTCTGATACCACATGTTAGAAACTAAGAACGCCATAATAAAGATAGTTTCTAGGACCGTTTTGGCTCAAGACTTGTTAAGTCTTAATCTAGGAATAGTAATGTTCATAAGATAAAACATAGCGGAATAAGAACAATATTATAAACAAGGTTTCTTGTCATCATCTCTACTCTAACATACATCAAAGCCCCAATGCTACATGATCAAGTGTAGCACGGTTACACTCTAACAGCGATCTAAGATCGTTGAGGCTTAACACTAATTACCCTAGACGTTTTCCCATAAAACGTCTCTACACACACACCCCTTTCTAGGTTTACATTGTGACACATATGAATGAATAAACCTATTCCCTGTATTCTCTTTATATAATAGAGAACTAGGGTTACAAATACTACGAAGGACTACATTGAAATAACTTCTTTGTAAAGCAAGTCCCTTGTCTTTTGCATTCTTCACTTTGTCTTCATAAGTCCTTCATCTTTCATATTTTGTCAATATCAACTCAAGTATAAATCCTAACACACCTTGATCTGTGTTAGAATGATACTTTGAGTTATATCACTAAGTACGCACAATCTACTTAGTAACACTTAGAAGTTTGATTGTGAATGAAACAGTTGTATATGAATGAGAATAATATATGTATCAAACGGTTAGCTCCAATATTATTAATAATAATAATACGGGTGATCTTTGTATCACAAGGGTTACAACCTTGAAGCTCTAAGAAAAACGTATGTCTAACCTTGACCTAGGACCTCCTTTGATAGCACAAGGAGTCCTCTTCTACAAGATACGTATAACTCTAATAGAGTAAGATATACACAAGATCTATTCTATATTTATCTTTACACGTTTCCTAACAGTTATCCTAACAGCAGTGGTAATAATATGTACTAGCAGTGATAATGAGTTTCCACTGCTAGTGCATTCTTCAGCAGTTGTAATCTCCATACTTAGCCGTGGTAACTGTTAATATAATTCCCAACATAGACCATTATAGATCAACATCTTGGCTTCATCATTCTTGCCAAGTTTTCTCCTTTCATCATCATTAAGATCTATATGTGGCTTTTTCACCAACAACTTTGTTTTTGAGTCTTCCACCATGAACTCAAAGTTGCCATTTTGGATGATTTCCCACAAATCAAGATCTTTGGATCTAACATAGGTCTCAAATTAGGTTTTCCAAAAGCAAAACCCATCGGTTTCTAGCAATGGTGGTCTTTGCATAGAACACCCCTCAACATAGTTCTCTTGGGCCATGGATCTATACTCTACTTTACCAAAAATCTTAGTTAGGATTTTAGATTTTTGGGAAAGAAGTTTTTGACTTAAAACGGCTTCTCGGGAAGGCTTTAACGCTAAAAAAACTTGAGTATACCGCTCTGATATCAATTGTAGAACCGTAGAGGGGGGGGGGGGGAGGGGTGTGAATACGGTTTCTTAGGCTTTTAAGATGTTTAAAAGCTTTAAGCCTCATAGAAAACCAAGTGGTTGTATAATCAATCCAAACAACCACATACACAAATAAAGTATATAAAGCAAATAAAAGACAACACGATATATACTGGTTCGGGATGGGGGGTTTATACCACCCGTACGTCCAGTTGCGAATCCGCGACTCTGATACTATTCACTAGTATAATCCTTTCGGTGGACTACAAACCGTTACAATTCACTCCACCGATATTCACCAATATCGATGCTCACAAAGAAGGAGTTACTTCCCAATGGTATTCCGCCCTCGGAAACCACCCAAAAGAATCTCACGATTCGACTTCACCTAAGGATCACAAAGATCTCTACCAAGACTTCCACCCGGAAGTATCAAACCCCAACTAGATCCCCAATGATCTAGGCTTGGTCACCAAGACACAAGACTTCCCTTACAAACAATTGAATGAATGAATGAATGTTTGTTCAATCAAGTCCTAACCTAACCTAGAGACTCGATTCTAGTAGAAAGGGTATAAGAAAGAAGACCCTCGACACAATCACAAGAGTGGATTAGGTTCTTGTGATTCTTTCCTTTCAAATAGATGTGTTCTTCCAAAGATGTTAATGTGAAAATCAAGAACACAAGATTAGAGATTGAGATAAAGATAGAGATTTGAGAGTGTTTAGAGAGAAAGAATCTTGAGAGAAAGAATAATGGAAAGGGGTGAGAAATAAAAGAGGCAAGGGTGGTATTTATAGACCAAGAACGCAAACTTGGGAAAATTTACCGAGGCCGGCGCGTCACCCGCGCGGGCAGCGCGCCAGGCGTCTGTAAATTTTTCCCAAGTGTTGGGTGTTTGGATTTTATAAATACCTATCCTTGCTAAACCCCCAATTTTACTTCACACTAAACCTTAACATTAATCATTCTAAGGTTTACCAACTCAAATAGCCAATTTGGAAATCATTTGTGAAGTATTTAAAGAGAAACCAAATTACCAAGGGTTTAAAGTATAGATAGGGTAATTTGGAAGGGGTAGAAGTGTATCTCCTCACATGGCAAAGAAAAGAGAGAAAGAATATGCCAAGGAATATTCCAATGCTTGGGGGGAAGAATGAGATGGAGGGTTGAGATGAAATGGTTTGAATTGGATGGCTAGGATCAAAGGGAGCCTCCCTTGGTTTTCAAATAATTTGGCATGTGGTGAATGTGGATGGTTGAGATGATCTCACTTGAAATGGATGGCTAGGATCAAACATGCCTAGGTTAGGGTTGAGAAAGGATATTCCAAAGGAATATGCTTTGCTTTGAGGGGGGGGGGGGGAAGGGGAAATCAATGGTTAAGATGGTTTTGGTTTGAATTCAATGGTTGAGATCAAGCACATGTGGTGGCATAGATAGGAGAGACTGAATGGATGGTTGAGATATGTTTGATTTGAATTCAATGGCCAGGATGAGAGGAGCCATATTAGGGTTTCAAACAATTCCCCATGTGTTAAAAATGAAGGGATGAGATGTGTTGTAAGGGAATGGATGGTTTAGATGTAGTATGTAAGGGAATTTGTAAGGGTGTAAGAGATTGTGTAAGAGAATATTTGATATGGATATGATTGGTTTTATCTTATGTACAAATGGGATTAAGAGAGGATTAAGACAAAATCTAATTGTCATTAAGAAAAAGATTTGGACAATTAAGATTATAAGTTGAGAAAATCATAGGTTACTTATAAGTTCAAGTAACACAATGTCGAGAACCCATAGTTTCATATCTCGTTACTTTCCACGACTCGACGTTCTCAACTAATACCTTGGTTCAAACAAGTTAAGTGCTTTGCCTTGATGTAAAGCATAACCCAAGTGGGAAAGGATGCGTTTACGCAAAGTGACATTTGACTTAGTTTGACCAATAAGGAAGTAAACCCGTTACATAATTAGAGAAGGCGTAAGCACGGGATATGAGCATATGGATGCTTCAACACGATGTCACGTGGAATATATAAGCTCCCTAAGTTTAGAAAAGCCTTGGCTAGAGGTGATAGTTAGAAAACATGAGTTAGCATTTTCCCGTAAATGGGAGTTCTAAAAGTGGGATCTCTCAAGTCTCAAAACTCGTTTCGAGTGTTCTCAATTAAGCACATAACATATTCATACCTGTATTGAAAGATCCACATTTTTCGGGTAAGGGGAAAGCCGAATTTCAAAATTCGCCCGGAACCATACAGACTCCTGGCGCGTCACCCGCGCGTTGACGCGCGAGCAGCGAGCCAGGAGCAGACATTGGCTCCGGCGATTTTGAGCTAACGTTTGTTATTTTATGTGTTTCGATGGTTTATTTGTCTTCATTAAAACATAGAGAGAGATCTTGATCATGTTGCCTCAACAATCTCCCCCTTTTTGATGATGACAAATAAAAACTGAAAGCAAAAAAAATTACAAAACTTAGCGAAGACAAAGCGAGCTTTTGGTGTAGCTTGCATCTTGACCTGTTAGGAAGACGATTATTCATATGAAGACTCGGTCACCCCTAGTATAGTTTAGCATGTTGTAGCTCGTAGTATTTATCGTATTAGTTAGTACGTAGCTTAGTATGTAAATAGTATTCGTAGAGTGGGTCGGGTCTTTACCCACTGTCAGCTCACTCCACAGCTCGTTTCATGGAGCACAAGTAGTTGTAGTACATATACCCTCTCCCACCCAAGGGAGAGGGTTGGACCTTTCATTACAAGCTAATGCACTTTCATATTTCTCTCAAAGGCTCCCAACACTCTTACTCTCTCTGTCTAACTTCTCTCTAGATTACTTCATCTATTCGATCCATTCTACACAAAACCATACATGTTTATGTTTATGAATATTCTACAATTGGTATCAAGAGACAAGGTTTCATCTTAGGGTCTTGTAGAATCGGATTTGATGTGGTTTTGTGTAGTTTTGTGAGTTTGAAGTCACTTTCTTGTAAAACATCTTGGTTTGATCTTTCTTGTGTTATTTGACATGTTAGTGATATACTTTTATGATCATAGGTGTTAGTTGAACATTGTGTTTCAGTTGGCTATACCATATCTTTAATCTATTTGAAGTTTGGACTTGATTTTGGGCGTATTTCATAGTTGCGGTTAAGTCTACTGTTGCATTGCTTGTCTGCATTTAGTTCCTGATCTCTGTGGTTAGTTTGCTGCGATTACTATTTTGGGAATACAAACAAATCGCAAGGAAAGTGACAGATTTGGATTTTTGTATACTGCGATTAGCTCTTGCGGTTAAGTGGTCTGCGGTTAGTTCATTGTGGTTAGCTTTCTGCGGTTAAGTGGTCTGCGGTTAGCTCATTGTGGTTAGCTTTCTGCGATTAAGTGGTTTGCGGTTAGATCTTTGTTGTTATCTCTCCTGCGGTTACTTGCTCCCTGCGGTTAGTTGCTCCCTGCGGTTAGTTACTCCCTGCGGTTAGTCACTTCCTGCGGTTATCTCACCTTGTGGTTACCTTTCCTGCGGTTACCTTGCCTGATCCTGCGGTTAAATTTGTTTGACCATAGTTGACTTTTTATGTCGAAACTTCAAACGGTCATAACTTTTGAACCGTAACTCCGTTTTCAGCGAATTAGCTGTCAAAACGTCCGGAACATACTGAATATTGTGAGATTTCACGACAAAGTCGTGAAACGAATTTTTCGAGGCCCAAATCACCTCCGGAGTGAAGTTATTGAGGTTTTAAGTTTTCAGACCAAAAATTTCACTGTAACAACCTGCATCAACCTAACCAAATTATGACTAAATAACATACAATCACTGCTATGGAACCTTCGTGCTCGAATTCTAATGATAATGTGCTTCATCAGCCAATTAAATTGCCCGATAATGCAAAGGATAGTAGCATTGAATGTTTTCGATCACTCCATTCACATCTCAAGGTTCTCTTTGCAAAACCTGGATACTTGGGAGGTTTCAATCGTGCATTCGCAACACTTTTTGGTCAAAATGTTGAGACCTTCACTGTCAAAATGACTCTACACTTAGATCAACTTCAACAACAAATTGAAACAGGTGAATTTTCTGAAGGTAGTTCTATGGCTGCATTTTGTGTGATCAACAACCAACTCCAAGCGTTCATTGATTCATGATTCATTGAGGAGTATGATCATGAGTGTCAAATGACGAAAAAGAGCTTTGCTACTCATACGGGAATTGAAGTTGACGTTTTTAGAGTCACACTACTCCAACTCATGGGTAATGTGAAGGAGTACATTATGGAAAGAGCACAACACAAACTCAAGCATGAAGACAAGGTGAAGGCATGTCGGGAGCAATCAAGTGATAATATTGTGGATTCAGGTAAAGCATCGGATGCTGGGTCAGTTGTCACCAAAGGCAGAGGATCAGAGACTGATAAGCTTGACACAACGAACAACTCAATGACTCCTACATGTGATGTGGATGCATATATCAGACCGGTAAAAGAACATGTGTCATGTGCTAAGGTACTCGAACTGTGTAACATGGTTGATGAACAAAAGATTCCTAACAAAGTACAACCGACAAACGATGTCGGTTCAGATGTTGTTGACATGGGAAATAGCAATGTTGACCCATGTGAACAACATATGAAACACAATGAAGTGTCTGTTGTACAATGTAATGCATCTTCTATTTTAAATGATGATTGTGTGCTGCATGAGAACACTGCCTATAACCCTGATGACTCCTTGACCACTATATTTAATATCCTTAAGGATCAGGTGGCAATGTATGAACAACGTGCTAGATTTGAACTCACTGGACGTGAGCAGAACATGGAATGGCAAATGCGTGCATACATATCTGAAAATAATCTTAAGCGAGAAACATTGAAAAAGGAGTTACAATCTTTGCAAAAACAACTGGATCAAACTATTAAACAAAAACAAGAGATTCAGAATGGCTTAAACACACTCAAACATGATTTCAAAGAAAAGGAAAAAAAAAACTCCTAAATGATTTCTCTAGTCTTAAAATGCTAAAAAATAAACTTGAGGATAAGTTATACACGCAAGGCCAAACTATTCAAACTGCTCAAATGATGCATAAACATAGGAAGTTGAGTGATGATCATAGTGAGAAGGATTCTACTAAGCCAAAAGCCAATTTCCTTAGAAGCGGTATAGGTGCACAACCGACATTATATGATGCAAACATTATGCTTGAGCCTAATCATGCCCCACCTGATGCTACATCTGATGATGATTGCAATGAGATAGAAGATAGAACCAGAGAAAAACTTGCTGAGAAATTGAAGGATCCCCAGTGCATAGCTAATAAAATCTTATACAATTATGATTACTCTGAAGATAATCAATTAGCTATCTTTGTCTCACAAAAGAAATTTACTACAGAGCAAGTCTTTTGGAAAATTGACATGGAAAAGATGCAAGCAGAAAGAATAGTGGGAAAAACACGTACAGTTTTTCGGATAGCTGGCCCAACAATATATCCCATTAACACACCACGACATCTTGTTCCTTTCACCCTCCCCACGCAAAATAACACACTAATTGCCTTATATGTCCTTGGTCAATTATTCGCTGATTTTGATAAAACATGTAAAAAGAGAATAACACCAACGGGTATTACTGAAGTGGAAAGAGGTTTTGAACAAACAAAACAATGTTATTTAACAGAGGTCATGCCATTTTTTAAACTTCTCAAAGAACATTTTGAGGGTCTTCAAAAAACAATTAATAATGATGTGACTAAAATGAAAAAGGTCTTTAAATATGTGAAAAATGAGAGAAAACAATTGGCAATTGATCTTAAATACAGTCAAATTGAGAGGAAAAATATTCTCATCATGAATGAGAATTTGATTACTAAATGTGTTGCTCAGGACATATTTTATACTGCTACTGATACTTCGTTATCTGCCTGCTAATTTCATGAGATGTCTATTGCATTGACCGCTTTCCAGAATCGTGTTGTTGAGCTTGAGGGGGAGAATTTAAAATTGCATGAGAAAATTCAAAACGATGACCATGATAACATGGTCAGGCATTTGTCAAAACTAGAGGTTGATAATCTTAATTTGCAATTATAGTGTCAACATTTAGAAGAAAGAACTAAAATCTCAAATGCCAAGACATCTTCGGATGCTCCTGAATTTGATGCATATTTTGAATTAGCCAAACGTGATGAAAAGATTCAAGCTCACACTAACACGATTCGGAACCTGAGGGTTCAAATTGTCCAATTGAAATCAAACAAGAGTGATGTGATTAGCACCCAAAAACCACAGTCTATAGATTCTCAGAGTTTTCAATTTCATGATACCATTAATAAATTGCAACATGAAAATGATTGGTTTCGTGCTGAAAATTCAAAAGTTAAACAACATTACAAAGAGTTATATGATTCAATTAAGATCACACGTGATATAAACAATGAAAAGATAAGTTCTTGGCTTAAAGAGATTGAGAATCTAAAGACTCAGGTGAAAGGGAAAATGCCAATCATCACTTGTGATAACGTTGTTCAAAAGGTTTCTGCTTGTAAGAAGTACGCAATTGATGCTGTGAATATTCCTCTTCCCCTTAGGAATAATAAGTTAGTTCATAGAAACTATCTTAAACATCTTTAGGAGTGCCTTGACTTGCTTCGTGAAACCATTGAATAGGATAGAATAGCAAAACCACTTGATGATGCTATTGTAGGTGCCTGCTTTCTCACTAATAGATCTCAGGAACTCTTAGAATATGCTATTGGTACATGTCCTAAAATTGATAGCAAGCGAGATAGGTCTACTGCATCATCATCTATGACTAAGAACAAGCATGTTACCTTTGAGGTACCCTTTTAAACTTCAGATCCCAACACATCAAAACATGTTCAGCAACCGGAAGTGAAAAAGACTAAAATTCCCATTAGTCCGTCTTCAGGAGTAAATAGTAACACTAAAGCTAGAGAGTCTAAACCAAGGAAAAATAGAAGGAATTATAGGACTTCACCTGCTAAAAGTGTTCCTAAAAAGAAAGTAGACGACCACATGAGGAACATTAAGTCCAACTTGAGCAAAATGAGTCATAATTCAAAACCTAATTCACGTTGCAAAACATGTAATGAATGCATAATTTCGAGTAATCATGATAAATGTGTTGAAAAATTTCTGAAGTCGTTTAACAAAACCCCAGTCAAGAAAGTTTGGAGAGCTAAACAAAGTAAGCAAATTTGGAAAGTAACAAGTAAACTGTTTGCCAATGTTGGTTAGCAATGGAAGCCCACAGGAAGGAAATTCACTTTAGGAGAACAGTGCCCTTTAACTAGGATAACCAACTCTAAAGTAGTGCCTATTAAGGAATGGAAGCTAACTGGTAGAACTTTCCCTTTGGAGACTGATGGATCTAAACACCTTGAACTTGTGTTAGATTGATACTTTGAATTATATCACCAAGTATGCGGAATCTACTTAGTAACACTTAGAAGGTTGATTGTGAGTAAGACAGTTGTATATGAATAAGAACAATGTATGTAAACAAACTATTAGCTCCACTATTATTAATGATAATAATACGAGTGATCTTGATATCACTAGGGTTACACCTTGAAGCTCTAGAAACGTATATAACAACTGATAACCTAGGATCTCCTTTTATAGCACAAGGAGTCCTCTTCTACAAGATAAGTATAATGCTAATAGAATAAGATATACACAAGATCTATTCTATATTTATCTAGACGCATTTCCTAACAGTTATCTAATAAGCAGTGGCAATATATGTTCTTGCAGTGGTAATGAGTTTCCACTGCAAGTACAATCTTCTGCAGTTGTAACATCTTCACGTAACCATGGTAACTGTTAGTATAATTCCCAACAATCCTCCCCTAACTTATGATTAATACATAAATCAATAAGTTTCTTCAAGTATTCAGTACACATGAGGATATGAGAATTCTTCCAAACACTTATCTTTTTCTTCTTAAATCTTTATCAGCTCTCACACTTTGATCATAAATCCTTTGTAGCAAATCATCTATGACTTCAGTTCTTTCCCAACACCTAAGGTTCTCTGACAACATCACTGTCAATACTCCAGCTCTTAATGGATATTCTTTCTCAGCCAGCATAAAGACATCAACTCCATCTTGAGTAGAAACATGATGCACAAAACTTGAATCATAGAATTTCCACAAAGTTCTTGTACCATGAGCTTTAAATCTCCAATACCTATCACTTGGGTCAGGTTCATATAATCTTCTAAAGTGAACCCATAACTCCTTAGCCTTGACATCAACAAGTTCATCCTTTTTAAACTGATCTTGAACAATTCTCCACAAAGTATCCAAATCTTCTCTATCACAACATCTAACAATATCTTCAAAGTCTCTGCAAATGTTTGTGACACTTCCAGTTCTAATGATCTTCCAAGCAACACCAAAACTATCAGAAAAGATCTCCCAACTAACAACTGGATATTTTGCTTGTAGAGGTTCAATGTTAAGTACATCAGTCTCTATGAACAACATGTTTGTAACTTGCTCTTCAGTCAACTTGCTAGGACCCTCTATTGCTTGAGATGATTTCTGAGTCTTCAACTTCTTTGCATCTTTTGATTCAAGACTCACTCCAGTCCTTTTTGTCTTCATAACTATTGGTTCTTAATCCATTGGAATGAATTTACTATCTTGTCTTTTGATTATGTAATAAATACCTTCAACCTGTTCATGTGACATTCCTTTGAATTGACCCATCTTCATGTTTCCAACATGGCAACAAAAAGTCTTCATCTCAGCAATAATCTGTGCCTTTGTAAGCTTTCTAGGCTTCTTTTGACCTTTTCTAACATCCCCAATGATTTCATCAAGAGCCTGCTGATTCTTCATTTGAATGAAATCTATAAGTTGAGCAGACTTTTGGTCTTCATTCAAGGTTGTATTGGCAATTAGTTCAATGGCCTTCTTCCTGATTATTGGATCATTGTTAATCAAGTAGTCAATCTCTTCTTCTGTAGGCACATAATTGAACAATGGAGGTTTCTCATGTATGACAGTTGGTGAGACACTTGAAATAGGTTCTGCCATTACAGCTTCAAGTTTAGCCAACCTGGTTGCTTCCATAAAACTAGCAACTTCATCTTCCTCTAGCTTTCTTTTTCTTTCATTCTCTGCTGCTTGCTGTTGCTCTGCCAATCTTGCATCAAAAGCAATCTGAGTTTGTTCTTTCTTAGAAATCTTTCTTGATTGCTCTTGATCTGAAGCTATCACAATAGCTTTTCCTTTGACTAATCTTATTCTGGCAGCTTCTTCCTCTGCAGTGGTAACTTTTTCACTTGCAGTGGTAATTTGTTGATCAGTGGGAACTTGTTCTGCTTCAGTGGAAATTGGTTGAGCAGTTCCAACTATATCATCAAAGTTAAAACCAGCATCAGCATCCATATCTTCAAAATCCAATTTCCTCCCCTCAATCTCAGCTACATCATCTTTTGCTTGAGCATTGTCAGAATCATTGAGCTCAGCAAATGCTTTTCCAAAATTTGTACTCCTCCCCTTAAGCTCTGCATCTATTTTCCTCCCCTGTTTGGAAGAATCTCCCAAAACTTTAGTAGAACTTGCAGAAAACTCATCCTGATGTGAAGATGATGAAGATAACACAACATTAGATCTGTTTTTCTTGAGATTCTCAACTTCATTCTGCAAATTTTGAATCCCAGCCTTTAATTGATTCAGCTCTGTGGCATGTTGTTCTTTGGTCTGTGCCAGATCTTTCTCCAGAGCTTGAACTTGCTTGACTAACTTGGTACAAATTTCCATCAATTCAGTTTGTTGCACACTGCCTTCATCACTTCCAACTGTGTAACCTACTGGGAGAGGTGAATCATGAGGCATTAATTCAGGCTCTTCCCTAGTTGGACTAGGATGAAGCCTTGAACCACCACTGCTTGTTCCTAAACTAAAAGGCTCAGCAACATGCAATGTTGAGATAAGAGAAGTTGGCTGTTTAGACCTTCTCTCATAAGTGTGAGTTACAGCAGGGGTATGTTGGATTTGTGGAACAACAATAGCTGGTGTGTTTTGAGATGCAGCTGGGATTGGTGCATCCTCACCCTGTACTTGAGCAATTTTAGCAAGCATTTGAGGAAAAAGTGGATGAACCTCCCCATTCCAAAGATCTGAAGCCTTACACATGTTTTGAAAAACTTTTGGCTTTAGGCTAGAAGGTTCATAAATTCTATTGTGAGGTTGTAGTTGAAACTCATTTAACACTGCTTGCACAAACCTTGGATACATCAAAAATTTATATTGACTCTTTACATTGCCTTTCATATTATTGAAAATAAACTTTGAAAAATTGAAAGTCCTATCTGTTGCCAAACAAACAAAAGGATAAGCCATGGTTGATGCAAATTGTTCATAAGATGTTTTCTTAGGACTTAGGCAATGTAGAAGAGTGTGAATTAAAAATCTCCAATGGGGACAAAAACATCCTTTTCTGAAAGTAACTTTTTGTTCAGATGTATCATACCCCATTAAAGCAATATTAGTGAAAATTTCTGAATTAGGTAATGTGATGATACCATTGAGATCATCCAGTTGGAGAATTCTCCTCAAGGATGACTCAGTAACATCAATAGTTACCCCATCAACTGTGGCCTTTAGAGCATCCACAGATTCTTGTGTGTCTCCCTGTTCAAGAGTTATGGACTCCACACTGTTCCAGAACTGTTTGATATGAGAGACATAGATTGTGGGATTAATAGTTAAGGCATACCTTATATGCGTAGTGTTTAGAAAATCCACAATCTGATGGAAAACATGGCCACTCTTCTCGTTTGACTTTTGTAAGTATGCCACTTGGTTGTGCTCCTCGACAAATTTTAGAATCGCCATGATATTTGTGAAAAAGAGAATAAAAGTGTTAATAATCAAGATAATAAGCAAGCCGTATGATGATCAATTTATACTAATAGGGTTTGAGGAGGTTACGCAATGTGAATTATCTTTAGAAAGAATTATCTTTGGAAAAAGAATAATTTAAAATAAGTAAGTAGATAATTCACAAAAGATTTTACCCTATTAATAAAGAAAGACGGTTATTTTTACAACGGCTAGTAAAAATTAGATTACTGACACAACAGTTGTAACGGCTAGTTCATCAGTGGAAAAAGTACTCTTGCAGTGGTAACTAATGAACTAGCAGTGGTAAAATTTTCACAACATATCAAAGAGCAGTGGTGAATAAAACATGAAAATTTGCTGCTCTTATCATAGTTTTTAGCAAACTACCAGCTATCAATGGATTTGATATGTCTTTACCATGAGCCATTTGCTTATGGACTAGCCAACTCTTGATCACATGGATGTATCGTGAGTTGATGACCTAGTTTTTGGTAGACTATCAACCATAAACGGATTTGATAAGTCTTTACCAGTAGCCGTTTGCTCTGGACTAGCTGAT
Organism: Artemisia argyi; assembly: GCA_030686995.1. Taxonomy (NCBI): domain Eukaryota; kingdom Viridiplantae; phylum Streptophyta; class Magnoliopsida; order Asterales; family Asteraceae; genus Artemisia; species Artemisia argyi. The sequence continues at coordinate 139,814,909 of CM060691.1, read as the reverse complement.
TCTTATGTGGATTAGACATGGTGAATCAATAACCATTTGTTGTGTGTCTATGATACACATCTTATAACTCCAATGATATGGGTTGTATTCTGCAACACAAGGTAACTCTCAACTTAACCCATAAAGATTAACCCAAAGTAACAATTTAACCAAGTTACTATTCACAAAAATATCTTCCAAAAGTCAACCCGATAAAAACCAAATTTACTCCTCCAACCTACAAAAACAAGTAGGAATAAATATCCTTCATTAATTATAATTCGACCTTGACTTTGCATATAAAAGGGGGCTCAACATCTTTTATCTTTCATCAACAATCTTCTTCAATAACATAAACCCTAAACATCATCATGAGTTGGTTTCCATTAATCTACATCTCCTCTGATGACTCTTCAGATGAGGAAATCAGTTACTACTCAGACTCTGAAGAAATTTCTGCTGGATGGAATGGATATTTTCCACCAAGTGCTGCAACTGCTACATCTTCAAGCATGAAGCCCAATAAGAAGATATCAGCTGATCCTGCTCCATCTCTAGAGTTTTATTCAAGCTCTTCATCTGATGATGATAATGATCCAACCTTTGATCTTTCCAAGGAGCTTCTAAAGGCCCTTACCACAGCATTGACAACGGCAATAAACAACATGAAGTGGCCAGCTATTGACAAGCCTAATCAAGCACCAAGACCTCCCAAGCAAGTTTTGGGACTTGCGTGTCCAAGAAAACAACTCTCTTTTGATGACAAGAGAAAGAAAATTTCCAAGGGCAAGCAGCAGTATGATGGAAAAGGAAAGAAACCTATGGAGTAGGTGTTAGGTTGTAGGTTCATGTCTTATGTGATGGTTTTCTGTAATGGTGACAATGTTTTGTTGATGGTTGTGGTGTACACTTCTTAATGATCAATAAAAGTACTCTGTTGTTCTTGCTATTATCACCAATCTTTCCACTGTTGTATGTTAATTACCACTGTGCTCTTGATAACTCTGCATACAAGTTAGTAGAAAACCATACATACAATACAAACAATATTAGTACCTAAAAACTATCCTGCAACACTGAAGAGTATTAGACATCAAACATTTATGGATTTAGCATTCCAATACTTGTTACCAAGTATTGAAACCTACCCATATCAAGCCCTTTTGTTAATAAATCAGCATAATTGTCATGAGTATGAATCTTGACAACATTAATAAGCTTTTTCTCAAAACAATCTCTAATAAAGTGATGTCTAATTTCAATATGTTTAGTTTTAGTGTATTGCACAGGATTTTTAATAATGCATATGGTACTACTATTGTCTATATAGATAATGGTGTTCATGAAATTGTACCCATAATCCAATAATTGATTCTGAAGCCAAAGGATCTGAGCACAACAACTAGCAGCTGCAACATATTCTGCTTCAGTGGTTGAAGTAGCAACGATAGTTTGCTTCTTGCACTGCCATGACACCAATCTACATCCAAGAAATTGACATCCTACAGTAGTTGATCTTCTATCCAAACTTGCACTAGCATAGTCACTATCTGAGTATGTGATCAATTCCATAGGAGAGTCTCTTGGATACCATAATCCTAGATTAGGATAAGTCTTCAAGTACCTAAAAATCTTTTCCACTGCTGTCATATGTGATGTCTTTGGAGTCACTTGAAATCTTGCACAAGCACATACAACAAACATAATGTCTGGCCTTGATGAAGTAAGATACATCAAAGAACCAATCATAGATCTGTAAGTGTGGACATCAACATTAGCACCACTAGCATTCTTCAACAATAAGTGAGTTGTCTTGTCAGCATGGGTATTTGAAGATTTTGCATCAGTAAACTTGAACTTCTTAATAATCTCAGCCACATATTTGTCTTGACTGATAAATATGCCTTCCTTACTCTGTTGTACTTGCAGCCCTAAAAAGAATGTAAGTTCTCCCATAGAACTCATTTGAAATTCATCTTTCATCAGCTTCTCAAACTCTTTGCACATCTCTTGTTTAGTAGACCCAAAGATAATATCATCAACATATACTTGCACAAGTAGGATATCACCCTTGTCTTTCTTGATGAACAAAGTTTGATCAATCTTGCCTCTATGAAACCCATTATTCAACAAATAATTAGCTAAGGTTTCATACCACTTCCTTGGAGCCTGATGTAAGCCATAAAGAGCCTTAACCACTTTATAAACTTTATTTGGGTGTTGAGGATCTTCAAAGCCTGGAGGTTGAGAGACATATACCTCCTCATCAATAGTACCATACAGAAAGGCACTCTTAACATCCATTTGATAGACTGTAAAGCCCATAAATGATGCATAGGCTAAGAACAATCTAATAGCCTCAATCCTTGCAACAGGAGCAAACACTTCTTCATAATCAATACCCTCCTCTTGAGTGTATCCTTGAGCAACCAATCTAGCTTTGTTCCTGATTATAATACCTCTTTCATCTTTCTTGTTTCTGAAAACCCATTTAGTACCAATGACCTTCATACCATCAGGCAAATCACAAAGAACCCAAACCTTTTGAAGTTTAAACTGCAGCAACTCATCTTGCATAGCTTCAACCCAGCTAGATTCTCCTAAAGCCATGTACACATTCTTAGGCTCCACCTGTGAGAGAAAACAGAAAAACAAACACTCATTCTTCTTGCTATGTTTCTTGGACTCATACACTTCACTTATGAACCCATGAATATCATCTTTCTTTGTCTGTCTTCTAGTCTTCACACCTGATTGAAGTTCACCAATAACATTATCAAGTGGATGCACTTTGTGAATTGAAGACTGTGATGTGCTAGGAATATCATATGTTGTAGGCATGTTTGAGATCTCTACATCATCACTTGGTGATTCCTGAGAAAAATGTTCCACATTTGGGCTGACAGTGGAAACTTCTAGTGTAGCAGTGGGAATTGAGTTACCACTGCTAGTAGGAATATCTTTATTCACACCATATGCATCACTTGGCTTTTCAGAATTATCAACAAAGTCCCAAAGTGGCATAACAATTTGATCTTCATCATCTTTGCAAGCTTCATCTTCATCAATGAATTCTTCTGAATCTTCAAGATCTTTGTCTCCAGTGCTTGAAGTGAGAGGTATATAATTCATTGTATTTGATAATGTTTCAAGATCAAATAGCCAATCTGGTCCTGAACCTGCCATGTTTGCTTTATTTTCAAGGAACTGAACATGCAAGTTCTCTTCAATCTTCTTTGTTCTTAAATTGTAGACTCTAAAAGCCTTTCTAACCATAGAGTATCCAACAAAGAAGCCTTCATCTGACTTTTCTTCAAATTTACCCAGATGATCAATGGTATTGAGAATAGTAACATGACACCCAAATGGCCTCATAAACTCCAAAGTAGGAGGTCTTCCTCTGAACAACTCATAAGGTGCCTTGTTCTTTGTTTTGACTACTAAAACTCTGTTCGGAATGTAACAAGCAGTGTTAACTGCTTCAGCCCAAAAAGTCACTGGAAGCTTGGAATCAGCTAACATGGTTCTAGCAGCCTCAATTAGTGTTTTGTTTCTTCTTTCTGCAACTCCATTTTGTTGAGGAGTTCTTGAAACACTAAATTCTCTTTTAGTACCTTTGTCTCTGCAGAAATCATCCATAACTTTATTCTTGAACTCTGTCCCATTGTCACACCTGATGATCTTGATTTTCTTTTCAAATTGATTTTCAACTTGAGTGATGAAAGTCTTAAGAATGCCTGTGGTTTCATCCTTGGTACTTAAAAAGAAAACCCATGTGAATCTACTGAAATCATCAGTCTCAACTAGACAATACTTCTTTAAATTGATGCTGCTCACAGAGGTAGGACCAAACAAGTCCATATGCAGCATAAAGAGTGGATGATTGATTGAATTGAATGCCTTGGTCTTGCATGAAGCTCTGTGTTGCTTTCCTTTGAGACAGGCAACACAAGTTTGGTCATTATCAAATCTTTTCTCTGGTAGGCCTCTGACAAGTCCATCTTTCACAATCTTGTTGATGGTCTTGAAGTTAACATGACCAAGTCTTCTATGCCAAAGCATTGATTCATCCAAAGTGGCTTTAGCAAGCAAGCAAGTAACATCATTATTAGCCACTATGTTCTGCATTTCAATGCTATACAAATTTCCTTTTCTAGGGATTTTAAGCAAAATGTCACTTTCATCAGGAAGCTAATAATCCTTAGTTAAGATATAGCATTCATCTTCTGTGAATAGAACTCTATGCTTCTTGTCACACATCTGTGACACACTAAAGAGGTTGTACTTGAGTTCTTTCACATACTGCACATCTTCAAAATCAATGTTTCCAGCCTTGATTGTTCCTTTTCCAGAAACATTGCCACCAATTCCTCCTCCAAAGCTGAAAATTGTCCATCATAAGGTTGAAAGTCTGAAAGATAGGACTTATTGCCAGTCATGTGCCTGGAGCATCCACTGTCTGAGTATCCTTGATCATTAGTAGTCTTTGAATGTCCCTGCACACAAAATAAAGAAATTAGTTCCTTTTGGGGACCCAAGCCACAAATGACTTGGATCTGCCTCGTGTATCAATATAATTATATCTATCAAAGGTCATTGATACACCATTGGGATTGTTTGAGGTGGTGGTTCCTTTTGGTTTCCATTCCCAACGTGCTGAGGCCTTAACAGCATTTCCCATATTTACCCTTTTCTTGTTAACAGACCCACCAGTGGTAACCTTTGGCCTTGCAGTGGTAACTGCTGGCTTAGTAGTGGAAACTGCTGATTTTGAAACTTTAGGTACCCACTTCTGATTATTGTTAACTTTCTTTTCAAAATTGGTCTTTTTCCCTGTTTGAGTAGATTTAACAAAAGTAGTAACAGGGGACTTAGGGTAAACTCTGTTTTTATTTCTGGAAGTGGCAACTGCTGGTCTTGCAGTGGAAACTGCTGGTCTAGCAGTGGAAATAGGTTTAATGCCAGAATAAAGCAAAACAGACCTGGGAATCATCTTGCTAAGTGGATTTGGGTGAGTTAAGTTATTAGTATTTTGTCCATTCACCCTTGTATTCCTAAACACTTCCGTTCTTCCCAAGTGGTAGGTACAGCTATAAGACAAATGGTCAAAGCTACCACATATATGACAGGGTTTGTTATTGAACACAAAGTCACTACCAAATTGCCTAGATTTAACATGATTCCAACTCCTTATATTACCCCTAGGAGTTGGTGACCTACTTCTGTACATCTCTACATATCTAGTAGTGGGCCTAGTGAAATTAGGTTGTGACCTAGGCTTCTCTTTGACTACATCAGAAATACTTCTTTTAATCTCCACTTTAACATTCTCAGGAACACTAGGCTTAGACTCAACATTCAAATTATCATCTTTAAGAGATGAGTCACTAGCACTATCAAATACATCAACCTCAACCTGAACCTTTTCAATTTCAACTGGTTTAACAAACTTTGGTCCATAGGTCATAGGTGGTTCCTGGAATTCTTCTAAACCTGTGTGAGCTAAGTCAATGCCAGGAGGTGATGGAACACCTCTTATAGGTGGTGGAACTGTTTTGTATCCAAGTCCTGATTTGGCTTTACTCACAACTTGGGCTTCCCAAATTTTATCAATACACTTGGATTGATGATCCAGTGTTTGCTTAGTTATCATTATATTCTCACTAGCCACTTTAACCTTTTCTAGTTCTTCTCTAAGAACCTTATTAACAGCAACCTGATAATCTAAGTCTCTTCTTAATACTGCAATATCATCATTGAACTTAGATTCATTTGCCCTATAATGCTCTAATTGAGTTTCTAAAACTCCTAGGCCTCTTTTATGATTTGCTAAGTTATAATTAGTATGAGTTAACTCTATGTGTTTCTCATTAAATTGTGCTTTAAGTTTCTCATACTCTTTTATGGCCTTACAAGATTTAGAACAAGCATTATCAGTTTGTACCCCAGAGTCAGAAAAAGCCATTAGTGCAAGCTTTGTAGCAACCATTGCAGAATCTGAATCATCTTCCTCTTCCTTAGTCATAAAGCTCCAATCAAAGCTCACTCCATCAATAGCCAATAGCCCCTTTGGCTCATCAGTAGTAGGTTCCTTCTTCTTGTCCTGCTTGTACCACGTTGACCTGTTGTCAGACTTCCTTGGCTTCCTACACTCCCTGGCAAAGTGCCCCTTCTTATGACAATTGTAGCACTCCACCTTCTTTTTGTTAAAACCTACTGTTTCATTACCACTAATGTTGATCTTTCTTCCAGTCTTCTTCCAAAACTTCTTTGTCCTTAAGCTTAGTAATGCCACTTGCCATTTAATGTCCATCTCTTCCATATCATCTTCATCAATTTGATCTAGATCCTCATGATTGAGGATTGAACCACCCACTTGACTTGATATAAAGGCATAAAAAGTAGTATCACTAAGCCCTGCAATCTGTCTCTTTGAGCTACCAGTGGAAACACTTCCACTACCAGTGGAAACAACAATGTTAGCACTATCATCATCACTATCACTTTCTTCATCTAAACTATCATCAAGAGATGAAGATATGAGTGCTACACTTCCTGAACTTGAGCTTATTTTGTCAGCTTTCTTCAATCTTTGTTCAATAACCTTGAAGTTATTGTACAAGTCATTAAGTTTCATGGTCTCCAATTCTGGCTTATCTTCCCACACAGCAACATTGGTTCCAAACTCAGAGGGTAAGCTTCTTAAGAACTTTACATTGAGGTCTTCCCTTTCCACCTCAATTCCAAAAACAGTTAGTTGAGTAACAATCTTTTGTAGCCCTGTGAAGATGCTATCAAGAGATTCATTACTTGATGAACCAAAGTTTTTATAAGTCTGCTTCAGCAAGGTCTTTTGAGTCTTCTTGGTGGAATCATTACCACCAAAAACTTCACAGATCTCTTTGCAGTCTTGTACTTGCTGAATGCTAGAACTTGGTCTCTGGGAAGTGTCATCAGCAACAAACCTCTGGCCTTGAGATCATTCTTCAACTGAAGTCTTTCATCATTAGTAACAGGTCCAGTGTTGACCTTAATTACTTCCTTGCCACCAATCATCTCTGAAGTAGAACTTGGTTTGAAAGAATTTCCAACCATAATGATCTCCCAGAGTGTGTAGTCTTGGACCATAAAGAATTGTTCTATCATTAGCCTCCACATCTCAAAGTCATTCAACTTAAGCTTTGGAAGCTTAGCAGCAATGTATGAGTTACTGGTTTCTGTCTCCATTGATTCTTCTGAGTAAACTTGAGTCTTCTAAATCAAAGTATCAAAGCCTGGCTCTGATATCACTTGATGGATCTAAACACCTTGAACTTGTGTTAGATTGATACTTTGAATTATATCACTAAGTATGCGGAATCTACTTAGTAACACTTAGAAGGTTGATTGTGAGTAAGACAGTTGTATATGAATAAAAACAATGTATGTAAACAAACTACTAGCTCCAATATTATTAATGATAATAATACGAGTGATCTTGATATCACTAGGGTTACACCTTGAAGCTCTAGAAACGTATATAACAACTGATAACCTAGGATCTCCTTTTATAGCACAAGGAGTCCTCTTCTACAAGATAAGTATAATGCTAATAGAATAAGATATACACAAGATCTATTCTATATTTATCTAGACGCGTTTCCTAACAGTTATCTAATAAGCAATGGTAATATATGTTCTTGCAGTGGTAATGAGTTTCCACTGCAAGTACAATCTTCTACAGTTGTAACATCTTCACTTAACCGTGGTAACTGTTAGTATAATTCCCGACAGAGACCAATTGTCCTTTAACTAGGCCCATTGCATCTACTAGTGAAATTTCCACCATTGAAACGAATGCACCTAAGGTGCTAGTAGCTCTAGAACTTGTTTGCACTAACCAACTGGAACCCAACTCAAATTGGGGATCCGACGCTCCAAACATTCTGCTCTCGTCTGTTTCCAAATGTAGGTCATACATTTCGTCCTTTGATATTTGGACTCAGGCTGCTCTAAACCTATGATTGGGGATCGCTCAGGGCTCGAGAATTTTGTGAATAAGTTTATCAGGACAGTTAGATTCGGGAACTATCATTTTGGGGTAATTATAAGTTATGGAGATTATGTTTCTGGTGACAGCTAATTTCCTGGGTATACTAAGTGGAAGGACTTGGGCATAAGATGTTCTCTGTTGGGCAATATCTTGATTCCGATCTTGAAGATTGCCTTCAGAAATTACACATGCTTCATCTGAGAATTGGATGGTATTGATCTTCTTAAAGACAGTCATGGCACAAATCTATACACCTTTTTCCATCAAAGACATGAAGTGGTCCTCTCCTATTTGCCTTCTCACAAAGGCCTCAAAGAACAAATCATGGCAATGGCAACAAAGTTTAATCACTTGAACTTTGGTACCATCAATGATCTTGCTCACAATGATCCTGTATGAGGTCTGCCTATTTTAAAGTTTGAAAAAGAACATTTTCATTCGGCTTGTCAACTGGCAAAAGAAAGAAGCATACTCACAAATCCAGAACTATCAATACCATCATGGAGGTTCTTCACACCCTTCACATGGATCTATGTGAACCAATGTAAATGCAAAGCATAACTAGGAAGATGTATGTTCTGGTGATAGTCGTCGACTATTTTCTGTAACATGGGTAAGGTTTATGAGAACCAAGGACGTGACTCCAGAGGTTATCATAAAACTCATCAAACAGCTACTAGCATGACTCAACAAAACCGACGGAATCATCCGGTCAAACGATGGAACGGAGTTTATCAACAAACAACTCGTTCTACTTCTCCAAGGCACCGATGATCCTATGGGCGGAAGCAATTGCTACAGCTTGTTACTCCGAAAACCGATACTTGATACATACTCTTCACAACAAAACTCCATATGAGCTGATACATGGCAAGAAACCGAATCTCTCCTCTTTATTTGTGTTTGGTGCTTTATGATACCCTACAAAATGACAATCAAGATTTGGGAATGTTATAAGCTAAAACTGGTATTGGATTCTGCGTTGGTTACGCTCCAGATAGTAAGGGATACCGAGTCCACAACAAAAGAACCCGATAAATCCTAGAAACCGTTCACGACACATTCGTTGAGCTGACTGAGCATATGGCTCATGTACACATTAGTGCAGGACCCGCGTCTAAACTTTTGTCCCCTAAACCAATCAGTTCAGGCCTTGTACAGTATTCCACGCCTGCAGTACTTTATGTACCTCCTAGAAGTGAGCATTTGAAGATCTTATTTGAACCAATGTTTGATGAATAATTTGAGACACCTACTGATGATACACCGACACCACCAGCTGCCGCTACTCCGGTTCTGTACAACTCAAATGGTCCATCAGTGTCTACTTGAATTGATCAAGATGCTCCATCTGCTAGTTATTCACCATCATCGTTAAATCTTCAATCTCCTTCTGTACATCAAGGCACTGCAGTCGACAATTCTTTTGAAGTAAATTCATTTGCTCCTCTTGTGTATGCTCTGTTCAAGAACCTATTTGCTCCTGAATCTTCTTCTGAGACACCTTCTTCAAGGGATGCAAACATGACTTCTTCAGGTTCCTACCCTCAACCACATCAAAATCTTAGAAAATGGACCGATGATCATCCGATTGATAACATTATCGGGAATCTTTCTCGACCGGCGTTCACACGAAGATAACTTACCACCTTTGCCTTGTGGTGCTTTTATAATTCCGTACTTTCCAAAGTCGAACCCAAAGATGTCAAGACTGCTATCTCTAAAGACTGTTGGGTTAATGTGATGCATGAAGAAGTTAGCATGTTCGATCGACTTGAAGTATGGGAATGGGTACTATCTCCAGACTGTGCAATGATTATTGCTCTAAATGGATTCTTCAAAGGTGTGGTGGATTAAGTTAAGAAAGGGCAGTGGTACTTTTACTTTGTGAGGATAGAATTTCAGCTAGCGGATTCCTTCACAAAAGCACTTCTGAGAGAACGGTTTCAATTCATTCTCTCATGATTTGGAATGAAGAGTCCTTCACCAGTATCTCTCAAATGTATTCAGGAAGAAAATGAGGAGAAATGGTTTTGCTTCACATATCCTTGTATATATCTTATACCATAAACAAAATAAAAAAATATAAAACCTATAAAACCCATAAAAATCAGAAAAAAAAATCATAAAAATCCAAAAATATTCTTCTCACGACATGTCTCTTGTGTAATCAATATTATGTACGTTTCTAGAAATGTCATTCAATAATGACACGGAAACATACATATGCTTGAGCAAGAGTTTTTTCGGTTTCAAATAAAGTTTTTTTTTTTTCTAAAACATGTCGTTTCTCAAAACATTCTTCAAAAGAATGGCTTGCAGTCATTTTAGGCTGTAACCCAGACTTCAAAACTATGGTTTGCTATTACTTCAGATAGCAACCCGGTCTCAATATTGGGGAAAGTTCGTCGCCAAAAAGACGACTGTTCCTAACAGAGGCATGAATTACTTTATATTCGTGCCTTTCCGATCTAATGTACGTTTCAGTGCATTATTTCTTGTTTAAGAAGAGAAGTCTTCTTTTTATCAAAACAAATAATTTTCTTTTATGATTCTTCGGAAAATTATTTGAGTAATACATGGTGGTAACGTTTTGTTTGTAAATCAATCAGTCTTAGATACTTCATACAATTTGTCACTCAATTAATGACAATGGGTCATCAATTGAGGGGGAGAGTGATTTCCAATTTTTATCATCAAACGGATTTCTTGGTTGTCTCATAATTGTTATAAAAGGTTTTGTAGTTAATGGGGTATTAGTTGAAGAGGAACTTACTAAGCTTTATCTTAAATGGCCAAATGTGTTAGTTGTTAGAAAGTTTAGGGCATTATGTGCTATTTGCGTATAGTTTCCTAGCTTTATGTAACTAAAAGGTCCATTTGTCTCACGTTGGTATCCTCGCTTAGTCCCCTAAATACGTTTTAATCCAAAATCTTAATGATGTTAGAAAACCATTGTGTTTGATTCTCTTGTTCTCTCCTCTGGCATTCGTATAATCTGATTGATTGTGGTTCGTTTGCTGTTTGCTGATAATTGTTTGATTGTTGCTGATTATGTGTTCGTGTTCTCAGGATTTGCTTAGGTATGTAGTTACCGGGTTAGAATCTTATTCCTAAGCTCCTGATTTGAATGTTGAAAATATGCGTGAATTGCCATGATAGTGATTGTTGTTTATGTCTGATAGAAACTTGCAATGAATGTTCATGATTGCTAGTTTCTCTTCATGCTAGATAGCATTTTGATGAGTTGCTTGAATGTTCTTTGAGCATGATATGAATATGGTATTATGAGTAGGCTAGCTGCTACGTGGTAGCAGTTAATTAAGAGTGAATATGTATGTATGCATATCTTTGTTGATACTCTTATGCAGATTCCATGGCTGATGTGAATGTGCCTGCTCTTGCTCTAAACATTTGATCAGATGTTCAAACTTCATTGGCTGGCTTTGATTTCACCACAACAACAACATCGGTAGCAACAATGACAACAACTTTTTCACCACCACCACCAGTTATCTTGTGCATCATAAGTAGTGTGGTATCAAATGTTATGTGTCAGTACATGATTTTTTATTTTCGTGAGTTTCTCGTTAAACTTTAAATCATTTATAAACTCATCATAACTGACACTAACATTCTCCCTCATTGATTGAGGGGGAGTAATGAAATTGTCTCAATATCAGAATATCATTAATCAGACCACATCTTGCTCCCAAACTTTTCTAACTTAGATGGTTTGAAATTTTTGAACGGGGGAGAAAATGTGATTTAAATATGAAATCTGATATAAAATGTGATTGTTTTGGACTTTAACAAACGCTCCCCTATATGTGCTAAACTCTTTTGTATATCAATGCACATATTGAGGGGGAGCAAATGGTTTGTGAAAAAGGATCTTTAGCATCTCATGTGAGCAAGACTCAGACTTCACCAATGAATTGATGAAACAATAATTGTCATGAATCGAAAGGACTAGTCCTGGACGAGTAATAACTTCAAGCTGGTCTAACCAGTGATGTAAGCGTGTCTCAAAAAGGGCTTGCCTGAGTAGAATGTACCGTTTCGAGAAACCTTTGGTGAATCTGATCGGGTCGGGTAATAACTTCAAGCTAGTCTAACAAGTGATGTAAGCGTGTCTCGAATGCCCGCTCATATTCACTTAATGTGGATCAATTCAAAAAGTGCAACTCTTCCCGACATGTGTAAATTTTCAAATCAAAACTTATGAGCACATGTTAAGGGGGAGCATTTGAAAATGACAAAACTCTCAATGTGTTAACAAAAAGTATTTCTCAATCATAAACACATTGAGAGAATTTTCAATGATTTGGTGTATGGCAACATAGGATAGTCATGAAGTTATAAGGTGGCTAAGATTAGGAAAACCGTCCTATGATCCGCCAGAGCCGGAGGGATCTACCCATGGACAATACCAAATAGATAGTATTAGAAAGTCCGTAGGTATGATCATGAAAAAAGGAGAAATGTGAGAATGGAGAAAGAAGGGGTTGAAGAATTAAAAAGAAATGAAATGAAAAAGGGTGAAAAGAAATAGCCCTCCAATTATTCAACCTTAGGGCAGAAACACTCATAATCTACTGATTGTTGCTAAGGCGACATTGGTATTGAAGACAAGACGTCATGGACCCAGTGACGCACTGCACTAAACCTTCTAGCCACTCAAGTTCTCTTAAAAGAACTTGTTTCATTCTCACGGGGAACCGATGTAATCTATCGACATATCTCTTAGAGATGGTTGATATTGAAGCAGGAGACCTCTCCCTAATCTCCGCATAGGAAAACCAAATGCACTTATTGAGTCTAGAGCCTCGAGATACATAAAAAGATCTCATAGGAACACGTGCTACTTCTACCCTGGTTGTTCAACATTAAGGACACCAGTGGTAAACTTATGAGTCCTACGTAGATCTTAGCAATCTGCCAGAACATTTATGAGGGAAGTTACTATTGTAACTCCCAGTGATTGAATGGAAATTCCTGCCAGGGTCAACATCAAGCAGCCCTGAAAGCAGGTCACTTAGGTAATTCCTTGAGGATTACGCTTAGTGGTCGTGATGGTTACAAACGGTCAACAGTCGTGGAGTGATCTCCAGCGACTCACCCATTCGTTGATCTACTTAGGTAGTTCGCGTAAATCCTCTCAGGGTTTACCGATTGGGAACGGTCTTGGTAAGGGTTAGAAGGAATCTTCACACTATGCTGTTGACGATCTCTAATTCCAAACCTATAAGTACCAGATGATTTGTTGCTAACTATTTGCTTGCAGGAATTTCTGACGGTTGCGGTTGATTGCTGAAAAGATGCTGATCCATCAACACATGCTCACACTTCGACATCATAATTTTAGAAATCATGATCATTAATTGGGCTTCATTTATGCTTCCAAAACTCTGATGCAGAAGATCATGATCCTGACAAGTGTGAGCTTGCCAATACACAGATGTTCAAATCACATGGAGACATTACTACTCAAAGATGACTTGCAGATACTCATTTGGAAGATGAACTCGAAGTAATTGTTGGGAATTAAATTATCAGAAGAATCAGAACATAAAGGCTTAAGGAAATACATCAAGTATGTTTCTGCTGATAAAGCACAAAGCACGTTTCCACTGATGGATTCTGCTGAAGAACGTTTTCTACTGAAGGTGTTTCTGCTGATGGATTCTGCTGATGCTACTATGACTCATACGACAGCTGTGTAGATAAGTACAACTTATTCTACTAACTCATATACAAGAAAAATATCTTTGTTGTAGTCATCAAATTGAACACTCCAAGTGAGTTGTAATCCTAGATACATGTTGTATCTTAATGACTGACATGATAACTCATCAACTAGCTAGAATGAAGCTTAGTCATAAGCTAGTAAATTAGATGAGTCATATAGATTGTAAAAGATCTTTCCTTGGACTATAAAAGGAAGATCTTAGATATGTATGAGACATATAGATGTGAGTAGATATATACATAAAACATTAGAACAAAACAAAAGATTCAAGGTCTTTGTAACCCTAGTGATAGTGAAGATCACTCGTATTATTTTTAATAATATTGAATCGTTTGGTGAAATACTTTCATTGTTCTTTGTTAAATAAACACACGCATCAGAGTTCCATTTCCAATAAACATTCTAAGTGTGGTTAAGTAGATTCCGCATACTTAATCATATTCACTCAAAGTATCATATTTGCACATTAAAAGGTCCAACACCTATAGTGTGTGATCAAATCAAGTGATCCTCTTAGTTGGTATCAGAGCTTCCAGGTTGATCTTTTGATTTAGAAGAAGAAGAAATGGATACAGAATCTATTCAAACAAATGTTGCTGCAAAGTTGCCAGTTCTCAAACAGAATGAGTTTGAATTGTGGAGGTTAAGAATAGAACAGTTTTTCCAGGTGCATGATTACACTCTCTGGGAAATCATTGAAGATGGAAACTCTTTCAAACCCACAACCACTTTATCAACAGTTGAAGGTAGGGAAATTTCAGTTGTTCAAACTATCCCTACAACTGTTGATGAAAGAATAAAGAAGAAAAATGACCTCAAGGCCAGAAGTATGTTGATGATGACCATTCCAAATGATCAACTTATAAACTTTAGCAAATTCAAAGATGCCAAGTCATTATTTGAGGCTATTGTTGCAAGGTATGGAGGGAATGAAGCCACCAAGAAGACCCAGAAAACCCTTCTCAAGCAACAGTTTGAAAATTTCTCATCAACCATGAATGAATCTCTTGACCACATGTTTACAAGGCTATAGAAAATTGAGAGCCAACTTGCTGTTCTTGGGGTTGATATACCTCAAGAAGATTTAAAATCAAAATTTCTGAGAAGCTTACCAAAAGAGTGGGCTATGCATGTTGTTGTTTGGAAAAATAAACCAGACATAGACACTATGGATCTTATGGATTTGTATAGCAACTTTAAAATTGTGGAACAAGAAGTAAAGAAAGCTGGTGTCTCAAGTTCATATACCGGGAACATGGCTTTTATGTCATCTCCTAGTATCTCAAACCCAATTAAAGATGAAAAGGTTGATAGTGGAGCTGGTGCTGCTAGTTCATCAAGCAGTACCTTTGGTATTTTGAATGAAAAGGCTTGTTGTGCCTTTTTCACAAGCCAGAATAATGGGTCCATGCTCACTCATGAAGATCTTCAAGAAATCAATGATGATGATTTAGAAGAGATGGACCAAAAATGGCAAATTTCTCTTCTTAGCATGAGGGCTAAGAAATTCTATCAGAGGACGGGGAAGAAACTCACCATCAGCAGCAATGATACTGCTGGTTTTGACAAGTCAAAGATAGAATGCTATAACTGTCATATGTTGGGGCACTTCTCAAGAGAATGTAGAAGGCCAAGGCAGCAAGATAGCAAGAATAGAGGTTTTGGAAGCAAGTCCAAGACAGGGGAATCAACCAATCCAAAGGCTATGGTAGCTATTGATGGATTAGGATTTGATTGGAGCTTTACTGCTGAAGAAGAAGAAGCTTCTCCTCAGACAGCTCTTATGGCTTTCTCTACAGAGGTACAATCTGATAAAGTTTGTTCAAATAATTGTTCTGCTCTTAAAAGTTTAGAAACCTTAACCAAACGTTATGAGAATCAAAGGAAAGAATTAAGTGATATAGCTCATAGCTTAACAAATCATAAAAAGGGTATAGCCACTCTAGAGGAACAAGTCATACATTTTTGAACAAATGAATCTACCTTTACTGATGTCAAAATTCTTCTTGAAAGAGAAATAATGTTTAAAGATAATGACATTAGTAACTTGAAAGCTGAAGTAGATAGGCTTAGTAAGGCTAAAGAGAATATTCAAATGAGTGTAGAAACACTAGATTATGCATCTAAGGGTGTGACTAACTTAATTGAATGTCAAGTAATTAATAAAGCTAAGTCTGGTGTTGGATACAAATATGTTCCTCCACCATATAGAGGTATTCCTTCACCCCCAGGAATTGACCTAGAACATACAGGATTACCTGAATTTCAACTACCTGGATTAAAATATGGTGTTCAACCAAAATCTAATGTAGTTGATAATGAACCTTTGAAAGAAAGTGAAAGTTTGAGTAAAACTTCACTTCCTAAGGACAAGGTGTGCTCTTGTAAAAAGTCAGATGGTCCAATCATTGAGGACTCAACATCTGATGATAAAAAGTTTAAACAGGTTATGTCTAAACCTGAAGTGGTTAAGAAAGAAAGAACAAGAGTTCCTAAGATAGTCAAACACAATACTGATAGGCCTAAGACCAATGAAAAACATGTTAGGCAACCAGTAAGATATTGTGAATAATAAAGAACCATAAACAAGCCTAGAGGTAACCAAAGGAATTGGTATAGCCTCAAGTCTCTCCAACAAAGAGATAACAAAGTTTGTTACACATGTGGTAGTTTTGACCATCTTGCAGCTTTCTGTAATCAATGGGTATATGGGTATGAAAGTAACAGAGTGAACTACAAAAGGCAAACACCTAAATCTCATTTTCACTCTAACTCTAAAAGATCAAAACCCAAAACAGTCACAAAAGCAGTTCCTACTGATAGAGCAAAAACTGTTCCTGCTGAAAGGAAAATGGTTTCTGCTGAAAAACCATATATGACTGTTTACCCAAAATCAACAATTAAGGGTGCAAAAAAAACTTTCAAACATGCATCTAATATTGTTCAAAGGCCCATTCAAACAAAGGCAGTAGTCCAAAAACAAGTTTGGAAACCAAAGGATACAACTGCAAAGCCATCAGTTTCTGCTGATAGCCAAACAGTTCATATCACTGCTAAGGGAGACAGGGCAAATTCTGTTAAGGCCTCAGCATGTTGGATTCTTAAATCAAATGTTGCATCAACAATTCTCAAAAGATTACATTTCATTGATGCTAGAGGCGGATCCAAGTCAGAAATGGTTTGGATCCCAAAACAAAACTAATTCCTTTATTTATGTGCAGGGACATTCATCAGCAGATACTGAAGATCAAGGATTCTCAGATAGTGGATGTTCAAGGCACATAACAGGCAACAAGTCTTATCTCTCAAATTTTCAATCACTAGATGGAGGCTATGTTACCTTTGGAGGAGGAATTGGAGGAAAAATTACTGGTAAAGGTACTGTTAAAACTGGTAAATTAGATTTTGAAGATGTGTACTATGTGCAAGAGCTTAAGTATAATCTTTTTAGTGTCTCACAAATGTGTGACAAAAAGAACAAAGTTCTCTTTACTGACACTGAATGTCTTGTATTTTCTTCTGATTTTAAGATGCCTGATGAAAGTCAAGCACTTCTTAGAATTCCAAGAAAAGGCAACATGTACAGTGTTGATATGAAGAAGATTGTTCCAAAAGATTCTCTTACTTGTCTTATTGCTAAGGCCACATTGAATGAATCTATGAAATGGCATAGGAGGCTTGGTCATATTAACTTCAAAACCATAAATAAGATTGTCAAAGATGGTTTGGTAAGAGGTTTACCTCAACAACGATTTGAAAATGATCAAACATGTATTGCTTGTCTTAAAGGCAAACAACATAAAGCCACTTGTAAGCCCAAAATTTTTAACTCTATCAATCAATCATTGTTTATGCTGCATATGGACTTATTTGGTCCTACAAATGTTAGAAGTTTGTTGCATAAGAGATATTGTCTAGTTATTACTGATGACTTTAGTAGATTTACATGGGTATTCTTTTTAGGTACTAAGGATGAAACTTCTAGCATCCTTAAGACCTTCATTACAGAGATAGAAAACCTAGTAAGCAAAAGTGTGAAAGTCATTAGATGTGACAATGGGACATAATTTAAGAATAGAGTTATAGATGATTTCTGCAAAGAAAAAGGTATTAAAAGAGAATTTAGTGTTGCAAGAACTCCACAACAGAATGGAGTTGCTGAAAAGAAAAATAGAACACTAATAGAAGCTGCTAGAACTATGTTAGCTGACTCTAAGTTGCCTTTAACTTTTTGGGCAGAAGCAGTCAACACTGCTTGCTATGTTCAAAATAGAGTTTTAGTTGTAAAACCTCACAATAGGACATCATATGAACTTTTTAGAGGTAGAACTCCTGAAATAGGATTTCTTAGACCTTTTGGATGTCAAGTGACAATTCTGAATACCTTAGACCATCTTGGAAAGTTTGATGGAAAAGCAGATGAAGGATTCTTAGTTGGATACTCTATTAATAGCAAAGCATTCAGAGTATACAACATGAGAACTAGAAGAGTAGAAGAAAATCTACATGTGAAGTTTTTGGAAAATAAAACCAATGTAGAAGGTCAAGGTCCCAAATGGCTATTTGATCTGCAATCTCTATCCAAATCAATGAATTATGTGCCTTTTGTTGCAGAAACTAATGAATTTTCAGGTTCACAAACTGCTGATGCAACAAATGGAGCAGGATTAGAGAATGAGGCAAATCAAGATTATGTGATAATGCCAATATGGACAAATAGAAGTGTGGATTCAACTTCAATAAATGGTGAATCTTCTTCTGGTCATTCTAAAGAAGATGTTGAAGATGAATACAACGAAGAAGGAGCTAAGGAACAAGAGTTTCAAGTCAGAAGTAACACTGCTGTTTCTGCAGTAAGCAAATCCTTCCCGCTGATGAGCAAAATGTTTCTGCTGATGGACCATCAGAAGAAACACAAGCAAATCTCTCAGAAAATGAGGTAGATTTAAACAACCTTCCACCTGATTATCAAGTTCTTTCTACTCCACACTCAAGGATTCACAAAGTCCACTCCCTGGACAATGTAATTGGAGATGTACAATCAGGAGTAAAGACAAGACAACAATTGATGTCTTTAGATCAACAAGGGCTTCTTGATGCCCTTTATGCTTCAAAACAGCATGAGTTTTCAAACTCTTGCTTATTTGTTTGTTTTCTCTCACAAGATGAACCAAAGAATATTCATAAAGCCCTATAGAATTCAAGCTGGTTGGAGGCTATGCAAGAGGAGCTTCTTCAGTTTAAGATTCAAAAGGTTTGGGTGCTAGTTGATTTACCAAGTAGTGTAAGGGTAATTGGCACTAGATGGGTTTTTAGGAATAAAAGGGATGAAAGGGGCATAGTGATAAGAAATAAAGCTAGATTAGTAGCTCAAGGGTATACACAAGAAGAAGGGATAGACTATGAAGAAGTTTTTGCTCCAGTAGCAAGAATTGAAGCCATTAGACTCTTTTTGGCTTATGCTTCATTTATGGGATTCACAGTTTATCAAATGGATGTCAAGAGTGCTTTATTATATGGTACTATTGAAGAGGGTGTATGTCTCACAACCTCCTGGTTTTGTTGATCCTGACCATCCAGACAAAGTGTACAAGGTTGTTAAAGCTCTATATGGCCTACATCAGGCACCAAGATCTTGGTATGAAACACTGGCTTCCTACTTAATTTCAAATGGATTTCAAAGAGGCAAGATAGATCAGACACTTTTCACCAAGAAGCATAAGAAGGATCTTTTGCTAGTTCAAGTGTATGTGGATGATATCATCTTTGGATCTACAAGGAAGGAGATGTGTTTGGAGTTTGAGAAGCTTATGCACAATAAGTTTCAGATGAGTTCCATGGGGGAACTTACATTCTTTTTGGGTCTGCAGGTTAAACAATCAAGAGAAGGAATCTTCATTAGTCAAGACAAATATGTTGCACAGATTCTTAGAAAGTTTCAATTTGCTGATTCCAAAACAGCAAGCACACCAATTGATCCTGAGAAGCCACTTCTTAAGGATGTAGAAGGAACTAATGTGGATGTACACACATACAGATCTATGATAGGTTCTTTGATGTATCTCACATCATCAAGACCTGATATCATGTTCTCTGTTTGTGCTTGTACAAGATATCAAGTAACTCCTAAGGTTTCTCATTTAACAACAGTCAAGAGAATTTTTAGATATCTCAAGGGTCAACCTAGGTTGGGTCTGTGGTATTCTAAGGAGTCATCTTTTGACTTGGTAGCATACTCAAATAGTGATTATGCTGGTGCTAGCTTGGACAGAAAATCAACAACTGGGGGATGTCAATTCCTTGGGTGTAGACTTATCTCATGGCAGTGTAAGAAGCAGACAATGGTGGCTACTTCAACAACTGAAGCTGAATATGTAGCTGCTGCAAATTGTTGTGGTCAAGTTCTATGGCTTCAAAACTAACTTCTTGATTATGGGTACAATTTCTTACATACCATTATTCATATTGATAATAGTAGTACAATTTGCATTATTAAAAATCTAGTGCAACATTCTAAAACAAAACATATTGAAATAAGACATCATTTTATTAGAGATTGCAATGAAAAGAGGTTAATTCAAGTAATGAAAATTGCTTCAGAACAAAACTTTACAGATCTTCTTACAAAAGCTTTTGATGTTGGAAGATTTCAGTACTTGGTAGCAGGTATTGGAATGCTTAATCTTTAAATTTTTCAAAATAATGTGTTCTTGTATATAGATTTTGTTAATGCATCTAACTTTGTAATCTAAAACTACTATTACCAATTTAAAAGTTATTCATACAGTTAGTTCTATGATTATTCTAATTCAAGACAAGTACTTTGTACTTTGTTCTTTTGGTTTTATACTAACAATTTCAGGTATGAATGTTTGAGCTCAAAGGCTATTTCAAGTGAAATCTGTAAGCAACAAATTTTTGATCATTGCTGCTGAATGCTGATCATTGCTGCTGATATAACAGGTTCATGATAGAAAGAGTTTTGGATTTCAAAACTCCTTAAAACTTCTTTCTTGGAACCTGATTATGATGTTTCACATTGAATTGATAAATTAGTTGATCAGTTATTAACTGATAAAACTCACTTTCTATCATTTTATACTCTCAAGTATAATGTGACTAATCTACGGATATCTGATAGAAAGAACAACGAGCGACAGTGAATCTAACACTTGTGTTAGAGGTAACAAATGCCACGAGCTGGAAACCCTGTAAAGAAAGCCTTTTGAATAGGTTTATCTGTACACAGGCAGTTATTTATAACTGAAAACATTGGTTCTCACACAACCAGAGGTTGCTTTAAACCGAAATTTTGATTAAGTGTTAGTTACCACACTTAATCCCTTCAAAATGGTTAGAAGCAGTATGATTTTTAATCAGAAAATCATGTTCATACTGCTAAGTCAAATATTTCTTAAAAAGAATTTTCAAAGAGGCTCAGAAAATCATCTAATGATGGATTATGAGTCAATGCTCAGTGATTCACCACTCATAGGAGGTTACACACCTAGAAGTGATGAGTGCAGTATTTAAACTCTTAAGGAATTGATGGCTTCATGTACAAATTGTCTGAAAACATGGAAATTGCTAGATCAGATGATTATGATATGATATGATTGTGAGAGATCTTCCAAACAGGGGAGGAAATTGCTCAAGAGAGAAATAAATCTCAGGGAGGTTACAAAAGCCCTTTAAAGGAAGATTAACCAAAGAAAAAGAAGGAAAAGATAAGAGCATACAAGATGATGACATGGTTTCTACTGATAAAGAACAAGAACAAAGCTGATAGGAGAAAGTTTTATCTAGATCAAAAGATGAAAGGTTTCAAGTTCAGTTCACTACGTTTGTTCATCACTTCTAAAGACATGCTGAAAGATGATTTCTATTTCTTGGAACAAGCATCCAAGATACACAGCATCATTGGCTCTTAAAATTCTTCAAATTGAATATTGTACCATCTTTTAGTTCAAGATTGGAGCAAAGAAAAGAAAGCAGACGAGTTACAGAGAAAGACATTCAATCACTCAAAAGAGAAGAAAGTTCAGATCACAATCTGACAATGAAGTGTTTGAAAGATCTTCACAAAGTCCTCATTTAATTCAGAAAAACATGTTTGAATGTAATTCACATGTTTAGGGGAGGATTGTTAGGAATTAAATAATCAGAAGAATCAGAACAGTAATGCCAAAGATCATCCAACACATTGAACAAGTCATCTAAAGTCTGCTGCTCAAAGCACAAAGATCACGACAAGGAAGAATCATGAGACTATGAGCTACAAAGTTATCGTCAAAGATTGGAATGCTACGATTCATTATGTATTTTCCGGGGTGACCTCCCTTAGGGGGAGATTGTTAGGAATACGATTATTCATATGAAGACTTGGTCACCCCTAGTATAGTTTAACATGTTGTAGCTCGTAGTATTTATCGTATTAGTTAGTACGTAGCTTAGTATGTAAATAGTATTCGTAGAGTGGGTCGGGTCTTTACCCACTGTCAGCTCACTCTACAGCTCGTTTCATGGAGCACAAGTAGTTGTAGTATATATACCCTCTCCCACCCAAGGGAGAGGGTTGGACCTTTCATTACAAGCTAATGCACTTTCATATTTCTCTCAAAGGCTCCCAACACTCTTACTCTCTCTCTCTAACTTCTCTCTAGATTACTTCATCTATTCGATCCATTCTACACAAATGTTCAAATTCCAAAGGTTAAATATCTTGGTCATCCATTTGTGATTTTGCCTATAACGTTGGCTTTGCATTGTTGATTCATAGGACAACATAAAACTAACTAGCGTTGCTCCTGGGATTATGAAACTTTTGAAGAACGAGCTTTCACTCTCGAACCTTCATGTGGTTCTCATCAAACCAAACAATGGCGAGTCGATAAAATAAGCTGGAATCCACATTTCTCGTAGGTTAAATATCTTGGTCATCCATTTGTGATTTTGCAAACCAAAATCCTCAATCAACTTAGCCCATTTCTCTTCAAATTCCAAAGGTTCAATGAACATATTCCAAATAATATTATTTAAACGCTTCTTGAAATCTGTTTCTACGTATATTTCTTTACAAATCTGCTTTTGATAAAGTGATGAGGCGAAAAATGATCCGTTTTTAGGGGGTCATTTAAGCCCGAATTCGAATTTATTTGATCAAATATTGCCCTAAATCGTTCATTTTGTGATTTTAGGTACTTTGGGAGTGAAATCTGGAAAATGAAGCAATTCGGACGTTTTTCGAGCATAAAAGTGAAGAAAACGCCAAAGTCTTAATTTTCCATGCTGGGAACAGTAGGTGACGACGTCAAGAGTAACTCCCTAACGGCGTCAAGAGCAAAATTCCATGACGATCCAGAAGAGATTTGACGGCGTAATGAAGGTAGGGCGTCAAGAGTAAATGTCACAACTCACCATTTCAGGTCATTTCAGGTCATTTCCCGAACTTTGGAAAAACACTATTCATCAAACACTATTCATTATTTTTGGTGTCAGTTTGACATTTCGAGAAGCATTCAGAAATTTTACTATTCACATAACACTATTCATTTCCAGAAAAGATTTCATCATTCACGTGTATTAAACATTTCATCGTAAATTTAGTTTACGGGTATTCAAATTCGCGTAACCGTATTGGTTCAGGTGCGAATTCATGTATTATCAGTAATGACATTTCATACAGACTAGAGACAGTCTGCATATCATCAGTAGGTCATTTACATGTTATACCACTCTTAGGATTTTCAAATTTATATATTTGATACATTTAACGTTTTACGTATAATTATTTATAAATAAACGTTAACACCCAGTTTATACACGACGAATATATCTAAATATTCCCACAATGGTCCCGACATATTTTTATATCCATTATAACATCATAAAAGTTATTACATTCATTTACCCAGTATTTTGGAAATTTATTTTATTTATAACGTGAGCTTATGAATATTATGACGGTTTTCGTGAAAACTAAACAATAATCACCCGAACACTCAGTAATTGTACCCAACATATTTTTAACATTTTTATGACTTTATTAAGTCCCAGTTAACTTCGTTAATATTTATTTCTAGCAAACCCGGTACCCGGTTATAACTGATACTTACAGTAAACTACAACTAATAATACACTACATTTCCTAAGTGATCAAAACCGACTTTGCTACTCTTTTATACATTGAAAACCGGCCATGAGCACACCCTAGACCACATGACTTATTTTCTTAATCTCTAGCTTCATGTGCCATTATGTATACATATTATACTATATACTTATACTAGATAATTACATAAACCACCTAAACATAACACTTATACTTTTTGAGAATCAAAAGCTCATTTCTCATCTTCCCCATCATAAAACCCACGACTTTTCCCCAAGATCCATGATCCATCCATTATTTTTCAAAGTACAAAGCATCAAAGTTGTTCATTTTGTTGTCCTAATCAAGAATCATAACACAAAAACACAAGTAATCCAAGGTTTCTAATCATCTCATCACCTATTATTTCAAAGTGAGTATTCAAATTTATTTTCATGTTTTCATCTAATTAACACATGTATCTTATAGTATTCATGCTTAATTTCATGCACAAGCTAGTTATACCACTTTATTTTTGAATACTTTTTGAACATACAAACCCTAGATTGTGATTTAGGTGTTCCCTTGTTAAATTAACTTGATTACTAGTCATTAGGAACCCATGGCACCCTAATAAGGTGTATGGTAGGATTAGTATAGATTTGTGGAGTTTGCAAGAGTTTTGGTTGAAGTTAAAACTAGTTTTGAACCTTGGAAATGGATTTCTAACAAGTTTATAAACATGCTGTCCCATTTTGTAAAATTCTGGAAAATCAGTAAATACAAAGTAAACTTTGGCAAAATTTTTATAAAATACTTTCAAAAACGAATCCGTAGGCGAAAGAACGGATTAAAAAGAGTTTATAACGAACAAGTTATGATTTTTGCAAGTTTATTGACGAAAACTATTTTCCGGAAAAATACATGCTGTTGGACGTTTTTCGTCGGACAAAAAGAGGCTTTAGACGTAACTCGGAGGAGCCAAGCTTTCCAAAATATATTACTACATACTAAGACGTAACCGTGGATATAAAGAACAAGTAAAACGGGCTTATAACGACAAAGATATTCACGTTTCCATATCGGCAAAAATCCTCTATAATTGGCAGCTTTTAGAAATAATAATAACTCTACGTACTAAATTCTAGATTTTCTAGAAATATTAACCAAGTACCTAAATTCATAACTAATGACGTATTAGTGAACACAAGTATATTTTCATCACCACAAGACGTTATTTCAAGGATTTCAAACCGAGGATTTCAACACAAACATTGGTACATACGATATATATATAAGTATATATATTACAACTAGTTTAATTTTTCTAATAGCCATATTTTTCCTAAGTCTTGGAATATATACTTTTGATAACAACAAGTGTTTTTCAAAGAGTAGAGTGGTATAGGAACATGTGCATGGACATTCATAACATCATTTGGTGATCTAAAGTAGATCGTTCATCATTCATATTAGGTTGCGGCTAGTGTGCGCGCCTTGTTTTTCAGCTCATTACATATTCATGGTACCATCATATTGGGTTGCGGCAGCTAATTGTTCATTGTTGTTCATTTCACTTCATCACAGTTTCATCAGTTAAGGTGAGTTTTCATAGCCCCGTTTTCAATTCAACATTTTTGATTGTTTTCAAATCCCACGGGGGGAATACATTGCATCAATCATTTTAGTACGAGCCCAAGTATTCAAACATATGTACATTGCTTAAGTTTCCTTACCAATCAGTTAAAGTCCCCTGTTTATTATCATGGACCGTTAATTTGCCGGTAAGCGAGAGTGAGTGGATAGATCTATCGAGGGTGACGCCTCCATCCGTGGTAGTGATTACCAACCGTAAGCGGATGCATTTCATGTCTTTTACAGTTACGAGTGTTCTGGTAAAACATTCGGGAGGGGCATACATCAGTCATAGCTTCGGGGTCATGAGCTTAAGGTCTATTGTACAATTTTCATGAGATTTTTATCTTGCACTTTTACTTGTGGTGGCCGTACATCATTACATTTTACAAACCTATGGAATTCACCAACATTCGTGTTGACGTTTTAGCAATGTATTTCAGGTTATTAAGGTAGCTCATGTGACATGCATTTGGACCTTCATGGAGTCGCGGAGTCGACGCGTCTCATCATTATTTCATGCACTTATGTAAACGTTTGATCTAGTATGACTTGTTTTTCATAAACTTGCAACACATTTTGGGGACCTCATTTTGTAAACTCTAGATTATTTCAATGATCAAATGCAGTATTTTCCAAACGACACTTTAGGTCGTTCAATGTAACTGTAACTGTGGTGCTATGACAGACACCCCCAGGTATTCCATTCCGCTGCAAGTCAGGTAAATTGGGGGTGTGACAGTAAAAGTCATGACGGCCTGGAAATGATTAAGTCTTGACGGCGTCAAATGTAGATCAAGGCAGTCCGAGAATAGTTTTGGCGGCGAGGTGACGGCATCACAAGCTTTGTCTTGACGCCGTCAGACCTCGTTTCCTATATATAGTTTTCTAATTTTTCACATTTAAGGAGAGAAGTTTTGGAGAAACCCTAAGTACGAACTTGGTGCGAATTTTACAGGTTTTTCAAGGGTTCCAAGCCCTTGATACCTTACATGTGTAATTGAGATAAGTGTTCTTTCAATTCAATCAATATGTCTATGTGTTGGTTGTGTATATCTTGTTCTTGTCTTAATTCCATCATGCTAGGCTAGATCTATCTTGCGTTTGCTTAGATCTAATGAAACCTAGATGTTAATTATGTGTTGATTACTTGTTTATACTTGTTTTGGATGAATGATTTATATGTTAGGCTTAAGAAAACTGGCAGATCTCCAATTAGTAACATGCTTGAACGTCTTAAGAAACATGAACCGACGCGCACTAGGTCTTTATTGGTTGTATTTAATGCATGAGCCACTGTTTACAATCCCTATAGTTGTGATGGGCATGGTGTAGGAGGAGATAAGAGCTCATAGAATTGGGGAGTTAAGTGTGCCACCCCATGAATGGTATTAAGGAATATGATCCGTCATCCATGCATTTATAACAAGTAATTAACGTGTAAAAGATGTCTAGGAATAGTGAAATCTAAGTAAACACATTTTCTCCACTTATTGCTCACAACTTTAGTATAATTTAGTTTATTTTCATTCCTAGTATTTTATTTTAATTGCATCTTTAGTATTGGGTTAGTTAATTAGCAACTAATTCCGCCCAAATCCTTCAAACCCGAGAATTTTAATTGCTTTCTAAAAAATATAAAAACACAAAAATAATCATCCCTCACCTTTAGAACTAGTATTTAGGCTTTCTAATCCTAGCGACACTATTCCTAAGCTGAACGATCAATCCCCCGGTACTTGTCACTATACTATACTACAACGATCAGGTACACTTCCTGGTGAGGGTTGTAAGCTTCTCGAGATCCCTCGAAAGGTAAAGCCTGTTGCGATTCCCACGTATCAGGTTTTTGGCGCCGCAGCCCGAGGAATAGTTATTGTCTAGGTTAGAATTTCTTTTTATTAGGTCTACTTGCTAGATTCCTATCTAGTAAGATTTTATTTTTATTTTTAGGTTCTCTTTAGTCTATCTTATTTCTTTGTGCCTTTGTTCGTAACCACCCGACATCATGGACAACGGGAACATCTTTGAACCCATCATCCCACCACAACAAAACCCACCATTAGAACCCCTTAGGCCCCGAACCTTAGGAGAGTATTCCCAACCTAGCCGTCAAGGCTACCGAAACACCATTGAGCTCACCGGAGCCAATGTGACCCCCTTGCGATCTGACACCATCCGGTTGGTGCAAAGTGGATGTGCATTCCATGGACTTCGTTCTGAAGATCCAAACCAACATCTTAAGGACTTCCTCAAAATCGTAGATTCCATACACTTTCAAGCCTGAGCCAAACACTTATGGTGATTCATACAACCCCTCATGGAAAAATCACCCAAACCTTAGGTGGAAACAAAATCAACCCAATTCTTCCAACCCACCTAATCGTTACCAACCAATCGGTCCACCCTCCAACCGTACTTTCAACAACAATCCTTCTAACAACTTTGGTGGTACCAACAATCTTGAAGGATTGATGTCTAAGTTCATGGCATCTCAAGAGGCTCGCATAGCTAGGTTTGAAACCGAATTCAACCAACAACAAACAGAGATAACCAACAAGATTGACAACTTGTTGAAGGCCCTCAACAACCAAGCACTAGTCACACCTAGGAAAGACACTAGGGACACCAATAACGAAAGCCAAATTAAGGACCCCACATCATCCAAACATGTCCACTTTGTCAATGTTGTCACCATCAAGCCAATAGATAAGGAGATTGAGGAGAGTGACAAGGATGAAGTTAGAATAGAAGCCGAGACTAAGGATGAGAGTAGGGAAGTTGAGGTAGAGCCTATAGAAGAATACTTTGATAAGTTGCCTGTCACACCCCCAATTTACCTGACTTGCAGCGGAATGGAATACCTGGGGGTGTCTGTCATAGCACCACAGTTACAGTTACATTGAACGACCTAAAGTGTCGTTTGAAAAATACTGCATTTGATCATTGAAATAATTCAGAGTTTACAAAATGAGGTCCCCAAAATGTGTTGCATGTTTACGAAAACAAGTCATACTAGATCAAACGTTTACATAAGTGCATGAAATAATGATGAGACGCGTCGACTCCGCGACTCCATGAAGGTCCAAATGCATGTCACATGAGCTACCTTAGTAACCTGAAATACATTGCTAAAACGTCAACACGAATGTTGGTGAATTCCATAGGTTTGTAAAATGTACTGATGTACGGCCACCACAAGTAAAAATGCAAGATAAAAATCTCGTGAAAATTGTACAATAGCCTTAAGCTCATGACACCGAAGCTATGACTGATGAAATTCTATGCCCCTCCCGAATGTTCTGCCGAAACATTCAAATGTAAAAGACATGACATGCATCCGCTTACTGTTGGTATCCACTACCACGGATGGAGGCGTCACCCTCGATAGATCTATCCACTCACTCTCGCTTAGTACTTGAAATTAACGGTTCATGATGTTACAGGGGACTTAGCACTTGGCAAGGTAACTTAAGCTATGTACATGTTTGAATACTTGGGCTCGTACTGAAATAATTGATGCAATGTATTCCCCCCGTGGGATTTGAAATCAAAATATTGTATTGAAAACGGGGCTATGAAAACTCACCTTAACTGATGAAACCGTGATGAAATGAAATGAACACCAATGAACAATTTGCTGTCGTAACCCAATATGATGGTACCATGAACATGTACTGAGCTGAAAAACAAGGCGCGCACACTAGCCGCAACCTAATGTGAATGATGCATGATCTCGTTAAGATCACCAAATGATGTTTATGAATGTCCATGCTCATGTTTCTATACCACTCTACTCTTTGAAAAACACTTGTTGTTACCAAAAGTATATATTCCAAGACTTAGGAAAATATTGCTATTAGAAAATATAAATGGCTAGTTATAATATATATACTCATATATATATAACGTAAGTTTCCATGTTAGCGTTGAAATACTCGGGTTGTAAACCTTGAATTGATGAAAACATACTCATAATAACTAATACTACGTTAGTTAAAAAGCTCGGTACTTGATATTATGTTTAGCTTGAAAATGCACTTCGTAGTTTTTGCGCCAAATATATTAAAAGCTGTCAATTAATAAAGGGTTTTAGCCGATATTCAAACGAGTATATCTTTGTCGTTACTTGTCCGTTTTACTTGTTCTTTATATCCACGGTTACGTCTTAGTATGTAGTAATATATTTTGGAAAGCTCGACTCCTCCGGGTTACGTTTAAAGCCTCTTTTTGACCGACGAAAAAATGTCCAACAGCAACTAAATTTCCAGAAAATACTTTTCGTCTACAATCTTGCAAAAATCATAACTCCTTCGTTATAGACTCTTTTTAATCCGTTCTTTCGCCTACGGATTCGTTTTTGAAAGTATTTTCTAAAAATTTTGCCAAAGTTTCCTTGGTGTTTACTGATTTTCCAGATTTTTACAAAATGGGACAGCATGTCTAAAATGAGTTCCAAATCATGTTTCCAAGGTTAAAAATCAATTTCTACCATCACCAATCCTCTTGTAATCACCACATGACTAATCTAATCTTACCATACACCTTCTTAGGGTGCCATGGACTCCTAACCAAGTTATTAGAGCAAGGGGATTCATAACAAGAAAGTTAGGGTTTGTATGTTTCATTTTAACAAAAATAAAGTATAGTATAGCTACTTATACATGGTTTTTAGCATGATTCTTATGTAATACATGTAAAAATAGGATGATTCATGAAAAAAATAAAGATGAAAACTTACTTGATAAAATGAGATGATTATTGGATGATTATGCTTGATATTCTTGTGTTTTTGTTGCTTGATTCTTGATTAGACTTGTAAAATGAACAACTTTTGTGTTTTACTTCATGAAAAATGATCACTTGATCCTTGTATGATTATTGGGTCGTGGGTTTTGGGAAGAACAAGAGAAAGAGATGAACTTTGTTCTAAAAGTTAGTTTATGATTTTGTAAATTAGTAAAGTTATGTTTATTATAGGTTTATTAGTTTAATAAGAGTAAGTTAATGCAAGGGGTTAAAAGATGGGGCACATGGCCGGTTTTTGGTGTGAAAGGAAGTAGCCAAAACGGTTTTGATCACTTAGAAAATGTAGTGTAGCGTTACGTGTTATTACGTGTTATTCGTTAAAATCGGGTACCGGTTTTAATAGAAATAATCGTTCACGAAGTATACCGGGATGAAATAAAGTTATAATAATGTTAAAAACATATTAAAAATATGTTGGGTACATTTACTGAGTGATCGGGTGATAAATGTTTAGTTTTAACGAAAACCGTCGTAATATTCATAAGCGTACGTTATAAATAAATAAATTTCCAAAATACTGGGTAACTGAATGTTATAACTTTTATGATGTTAAAATGGATATAAAAATATGTCGGGACCATTGTGGGAATATTTAGATATATTCGTCGTGTATAAACCGGGTGTTAACGTTTACTATAAATACTTATACGTAAAACGTTAAATATACTGAATATAGTAATTTGAAAATCCTAAGAGTGGTATAACATGTAAATGACCTACTGATGAAATGCAGACTATCTCCAGTCCGTATGCAGTGTTCTCAACACTAATGAAATGAATTCGCACCTAACCCAAACCGGTTACGCGAATTTGAATACCCGTAAACTAAATTTACGATGAAATGTGTAATGCACGTGAATGATGAAATCTTTTCCCGCAATGAATAGTGTTCCATGAATAGTAAATTTCCCAAAAGTTTCTCAGAATATCAAATTGACCTCGAAAACGATGAATAGTAAACTGATGAATAGTGTTTTGATGAATAGTGTTTGATGAATAGTGTTTTTCCAAAGTTCGGGAAATGACCTGAAATGACCTGAAATGGTGAGTTGTGACAGTCTTCCCCTCTAAATGGAACTTCGTCCCGAAGTTCAGTTTATGTTGGTCTCTGAGAATGTATTGGTGAAAAGGTGATGATATTCGAGAATTCCAGCGAATTCTAACGATAGGAATTCGACTCTGTTTCAACTGTTTGACCACATGGTCCATGATTTTTGTTGGTTCTCTTACAAGGTCTGAGATTGTCATTTGGGATGGTTCCCTTCCAATGGAATCATGAGTGACTCATCTGAAAGTCATTTCTGGGGATCTGAAAATGTGAAATATGTTCGTGTAATCCTGTTGTTCTCTGACAATGTTCAAGTCTGACGGCCACTATGCCTTCTCTGTCAAAATATAAATGGTCCAGTGTATATTGGTGTAACTTTCCAAGTTTTCTGAACGATAACATGCTTTTCCTAGGCAGAACTTCTTGACTTGTAGAAAATTTCTGGTTATCTCATGAATGCCTACTGAACTAATGAGTTGAGCTTTTTCTGAGTTTGGCCCATCAATAGATGGTCTGCGCTTCTTAATGTTTTAAATGCGATACTGGTAATATATGCTGCTGAATTCTGCCAGAACTCAAGTTTGTATGCTAGTTGGTCGATTCTAAAATGAATCTTGAATAGTCCAATATGCTAAAGGTTCAACCTTTCTTGTTATCCAATTTGTATCGTGCCAATCCAAGGCAATGCTTTTAACTTAGTTTGTTCTCCTACCTGAATCTGGATGGTTTGTTGTTCAGGATATCCAATCCAAATGATGTGTGTTATGTACCAATCTAACTTCTGCCAGTTTCTCGCTGTTGGTGTGATAACTATTGTTGTAGATGAATTTGATTTATGTTAAGTGATTAGTCCAACCATTTCTAGGGTCAATCACTCATGCTCTGAGCATACCTTCCTATGTTTAAATTGTTCTCTCGCTTTGACCATCGTTCTGAGGGTGATAGGTGATGTTCACAACTAAATGGGTTTCTGAAGGAAATCCTGAAATGATTACCTGAAGTCCAAGTTGAATCGGTTTCCTTAACAGGAAATACTGAAATGGGTACAATAAACCTTTGTGACTAATTCCATAACGTTCGGTCCTTCGAACTTGGCGTTATCTGAAGGGATAGAATATAGGTAACAATTTGATTCCTTGTGTTTTGTTCCAACGGATGATAAGACATATGTTTTTCTTTGCCTATTGGGTTTGGTCTCCTCTACTGAAGTTCGTGATCAATTTGTGATGTCCTCCTAATTCCTTCACCACATATACCAAATATTCTCTATTGTCCAGTCACAAATCCTAAATGCATAAGCGATGTTGTAGAGAAATTGGTTCTGGAAATTTGTCTCGCGATTGTGAGTTTTAGTTGAAATCCTTTTCTGAATAAACGAATTTAGAAAAATGGAGCAAATGATTTACTGAGTAATATTTTCCTTGATGATTCAAAATCCAGTAGTTATGAAATAGGAACTGTTTTCAAACATGTTGTGATTAAGACTGCTTACCAAAGTTTGATGTTTATGTATATTTCTCATTGTACAATAGTGTTGCTAAAGTTTGACCAAAAAGGATCGCACTGGTTCAAAATAGGAATTTCAGAAATCATTTTTTTCACAAGGTAGGTGATTTATGTAAACGCATCAACTTTATTTAAAAGTGAAAACACTGAAAAGGATAAAATGGTAGAATAGGAAATGTTCGCTTAAATGCATAGATGTCTAACACTTAGTTCCTGAAGTTGGATAATGTCTATTGATGGTTATCTGGCATAACTACAAGCATAGGTATTTAGACTAACTTAAGTCCTGAAATTGTTTATCGTTGTAATTGGCAAGACGAAGGTATCACTTGATGTTGTGTCGATGAATATCTATTCTGTTTTCCCATGTAGATGAGGAGATATGTTCTGGCTTGATCCCTTGCTTGGTATGAGGGTGAGGTTATCTGAAATTTCTAGACATAAGGCCTTAGAGGAAATTACATCGATATTCTTGTTTCAAACAATAGTCCTTTGTGAAAACTTACTGCAGGAAAGTTCATGTATGGATGAGGCCATGTTTAAATGAAATGCTCTACTGTCTCAATTAGAAGCTTGGTTTATTTCTATTGTGTTGTCCAGCGGACATTTATTGATTTCAATCCTGTAGCTCAGTATAGCTAGTACCCTTGAAAAATGACATTGGACAACTAAGTCAGAGATGGTGTTTAGGATAGTCTCGCAGTATCTGAGGATTGTTGTTGAGTTATGAATTCTCTCTCTATATACTCCTAGTTCTGGTTAGTAGTTCTGTAATCCTTTCATTGCTTTTATTGTATAAAGGAATCCTGCATGTAATTGATATGGAAGGTCTCTCTTAGGGAAGTCAATGGGAAAATCCAACTTAATGGCTAAGTGAGTGACAGGTAGGGTAAGTATCCAGGGATAGTTCGGCAAAAGGGATGTTTATGAAAGAGTTCCTTTGTTTACAAAGCTTTCGAATGAAGATTGTTATTAACAATCCTTTGAAAAGGTAATTATTTCCTTCATGGCATAATCCTTCCTGAATTTTACATAGGTGATCAGGCTATGTATAATTGAGGACTAATGATGCGATATTGGATTTTGTCAAAATATCATAACTTTCCTCAAAAGTTTTAGATGGTGTTCAACGCATTGTTATTAAAATGGTATCCTGATGTTTCCTTTCAAATAACATAAAAATTGCCTCGCGTAATAATAGTAAATACTTGGTGTAATGACAGAAAAATCAATTTATAGGATGGAAATAAAATAGCTTACTTCAGAAATTTTTCTGTAAAACAATTTCCCCATATGATAGTAAAATAGCTTGAATGGTGCATTGGATACATGGGTGAATCTTGTCGAATGGTAATAGTCTACTAATTCGTCAAAAACGAAATCAACCTAATTCCTGAAGAATCTGCGGATGTTTTTGTTGAGTCCGTGTTTTTGGTATTATCTACTAGATGTCATCTAGTTCATGGCAAGTGGGAATGGAAAAGGAAATGACAATGATGGTACTAGTGAATGGAATACTACCCTCTTTCGCGCTACCTCGCGACATCCAAAAGGTAAAACTAAAGTACACACTGTGGGAAGGCCAATAGTGTAATAAGTAACTGATGGTGGTGATAGTACCTGAATAGTAAGTGCCCTACTAGTGATGGAAAGAAGACACACTATCTTCCTTGCAATAAGCATCCTAATAAGTCCATTAAGATTAATTCTGAATACACTACCAAAAGGCATTCTATGTACGGGCTGAATGATAGGAAAACCCTGTTCCTATGGCAAATCAATAGTACTAATGGTGGTGTAAGTGCAACTGATGGTATAATGGTAGTGGAAGATGACAAGGCATCTTCAATGTCGGAATCCTATAAAAGGATGTCAGGGTGAGTATCTGAAGACATGTCACTTGTGAACCAGGTCAATAAAATGATATACATATACGGATATGAGTATAAATAACTCGCACAGGGTATATATGAAACAACATGTATCATGATTATGCACTTATGATGAAATGATGAGATGCTATGATGATGCGGTTATAGTCTAGGGTCCAAGATACATCCTAGTTCGCTATAACCTTAGCTCTGATGCCAATCTGTCACACCCCCAATTTACCTGACTTGCAGCGGAATGGAATACCTGGGGGTGTCTGTCATAGCACCACAGTTACAGTTACATTGAACGACCTAAAGTGTCGTTTGAAAAATACTGCATTTGATCATTGAAATAATTCAGAGTTTACAAAATGAGGTCCCCAAAATGTGTTGCATGTTTACGAAAACAAGTCATACTAGATCAAACGTTTACATAAGTGCATGAAATAATGATGAGACGCGTCGACTCCGCGACTCCATGAAGGTCCAAATGCATGTCACATGAGCTACCTTAGTAACCTGAAATACATTGCTAAAACGTCAACACGAATGTTGGTGAATTCCATAGGTTTGTAAAATGTACTGATGTACGGCCACCACAAGTAAAAATGCAAGATAAAAATCTCGTGAAAATTGTACAATAGCCTTAAGCTCATGACACCGAAGCTATGACTGATGAAATTCTATGCCCCTCCCGAATGTTCTGCCGAAACATTCAAATGTAAAAGACATGACATGCATCCGCTTACTGTTGGTATCCACTACCACGGATGGAGGCGTCACCCTCGATAGATCTATCCACTCACTCTCGCTTAGTACTTGAAATTAACGGTTCATGATGTTACAGGGGACTTAGCACTTGGCAAGGTAACTTAAGCTATGTACATGTTTGAATACTTGGGCTCGTACTGAAATAATTGATGCAATGTATTCCCCCCGTGGGATTTGAAATCAAAATATTGTATTGAAAACGGGGCTATGAAAACTCACCTTAACTGATGAAACCGTGATGAAATGAAATGAACACCAATGAACAATTTGCTGTCGTAACCCAATATGATGGTACCATGAACATGTACTGAGCTGAAAAACAAGGCGCGCACACTAGCCGCAACCTAATGTGAATGATGCATGATCTCGTTAAGATCACCAAATGATGTTTATGAATGTCCATGCTCATGTTTCTATACCACTCTACTCTTTGAAAAACACTTGTTGTTACCAAAAGTATATATTCCAAGACTTAGGAAAATATTGCTATTAGAAAATATAAATGGCTAGTTATAATATATATACTCATATATATATAACGTAAGTTTCCATGTTAGCGTTGAAATACTCGGGTTGTAAACCTTGAATTGATGAAAACATACTCATAATAACTAATACTACGTTAGTTAAAAAGCTCGGTACTTGATATTATGTTTAGCTTGAAAATGCACTTCGTAGTTTTTGCGCCAAATATATTAAAAGCTGTCAATTAATAAAGGGTTTTAGCCGATATTCAAACGAGTATATCTTTGTCGTTACTTGTCCGTTTTACTTGTTCTTTATATCCACGGTTACGTCTTAGTATGTAGTAATATATTTTGGAAAGCTCGACTCCTCCGGGTTACGTTTAAAGCCTCTTTTTGACCGACGAAAAAATGTCCAACAGCAACTAAATTTCCAGAAAATACTTTTCGTCTACAATCTTGCAAAAATCATAACTCCTTCGTTATAGACTCTTTTTAATCCGTTCTTTCGCCTACGGATTCGTTTTTGAAAGTATTTTCTAAAAATTTTGCCAAAGTTTCCTTGGTGTTTACTGATTTTCCAGATTTTTACAAAATGGGACAGCATGTCTAAAATGAGTTCCAAATCATGTTTCCAAGGTTAAAAATCAATTTCTACCATCACCAATCCTCTTGTAATCACCACATGACTAATCTAATCTTACCATACACCTTCTTAGGGTGCCATGGACTCCTAACCAAGTTATTAGAGCAAGGGGATTCATAACAAGAAAGTTAGGGTTTGTATGTTTCATTTTAACAAAAATAAAGTATAGTATAGCTACTTATACATGGTTTTTAGCATGATTCTTATGTAATACATGTAAAAATAGGATGATTCATGAAAAAAATAAAGATGAAAACTTACTTGATAAAATGAGATGATTATTGGATGATTATGCTTGATATTCTTGTGTTTTTGTTGCTTGATTCTTGATTAGACTTGTAAAATGAACAACTTTTGTGTTTTACTTCATGAAAAATGATCACTTGATCCTTGTATGATTATTGGGTCGTGGGTTTTGGGAAGAACAAGAGAAAGAGATGAACTTTGTTCTAAAAGTTAGTTTATGATTTTGTAAATTAGTAAAGTTATGTTTATTATAGGTTTATTAGTTTAATAAGAGTAAGTTAATGCAAGGGGTTAAAAGATGGGGCACATGGCCGGTTTTTGGTGTGAAAGGAAGTAGCCAAAACGGTTTTGATCACTTAGAAAATGTAGTGTAGCGTTACGTGTTATTACGTGTTATTCGTTAAAATCGGGTACCGGTTTTAATAGAAATAATCGTTCACGAAGTATACCGGGATGAAATAAAGTTATAATAATGTTAAAAACATATTAAAAATATGTTGGGTACATTTACTGAGTGATCGGGTGATAAATGTTTAGTTTTAACGAAAACCGTCGTAATATTCATAAGCGTACGTTATAAATAAATAAATTTCCAAAATACTGGGTAACTGAATGTTATAACTTTTATGATGTTAAAATGGATATAAAAATATGTCGGGACCATTGTGGGAATATTTAGATATATTCGTCGTGTATAAACCGGGTGTTAACGTTTACTATAAATACTTATACGTAAAACGTTAAATATACTGAATATAGTAATTTGAAAATCCTAAGAGTGGTATAACATGTAAATGACCTACTGATGAAATGCAGACTATCTCCAGTCCGTATGCAGTGTTCTCAACACTAATGAAATGAATTCGCACCTAACCCAAACCGGTTACGCGAATTTGAATACCCGTAAACTAAATTTACGATGAAATGTGTAATGCACGTGAATGATGAAATCTTTTCCCGCAATGAATAGTGTTCCATGAATAGTAAATTTCCCAAAAGTTTCTCAGAATATCAAATTGACCTCGAAAACGATGAATAGTAAACTGATGAATAGTGTTTTGATGAATAGTGTTTGATGAATAGTGTTTTTCCAAAGTTCGGGAAATGACCTGAAATGACCTGAAATGGTGAGTTGTGACATTGCCCACCAAGGAAGAACGGGAATACCATAAGGATTTATTCGATAGTCCCGAGAGACCATATATCCTTGGCACCCCCTTATCAAAATGGGAGACCCCTCTAACATTAACATCCCATGCAATATCGGGCACATGCACATATGGAAATCTTACATCGACCCTAGATCCCCCGTGAACATCATGACTAGGACTTATTACAATTGGGTGATGAAGAAGCAACTTGATTTTAGGATGATGCCCGATAAGAATCTGATAAGTAATTTTGCAGGAAGAGTGAAGGGACTGCATGTGATTATAGGGAATCTCACCTATGAGATCGATTTTATGATAGTTGAGGACACTCGTCCGGTGATAGATGCTTGCCTAAGTCAAATAATATTTGGAAAACCATTTGTTGAGGCCACTAGGATGAGTTATGATCCGACTTTAGGGATAGTTAGATTCAAGGAAGAAAATGATGAGGTTGCCTATCAAATGCCCTATAAAATTGAGCAATACCGCCTTCTCTCTAATTTCGAAAAGGAACACAAGCAAGCGGCTTATTATAGGAATGAGGAGGATAGACGTAGAGGAGTAGAGTATGTAAAGAATAGAATGCTTGGTTTCTACAAAGAATGCTTGCAACTAGGTCCGGAATACAAAACTGGTTTAGAAGACGACCTAGAGAGTGGAACCAATGATGAGGTCACGTAGTAACCCATGACCTTGAGTCTAGCTACAAGACTCGTAAATAAAGAAAAGCGCTTCTTGGGAGGCAACCCATGTTTTGTGTGATTTTATTTGTTTGTTTGTTATTTGCTTCCGTATGCATGTTTTATTTTTATTGTTGGTAGATCATGTTTCTAAACTAAAAAGTGGAAATACTTTACTTTGTTGTTTTGGCCTAGTCTTAACTTCACCCAAAGGTGTTTTTGCAAAAGATAAGTGTAAGGGGAAACCCCAAATATGTTTTTAAGAAACAAACCGATCATGATTCACACAATATTAAGTGAACATGTATATTCGTATTTGTTAGAGTCAAATGCTTGTATCGAGTCATAATGAAGTTTTGCATGATTTTCCAGGAAGTAGAACTAAGGTTTTCCAGAAATTTTCTGGAAACTTAACATAAGAATTTCTGCAGGTCACTTCTGACGGCGTCAAGAGTTTACTCTTGACGGCGTCAAGTGTAAAAATCTGGAAATTTTACCAGTTTTGTTTTTCTAACGGAGTCTTATGGTTTTTGTGAATTATTAAGTTTTATAATCTCCAGGAGATCTGCAAGCTTCATTCCACAAGCATTATATCTTATCTTGTTTTCTAGGATTTAGTAGCTTATATAGGATGCCGCCGATTTTACGCGAGGTTGTCTTGTCTATTTTGTATGTATGACAAGAAGATGATTTATATTCTGGAAGGGAAGCTTTGATTGTTCATTTTCTTGGAGGAAGATTTAACCTGACCATCTTATTATCCATACCAAGCGAATCAGGGGAGTATTTGATTTCATTCTCTTTACTTCTTCACTTTTACATTCTTTACTTGAACATTGGGGACAATGTTCATCTTAAGTGTAAGGGGAGGGTGAAAAGATGATACCTTACATATGCACTTTCGCTTGAGTTTGTTTTGTTTGATAGTAGACGTGTAATAAAACTATGAGAAATACTTGTTAGTGCAATTTTAGCGCCAAATTTAAAATTTTTTACAACATCTAGGAGTGAAACTTTAGCCATAGCAAGCGTCTCATGGATAGGAGATTGTATGACTAGCACATAACCGTACTTTCAAAAAAATTTTCCACCCAAATATGTGAGGTTCGCCTTTAGATTTGATAGGAAAAGCATTTATTATTAGTGCTTATTAGTGTACCGGTAGCATTTAGATTCTATAACTTGCGTTAGTGATGCATCCCGAGACCGCTAGTGAGACTACATTCGTGTGGTAGGATTTACTACATGATAAGAGGCATTAGGATCACCCTTGTGTTAAACCCGTATCATAATTACTTGACCATTTAAGTCATATTACTTGGCTAGTTAAGTCAACTAATTTTTCCCACACCCTTAGCGTTGTACTCATTTTTAGTACACGAAACCCCTAGTACGCCCTTCCGAGCCTATCTTTTCATTTCTAACTTTAAGCATTTTACTTAAAGGAAGAATTTGTTACACCCCACTTAAATGTACAACCAAATCGCCTTAGCCTTCCGTGTATGCGCTCATTTTTAGTGCATTATTGTTATTTGTTAAACCCTAAGTTAACTTTCTAATTGATTACATGGTTGCTAAGTCGAGTCATATCCTTGTACATATTGTTTTGGGACGATTGGGACTCATGGGTAAAGTACTTATTTTATGGATTAATGGGGAAGAACATCATATTATTACCCCCGTATGTGCGTTAATCTTAAAAGTACTTCAAGTGTTTTGATTTTCTTAATTCGA
This sequence comes from Artemisia argyi, assembly GCA_030686995.1. Lineage (NCBI taxonomy): Eukaryota > Viridiplantae > Streptophyta > Magnoliopsida > Asterales > Asteraceae > Artemisia > Artemisia argyi. Next base: position 139,774,495 of record CM060691.1, on the reverse strand, counting down.
GTCATTAGATTAGTTTAATGTAAAGTATGTAAAGATTCAAGTGTAAGGGGAATATTCATTCCCTATGATGTATTATTTTGGATGGTAGGGTAAGAGTGTATGCAAAAAAAAAAAAAAAAAAAAAAAAAAAAAAAAAAAAAAAAATCAAGAAAAAGAAAAAAAAATAGAAAAAGGAAAAAGAGAAAAAACAAACGGACTACCATCCCGTTTCATTCTATGTTTATTTTATGTTTTTGTTATTTTTCATTTATTAGCATAAGTCGAGTCTAGTCTTGGCTTAGCAACGCCACATTGTACATGTAATTGACCAAGATTGTTAACTCGCCACCAGTAAAAACTTCCTTTATCCAACAAAACCGTGTATTTCATATCCCTACACCTAACGTTACAACCCTTTAAAAGACCTCTTTGATAGTTTATCCTAGGTGCTTACGCCATGTGGTGGAGGTTTGATCCTTTCTCAAGCCTATGGTAATCTATTTTGCTATGACAGGTAGTGAGAGATATCTTCTGTTTCCATATTGTAATTTATACTTTATTACACCCGAGAGATGTGAGTATCTAAACACTATTTGTGAGGTGCTTGTGTATGACCTCCGTGCTTGTCTATTGGTCTTTAGTGGAATGATTATTTGTTGTAATTACTTTTATATTAGTGTTAAATGACCCCTAACTTGTATTTTGGGTAGAATAAAAGCGCATTTGCTTGAGGACAAGCAAATCTCAAGTGTAAGGGTATATGATGAGGCGAAAAATGATCCGTTTTTAGGGGGTCATTTAAGTCTGAATTCGAATTTATTTGATCAAATATTGCCCTAAATCGTTCCTTTTGTGATTTTAGGTACTTTGGGAGTGAAATCTGGAAAAGGAAGCAATTCGGACGTTTTTGGAGCATAAAAGTGAAGAAAACGCCAAAGTCTTAATTTTCCATGCTGGGAACAGTAGGTGACGGCGTCAAAAGTAACTCCCTGACGGCGTCAAGAGCAAAATTCCATGATGATCCAGAAGAGATTTGACGGCGTCATGAAGGTAGGGCGTCAAGAGTAAAAGTCATGACTGCCTGGAAATGATTAAGTCTTGACGGCGTCAAATGTAGATCAAGGCAGTCCGAGAATAGTTTTGGCGGCGAGGTGACGGCGTCACAAGCTTTGTCTTGACGCCGTCAGACCTCTTTTCCTATATATAGTTTTCTAATTTTTCACATTTAAGGAGAGAAGTTTTGGAGAAACCCTAAGTACGAACTTGGTGCGAATTTTACAGGTTTTTCCAGTGTTCCAAGCCCTTGATACCTTACATGTGTAATTGAGATAAGTGTTCTTTCAATTCAATCAATATGTCTATGTGTTGGTTGTCTATATCTTGTTCTTGTCTTAATTCCATCATGCTAGGCTAGATCTATCTTGTATTTGCTTAGATCTAATGAAACCTAGATGTTAATTATGTGTTGATTACTTGTTTATACTTGTTTTGGATGAATGATTTATATGTTAGGCTTAAGAAAACTGGCAGATCTCCAATTGGTAACATGCTTGAACGTCTTAAGAAACATGAACCGACGTGCACTAGGTCTTTATTGGTTGTATTTAATGCATGAGCCACTGTTTACAATCCCTATAGTTGTGCTGGGCATGGTGTAGGAGGAGATAAGAGCTCATAGAATTGGGGAGTTAAGTGTGCCACCCCATGAATGGTATTAAGGAATACGATCCGTCATCCATGCATTTATAACAAGTAATTAACGTGTAAAAGATGTCTAGGGAGTAGTGAAATCTAAGTAAACACATTTTCTCCACTTATTGCTCACAACTTTAGTATAATTTAGTTTATTTTCATTCCTAGTATTTTATTTTAATTGCATCTTTAGTATTGGGTTAGTTGATTAGCAACTAATTCCACCCAAATCCTTCAAACCCGAGAATTTTAATTGCTTTCTAAAAAATATAAAAACACAAAAATAATCATCCCTCACCTTTAGAACTAGTATTTAGGCTTTCTAATCCTAGCGACACTATTCCTAAGCTGAACGATCAATCCCCCGGTACTTGTCACTATACTATACTACAACGATCAGGTACACTGCCTGGTGGGGGTTGTAAGTTTCTCGAGATCCCTCTAGAGGTAAAGCCTGTTGCGATTCCCACGGGATTTGACAAAGAATACATTGTAATTTAAAAAAAAACACTTACTTGTTACACCTAAATGTCGCATCAAATGATACTATGTCTCCAAACTCCTTAGAATTGCATTTTGCAACTTCATCAGCCCAAAACAAAGCCACTAACTCACTGTTTTCTACCTTATACTGAAACGTAAAGTTCGGCACATATATCTTTCTGTTTTCCATTTTATTTATAAGCATTTGTGTGTCACTTTCCCCTATGAACATATTAATATGCCTTAGTTCATTATTAAAATTATCAACTGTCCATGAACATATTCATACCCACCTTTCATACTCGTTAACAAGTTGTGAGCCCGTGTTGGACCAATCTTGTTCTTTGCTGCTTTAACAACAATCATTTTGTAACACCTAAAATCTGAGAACATGTGAAAAGACCAAATTGCCCTTACCAATTTGAAATTTAATTAAAAGCTTATTAAAGTACCAAATAAATCCCAAACTTCAAACAATGCACAAGTTATGTATCCAAATAATTGAACGAAACTTCATAATTGAAACTTTGAAAAGAATTGAATCCGAAAATACTTAAAAACCTAAAATAAAATTCGAAAAATTACTCTACGCGACACGAATAACTATTTTGGGCTATTTTACTTTTGCACACAATTAATAAACAACCAAATAAATCCAACTATTTGAGCCCATGAATTCCTTGGCCTTTTGGCCCATGACCGAAACCCACAAATACATTAAGAGGAGATCCGGTGTGTATTTTTTTTTTCTTTCACACAAAAGTTTGTACGCTCCAAAAGAAACCCTAAACCTAGTTAAAAATAAAGTGACGGCATACAAAAATTTTCAAAGCTTTTTCATTGTTTTCGACTTCAAGAAGGCTAGAAAGAGGTGTTGGCCTGATAGTGTATATTGTTTCGAAGAAAGGTTTTGGTTTTGTTTGGTTTTCGAAATCGAGTTGGACCCCTTGTCTTGTTTTCTGTTATCCGATCATTACAAAGGTACCAATGTATCTTCCTTAATCTTTTTCCTTTTCATTAATGTACATGCTACATTATAATTTATGTTGGAGTGACACATAGATTGACTAAAAAGGGATCATGTATACGCTTGGTAAAAGACTCACATAAAATCATGATTTCACCACATAAAACTATAAAAATCATTAACCTAATAATCGATCTATATATTTTACATATTTCAGAATTCTTGGTTTTGTTTTGGGTCGAATGGAACAAATAATATAAACCTATGATTTATGTTTTGGTTCACCTAAATTATATATGCATACACTATATATATTCGACATGCATTTGTAATTTTGACATGAGAATCATTCGTATAAATATGTAACGAGGTTAGGGTGTTTGTTCGACTTATTTTAATAACAAAAGGCAGAGAATTGAAACCAACTTGATCACTGATTATGTTCTAAAGGTTTGTTTAATCAAGTTCATATTTTACTTCGTTTATACGCTAGTAACAAGACTTGCATTGGCATTATATTATTACTTAAAACATAAAAGCCATAACATGTTGACAGTTTTTGAAAGTTAAATAGTTTATCTAAAAATGCTTTCTATTGCATTTTGCGCTTGTTACCTGCATTGAGAACTTATATTGTTGTTATCTTGGCGTAATTCTAAAATCACAAAGAGGGTATCACGGATTTGTTTTGCTTTCAAATTAAAAAGGGTGTCGTGTGTATATGGGTGAAGTAAACCGACATCGGGTTATAAACACGTCTTACATGATTTGATAAAATCTTGGGTCGTCGCGGCATAAATATTAAGATTGTGGGTACGTTAATAAATTATAATGACGAAGTCCAAAATTATTATTTTAATATTAATTTATTGAAATAAACTTTAAGACAATTTTATTTGACTTTTAATATTTAATTTTGATAATTTACATTTTAGACCCTAAACTTATAATATTGATATTTGAAGACCCAAACTATTATATTGGTCCTTTTAACCTTAAATATTATAAATTGTCCATTATAACCTTAAAGTATTAAATTATAATTTCGGGAACTTATCAAATATGGAACTTACTAATTCAGAAAACCTGCTAAGAATAGAAAGTTAATTTAAATGGTTAAACTAATTAAAGAGGAAACTTACTATTTTGGAAAGCTGCTATAAAAGGAAAGTTATTAAAACTGGAAAGCCGACTAAAATGAGAAATCTGAATTGAATAAGTTATTAATAATAAGCCGATCATTAATTCGTGTAGATTCCTTGAAGAAGGAGTGTTTCCATATGCTTACGTATGTTATGATTTCGATGGCGATTGAGGTACAGATATTCTGACCTTTCTCAAAAGGTTTCTCATGATCTCTTTCATATTCTGATCCGTTAGTTCCCGAATTGATGCCATTGCTATGATCCCCTTTACTTGAACTTTCTCTGTTGATCCCACTTGATATGACCTCCGTTATGAAACCATGCTATGAAAACCTTTTGATTATGCCATGGAAATGTTTTGAGAAGAACCGATTTGAAAAGATGTTTATAAATGATGCTAAATTTCTTTTTAAAGAAAGGTTATTTAACTTTCATGAACCCTATATTTTGAAAGACCATTTTTATGAAAATTGTTTTAAAAGATTATTTAAATTGGACTTTTAATAGAAACTTTTGAAACGGACTTTTGAACTGAACCATGAATTGATTTTTTGAATATGAACCTTGACCTGATAAACTCTGATTGGACCTTGAATACTATTTCTGATATGAACCCTTTGTTATGAACTGCTATTATGAACCTTTGATATGATTCTGAGATACACCTTTGCTATATGACCCTTTGTATGACTTTGAGACCTGACTCTTAGTTTGATACCAGAGCCATTTGTGTTTCTTCTACCTATGGAGGTACCATAGGCATGTCTATGATGCACCACTGGCATGACTCATGTGTGGGTGAGTGATTTCTCACGCCGTCCCTTTTTATGATTACCATTATGGCCATTATGACTTTGAGTATATGACTTTGAGATTGACTTTGAGTAAGGGGCGTATGGGTTGCAATCCTAGACATGTATGCTTAGTGGATTTAACTATGACTTTGAGTTGACTTTGAGGTGATTGGTACTGTGTGCTATACATGCCCTTCACAACCCCTGGGAGCTGATCACTCCACCCTTATGATACATGAGGACACCCCTCATATTATCTGGTTGCCTGAGAGGTATCCCCTCTGATTGTGAGATTATGAATTGAAGGCTTATGACTTTGAGATATGACTTTGAGTTTTGGGCTCGTGGTGGAGGACTATCCTATTCCTTCATTTCTATTATTCATTTGTTTATTTCCTTATTCTATTTCCCCAATGCACTATATTTCAGTTCTGTTTCATTATCATTGCTTTGTATATGTATCTGTTCACTGGGCTTTTTAAGCTCAGCCGCATTTCCTTTTCCTGCGGCAGGTTTTAGTAGGAAGCTGGGTTATGGGAAGAGAGTGTGACTGGACTTAGAAGACTATGCTTTGGACTAGAGACGATTAGATGAAGTTTCACTTTATTAGACATAGTATTTATTGTTTTGTAACCTTGTAGTTTCAGATTTTCATTTGTAACCCTGAATTTCGTTGTATGTATGAATCATATGCTTGTGTTTGTTCTGATATGTCACTGTAATGTAATACTTCTACCCTTATCGGGTTGGGGTGTTACAATTATGGTATCAGAGACCAGGCTGCGATTCGTAATACATTTACCCTTGACCTGTGAAGTTTGGACCCCTAAGTTTCCACTGTAGGCGCTCATAAGACAACCTTTGAAACTTTACATTAGGATTCCCCATAGGAACCTAAGTTATTACCAGTGAGGAATGGGTAGACTAAGACATTTATGTAAGTATCATTTGCTTCCGTATCACTCTGATCGTGCCTTTGCTCTTAGATAAGCCTTATAAGGACCTTTGTTTCAGAAGTTAGGAGTTTTGCAACTTAAGCTTAGTAACCAAGTAAGTTTGGAATACCTCGGAAGGCTACCTGGATACCTTACACATTTAAGTTTCACCTTCAGATTTTGATCTCCGCCTCCGATTTGTTTGATAAGCTGTTTGACACCTTTTCGACCACATCGTAGGTCATTCAACCACAATGTGTTCGACACATTCTGTAAATTCATTACTTATGCTGGGTATGAATGTATCATCCGATACTACTTAACTCTATATGATCCATTATTACTCCTATGAGAATTTTGGTAATTATGAACCACGAATATGAGAAGTTTTGTTTCCTCTCTTTGAATGATGAACCTTGTTCTGCCAACCGTTTCCTTTGGAAGGGTATGATGTAAATACTATCTCTATATGGATTTGTTAACTAAGCATGATGATGCTGATAACTGAGATTCTGTACCTCTCACAATTGACGATTATACGATATTCGTATTACCAATGATACACATCCTACCTGCTACTTATGCTAAGAAGCTAAACGAAATTCCCACACATTGAACTGTTCGTTTATCCATCCCAACATTTTTGTTGAACCATGTACTTGACTCTGATATATGAACTATCTGTATGATTTGACGACTGTATTCACTCTATGAATCCTTTGACTTTGAGATGTCTGATTGTACGGTCTTTTGGACTAAATGGCTATTCGTGAAGATACCATAGACTACCATATCTGAAATGTGACCTTAAAAATCTGCTTCACCCTATTCCATTATGATGACTCTCTACATCTGCTAAAATTTCTGTCACTATGGAAACACCTACCCCAAACTCATGTGATTACCAAGTTGTCCTGAAAACCATTATTATCAACCCTTGGAAAGTTCTACTATTGGGAAATATTTTGTCATACGAAGATTTTCCGGTATTTTCTGAGGAACCTTTTGGTACTCCTTCCTGCTTAAGAAGTAGAGTGGACATTGAACTGATATCAGTGAAGAAACCATGGTGCCATAGAAGTTGAGAGATTGAAGGAGCTGATGGAATATGATTTTTAACCTTGGTGATTCTCTTTAGATGCTCTTGTTTGTTTATGAAGAAGAACGAGAGAAGTATGCGATGACATATCGACTATCGTGAACTTAAACGTACCACTATCACTAATCATTATCTGTTTCCGCGTATCAATAATTAATTTGGTCTTCCTTTGAAACTCCGCGTCTGATTGCATCATTTTAGATTTGAAGGACTGAAGAAGCAACCACAAAAACTTCTAAGAAGGGGGTTAACTAACCGAGAGTAACCTTTGGGAAGTATTTCAGTTCCTGAAGAAGAAAGAAGGCGATGTGAAAATTCCCTGAGATGATTTCTGAAGTTGCCTTTGCACTCGTTATAACATTTATGAACTTGAATGATGCCAATGGTGTTGGCTAGAATAATCATGTTTTTCGCGTGTTTTGGACAAATTATCATAGTATGACATTGTGTTGTGTTCTAAAACGAAAGAAGAACATAGAGATTATTGGTGAGACGACCCTTTGTTCTGGAAGAGAAATTTGATTGACGTTCAGAAAGCATAATAGACAACACTACCCTGTATAATGTAAAGACAGAGCTTTCACAAGAAGGACCAAGATCAAAGATCGTTATCGGAGTTAGAAACTTGGTGGAAGAGTCGTAGAAGATGGTTGCGACAAGCATTACCATGGAAGAAGCATACAAGAAGAAGTGAGGAACTAGGATAGTGCTCAATCATGCATCACGCAACACGTGAAGATTTCAGTTTGGGCACCAAGACAACCAGACCAAAGAAGACGAACCATTCAACACACAACCTGGAGTCGACAACAACATCATGTACCTTAAAACCTGGAGCTATGTTAGAAGACCTGTCGAAGAAACGCAGTCTTGTTTCTCTATTCATTTTAGTTGTACTAAGATGAATTGAGAGCAGAAGCAGACCTGCGGATGGAGGGATGCACAGTGATCGTGTCAGAGACTGCCGCTACGACGCCACAGTACCAAGAAGAGTTGCTGAAGGCTTGAGGAACCAGACTCGAATTTTAAATTCTCTTAATCATGAGGTAAGACGGACAAGAATAAACAGACTACTCCAACTTGGAAGAAATTTTGAAATTTGTAAATGAGTGGACGGATTTGAAAGCAGACATTGTGTTTAGACGAGATGATGCTGTAAAGAATTGACGTTACAGATGACGTACCTTAATTTTGAATGACATTCTCGGATCTCCGTTACTCTTCGAGTAATTTCGTTCTCTTAGTTATGTTGTTTGATTTTGGTGACCTCTGAGACTATAGGTGGACTAGATGGATTTAAATAAGTTTGGGTGTTCACGACTTGAGATAAAGTATGATCATCATGAGGGCATATGTATATGATGCCAGTATTATGACGCCTGGCCAACGTGATAATACTTACATCATATAACGTGCACTTATGGTGGGCATATGATATTTTAAGAAGTGCCTTAGAAGCTTTAGAATTCTGGCATCTGATCAAGATCATCTGAGTTTAGTGAGACTTTAGGTTCATTCTACCTATACGTTTGATATGTTGTCCTTGTTATACGATTCGATACGACACGTGTTTTGCTGATCTTTGCAACTTCTGATAAGGATCTTAGGTTCCATTATGAAATTTCTGCCGTTGACGATATCTAACGATATGCTTTCTGTCCGTATACGATTCTCATTCGTGAAGTTGTTCATTATGATCTGCTATGAGTAAAATATGTGATTGTGGACTTTGAGGAAATGAGACCTGTTTGTTTATGAGAATACCTTTGGAAGGTTATCTAAAAGCCGAGACTATCTGAGAAGCTGAAGGGTTAAACCGTATATCACCCCATGTTTGCTACAATTCAATGTATTCTCATCTGATTCGCCTAATCAATTCGATGAAAATCCTATGTATTTTTATACCTCTTCCTGGAGAATTCGTTTATCATCCGTTATGTTTGGTACATTATCCTTTTGATTCAAATTCAATATGATATGCCCTTCTGAGAAATCTGAAACTGTTTTGACAATAATTACGAGTCATGAGAAACCAGTTGGTCTGAATATCTTTTGGAAGAACCTCCCCGGGCGTGAGAATGTTGTGACGACTTTTGCGGTTTGCTACGACTTCGTCTAACTTTGCGACTTCAAATTTCGAGGACGAAATTTTTCTTTTTAGAGGGGAAGAAGTTGTAACACCTAAAATCTGAGAACATGTGAAAAGACCAAATTGCCCTTACCAATTTGAAATTTAATTAAAAGCTTATTAAAGTACCAAATAAATCCCAAACTTCAAACAATGCACAAGTTATGTATCCAAATAATTGAACGAAACTTCATAATTGAAACTTTGAAAAGAATTGAATCCGAAAATACTTAAAAACCTAAAATAAAATTCGAAAAATTACTCTACGCGACACGAATAACTATTTTGGGCTATTTTACTTTTGCACACAATTAATAAACAACCAAATAAATCCAACTATTTGAGCCCATGAATTCCTTGGCCTTTTGGCCCATGACCGAAACCCACAAATACATTAAGAGGAGATCCGGTGTGTATTTTTTTTTTTTTCTTTCACACAAAAGTTTGTACGCTCCAAAAGAAACCCTAAACCTAGTTAAAAATAAAGTGACGGCATACAAAATTTTTCAAAGCTTTTTCATTGTTTTCGACTTCAAGAAGGCTAGAAAGAGGTGTTGGCCTGATAGTGTATATTGTTTCGAAGAAAGGTTTTGGTTTTGTTTGGGTTTCGAAATCGAGTTGGACCCCTTGTCTTGTTTTCTGTTATCCGATCATTACAAAGATACCAATGTATCTTCCTTAATCTTTTTCCTTTTCATTAATGTATATGCTACATTATAATTTATGTTGGAGTGACACATAGATTGACTAAAAAGGGATCATGTATACGCTTGGTAAAAGACTCACATAAAATCATGATTTCACCACATAAAACTATAAAAATCATTAACCTAATAATCGATCTATATATTTTACATATTTCAGAATTCTTGGTTTTGTTTTGGGTCGAATGGAACAGATAATATAAACCTATGATTTATGTTTTGGTTCACCTAAATTATATATGCATACACTATATATATTCGACATGCATTTGTAATTTTGACATGAGAATCATTCGTATAAATATGTAACGAGGTTAGGGTGTTTGTTCGACTTATTTTAATAACAAAAGGCAGAGAATTGAAACCAACTTGATCACTGATTATGTTCTAAAGGTTTGTTTAATCAAGTTCATATTTTACTTCGTTTATACGCTAGTAACAAGACTTGCATTGGCATTATATTATTACTTAAAACATAAAAGCCATAACATGTTGACAGTTTTTGAAAGTTAAATAGTTTATCTAAAAATGCTTTCTATTGCATTTTGCGCTTGTTACCTGGCATTGAGAACTTATATTGTTGTTATCTTGGCGTAATTCTAAAATCACAAAGAGGGTATCACGGATTTGTTTTGCTTTCAAATTAAAAAGGGTGTCGTGTGTATATGGGTGAAGTAAACCGACGTCGGGTTATAAACACGTCTTCCATGATTTGATAAAATCTTGGGTCGTCGCGGCATAAATATTAAGATTGTGGGTACGTTAATAAATTATAATGACGAAGTCCAAAATTATTATTTTAATATTAATTTATTGAAATAAACTTTAAAACAATTTTATTTGACTTTTAATATTTAATTTTGATAATTTACATTTTAGACCCTAAACTTATAATATTGATATTTGAAGACCCAAACTATTATATTGGTCCTTTTAACCTTAAATATTATAAATTGTCCATTATAACCTTAAAGTATTAAATTATAATTTCGGGAACTTATCAAATATGGAACTTACTAATTCAGAAAACCTGCTAAGAATAGAAAGTTAATTTAAATGGTTAAACTAATTAAAGAGGAAACTTACTATTTTGGAAAGCTGCTATAAAAGGAAAGTTACTAAAACTGGAAAGCCGACTAAAATGAGAAATCTGAATTGAATAAGTTATTAATAATAAGCCGATCATTAATTCGTGTAGATTCGTTGAAGAAGGAGTGTTTCCATATGCTTACGTATGTTATGATTTCGATGGCGATTGAGGTACAGATATTCTGACCTTTCTCAAAAGGTTTCTCATGATCTCTTTCATATTCTGATCCGTTAGTTCCCGAATTGATGCCATTGCTATGATCCCCTTTACTTGAACTTTCTCTGTTGATCCCACTTGATATGACCTCCGTTATGAAACCATGCTATGAAAACCTTTTGATTATGCCATGGAAATGTTTTGAGAAGAACCGATTTGAAAAGATGTTTATAAATGATGCTAAATTTCTTTTTAAAGAAAGGTCATTTAACTTTCATGAACCCTATATTTTGAAAGACCATTTTTATGAAAACTGTTTTAAAAGATTATTTAAATTGGACTTTTAATAGAAACTTTTGAAACGGACTTTTGAACTGAACCATGAATTGATTTTTTGAATATGAACCTTGACCTGATAAACTCTGATTGGACCTTGAATACTATTTCTGATATGAACCCTTTGTTATGAACTGCTATTATGAACCTTTGATATGATTCTGAGATACACCTTTGCTATATGACCCTTTGTATGACTTTGAGACCTGACTCTTAGTTTGATACCCGAGCCATTTGTGTTTCTTCTACCTATGGAGGTACCATAGGCATGTCTGTGATGCACCACTGGCATGACTCATGTGTGGGTGAGTGATTTCTCACGCCGTCCCTTTTTATGATTACCATTATGGCCATTATGACTTTGAGTATATGACTTTGAGATTGACTTTGAGTAAGGGGCGTATGGGTTGCAATCCTAGACATGTATGCTTAGTGGATTTAACTATGACTTTGAGTTGACTTTGAGGTGATTGGTACTGTGTGCTATACATGCCCTTCACAACCCCTGGGAGCTGATCACTCCACCCTTATGATACATGAGGACACCCCTCATATTATCTGGTTGCCTGAGAGGTATCCCCTCTGATTGTGAGATTATGAATTGAAGGCTTATGACTTTGAGATATGACTTTGAGTTTTGGGCTCGTGGTGGAGGACTATCCTATTCCTTCATTTCTATTATTCATTTGTTTATTTCCTTATTCTATTTCCCCAATGCACTATATTTCAGTTCTGTTTCATTATCATTGCTTTGTATATGTATCTGTTCACTGGGCTTTTTAAGCTCAGCCGCATTTCCTTTTCTTGCGGCAGGTTTTAGTAGGAAGCTGGGTTATGGGAAGAGAGTGTGACTGGACTTAGAAGACTATGCTTTGGATTAGAGACGATTAGATGAAGTTTCACTTTATTAGACATAGTATTTATTGTTTTGTAACCTTGTAGTTTCAGATTTTCATTTGTAACCCTGAATTTCGTTGTATGTATGAATCATATGCTTGTGTTTGTTCTGATATGTCACTGTAATGTAATACTTCTACCCTTATCGGGTTGGGGTGTTACACATTTTTTCTGCTTGTGTCATTCTTCTTTGTTTTTTTGTAAAATTTTTGTACTCTTTTGGTAAAAGCATATGATTGTGTTTTGCTATAAACATAACTAGCTTGTATCTTCCAGAAACGACAACCAATTCTAACCTTATACAAGCTCTACAACCTGTTATATAAAAAAAAAAAAAAAAAAAAAAAAAAAAACACATTTAAAAAACATTAGTTATACAAAAAAAAAAAAAAAAAAAAAAAAAAAAAAAAAAAAAAAAAAAAAAAAAAAAAAACATTAAGAATCCCATGAGATTCTGTATGAATCCCACGAGATTCTGAACAAATCCCATGGGATTCAGAATAAATCAAATGTGATTCAGAATGAATCTCATGGGATTCTGTATGAATCCCATGGGATTCAGAATAAATCTCATGGGATTCAACATTATTCTTATGAATCAAGTTATATGTTACGAGTCATAAATATGTTTCAGAGAGATTTTCAAACTGTTACATGAATAGTTGTATTTCTTTTTTGTTTCTCACTGTGTTTAGCATCCAAAGTGTCGATATTAACATGTCTTGGTGCTCCTTCTTTGTTGCACATGAGGTATTTGAGTTTTACAATTCTAGATTTTGTTATTTTTTGACCCGCTTTTTTAATTTGAAAACCTCCCGCTTCAGCATAGTTACTATACATATCTATAACTTCCTTTATAGTGTCATAGTATTTTCCCTATTCTGGCACAGTAATTCCTTCATCTACATGAGGCTCCCATTATACCGATCCGCCTGATGTCTTTCAGTGTGTTCATATAAAGTTGGTCTTGGTGATTTCAAAAAATCTGTACATAAAAAGCAGAATATCAAGGGATTAAGATAACTAAAAACACAAGAATTAAATAATTAAAATTTATCCTGAATCCCATGGGATTTATAATGAATTACATGAGATTCATACAGAATCCTATAGAATTCATACTGAATCTAATGGGATTCATAGAGAATCCTATAGGATTCATTATTAATTCCATTTGATTCATTATAAATCCCATGATATTCATTGATGAATCCCATAGGATTCATTCATTAATAATGAATCACATGATTAATATGAATCAAATGGGATTCATACAGAATCATATAGGATTCATTATTAATTCCATTTGATTCATTATAAATCCCATGACATTTATTGATGAATCCCATAGGATCCATCTATTAATCTCATATGATTGATTGATGAATCCCATATGATTCATTGATTAATCCCATATGATTCATTCGTTAATAATGAATCACATGATTAATATTGAATCAAATGGGATTCATTTAGAATCCTAAAGGATTCAATGTAAATCCCATGCTATTTACACTTCTCTTATGACATTGAACAAAAAAATTAGATTACGAAGGGAATTTACCATGAACTTCTTTTACAGTAGCATCTTCATCTTCTGGTAAATCACCTTCTGTAACTAAATCATCTACTGGAACTTCGATTAAGTGATTTTCATCTATATCATTGATTAATTGTTGATTTTCAGTGATATTATACGGCGGCTGTGTTTTTCGATTAATCAGAATTACAGGAGTGGCGGCGGCGGCTTTTTCCGACGGGTTTATTGATGAATCCGACAGGTTTATTGATGATTCCGACGGGTTTATTGATGAATCTGTCGGATTCACGGTGTTTTTCGGCGACGGCGAGATTGGAAGGTGGTTTTTTAGATCTAGGGTTTTGATGAGAGAGAAAGTAATTTATTAAATGAGGGGATTAAGATATTTTTTTGCTTTTATGGAGGCATGTTATTTTACTATCTTGCCCCTGTTTGTAAATTTTGGATTCATCTCAGCCATCAGATGGAAAGTTGATGGATGGTTGAGATTAGATTATTTGTTTTTTAAATGTTACTTTGTAGAAACTATAAGGGGGGTTGAATAGTTTCACCTGCTCATTTTATGCTTTACAAAACGTTTCGCCATTTTTAGGTCTGGTTATTTTTCTTTTGCAAACTTGTTGAATTCTACTGGTTATATGATATCTAATTAGCAACCACTGGTATAAAAAGTTCTATTGATCACGCATGGTCGATTTTGAAATGTCACACTATAACATTTATACGTGACTAAATGTACCAGAATAAAATAAACAGCCACACTTGATCCGACTTGTGTGACGATTTCGGAATTCTAATATCACACATTTGAATATTTATGTGACTAGAGGTAACTGGAAAAAAAATTTTGGATTATTTAGTCACTTATAATTTGGTACGTGTGACATATACAAATGAGTTTGAGACATTAGTCACACTATATATATACGTATGTGACAAATATATGTCACACAATTGAACAGTGTGACCGAAATCCATATATGGTCACATGAAGTAATTGTGTATGTGTCTAAATTATATAGTCAAGTTTGTCACACATTATTTAAACGTGACTGCTAATCTTTGCTGAATATTTAGCCACATATGAATGTGAAATGTGTGACAACTGAAAAGTAAGTTTGAAGCGTTAGTCACGATATGCATTTAAAAGTGACAAATATATGTCACACACTTGAAGAGTGTGACCAAATGTCATATATGGTCACACTAAACCATAAACATACATGAATAAGTGTAACCAAAATTTGATACATATGGTCACGTAAGTTAATATGCGTGTCTAAAGTCTAGTGTGTGTTTGCTTGCCACAACCTAATGTGTATAGTCACATTTAATTGTAGCACGATCATGTGACTATAGGCTTTACAATAGTCACACCATATCACAAATGTGTATCTAAATCATGATTATGGCCACATTCAAAATAGTCACATAGTGAATTTCATGTGACTATTATTTATAGCAAAATGTGAACTTAGTTATCATTAACCTTGATATTAGTCACACTGAGTTACATAAACAACAGAGTTATAATAGCAGTAGTAACTATTGTAATAGCAGTAGTAACTTTTGTACAAACAACAGAGTTGTAATCTCACAAAAGGTGAATTATATAGTACTTACCAACAGGTTTTTTACAACATAATGAAAACAGAGAAGCTAAAGTACGTACCCCTGCTACCTCCAAACACCTAATTATTAGCTTGTTTTCTTCACATAATACAATGCTCTCTTATACTGAGCATGAATTCTTTCAATGAGATCTTTAACTACCTCGCTACGTTCTTCACATATGATCTTTGTAGATGTCATCACAACAAGTAAACTAGCAGGCAAAGGATATTCTTTTTCTGCAAGCATAAAAATATCAATTCCACCTTGTGTTGATAAGTAATGTACATTGCAGCTATCATAAAACTTCCATGAAGTTGAAAAATGATGGCATGGGAATTCCAATAGATATCAGCTGGATCAGGTTTATATAACCTATGTAATTCAACCCACAAATCTTGCTCTTTTGCATCTAGCTTCTTGACTATTTTGATTCTTTCTTGAACTAACTCCCATAATCTGTCTAAGTCTACTCTATTAATTGTTCTTATCAAATCCTCAAACCTTTTGTACACTGCTGATCCTCCACCAGCCCTGATTATCTTCCAAGCCTTTCCAAATTTATCTCGGTAAATCTCCCAGTCCATGATTGGATGTCTAGCTTGAATAGGACCAACATATAGGTCATATTTGGCAACACCTTTTTGGAAGCGTTTAAGAGCGGTAAGCGACAGCGACAAGCGACAAGTGTTCCAGTATTAATGTTTGTTTGGCAACACTGCTGCTAGCGTTTAGCAACACCTCAAAAGCTTGCAATCTTAATGCTTCCTAAAGAAGCTTTCCAATATACCGCTAGCATTTTACTTTTAATATTACCAATTTACCCTTAAAAAATAACATTCATTCATAAGTATATGCCCTTTTTCGTAATTTTACATTTTATAATTAAAACTACAGCTACGTTACCAAACACGTTTTTTAAACAAGCAACTAATGCTTACTGCTATTGCTTACTGCTTATTGCTACTGCTTACTGCTACCTATCGCCAAACATAGCCATAATGTTTCAGGAACAATCACCATCATCTGATCATGAGAAGAGCTGTCTTCTTTTCTTTGTGAATCATTCTTCTTCTCAGCAGGTTTATCTTCAATGATCTTTTGTTTCTTTGATGGTGTTTCTTCTGTACCCATGGGGATAAAGTTTTCAACATATTTCTTGATTCGGTAGTATAGACGTTCAATTTGTTCATATGTCATTCCCCTGAGGTCAGAAGCTTTATACTTACCTTGATGTTGTATGTATATCTTTATTTCATTGATGAGCTGAGACCTTGTGGGATTTCTTTTCCTCTTCTGACTTTGACGTTGATTCATTGACTTAATTAGGTCCTTCAAAACTAATTCTTCATATCTTTCATTTATCAAATCAGCAATTCTTTGTACTTTGTCTTCCCCATTTACAGTCTCATCTGTGTAAAGTTCTTTAATTCTAGCCTGTAGAACTTCATCCGCATCAATAAAAGCTTGCATTTGCTCTCCATGAGCTCTTTTTTTCTCCTCTTCTTCAAGTCTGAATTTTACTTGCTCATCTATTTCAAATTCAGACACTTTATCTCTCCTCTTCTCATTAAAGTTAGCTATTTCAGCTTCATCAACTCTCTTTGCAACCTCTTCATCTGTAGCAACTTCAACAGTAGAAACTTGATTTGTTGTAGCAGCAGAAACATCTTGTTGTACCACCTTAGCCATTTCTTCAACATTACTAGTAGCAGCAGTTTCTCCCAAACTAGTATTAGTTTCCACTACCTGCTCTTTATTTACATCTTCCAAAACCGCCTCATAACCCCCTTGTCAGCAACTAAATAATCATCATCCACATTATCATCACTATCAATCTCAATATCCATATCCACATGCATATCAACACAAGCACCTTCAGCATTTTTTGTTTCCTCCCCTGAGACTCTGCTTTCATTCCTCACCTGTTTGGGAGCATCCTACAAAC
Organism: Artemisia argyi; assembly: GCA_030686995.1. Classification (NCBI taxonomy): domain Eukaryota; kingdom Viridiplantae; phylum Streptophyta; class Magnoliopsida; order Asterales; family Asteraceae; genus Artemisia; species Artemisia argyi. The sequence continues at coordinate 139,756,991 of CM060691.1, read as the reverse complement.
TATTAGCCTTAGAAGAACTCACCCTGTGTGATGTGCCCACCTTCTTCAACCTTCTGAACTGAGCTTTTCTTGACCTCTTTCGACCTTCCAAATATCGAACTCTCAGCTTCAACCTTTTGATCTATGCACCATTTTTTGTTAAGCGCTTTTGCAGGCCAAGAACATCCTCTTCTAACTGGGTACAACAGGCCTTCAAATCATGTATAAGTTTCATTCTATTCTCACCAGTATCCATCAATTCATGTGTTTCAGAACTACCCTCATCACTTATGGATGTGTTACCTTCCCTGAGAGGTGAATCAAGAGGTGTATACTCACTCCCATGTATGTTACCACTGGCCTGCTCCACACTCATGACATCCTCACCCTTTTTTGTGGAAGGTTCACCATATATGGAAAAAGCGGTGTAACCTTTCCTGAAAAATCATTGCCATTATTTTTCAGATTTGAAAATACTTTCTTTTGTAGTGAGGGGGCAGCATAAGTTCCTTTATGTCTTTTAAAGGTAGTCAACTGTTTTTTAATAATAAGTTGCAAAAACCTTGGATATAATAAAGAAGTACCACCATAAGCCAAGGTCTTGATCATACCCTCCAAAATCATTTTTGAAAAATTGAAAGGTTTTCTTTTAGCAAGGCATATCACTGTTGATGCCATGGTGGTACCAAACTCATTCCAACCTGTTGTTTTAGGACTCAAACAATGTAAGAGAGTATGAATCAAGAATTTCCACTGAGATGAGAAGAGACATTTGTAAAATTTTAATCTATTATTCTTCTTCTCTTACCCCATTTTTTTCAAACCTTTGAAAATGGCGGCATTTTCAAGACACACAATCACTTCATTATCTGGTAGGTTAAGAGATTCCCTAATAGATGACTCAGTTATGAGTATATCTTGGCCATCTACCTTAGCCTTAATGTTTTTCTTCATTAAAAGTTATGACCTTAGCAGTAGCCCAAAACTGCTTAATAAAAGAAATGCATATAGGAGGATTCACATTTAATGCATACCTAATAGGGGTAGCATTCATGAAATCGATTATCTATGTGAATCCTTCAGAACCATCTGGTTTCTTCAAAAAAGCGACCATGTTGTGTTTGTTAACAAATGTGCGCTTTGATTCAATTGGCAACACCATCTTGAATTAGGGTTTTGTGATTTGGGGATTTTCAAAATGATTGATAAAAGATGTTAGTGTTTGTGATTATAGAGAAATTATGTGTGGGTGAAACTGAATTATCAATTTGATTGGGGATTTAAACCGTTAAGTGTAAATGTTACCAATCCACCCATGCACTCTCAGTTATAGCAGTACAAACCCAGCTGAAATAACGTTTTCTTAGAAGCAGATTTTTTTTTTAGCGCAAAGGGTGAATCATTATATTAATATCAACAAGTAATGAGAAAATTGAGCAATGACAAAAGTACGGGAATTAAGATTAAATATTTTCCATTAAAACTTGAAATAAAAAATTACAAAATAATGTACAAAACCAGCTGCAGTAACGTTTTCTTAGCAGCAGAATCTTTTTATACTGCAAAGGGTGAATCATTATATTAATATCAACAAGTAATGAGAAAATTCAGCAATGACAAAAGTACTGGAATTAAGATTAAACATTTTCCATTAAAACTTGAAATGAAAAATTACAAAATACTGGAAATAAAAGTTACACATTTTAAACATCTACTAATCTAATTTTGGGGATTTCTCCGTGTCAAATGCCACATGTGCATCTTCGTAATCCAACCGATCAAACTCCACATCAGACAAATCATCATCATCTAATGTCTTGTACGCCTTAGGATGTTCTTTGAGAGATGGTTTTTTTGTTGCTTTGTAATCCTTTTCATCCTCAACATGTTGTTTGATAGATTGTGTTTTTCCTGCTTTCTTTCTTTCAGCAGCCCACCAATTGTACCACGCATTTCCATCCAATTTAAATTTTTTTACACTTTTTGCCGCTTTCTTTTCTGAAGCAGACCTGCTTGAACCTTCTCCTTCAACCCATTGTGCTGATCTCTTGTTGTTTGCAAACATTGTTTATGAATACTTCCTTCAGGTTTTTGTTTAGAGATTTGATAAACTAGGATTTGTGATTTGAGATACACATGGAAACGAGTGTAAAAAGGGGATATGGGAAAACCAAAATACCTATGTTTAATGCAGGAAAGGATTGATGTTTCCCACAGGTGGCTTGAACGTTTTCAACATCTTCAGGCCAATCATGATCCATCGGGACGAGCGTTTTCCAGGGATCAATGCTTATAACTCTTGACAGAACTATATACATATTAGTCGCCAACAAAGACTAGCCACAATGGAACATGATTGACGTGAAGAAATCTGCAAAATTTCATGATTGACCTGATCCAAATATCCCTTTGGAAAGTAGTTTGACCATGGATTTGCTGCAAAAAATTAAAAAATATATTAAAATTTTAAAAAATATAGTGTAAATGAAATAAAATATAATGTTGCAATTCAGGGTGTGTTTGAAACAACCTTTGTTCTTGGAACTCCAATGGCCACATTACTTGGTAGATGGTTGGTTTTAGATCATAAAAAAGAATGGAATGCAATACACCAACATACGTAACCCTTCTAAGTTCCCGCTACTGCTCGCTTTGTCGTTTCAACTCCCTTTGACCAAAGGACTGCACCAGCCGCATTGCTAGATTGTTGAAAAAACAAAGCAAACAGTATGGGAACTTAGAATGGAAAGGTATATTGAAATTCCAGACTCAAAGTAATACAAACAATCTACAAATGTTGAGTAAAGAATAGAGTCTAAGTAACATCACTCATCTTGAATGCGATAATGAACTAGTGTGGCCTGTCATGAACAATACACGCTTTATCATTATCGAATTGAAGACGTCTCAATTATCAGGCCAGATCCATCTAACGTTCCAGAAAGGTTCCATTGCTTTGTTTTTTGGACACCGTCTAATAACAGTAGTGTGCTTGATCTTGATCACGCTTTGGCACTTTCAAGAATGTATCTTATTGAAAGAGCCAAAAGTGGTGATCAAGATCAACCAGAAAAACGGTAGTAAACGTTTTCCAAATTAAGCAAGGGAACCCATCTACAACGTTAGATAGATCTTGCCTTATAATTGAGCTTTAACTTATTATAAAATAGATTCTTACTATCATTTATATTGCCCTTAGATGTGACGAACATACATATTAATTATGTAGATTCTACGACATTAGAGAGCTAATCGTGTATGAATGACAAGTTGAACATATACTTGATAATTGTTTCTGTATTTTGGCAAAGAGCAAAGATGAATCAGTAATGGATGAAACACCAAAACAAGTTTATGTTCATACTTGAAAGTGGTGGCTTTTCATCCATCATTGATACTTCTTCCATCTTTGATACTTGTCTATTTTAGCCTAAATATTCGCACACACATCCGCCACTTTTTTTCCTTATTCTATCAATACAAATGCAACATAATTCTTATATCAAAAATACATCATACATATATATAAAGCAAACAAAGTGATACAAACAATCTACAAATGTTGAGTAAAGAATAGAGTCTAAGTAACATCACTCATCTTGAATGCGATACTGAAGGAGTGTGGCCTGTCATGAACAATACACACTATATCATTATCGCATTGAAGGCGTCTCAATGATCAGGCCAGATCTATCTAACGATGTAGATGGGTTCCGTTGCTTTAATTGGACCCCGTTTTCTAACGATGTTTAATCTTGATTATTAAAAGAACCATTAAACATCGTTAGAAAATGGGGTCCAATTAAAGCGATGGAACCCATCTACATCGTTAGATAGATCTGCCCTGATAATTGAGCTTTAAGTTCTTAGCAACCAAATTCTTACTATCATTTATTTTGCTCACTTAAATGTGACGAACATACATATTAGTTATGTAGGTCCTACGACATTAGAGAGCTAATCATGAATCAATGAAATCATATTAAATTTATATCAAAAATGCAATGAAAATATTTTCATTGTAACTAAATACATGAAAAAACTCTTTAAGTTCTTGATATGTTTATTGTACTTCAACCTAATCCTAAGATAAAATAAGCTAATCCAAGCAAACCTTAATATCTCTTTTGCTCTAATTATTTGCAAAAACAACACAACATGTTCTTCCTTATTCTATCAATACAAATTATACTTGATAATTATTTATGTATTTTGACATAGAGCAAAGATGAATCAATAATGGATGGACAACACCAGAACAAGTTTATGTTCATACTTGAAAGTGGTGTCTGTCCAGCCATCATTGATACTTCTTCCATCTTTGATACTTGGATGTTTTAGCCTAAATATTCGCACACACATCCGCCACTTTTCTTTCTTATTCTCTCAATACAAATGCAACATAATTCTTATAACAGATAGTCAACCTAATCCTAAGATAAAATAAGCTAATCCAAGCAAACCTTAATATCTCTTTTGCTCTAATTATTCGCAAAAACAACACAACATGTTTTTCCTTGTTCTATCAATACAAATGCAACGCAATTCTTATAACAGATAATCAACCTAAGCCTAAGAATAAATAGCTCTAAGGGGGTATTTGGATTATATTCATTTGTGATCTTATCAGCTTTTTGAGATTTGGGATCAAAACCTAGATCCGAGTGAGTTGTAACTATGAGTGTGAGAGAGAAAGAGAGGATTATGGAAATGTGTGAAGTGTGTTTGATAAGTTTGTATATTATATATATATATATATATATATATATATATATATATATATATATATATATATATATATATATATATATATATAGAAGTTTAAATGAAGTGTGTTTGATACTCTTGGTAGGGGTGTTCATGGGGCGGTTCGGTTCGGTTAGTAGGAAGATTTTAACTATCCATCGCGGGGTGGGTAATTTATTTATATTATATACGGTTCGGTTTCGTTAACCATGGATATCTAAAAGTAAAAACCGAAACCAAATGCTTGGTTTATCAGTTTTTCGGGTTTTTTGAACACCCTTAATGCTTGGTAGGGGGTTATAGGGGGTGAAGAATGGGAAAGGTAGTGAAAAAATATGCTTGGCAAAGCATAATGCAATAACCCATTACCCAATAGTGGGTAATGGATCATTACCCAATAAATTGGGGGGATTGATCTTCTTTACATTTCCCTTTCCCGATCATTAGCTTACACTTTCCCTTTCCCTTTCCCAAGTTTGAACCAAGTGCACCCGGACTTTAGTGTATTTTGTATTTAAAAAGTCGCCCATGTGAATTAGCCATTATCACCAGTCATGCATGGTTTCCATTACACTATAAGCGACTACAACCCAATGCACATGACCCATGACCCATGTTAATTACCCATTATATTGTCGATCACCAGGAATGTATTGGTTGATAACATGACACTATAAGCCACTACAACCCAATACACATGACCCATTACCCATGTTAATTACCAATTGTCAACAATCATGGATGTGTTGTAACATGACACTCTAAGCAACTATCCCCCCAATACATATGACCCATATGATCGATGTCAAATACCCATTAATTAATGAATGTGACCAGTGATAACCTAATGCACATGACCCATGACCCATGTGAATTCGCCATTATCACCGGTCATGCATGGTTTCCATTACACTAAAAGCCACTATAACCTAATGCACGTGACCCATGGCCCATGTTTATTACCAATTGTCAACAATCATGGATGTGTCGTAACATGACACTCTAAGAAACTGTAACAATTCGCATTTTCAGGATAATTACTATTCCCGGGAAATTTCACTATTCACTTTTACTATTCATTTTTCCCAAAAATTTTCCCGAAACTTGATTTTTGTTTCTTGGCCTCGAGTGATAAATCATTTCCATGACAAATTAAAAGTTTGACATTCATAAGCTCATTTTCGTGAAAGTTATTAAGGAATTACACGTTTTAGGGTAAAACGTCATTCAAAAATTCTACGCACAACGAAACTCGACCGCGTTAAGTGACCCCGCATTGGAAAAATGTTTGACACACTCATGATTTATTTGAGAATTAATCGTGACTGAGAAAAATATGACCAAAATAAGCCTCGGCCGTGAAAAACTGGAATTTTCAGTTTTTAAGCGTTTTTACTCAGCCGTAACCTTAGCCTATACCTGCATAGCGTTTCTAATACGATTTGAGTTTTCAACTTTTTAAAAAAAGTCAACATATCTTTCCCTCTTCCATTGACCAAAAATCATCCCTTGATTTTATAAGTCATTCATTGATTTTTAGGCTTACGGTTTGATGTTTAAAAGACATTTAATACCTACCGACACTAGACTGAGCCCAGTCTAGACATTATAAGTCATTTTAAATCATTTATAACCTATTAGAAAAGTAACATTTTACTTTTCTCAATTTTACGCAATATTCGTACGTTTTACGTATTACGCGTTTTAGACCCGTGTTTCCAGTTTTTAGCAGGGTTTCACCACCCAAATGGAACCTACCACTAATTTTATATTTTATTATGGAGTATTTTGACAAGTTTAATCATTCCTCCAAGTTTCGTATTTTTACGATACCCGGTTTTACGTTTTGTGACGTAACAACTTACGGTTTGCATTTTACGGAGTCAAAACATACTAGATATCTTGGATAATATCATCACAAGTCAAACCTTGCTCCCCAAGATATACAAACCGACTTAGGGGGGGGGGGGGAATTCAGCCCATAGGTGGCTTGATCTCATGCTAGGAGGCTTAGATTGATTCCATGTGTTATACTTGGTCTCCAAGTGTTGACTAGTCATACATGTAACCTCCTCAAGACCTTATTTAAGCCCTCCTCCCCCTCCTTGGCCATTCCAACGACCCACACACATAAAAACACACCATCATCTCATCCTTAGCTCATTTACTTCAAGTTCCATCCAAGAAATCAAGTGCAATATCCATACATAAACCCTAGTTTAGTTTTGATTCATCAAAACTACTTCAAATCCTTAGAAACTTTGGTGATTTCTCTTGAGTTTGAATCCACTCAAGTCACCTCAATTTTCATCATCTCTCTTTCAAGATTACAAGAGTAGAAAGATTGCATGAAGTGAAGTGGGTTGAAGTAAGTCTATCAAAGTCCTATCCTTACATGTTAACTTCCTTTCATCTTTGAAAGCCAAAAGTTGTAAGCCAAACCCTAACATGATTCTTGTTAAATAATCATATTCATGTTATTTACATATTATTTGTGCTATATTATGTCTTGTATTCATGTCCATGATGTATAAAAGTGAGTAAAACAAGTTATTGTACATGATTGATAAGACAAGTTACTATAACAAGCAAACTAGTGACTTTCTTGGTAAGACCTGATCAAAATGGTAAAAATATGATATTTGATCATTACATATTACAGTAGAGGACTTAAAAAGGAAACCATATCAATTTGAACCACCCAAAACGAGTATACGAGTCAAAAGTTACGCCCATTTGAAGTTACCAAAACTTTGCGGCAAACTGCCAAATACCATTCTGATCAAATTTGGGTTTTGAAAGTCACACTTCTGGTCCGATTCATCAAAAAGTTAAAACACGAAAGTTGTCCGGAACGACATTTTCATTCAGGTGCAAAGAAGCTCGAGCCCTAAAAACGCTTTCCGAGTGATAAAATTCTTCAAATTCTAAACAGCCCATTTTTAGGCGAAAGTCACTAGATTATGGTTATACTTTAAAAGGAACAAGAGGTCTTATGACCAATAATCAAGACCACCACCATGGCTAGAGCCAAGGTTGTGTCTCATGACCTTGGAACAAGGACCAAAGGTCATGGCTAGGCCATGACTAAATGACCATAACAACTTACATAGGCGTAAACATGAAACAAGGAATTGGCGATATATTGAACAAGCAATTTGGATCTACTTCACTTAAAAAGGAACCATGAGATATTACAAAGAGAAAATGGTCATACAAGACTTATGAAACTACCCCTAATAACAATCTTCATGTACTAATAAACTTTCCTAAGTTTATTCAAATATCGGACATGTAACTTTTCGGATCCTAACTTATATATATATACTTTATCAACTACTACAGTAGTAGGGAGCCTCATGTGAGGAGTTCATTATGTAAGCCGTCGAGATGAGTTGTGGATTTACGAATTAAAGTGTCCTGGCTCCTCGAACACTTACTAACATGACTTCTGAATTATGTTGGCCCGAACGGTAGTAAACGATATACAAAACATACATGTTCATGAATATTTTCTTTCAAAGACTTACAATATACATCATACCACATCATGGACTAGATGCAAGATATATATATATATATATAGGCACTTATTCATATTCTTTACTCCAATCCTAAGTCGCAACATTCGATTATAGGTTGCTCGTAGAAACCTTCACGATTCAACCGTTACATTCATTACTTGCTATCTTAACTTAAGGTGAGTTCATAGCCCCACTTTACATTACTTCAATGTTTTACAAACCCTTGGGGGGAATACATGCTATTATTTTTTTTACTAGAACACAAACCTTTCTACTGTATGCTATTCGACTATGTTTTATTATCACTAAGTAACATCCTTGCCAAACCAAGATCCCTTATTATGAACCATTTAATCACTTGCGAGGGTTACTTGCAAGTGAGCGCGAATATTATGAATAGGCCTATTGGGATTGACGAATCCCATTTGTTTTGACTAAGTTCAAACAAATGCATTAATATTTGAGACATTAGGTATGACGGCAAAGTACCTACCGGGATAAATCTGCCGATCGATATTGGTACACGTTAACGTTTTGGTGTCATAAGCTTAGTGAATTAATAACCTTTCCGGGCATATAACAACGTAGCCCATCTTTGTTTTCTAACTATGAGTGTGAGTCTATAGCTCACACTACGATTATTGTGTTCAAACGATTTAACTACAAACACTACGATTATTGTGTTCAAACGATTTAACTACAAACACTACGATTATTGTGTTCAAACGATTTAACTACAAAAACTATGATTATTGTGTTCAACGATTTAACTACCAACACATTGTGTTCAAACATTAAACAAACTCTATGAATATCACTCAACCTTTGTGTTGACCTCTCAAGCATGTATTTCAGGTTCATGACGATCAAGGATGGCACGGAAGGGCACGGATACTCAAGAGGGCTATAAATTTTATTATCATTCGAAAACTCACTTAATGTGATTTGTAAACATGGAACCAATTGGGACCTCATTTTATAATCTCTGATATTTATATATTTTGAATGATACATCTTTTAAAACGACTCAATTGGAGTTCGTTTTCTATTATTGTGACTATTGTGCCGTCGAGTAACACCCAGTTTGAATTCCGCTGCATCCATGAATTGGGGGTGTTACAGATTGGTACCAGAGCCATGGTTATAGAGAAACGGGTCTAATTGAGACCTAAACTATAACTACAATTACAAGCAAAAACATTTTTATAGCCTTCTGCTCTCCGTGTCTTCCATCCTCCAGACGATTATGGACTTAGTAAGCATGTTATGCTACACAAACATATTAGTATATTCATATATACCCATTTTGAGCACTTCTCCGTAGACATTTTTATGCTACACAAACATAATTGCATATTAATATATGTACCTTAAACATAATTGAGCATTTCCCCGTAAGCATTTTATACTACATGAACATATTAGTATATTGATATATAAACTCGGTTTATTTTCAATCATTTATCTAAACAATGGACTAAACATACATGCATATGCCTATTCTAGGGCATTTCGACACAACCACATCCTCCCAATCATGTTCCTACTCCAACATTTTATGTCCAAGATATTGTAACTTATTGCAATGGTCTTTCCTTTTTCCAAGACATTGTATTACACAATGGTCTTAATCATTTCTCAAATGTTTTGAGTCACACAATGGTCTAACCTACTTCCCAGACATTGTGAATTGCACAATGGTCTAACCTACTTCCGAGACATTGTGTTTTGCGCAATGGTCTCTAGAATCATTCCATCACATCATCAATATCATTTCATATGACATCAAAAACCCATCACAATCTATCGATTTCTAAATAGAAATATGAGATTTTTTTAAAGGACAAACAAATCCATCACCTACAAAAGCTGAAGTTCAGCCCTACATTCATCAAAGTTTTCTTCTGAAACCTTCATTATTAAAAGTTCGTGATCCTGGCCAAGTATGTTCTATTTTAGAACTACTTAAAACTTCCTTTCCACACATACCTACCCGTACTATCTTCTATGCAATGGAATATGAAAACATACGTTACAAGTCTTGTATGTCCAGGACTTGCAATTGAAGGGTTTGACATCGCCTTTGTTTAGTGGACAGTTTCCCGAAAGCAACGGACATATCAAAAGTATACCTAATTTAGGTATTTGAAAATTTTATCGAACTTTGGCTAAATATAGACTAGTCACCTATATTTAACCTAGGGACAGTGGAATATAGTCTGACTAACTATATTCGACTTAAAATTTTCAAATACTGAGAATAGTTGTGCTAGGGTTATGTTCAGATTGATTTCCTACATGAACACGATAAACCACCAGAATACATTAAAACAATCTAGAGACACGATAGTGCCTTACCACTCAGCGAAATCTTAACATCTTATTTGTACTACCTAATTTCATTCTTGAAAGTTTTCATTTATGAGATAATCCAAACTACTATCTTGGGATAGTTATCAATTATTCTCTTCATCCTGTAGAAGTACTATCCTGTTTAGGTCCTAAGGATACCATTCCATCATAAACTTTTAAAATCTCTTAAGATTTTTTAAAGCAAACTCAACATCTATACCTAACAGTATTAATGTTAAGCATACATTACACACTTTTGTTCATCAACATATCACAACATTATCTTCACAACCGTTGGAACCACAAGCTCATTAACAGATCTTGATGCACTTTTAAAGCTCAAATCATCCTTAGTTACACCACAAGTACCCTCATCAGCTTTACAAGATTGAATATTCATCTTGTACTTTTGGAACACCAGTATCATCTCGTAATACCCTACCTTGTAACTCACCGGCTAATTGTGAATGTTGTGTTGGGAATTCTTAAGTAGGATGATTTGTAATTATTTGAATGGATTGGGATGCCTTTTCATTTAAATAAAGAAATTGTAAATCACCGAACCATAAGTTTATATTCCCCTATTTACATTGTTTGGGATGCCTCTCTATGTAAATAAAGAATTATAAACAAGTGGGCTTATTTGTATCCGAAATAACATAAGTATGAAGTCAATAAACACTAGATACAACAACCGATTACCTACTAGGCTATGATTGCAATTACTATCTCAATTCCTATTAATATTCGACTGCTATATCAATTTCCTTTGATATTCAACTATTACCATACATTTCCCACATAAAAGTAAGCCTCATCCTACACCATACACTGAAACGACAAATCAAACTACATCACTGGTAACCCCAGACTTTAGTCCTCATAAGTAACCACACCTTTTCATCGACACCACTCCAACATATAACACACATAGAACTTCGGGACGAAGTTCCCCGTAAGGGGTAGAGACTGTAACAATTCGCATTTTCAGGATAATTACTATTCCCGGGAAATTTCACTATTCACTTTTACTATTCATTTTTCCCAAAAATTTTCCCGAAACTTGATTTTTGTTTCTTGGCCTCGAGTGATAAATCATTTCCATGACAAATTAAAAGTTTGACATTCATAAGCTCATTTTCGTGAAAGTTATTAAGGAATTACACGTTTTAGGGTAAAACGTCATTCAAAAATTCTACGCACAACGAAACTCGACCGCGTTAAGTGACCCCGCATTGGAAAAATGTTTGACACACTCATGATTTATTTGAGAATTAATCGTGACTGAGAAAAACATGACCAAAATAAGCCTCGGCCGTGAAAAACTGGAATTTTCAGTTTTTAAGCGTTTTTACTCAGCCGTAACCTTAGCCTATACCTGCACAGCGTTTCTAATACGATTTGAGTTTTCAACTTTTTAGAAAAAGTCAACATATTTTTCCCTCCTCCATTGACCAAAAATCATCCCTTGATTTTATAAGTCATTCATTGATTTTTAGGCTTACGGTTTGATGTTTAAAAGACATTTAATACCTACCGACACTAGACTGAGCCCAGTCTAGACATTATAAGTCATTTTAAATCATTTATAACCTATTAGAAAAGTAACATTTTACTTTTCTCAATTTTACGCAATATTCGTACGTTTTACGTATTACGCGTTTTAGACCCGTGTTTCCAGTTTTTAGCAGGGTTTCACCACCCAAATGGAACCTACCACTAATTTTATATTTTATTATGGAGTATTTTGACAAGTTTAATCATTCCTCCAAGTTTCGTATTTTTACGATACCCGGTTTTACGTTTTGTGACATAACAACTTACGGTTTGCATTTTACGGAGTCAAAACATACTAGATATCTTTGATAATATCATCACAAGTCAAACCTTGCTCCCCAAGATATACAAACCGACTTAGGGTGGGGGGGGGAATTCAGCCCATAGGTGGCTTGATCTCATGCTAGGAGGCTTAGATTGATTCCATGTGTTATACTTGGTCTCCAAGTGTTGACTAGTCATACATGTAACCTCCTCAAGACCTTATTTAAGCCCTCCTCCCCCTCCTTGGCCATTCCAACGACCCACACACATAAAAACACACCATCATCTCATCCTTAGCTCATTTACTTCAAGTTCCATCCAAGAAATCAAGTGCAATATCCATACATAAACCCTAGTTTAGTTTTGATTCATCAAAACTACTTCAAATCCTTAGAAACTTTGGTGATTTCTCTTGAGTTTGAATCCACTCAAGTCACCTCAATTTTCATCATCTCTCTTTCAAGATTACAAGAGTAGAAAGATTGCATGAAGTGAAGTGGGTTGAAGCAAGTGTATCAAAGTCCTATCCTTACATGTTAACTTCCTTTCATCTTTGAAAGCCAAAAGTTGTAAGCCAAACCCTAACATGATTCTTGTTAAATAATCATATTCATGTTATTTACATATTATTTGTGGTATATTATGTCTTGTATTCATGTCCATGATGTATAAAAGTGAGTAAAACAAGTTATTGTACATGATTGATAAGACAAGTTACTATAACAAGCAAACTAGTGACTTTCTTGGTAAGACCTGATCAAAATGGTAAAAATATGATATTTGATCATTACATATTACAGTAGAGGACTTAACAAGGAAACCATAGCAATTTGAACCACCCAAAACGAGTATACGAGTCAAAAGTTACGCCCATTTGAAGTTACCAAAACTTTGCGGCAAACTGCCAAATACCATTCTGATCAAATTTGGGTTTTGAAAGTCACACTTCTGGTCCGATTCATCAAAAAGTTAAAACACGAAAGTTGTCCGGAACGACATTTTCGTTCAGGTGTAAAGAAGCTCGAGCCCTAAAAACGCTATCCGAGTGATAAAATTCTTCAAATTATAAACAGCCCATTTTTAGGCGAAAGTCACTAGATTATGGTTATACTTTAAAAGGAACAAGAGGTCTTATGACCAATAATCAAGACCACCACCATGGCTAGAGCCAAGGTTGTGTCTCATGACCTTGGAACAAGGACCAAAGGTCATGGCTAGGCCATGACGAAATGACCATAACAACTTACATATGCGTAAACATGAAACAAGGAATTGGCGATATATTGAACAAGCAATTTGGATCTACTTCACTTAAAAAGGAACCATGAGATATTACAAAGAGAAAATGGTCATACAAGACTTATGAAACTACCCCTAATAACAATCTTCATGTACTAATAAACTTTCCTAAGTTTATTCAAATATCGGACATGTAACTTTCCGGATCATAACTTATATATATATACTTTATCAACTACTACAGTAGTAGGGAGCCTCATGTGAGGAGTTCATTATGTAAGCCGTCGAGATGAGTTGTGGATTTACGAATTAAAGTGTCCTGGCTCCTCGAACGCTTACTAACATGACTTCTGAATTATGTCGGCCCGAACGGTAGTAAACGATATACAAAACATACATGTTCATGAATATTTTCTTTCAAAGACTTACAATATACATCATACCACATCATGGACTAGATGCAAGATATATATATATAGGCACTTATTCATATTCTTTACTCCAATCCTAAGTCGCAACATTCGATTATAGGTTGCTCGTAGAAACCTTCACGATTCAACCGTTACATTCATTACTTGCTATCTTAACTTAAGGTGAGTTCATAGCCCCACTTTACATTACTTCAATGTTTTACAAACCCTTGGGGGGAATACATGCTATTATTTTTTTTACTCGAACACAATGCTTTCTACTGTATGCTATTCGACTATGTTTTATTATCACTAAGTAACATCCTTGCCAAACCAAGATCCCTTATTATGAACCATTTAATCACTTGCGAGGGTTACTTGCAAGTGAGCGCGAATATTGCGAATAGGCCTATTGGGATTGACGAATCCCATTTGTTTTGACTAAGTTCAAACAAATGCATTAATATTTGAGACATTAGGTATGACGGCAAAGTACCTACCGGGATAAATCTGCCGATCGATATTGGTACACGTTAACGTTTTGGTGTCATAAGCTTAGTGAATTAATAACCTTTCCGGGCATATAACAACGTAGCCCATCTTTGTTTTCTAACTATGAGTGTGAGTCTATAGCTCACACTACGATTATTGTGTTCAAACGATTTAACTACAAACACTACGATTATTGTGTTCAAACGATTTAACTACAAACACTATGATTATTGTGTTCAACGATTTAACTACCAACACATTGTGTTCAAACATTAAACAAACTCTATGAATATCACTCAACCTTTGTGTTGACCTCTCAAGCATGTATTTCAGGTTCATGACGATCAAGGATGGCACGGAAGGGCACGGATACTCAAGAGGGCTATAAATTTTATTATCATTCGAAAACTCACTTAATGTGATTTGTAAACATGGAACCAATTGGGACCTCATTTTATAATCTCTGATATTTATATATTTTGAATGATACATCTTTTAAAACGACTCACTTGGAGTTCGTTTTCTATTATTGTGACTATTGTGCCGTCGAGTAACACCCAGTTTGAATTCCGCTGCATCCATGAATTGGGGGTGTTACAGAAACTATCCACCCAATGCGTATGACCCATATGATCGGTGTCAAATACCCATTAATTAATGAATGTGACCAGTGATAACCTAATGCACATGACCCATGACCCATGTAAATTAGCCATTATCACTGGTCATGCATGGGTTGCACCGGCTTGGTAGGTGTATACCATTTGTCACAGACACTAAGAAGCAAGTATCCAGGGACCTCCCGATCATATGTTATCCGAGATTGAGAAAGTTTGAACTCGGATTGAGCTTGACTCGAAAAGCTCGATTTATCTGTAAAGATGTGTTTTATTACAAAAATTAAATTTGAAATATAACCTAAGAATTGAATTTGGTTCGACTTCAGCTCGAAAAGCTTGACACATTCATAAATAAGTATTTACACTTAGTACACTTACATATTAAAAAAAAAAAAAAAAAAAAAAAAAAAAAAAAAAAAAAAAAAACATATTTTATATCACTTACAAGCTCGAGAACTCAACAATAACTCGAGTCGAACTTATATAAGGTTGAGCTCAACTCATTAAACATTTCAAGCTCATTTGATAGGCTTTCAATCTCCAAATTTTTAATATAGCGCTCAAGATCCAACCCCTTAATTTTCCCCAAAATTTCAATCTCCCGCTCCGCTCATATGGCGACCTTTTTCACCTAAAACCAAAACATTAACACTACTAGCTTAGTCAGATCTATCTTCTCTCTATTCATCTCTTCTCTTTCTCTCTAGAACCGACTCACACCACAGCCACACTTCACCGCTTTATCTCGCCGTCGTTCCACCAACCATCGCTCCTCCATGCCATCACCATCATCAAGGGAACTGTATGGGTGATATTGTTTGCTTCGGTTGTTTGGTTCGAGATAACCACCACATCCACCACCATCACCGTCGAGCCACCATCACCCTCATCTCACCTATCTTACTCTATTCATGGGTATGCTCAAACACATATTTAATTTATATTTTCTTAAATGTGTAATCGAATATAAAATGATTTACATTGATTTTCATGGATTAAACTAGCCTTAAACATGTTTTTGATTATAAATTCGTGTGGTGGTAATCGTTGCAGGTAGACTTATTAAGACGAAATAGTTTTCCTGTTTATTGGAATGGAGACAATCGACGTGTTCTAAGAGGCCACTGTTTTGCTCGTAAAGGGAGTCTTGATTGGTTTCCACTCCGGGAGGATGTTGCTGAACTGTTGGAGTTTGCTTATCGCAGTCGCGTAAGTGATCTATCAAAAGATTAACATAGCATCTGTTATATAGGAAATTAACTCAAATATGGTTGCTTTTTGTCAAACTGTTTCATTTTTACCAGATGTGAGTGATTTGCTTGCTTGGTAATGTGTTTGACATTTATTCGTTCCAGGTAATTTGGCACGGGAGAACACTTCAACCATCTGGATTATTTGTTGCCCGAGTTGATATGCAAGGGTCTACCCCGATATGTTGGTTTTTGATGCTAAACTTATATTTGGGACATCTAATTTTGTCGTCTTTTATGTTAGCATTAAGCACGTTACTTGTTTCTTGTAGGGGCTACATCCTATTTTCACGGGTGAGGATGATACATGGGATGCCTGGCTTAAAATTTCCTCATCTAGATTTTCTAGCACACTTCATTTTCTGGGGACTGGAATTAAATTGAGGCGTGCATATGCTCCATCTCAGTCACCAAAAGCCAACCTATGTAGTATATTTTTACAGTTTCATGGTTGGCAGATCTTATATTATATTATGCAGCATTATTAGTGCCTTGGTTTCTTACAGTTCATAGCATCTGTTTATAGGATGACTTGCTTTTCAGCAGATAGAGTAAGAAATGGACGATTATTATTCACAGGTAAAACTAATGGCGTAGTGTATTGTGGATCAAAGGAAGGGAAAACAAAGATGGAGAATCTCCAGATGCTGAGATTAGTTCATTGGCAAATAAACTTGTAAATTTTACTTCAAATTCTATTATCATGCTCATACACTTGCAGCATTGACTGTGTACTAGCCGTACTAACTTTTAATACAGAAAATTTCCAATATTTTTTTTGCAGAAAGAAGCTGATGAAAAGATCAAGTAAGGAACCTTGAATGTTGATGATGGCAATGATGCAATTGTATATATATTTGGTTCATTTATATACATTCGAGTTTTATTCAATTTGAAATACAATTGTGCATATATTTGCTTCATTTGTACACATTATGTTTTATATATATACTAGCAGTTGTAACTCTGCTCCAGCAGTACGAACGTAGTACTAGCAGTACTAACGTAGTACTAGGAGTACTAACATTATTGGTCACTCTTTGTTTAATTCTATGTGTGACTAAATATTACAAAATGCCACACAAACTAAAAATTCATGTGACCATTGGATGAACATTAGTCACACAAAACACACATGTCTGTACTTTAAACATCATACGGTCACACTTATTAACACTTTTTGCCACTGTTTGCTTAATTGTATGTGATTAAATACCCAAAACAAAGATGTTTTGTGTGACTACTTATTACAAAAGGCCACACAAACATAAAATTAATGTGGCCATTGGATGATCAATAGTCACACAAAATACACATTTTTTCCTTTTAAACAGCATATGGTCACACTTATTAAGACTTTTGGCCACTTGATGCTTAATTGTATGTGACTAAATACCCAAAACAAAGATGCTTTGTGTGACTAAATATTACAAAAGGCCACACAAACATAAAATTAATGTGGCAATTGGATGATCAATAGTCACACAAAATACACATTTCTTCACTTTAAAGAGCATATGGTCACACTTATTAACACTTTTGGCCACTTGATGCTTAATTGTATGTGACTAAATATCCAAAATAAATATGCTTTATGTGACTAAATATTACAAAAGGCCACACAAACTAAATATTCATGTGACCGTGGGATGAACAATAGTCACACAAAATACATATTTGTTCACTTTAAAGAGCATATGGTCACACTTATTAACACTTTTGGCCACTTTTTTTTAAATTGTACGTGACTAACTCCAAAAAAGCAACACCCAGTATATGACTAAATCATCACAAACGTCACATTTATTGTATATTCATGTGGCCACAGGACGGGAAATAGTCACACAAAATACACATTTACTAGAAAGAATCATCTCAAATGTCACATATATTATATTTATGTGGCCAAAGGTTGAAAAATAGTAACTCTCAAAAAACATTCGTGTGACTATAAAGTGTTTACGGTCACTAATAATGACTAATCCAACAAAACTTGTGCCTAATTTGTCACACATATTCGGGGTTTTGGTCACTCTTTTTCGATGGAAAAGGCCACGAACTCAACAATGTGACCACATGCCACCTACAGTGGCGGGACCTATGGTGACACACAACGAAAAAAACGTGTGTGACTATATTCATATCGTCACACACTTTTAGCATGACCAATACAACTTTTTGTACCAGTGAACTAGGAATGTAAACAAACAAGTAAAGTAAAGAGTAAGGAAAGAACACAACCAAAGAGACGCGGAGATTTATAGTGGTTCGGCACGAAGCTCATTCTCTGTCCCACTCCACTCCCCGAGTACCACACTCAAGAGTTATCAATCACTATATCAACACACTCCTTCAGGCGGAGCAATCCGTACACATGCTTACACAAGGCTTAACGACACTAAGCATAATGTTGAGTTCTAATCATAGCTAGAATCAATCTATTCCAAAGGCCCACGTGGCCACACGAACAAGCACTCTTGTCCATCTTGAATCTTCACCCGATCCAAATCTTCATTGGTTAGACATACTTGGTGCTCCACCCGAACCAAGCCGTCACACACACGACTCACTTGATTCTTCACCCGAATAAAGTCTTCACACACATGACACAATTGATAATCCCCGATCCAAGTCTTTACATAATGACTCAACAAATCCTAACCTACACATTAGGACACCACTCTCCTCACATCAAATACATGAACTAATCTAGTTACAAGACCTCTTGGAACTACATCACCATCCAAGCTCACACAAATACAATACTTGGAACTACATCACCATCCAAGTTTAAATATCCCCATCCTCGACTCACATACAAGTCAGAAAACAATTATATGGTATAAATCCTGTCACGTAACACATGTTACGTTTGTGTGTGGATACCTATAACATCTCGAATCTTTATAGTTGTCGAGAGTTCTTCTGTTGCACTTGACGGAAGAGGAAATCGCTTATAAACATATACCGACATGTTATAGTGATCAAAGAATAAAAGGAACAAAGACCAGAAAGTTTTGTGTGTGTGAAAAGTCTTGTTCTGAAAGAAAACACTCCAGTATTTATAGTCAACACAAAGGAGCAGACAGTCCCTAAAATAGGCGACGGTTCTTTATCACTAAGGGACCGTCGACCCCTTTATGGGACCGCCCCGACAGACGCTCCCATTTTTGTCCAGACGTGGTGAAAAACTATCTGGTAAAGGTTGGAGGGAAAACTAGCTGTTGTGATGTTTGAATTTGAATTTATTTTCTTAATAAAACATTTCTTTAAAAACACAAAAATACTTTTGTGAAATTGTTTTTTGTCGATACTTAAAAATGTAAGTTTAGGTGAAAATAAAAGTCTTTGATCACTTAACTAATGACGGTATAATGTTTGTTCATACCTGAAGTGATGTTGAAGCAGCTACGTAGAAGTAACGAGTTTCCTCAATTAAAAACTTATAAACCATAACTTTACGTAACATGTCTTTATATTTTGTGATTATCGAAACACGAGAAGACCGAATAATGCGAATAACGTTTTTGACATTATTTGTATTCACAATCTCCCACTTTTTGATGATTACAAAATATAAACTCATTTTACATAAAATTATGCGTTGATAATTTTTTTATGATGAGTTTTCCCGTTACTTCTCCCCCTTTTTGTAGAATCAAAAAGGTGTGTCGTGGCTGTTGAGGAGAGAAGACACGAACATCCTTGAAAAAGAGTCGTTGGAGTGATCAACTAAATACAAGATCCCCCTAGCTAAGTGGTCCCCCTTAATGAGGGCATCGGGGAATCGAGCTATGGTGATGTGCTACAAAACAGAGTTAGAACAAAGCACATGCATGTATATATAGAATACGATATGGATGTGAAATCAATTATGTAGTGCAGGAATCAGATAGAAAAACACATAATGGAATTTTAATTCTGAGCACTACTGGGGATGGTCCCTTAAATAGTGGGATGGTCCCTTATAACTAGAGGACCGCCAACACAATAAAGGACCGCCACCAGTAGGTGTCCTGGTTGGCTAAAGTTTTGTGTTTTAAGTAACTTCCCATTTTCAAGGTTGGATATTTTTAGTCCATTTTCATGTTTAGCAATGACTAATATCACAACACATTATCATAATGTTAAAACATAATCATTCATTTATGAAGCACATACATTGCTAAAGCAACATTAGACTACAACAAAGATCGTCTACTAATACAACAAGTCATCTCCCAAAGCATGTTTGGTCCAAAACATAACATCCCCTTGTTTATTCTTTAACTAGATATTTGAGAATGTCTAGTTAGATGGTGGAGTGAATGATTGTGATGATGAAGGTAGAGGTGGAGCAGATGGTGGCATGGGGGAGACGGGGGTTGGTTGAGAGTTTTGTTGGGATAGAAGATACTCAAGATATCCAAACATGTAGTGAAGATCATCTCTAAGGGAAGAAATGAGATAAAAGTTATGATAGCAACAAGCACATCTTATGGTGTGATTGTTTACGAAGTTGTAAGGAATGGAATGATTAAGTATTGAAGATGATGGTGGAGTTGTTAGATTGTTTTCCAAATGCCCATTTGGTGAAAGAGTTAGAGAAGTATTGGGTGGCGGTGGTTGTGATATCCTTGGAGGAGGAGACAAGTTTCCAAGGAGATTTGGAAGTTGAGATGATGAAGTAATTGGAGGACTAGGAGAGTTTGATGTGTTAATGGAGCAAAATGAGTCACTCACAAAAGGAGTGCAAGTACCCGAACCAAATTGAGTGAATAAGAGTGATGAGTTTTTGACAAATGATGTGAATAGTGACAAATTGGGTCTTGATGATGATGAAGAAGTGCCTTTGATGGAGGGAGTATCAATAGGTGCATTTGGTGCTTGAGATGATGGGATATCATGAGTGAGGTTATTAAGGCTTCTTTGTGGTGGTGTAAGGTTGAGTTTAGGTCTTTTGTTTGGTAGGGATGATGATGTTGAAGGAGACTTCATTGAGAAAGATGAGGATGTGGGTGATGAAGATTAGTGTGATGCATGGGTGTTAAAATAACCAAGAGGGATTATGGAATGGGTAAAGCATGCATTAGGAGATTATAAGCACATACACATGTTTTGCCAATATAAGAAATGGTGATGAAAATCATGCAATGGGGCACCAGGTTCACAAGAAATGAGAAACAATGCAGAAATCCGTGACACAAGGCTAATGGTCCCTTATCTGCAGGACGGTCCTTTATCGCTAAAGGACCGCCATTTCGATAGAGGACCGTCACCAATAGAGTCTGAGTTTTCAACCCAGTTTTTCATTTCAGCAAACATGCACTGGTAGGCAATATTGGTGTAATACATAGCAGCGCAAAATATCACAGACTAATATTAGGCACAAGCTTTAACAGGTTAGCATGCTACAACATTAACTTAGTAATTATGACAAGCACAGATTCATTAGATAGATTAAGTTCATAATTATACATAGTAACACAAAATGATGGATTTAGGTAGATGATGAAGATATCATCTAATACCATCAACAAGTAGGTAACAAACATTGTAGCAACAATCAGATTATACAACAAACATAGTAATTAAACAAGTTTCACAAGCAAGGCATAATATGAGCATTCACTTTTTCTTTCCCAAAATTTTGCAAAATCCCTACCCAATTAACTTCCATGCACCTCGACTCTCGCTCCTGGTTTGATGTTGCATGTTCATGATTTGGGTTAGGCGAGCTGAGAAATTTTCCGGGTTCCGATCCTCAGGAGGAAGATCCTGAAAGACTTGAGGGTATCCGAAAGGAAGTGAATTGACATAGGTGATAGGAGATGGGGTACTGACACGTGAGGTTCCTTCATCATGAGGCACATCATCGTCATCGTTGAGATTGGATGATGTTCCATGAGCAAAGGAACGTGAACCTACTGATGTTCTTGACCTAGTCCTTAGTTCTGGTCCTACCGACCTTCTAGACCCGTAATCAGACCTAGTCCTACGCTCTAGATTTTGGGTTAAAGGAAGCATGACAGGGTCAGCCAAAGGATATTCGACATTGTAAAGATGAGCATTTTGATGCATAAAATAATGAAAAAGGCGGGTTAAAAGCATACCGTATGGCAAGATCATAGAGGATTTTCCACGGGCAAATTCCATTTTCTTGACCAAATAATATGCAAGATTATAGTCAACGGAAAGGGTAGCACAATAGACCATGTGACTAAGACACGTAGGGACGTGATCACGGTTTCCTCTAAGACAGAAAACATTCTCGCGAATAATTTTAGTCATGGGTTTTAGGCAATCAACAATTTCCTTCGTCAAGATTTGATTTTCACTGACGAGAATAATTGTCCCATGATACATCCGATATTCGGTTTGTTGCCTATCGGTTTGAACAATGGATCTAATCTCTTCTGGAGATGGAGGAATAGTGGCGTATTTTGCATAAGAAGGAGAGCTCCTAGCAAGAGCATCAAGGCTCCATTCATGTGTGAATGTGCATTGCCCTTCAGTGGGAACGCCAAGGATTTGACCGAATACAGGAAGTGGATATGAAATCATTTGATTACGAATGGTGAAGTTGACAAGAATTTCTCCATCATAATCAGTTGTAAGATTAAAAAGACTATAGAACTCAAGAACAAATTTTGGAACAATTTTCTCATCGATTTTAAAAATATAGTCAAACTTGATGATTTCAAGCATGGAATTAACGTAGTTCAAGTCAGTATAGTATGCAAAGACACGATGACCCTCATGAAAATATCTAGACTCTACATTTTCAAATGCTTGCTTAATAGGATATGGATAGTAAGTAGAAAGTGTAGGAATGTAATCACGTGTTCCTTGGTGGTCAAGACCGATAGGTTTAGGAATGTTTCACCTATTAGCAATGAATAGATAATTACCAATTGTAGAAACTAGTAGGGGGGTTGAATAGTTTCACCTGCTCATTTTATGCTTTACAAAACGTTTCTCCATTTTTAGGTTTGGTTATTTTTCTTTTGCAAAATTATTGAACTCTACTTGTTATGTGATATCTAATTAGCAACTAGGAATGTAAACAAACAAGTAAAGTAAAGAGTAAGGAAAGAACACAACCAAAGAGACGCGGAGATTTATAGTGGTTCGGCACGAAGCTCACTCTCCGTCCTACTCCACTCCCCGAGTACCACACTCGAGAGTTATCAATCACTATATCAACACAGTCCTTCAGGCGGAGCAATCCGTACATATGCTTATACAAGGCTTAACGACTCTAAGCATAATGTCGAGTTCTAATCATAGCTAGAATCAATCTATTCCAAAGGCCCACGTGGCCACACGAACAAGCACTCTTGTCCATCCTGAATCTTCACCCGATCCAAATCTTCATTGGTTAAACATACTTGGTTCTTCACCCGAACCAAGCCTTCACACACACGACTCACTTGATTCTTCACCCGAATCAAGTCTTCACACACATGACACACTTGATCATCCCCGATCCAAGTCTTTACATAATGACTCAAAAAATCCTAACCTACACATTAGGACACCACTCTTCACATCAAATACATGAACTAATCTTGTTACAAGACCTCTTGGAACTACATTACCATCCAAGCTCACACAAATACAATACTTGGAACTACATCACCATCCAAGTTTAAATATCCCCATCCTTGACTCACACACAAGTTGGAAAACAATGATATGATATAAATCCTATCACGTAACACATGTTACGTTTGTGTGTGGACACCTATAACATCTCAAATTTTCATACTTGTCGAGAGTTCTTCTCTTGCACTTGACGGAAGAGGAAATCACTTATAAACATATACCGACATGTTATAGTGATCAAAGAATAAAAGGAACAAAGACCAGAAAGTTTTGTGTGTGTGAAAAGTTTTGTTCTGAAAGAAAACAGTACGGTATTTATAGTCGACACAAAGGAGCAGACGGTCCCTTAAATAGGCGACGGTCATTCATCACTAAGGGACCGTCGACCCCTTTACGGGACCGCCCCGACAGACGCTCTCATTTTTGTCCAGACGTGGTGAAAAACTATCTGGTGAAGGTTGGAGGGAAAACTAGCTGTTGTGATGTTTGAATTTGAATTTATTTTCTTAATAAAACATTTCTTTAAAAACACAAAAATAATTTTGTAAAAACGTTTTGTCAATACTTAAAAATGTAAATTTAGGTGAAAATAAAAGTCTTTGATCACTTAACTAATGACGGTATAAAGTTTGTTCATACCTGAAGTGATGTTGAAGCAGCTACGTAGAAGTAACGAGTTTCCTCAATTAAAAACTTATAAACCGTAACTTTACGTAACATGTCTTTATATTTTGTGATTATCAAAACACGAGAAGACCAAATAATGCGAATAACGTTTTAACATTATTTGTATTAACATACTTGTTTTGCATAGATTTCACCTCCTTCTCTGTCTTTTTTAAAACATAAGAACAGCATTTCAAATAAAGACCAGAAAATGTGGTTTAGCTCGTTAAAGAGTCACTCTCAGTACAGTACTACAGTCATACAACAAATGAGTGTAATTCTATAAACCGTGGAAGCTTCAAAAAGTTTACATATAGGATCGCTAAGACATTTGTAATTTTTTAATATATATTCATCTTTAAGGAAAGAAATATTTGATTAAATTGAAAATGACACAACTGGACGAACAATTTGCAATAAACAAATGAAAATTTGATCTTATATCTCTAGTCATTAACTGAATTTTGGGCTATTTGGAATTTTAAGTCTCAAAGTTCATGTATTTCGTTTGATTTGAAACCAAGCAATTTTTAATATATTTACAAAAATAAATATTGGATTAAATTGAAAATGACACAGTCGGACGAACATAACTCTAGAGTCATGAATTTTAGGCTATTTGGAATTTTAAGTCTCATGTTGATGTCAAAGCCCATCAATGTTGTTTAAGAGCATCAGTTGTTCAGGAGTCTACGACTCAGTTGTCACATTAACATTTTTTTTCTTCATATAACTCAAAGCTTTTAAATTAACTAGGCGAGTATCCGTGCATAGCAACTAAAATTCCTACCGGCAAACAATTAACGATATGTGATATTCTAGTAAGTGTTCATGTAAATTTCAAATATGACGTAAAAAGATCAAAATATAATTGCAAAATAGTTTAATGAAGAGACTAATGATAAAAATGAAAAAGAAATTATAGATCAAAATTGATATTTTTTATGGAAAAGATTCTTGTGAAAAATTGGTTTTTTTAAAATATCAGGAAAAAATTATATGTCGAAATTGATGTTTTAACAATAGTGGCCCGAAATTTATGCATCTTCTTAAATAAGTTTTGAGTATTTAATTAATAACTTTAAATAAAATTTAATTCAAAATTTATAAGTCAAATCATAAAACATAAACCGAAACTCATGAAGAAACAATCAATGTAGAAAATAAAAAGATCAAAACTAACATGCCAAAATAAAGAAACAAAAAAATGTATATAAATGTTACACATGAAATCACACGCTTTGTATCTAACCGCAACTTCCATTTGTCGACATATATATATATATATATATATATATATATATATATATATATATATATATATATATATATATATATATATATATATTTTTTTTAAAAGACACATAATATCAGTAAAAACATGAAGCTTAATAATTAAATAGGTGGGTAAATTTTTGCTTTTTATGTGCATTTATTACTTGCATAACTCACTAGACCTGCTTACGTATCTACACAAGCCAAATAACTCAACACTCACATCCTATAAACCCCTGGTATGTCAAGCATAAGATCACCACAACACCATAATAAGTAATCTACCAATCTAAAACACTAAATATATCACAAAACCATAATAAACCTTAACTAAACCCTAATTAGGTCTATGTGCTTATTTGAAACTATATGCTTAACTTAACTAGTATGAAAGTGTCCAAGGCTTAAGTATGAGTTACCTTAGAAATATTAGGTAACCTTAGGACTATTAGGCATTAGTACAACCCTTTAGAACTTAGGTACAAGTCTCTTAAGCACAAAACCATAACTAAGTCATAACTTCCTAGAATTAGGTCTAGACTATCCTAAAACTTCACCATAGGTCACCACCACTTAGTATAAACCTCTTAAGACTTAGGATTAGTTATTAGACACTCATAGGACACTAATATAGGTACAAAACCCTAGGATAAACCCTAATCTCCCACTAAACACAAATAGGTCATTTAGGTCACAAAACTAGGTCACACCTTCCCAAATCTTTCCCATAAGTTACCATCACTTAGTATAAA
Source organism: Artemisia argyi (assembly GCA_030686995.1). NCBI lineage: Eukaryota > Viridiplantae > Streptophyta > Magnoliopsida > Asterales > Asteraceae > Artemisia > Artemisia argyi. The sequence continues at coordinate 139,730,278 of CM060691.1, read as the reverse complement.
CCCTTTAGGACTTAGGATTAGTCACTAAACATTCTTAGGAACCTAACATAGGCACTAAACCTTAGGAAAAACGTTAAACCCTCACTAAGTAAAACTAGGACTAAACTTAACCTAAACTAGTAAAACCTAAACATAAGCACCTCATAAACCTCAACCAAGCACCCTAACACCTCTCCCTAGTTAAGCTAGCACCCCTAACACCTTACAAAGCACCCACACAAGTAGGTGCATCACCTACTTGTCTAAACCACCACTAATCACTACTAAACCACCACTAATCCACCACTAAACCACCACTAATCCGGCCCTAATCACCCTAAACCATCCCTAAACATCCATAGCAGCTTACAAGCACCTCTAAGCTACGAAACTAGGAGGTGCATCACCTCCTTGTAAGCTACTTACCCCAAACCGTCTCCACGGCTAAACCACCACCACTACCTTCCTACTCCGCCCCCTAGCTACCACTATAGCTTGTCCTCATCACCATGTAGCCTCACCACATCACCTACTAGCTTTGCTTACTCACCCCTCCCCCTCCTCGACACCACACCACCCCGTTTGCCACCTATCCCCTCATTCCAAAACCACACCTTCCCTTCTTTCTTACCACACATACTCTGGTCCTACTAGTGGTGTACGAGGTATAGTAAGCTTGGAAGTCGAGTAGGATAGACCTAAGACCTTGTCGAACTTAGTTTTTGCCCTAGGAAACCCTAAACCCTCGTTAACCCTTCCCTAACCAAGTAAGCCTTCAATTTTAGTTTCTTTAGATTTAGTGTAGTCTTAGGATAGTATTAGGATGCCTTAGATCCCCTAGGAACCGTTGCATGAGCCTTGAACCATTTCATTTACTAGTTTACATTTTAAAACCCTAAAATGAGTTTAATACATATTTGCTTCCTATACACCCTTTACATGACCTATAATCTGAATTAGATAACTTAGATAGGCTAATTTTAGTAAAACATAAGCTAGAAAACTTAGTTGTTACATAAAATTATAAGTTACATGCATTTAGGACTAGTTTTGCAAAACTTTACATGCATAAGGGTATATATCATAAATTCCTAAAATTATAAAGTCTATGGACTATTTTTGACATTTCCTAGAAGTTATAAGTATAAGGACTAGTTTTGCAAAGTATTAAAATCTTAGGATAGATATTGAAATAAGTTATAAACTAAAAAGGACTAGTTATGCAAATATTATAAAGTTAAAGGTCTAAATGGTAAATATAGAAAACTTAGGAGTCTAAGGGTTAGTTATGTCATTTTCTAAAACTATAGAAGTCTAGGGACTAGTTGTGTCAAGTATAGATAGTTATAAGTATAAATAATATAAGTATTATAAGTTTAGGGTAGAAAATGTAAATATATAAACTATAAGGGTACAAAGTGAAAATATCATATAAGTATAAAACCTAAATAAAGTTAGAAGCATAATGTAATAGTAGGGAGCTTGATGCGAGGAGTACTATGTGGATATTTCGTTTTGACGAGTTTGTTTGGTTTACGAATTAAAGTGCCCTGACTCTTCGAATGATTATTGCATATACTTCTGAGATATGATGGCCCGAACGGTGTTATGGTTATAACTTAACTTAATAGCCATATAGCTCAATAGTAGGGAGCTTCATGTGAGGAGTATTAACTTCTGAATTATGATGGCCCGAACGGTATTATGTTGATAACATAATACAATAGTAGGGAGCTTCATGTGAGGAGTCATGTACTTCTGGATTGTGATGGCCCGAACGATGTTATATTATATCTAAAACATTAACGAACCTAAGAATAATAACTTAAGAAACTTAAACAAAGATAACTAAAGCTTGACATACATCCAAACCTACAACACACTAGGATACGTGAGTAAGGCAGTCTAGTTCTTGAGTCACTATTTGCATCACTTAGATTACCCTAAGCCTAGGTGAGTTCATAGCCTCATACTCTTTTAAAATGCTTTCACTATAAATGCTTTATAAACCCTGTGAGGGGAATACATGCTACTTGCTTTACTTAAAACCGAATACAAGTCTTTTTCTTTGGTTCTTGCATTAGTAAACTAACTGCAACCACTACATAACCAAAATTCATGAATCTAATCGTTTGGGATATTTTACCCACGCGAACGCGAATATAGTTAATAGATCTATTGGAGTTTGACAACTCCCGTTGGTATTAACACCTTACTGGGTGGTACCAATAAGTACTATATTTGAACCCACTGAAGGTTTAACTTTGCCAAGTTATCCTTCCCATCCCCTCATGGTTGGGTCTGCAGCCCCCATGACTTGGATTGTTAACGTGGGGTTCACGAGCTTAGTGCAACATACCCCACTCATGATAATTGTGCATGCATCACAATTATCACACACCTTACATTTTCCCATATGGGTGTAACAACTGAACCCAGGGAACTTGTATTCACTAACCCCTAAACCTATGACTCTCACTCAACACCTAGTGTTGACTTTTTGAGCATGTATTCTAAGTATACTACTTCTATGAGTTATGGCAGAAGGAAGCACTGAACTCGGAGGACTTTTTATGGTTATCATTCAAACATAACCTAACACCTGGATTTTTTGGACCTCATCAAAAATAAAAGTATATCTTTTACAATTAAAACTCTGATAATATGAATGATAACTAAATTTCTAAAATGTCTCTTTTCTAGTTGTTTTCTATTACTATAACTATGATTCTATGAAGTAATACCCCAAACACTTTATCCGTTGCGATCAGTGAAAAATGGGGGTGTTACATAATGTATTCATAATAATCCCCTAAAATAAGGTTATGTTTCATTAACAGTAGATAAGCAATAATATAATGATTGAGGAGGTGGTGATTTTGATAAACTATACCGCAAATATTGTTAAAATATTACAAAATTATGATACTTTCCATATATATAGTTAATTAGTTATTAATACTTTTCATGCGGATTTTGCTTCTTAATAATATTAGTAATAGTTAGTTTCCTTATTTGCTTATAACTTTATTTTCCATGAAAAAGTTACATGACTTGCTTGTGACTCCATGCAGTATATTGGTTTTCAAATTGTATAATCTAAAGCTAAACAAAAATAAGATAAATAAATTGGACCTATATTTTAATTAACCATTGACTATTTTACTTGACCATGTAGCACTTTACAATATATGAAACACAAAAAATAAAATTAAAAGTCTAAATCTAAAAAACATATATATGTTACGTCAAGATATAAAATGTCCTACTCAACATCATCGGTGTAATTTGTTCAAAAAAAATCAATAATGATACTTCAAACCCTATATCCTATATTCAGGGATAGTCAAGTCAAGATGCTGCACATCAAAAGGATGATCAACGATTGAAAGTTGATGTCTTCTATAGACAGTTTATATGGATGACCAAAACTGAACTAAACCTTTACAATGAGGACGAATAAACTATAGTAAATGCACAGTTTATCTTCTTGTTAATCAACCAAGAGTCAAGGAACAACACCATCTGTCCAATTTAGAATTGTTAGCTGCCGCTGCAAAATTTGGTTTGATGCAAACCTGCGAATTGAATCATATAAGACGTTTGAATTAAATGGAAAATATAACAAACAGTTGGCTATAAAGTTGTAAAAAACAACCGTTTTAAACGTATTAAGAAAAACAAAGAAAAGCATTGCTAACCTCAAGATCATCATCAACATTTTTTTGATACTTCATTTCCATTTCTTTATTTCTATGCGATTTGATTTATGAAATGAATTATCACATTATGATTGTTTATATAGGCAATGGAAAAGACCCTTGCCATATATAGTGTTTTAAGAGTGAATACATTCCCGGCATGTCCAATACATTTTCAGTTGTGTATATACATTTCCAGCCGTATCTCTTCAATAGTTTCTGTGAATATACATTTCCAGCAATACTTTTGTTAATACAAATAATGTCAAAAAAGTTATTCACATTATTCGGTCTTCTTGTGTTTTAATAATCACAAAATATAAAGACATGTTACGTAAAGTTACGGTTAATAAGTTTTTAATCGAGGAAACTCGTTTCTTCTACGTAGCTGCTACAACGTCACTTCAGGTATGAACAAATTTTATACCGTCATCAGTAAAGATATCAAAGAATTTTATTTTCTCCTAAACTTACATTTTTAAGTTTGACAAAACATTTTCACAAAAGTAATTTTGTGTTTTTAAAGAAATATTTTATTAAGAAAATGTATTCAAAATTCAAATTTATAACAGCTATATTTTCCCCCAAAACAGTTGAGTTTTCACCACGTCAGGACAAAAATGGGAGCGTCTGTCGAGACGGTCCCTTAAAGTGGTCGACGGTCCTTTAGTGACAAAGGATCGTCGCCTATTTAAGGGACCACCACCTCCCTCCTGTCGTGTATAAATAGTGAACCGTTCCCTTCAGACAAAAAGGTCTTCCACATGCAAAAACTTTCTGTTTTATTTTTCTCTTCTTCTTTGATAACTATAACATATCGGTATATGTTTATAAGTGATTTCCTCTTCCGCAATATGCAAGAGAAGAACTCTTGACGTAGATGAATATTCGAGATGTTAAAGTGGGTTCCTCTTCAGCAAAGTGCAAGAGAAGAACTCTCGACATAGATGAACATTCGAGATGTTATAGGTGTCCACACACAAACGTAACAAGTGTTACGGTAATAGGTCCTGTAAATTTTGTAAATACTTCTGACTTGTGTGTGAGTCGAGGATGGAGTTATGTGTGTGAACTTGGAAGAAGATGAAGATCTAGGAAGTCTTACAACTAGATTAGCTCATGTATTTGTTGTGAGGAGAGTGATGTCCTAGCATGTAGGTTAGGACTTAGTTGAGTCATTATGTGAAGGCTTGGATCGGGTGATGGTCCAAGTGTGTCTTGTGTGAAGGCTTGGTACGGGTGATGATCCAAGTAAGTCTTAGTGTGATGACTTAGATCGGGTGATGATCTAAGTGTGTCTCGTGTGAAGGTTTGGATTGGGTGAAGATCTAAGTATACTATTTGTGTGAAGGCTTGGCTCAGGTGAAGATTCAAGTTGGACAAGAGTGCTTGTTCGTGTGGCCACGTGGGCCTTGGAGTAGATTGGTTCTAGCTACGGTTAGAACTCGACATTCCGCTTAGTGTCGTTAAACCTTGTGTACGGATTGCTCCGCTTGAAGGAGTGTGTTGATATAGTGATTGATAACTCTCGAGTGTGGTACTCGAGGAGTAGAGTAGGATAAAGGAGTGAGCTTCGTGCCGAACCACTATAAATCACTGTGTCTCTTGGTTGTGTTCTTTCCTTACTCTTTACATTACTTGTTTGTTTATGTTTGTTAGTAGCTAAATATATATCACATAACAAGTAGAATTCAACAAGTTTTCAAAACAATATTAACCGGACCTAAAAACGGCGAAACGTTTTGGCAAGTAAAAAGAAATGGTGAAACTATTCAACCCCCCCCCCCCTTCTAGTTTCTACAATTGGTATCAGAGCGCCACGTTATAAAGATCTTTAGAGTTACTATACTTTAAAACTTGAATCAATCTATGGAGTCTGAAAGATATCTAGAAGGGTGTTCTTTGAATGAGCCACCATTTTTCGTAAATGAAAATTTTGTCATTTGGAAAAATGAATTTGAAAGTTATGTGAAATCAATAGATCATGTCATTTCAATTGGTGATTTTCAACCAATGGAAGTAAATTTTGAAAATCAAAATTTCATACGAAACTTTTGTAAAACATTGAAGCAAAAATATTGGTTTATGAATCTTTGCCGAAAATTGATATTCATGAAACAATTTTATGTCAAGTGGAAAATGACATATGGTAAAATGTTTTAAAATTTCCTCAAGGGAATGCTCAAGCCGAGGATGATGAAAATATGTTGCTAGAAAAACATTTAGTTGATGTAGATGCATGTACTACTAATTTGAATGTTTTTTTTGTAGGTAATGTCGCCGACAAAGATCATACAAGCAACCTAATTGGTGTACCATTATTAATACCGAAAATTTACATCAATCAATCACTATAGACGATGCACACTCGTTTCACTCTTTATCCTTTCTCTAGTTCTCGTCTATGACTTTTCTTGGAATTTACATGATTGACTTCTAGCCTCTCCGATGCTAATCTCATACATGAGCCTCATCTCACGCACTACTTTTTCACTTCCTCTGTTTCGACTCAAATTCCACTCTTTATACAAGCGTATCGAGTCTTTTCCTTTTCTTTTGTCTCGATTCTACTCCATACCCATTCCTTAGCCTACTCGTGTGTATTGAGTCCATTCCGTGTCTTAAAATACAAAGAGTTATGTTTTAAAACCATCTAAAACCAAAGATTTTTTATAAAGACCAAAACACCAAAAACGGTAAAAACCATAAACTTACTACCAGCGGTCCTTTATCGACCAGCGGTCCCATATCGATAAAGGCCCGTCTAGCATTTTTAGGCACACCCCGTTTTTCTTACTGCAGAACTTCTAAAACTAAACCAAACACTCCCCTTTGCTGCAGAAGTGACGAAATTCGACCATAACACCCCAAAATCTTACTCACCCTTAATCACACTAATTCAAGGTTTACAAATTCAAGATCATCAATCATTAATACTTACCTATCACTCCATTGTAAGTTAACTTCTTTAATTTCATCCAATTATTTCGAATTTAAACTTCTAGGGTTCATATGAACAGGAAATCAAAAATTGGGGATTCTTATTTCTTTGAAAAATTAACATCAATTGAGACTAAAACTTGATAATGTGTTAATAACTAAACCTCCATTAACAATTAATTGATTTAATTTGTGAGCTTTGAAAATGAGTTGAAAATGAGATCATCCCCAATTCGAATTTGTGGTTGTTAATATCGTTTAATCACGTAACAATAACATAGTTGAGCATTGTTAATACATGTCAGAAACGTTTTCACAACCATGCAACGAAATGAATAAGGAATTTCAAAATTAAAAAGTATTATGGTGTATGGGGTTGTTTGGGTTAATTATAAAAATTATAGGGTAGTCAACTTAATTACTTCATTGTTCTTATATAGGAAAAACATGCCTAAACCAAACTTGGTTAATCACACAAAGACTCGCAACTACATACCCATCCTTTCCACTGATTACCCTCCACCTCTTTCCTAAAATTTCCAAAGAATTGAAACACGTTGTGTTGAGGCAACATGATCAAGATCTCTTTATGTTTTAATGATGACAAACAAACCATCGAAACACATAAAATAAAAAACGTTAGCTCAAAATCGCCGGAGCCAATGTCTGCTCCTGGCGCGCTGCCCGCGCATCAACACGCGGGTGACGCGCCAGGAATCTGTATGGTTCCGGGCGAATTTTGAAAGTCGGCTTTCCCCTTACCCGACAAATGTGGATCTTTCAATACAGGTATGAATATGTTATGTGCTTAATTGAGAACACTCAAAACGAGTTTTGAGATTTGAGAAATCCCATTTTTACTACACCCATTTACGAGAAAACGCCAACGCATGTTTTCTAACTATCACCTCTAGCCAAGGCTTTTCTAATCTTAGGGAGCTTACATATTTCACGTGACATCGTGTTGAAGCATCCATATGCTCATATCCCGTGCTTACGTCTTCTCTAATTATGTAACGGGTTTACTCCCTTATTGGTTAAACTAAGTCAAAGATGACTTTGCGTAAACGCATCCTTTCCCACTTGGGTTATGCTTTACATCAAGGCAAAGCACTTAACTTGTTTGAACCAAGGTATTAGTTGAGAACGTCGAGTCGTGGAAAGTCATGAGATATGGAACTATGGATTCTCGACATTGTGTTACTTGAACTTATAAGTAACTTGTGATTTTCTCAACTTATAATCTTAATTGTCAAAACCATTTCTTCTTAATGACAATTAGATTATGTCTTAACCCTCTCTTAATACCATTTATACAAAAGACAAAACCAATCATATCCAAATCAAATATTCTCTTACACAATCTCTTACACCCTTACATATTCCCTTACACACTAGATCTCAACCATCCAATCCCTTACAACACATCTCAACCCTTCATATTAAACACATGCCAATTGTTGGAAACCCTAATATGGCTCCTCTCATCCTAGCCATTGATTTCAAATTACAACACATCACAGCCATCCATCCAACCCCTCATCTCTATATCATCACATGGGTTTGATCACAACCATTGAATTCAAACTAAACTCATCTCAACCATTAATCCAATCTCTCCTATCTATGCCACCACATGTGATTGATCTTAGCCATTGAATTCAAACCAAAACAATCCCAACCATTGATCCACACTTACTCCCCAAGCAAAGGAGGCTCCCTTTGATCTCATCCATCCATTTCAAACAATCTCATCTCAACCCTCCATTTCTCCTTTCCACCCAAGCAAAGCATATTCCCTTGGAATATCCTCCTCAACCCTAACCTAAGCATGTTTGATCTTAACCATTCATTTCAAGTGAACTCATCTCAACCATTCACATTCTACACATGCCAAACTATTTGAAAACCAAGGGAGGCTCCCTTTGATCCTAGCCATCCAATTCAAACCATTTCATCTCAACTCTCCATCACATTCTTCCCCCCAAGCATTGGAATATTCCTTGTCATATTCTTTCTCTCATTTCTGTGCCATGAGAGGAGATACACTTCTACCCCTTCCAAATTACCCTATCTACACTTTAAACCCTTAGTAATTTGATTTCTCTTTAAGCACTTCACAATGATTTCCAAATTGGCTATTTGAGTTGGTAAACCTTAGAATGATTAATGTTAAGGTTTAGTGTGAAGTACAATTGGGGGTTTAGCAAGGTAAGGCATTTATAATGCCAAACACCCAAAGCCTCGGGAATATTTTCCCTGGGTGTCTGGCGCGCCTCCCACGCGTCAACGCGTAGGTGATGCGCCGGCCTCGGTAAAATATTCCTAAGTTGGGTCTTTGCCTGTAAATGCCATGCCTTGCCTCTTGTATTCCTCACCCCTCGCTATTATTCTTTCTCTCTAAATTCTTTCTCTCTAAACACTCTCAAATCTCTCATTCTCTAATCTTGTGTTCTTGATTTCCACACTAACATCTTTGGAAGAACACATATCTTTGCAAGGGAAGAATCACAAGAACCTAATCCACTCTTGTGATTGTGTCGAGGGTCTTCTTTTCTTATACCCGTTCTATTATAATCGAGTCTCTAGGTTAGGTTAGGACTTGGTTGAACAAACAAATATTCATTCATTCAATTGTTTGTAAGGGAAGTCTTGTGTCTTGGTGACCAACCCTAGATCATTGGGTATCTAGTTGGGGTTTGATACTTCAGAGTGGAAGTCTTCGTAGAGATCTTTGTGATCCTTAGGTGAAGTCAAATCACGAGATTCTTTTGGGTGGTTTCCGAAGGCGGAATACCGTTGGGGAGTAACTCCTTCTTTGTGAGCATCGGTATTGGTGAATATCGGTGGAGTGAATTGTAACTGTTTGTAGTCCACCGAAAGGATTATACTAGTGAATAGTATCGAAGTCGCAGATTCGCAACTGGACGTACGGATGGTATAAACCCCCCATCCCGAACCAGTATATATCGTTGTGTTCTTCACTTGCTTTATATACGTTGGTTGTGATAGTGGTTGTTGGATTATTTTACAACCACTTGGTGTTCTCTTTGGCTTAAAGTTTTTTAAAACATCTAAGAAGCCTAAGAAACCGTATTTAACCCCCCCCCCCCCCCTCTACGTTCTACAGTTGGTATCAGAGCGGTATACTCAAGTTTTTGAGCATTACAGCCTTCCCGAGAAGTCGTTTTAAGTCAAAAACTTCTTTCCCAAAAATCTAAAATCTTAACTAAGATTTTTTGGTAAAGTAGAGTATAGATCCAAGGCTCAAGAGAACTATGTAGAGTGATGTTCTATGCAAAGACCACCTTTGCTAGAAACTGAAGGGTTTTGTTTTTGGAAAACCCGGTTTGAGACCTAAGTTAGGTCCAAGGACCTTGACTTGTGGGAGGTCATTAAAAACAGAGACTTTGTTTTCATGATGCTTGATCCGGAAACCAAGTTGATGGTTGAGAAGCCATATTCGGAACTCAAAGAAGATGAGAAGAAGAAGATTGTCAAAAATCAAGAGGCTAAGATATTGATCTACAATGCTCTACCGCGAAGGGAGTTCGAGAGAGTCCATGTGTGCAAAACCGCCAAGGAGATTTGGCATTCTCTCATCATCACTCATCAAGGGAACTCACAAGTTAAGGATTGCAAGATTGACTTACTCATTCAACAATATGAGAAGTTTGTAATCTTGGAAGAAGAAACCATTGACAATGGTTATACACGATTCAATGCTATTGATGCGTGGGAATTGCACAAGGCTTTACCTCTCAAGAGATCTCGAGAAGCTTACAACCCCCACCAGGCAGTGTACCTGATCGTTGTAGTATAGTATAGTGACAAGTACCGGGGGATTGATCGTTCAACTCAGGAATAGTGTCGCTAGGATTAGAAAGCCTAAAAACTAGGTCTAGAGGTGAGGGATGATTCTTTTTGTATTTTTATATTTTTATAAAAGCAATTAAAATCTCGGGTTTTGGAAGAGTGGGCGGAATTGTTGCTAGTCAACTAACCCAATAAATAAAGATGCAATCAAAATAAAATAAAAGAAATGTAAATAAAGCTAATTAAACTAGTGGTGTGAACAATAAATGGGAAAATTGTGTTTACTTAGATTTCATTACTCTCTAGATATCTTTTACAGGTTGATAGTTTGTTACAGTTGCGTGGATGACGGGTTATATTCCTTAATACCAATCGTGGGGTGGCGTACGTACTTCCCCAACTCTATAAGCTCCTACTTCACTCCTATGTTGAGCCTGCAAGAAGCTCCTAACATGGGATCATTAGAATTCGCTCATGCATTAAATACAACCATAAAACCCTTGTACGCATTGGTTCATGTTTCTTAAGACGTTCAAGCAAGTTACCATATGGAAGTCTGCCAGTTTTCTTAAGCCTAACATCGAAATCATTCATCCGTAAAAACTATAAACAAGCAATCAACCCATAATCAACATCTAGGTTTCACTACATCTAAGCAAACATACAAGAGATCTAGCCTAGCATGTTAAAATCATGACAAGCGTAAGATATATTTAGACATATTGAATGAATTAAAAGGATACTTATCGTAATTGAACATGAAAGGTTTCAAGGGGTGAAAACCCTTGAAATTATTGATAAAATCATGCTAGGGTTTCTCCAAGTCGTCCCAAAAATTGTCCTCTTCGAATGAATGAAAATTACAAAACTATATATAGATTTTCCAATGTGACGGCGTCAAGAAGAGAATTCTGACGCCGTCAACCCGCCGCCCATAATAATATCGGATTGCCTAGATCCAAATCTGACGCCGTCAAAAGCAAATTTTCCTTGGCCGTCATGTGTAATGGGACCATGATGGCCCACGGTGACGCCGTCATACCCCTTAGTGTAAAACTCTCTAGACCGTCACGGACTCTATCCTCTTCACCTCTTGTTTTCCTCCTGACGCCGTCATTAAGAACTTGGTGACGCCGTCAGGTACTGTTCCCAGCAAGGAAAATTAAGACTTTGCCGTTTTCTTCACTTTTATGCTCCAAAAACGTCCAAAATGCTTCCTTTTCCAGAATTCACTCCAAAAGTACCTAAAATCACAAAAGGAACGATTTAGGGCAATATTTGATCAAATAAATTCAACTCCAGGCTTAAATAACCCCCTAAAAACGGATCATTTTTCGCCTCATCATATACCCTTACACTTGAGATTTGCTTGTCCTCAAGCAAATGCGCTTTTATTCTAATCAAAATACAAGTTAGGGGTCATCTAACACTAATATAAAAGTAATTACAACAAATAATCGTTCCACTAAAGACCAAAGACAAGCACGGAGGTCATACACTAGCACCTCACAAATAGTGTTTAGATACTCACATCTCTCGGGTGTAATAAAGTATATATTACAATATGGAAATGGAAAACATCTCTCAATACCTGTCATAGAAAAATATATTACTATAGGCTTGGGAAAGGATCAAACCTCCACCACAGGGCGTAAGCACCTAGGATAAACTATCAAAGAGGTCTTTTAAAGGGTTATAACGTTAGGTGTAGGGATATGGAATACACGGTTTTGTTGGATATAGGCAATCTTTACAGGTGGCGAGTTAATAATCTTAGTTAATTACATGTACAATATGGCGATGCTAAGCCAAGACTAGACTCGACTTAAGCTAATAAATCAAAAATAACAAAAACATAAAACAAACATAGAATGAAACGGGATTGTAGTCCGTATGTTTTTTTCTCTTTTCTTTTTCTATTTTTTTTCTTTTTTTTTCTCTTTTTTTTCTATTTTTTTTGCATACACTCTTGCCCTACCATCCAAAATAATACATCATAGGGAATGTACATTCCCCTTACACTTGAATTTTTACATACTTTACAATAAACTAATCTAATGACTCGAATCAAGATAATCAAAACACTTGAGTACTTTTAAGATTAACGCACATATGGGGGGTAATAATATTATGTTCTTCCCCATTACTCCATAACACAAGTACTTTACCCATGAGTCCCAATCGTCCCAAAACAGTATGTACAAGGATATGACTCGACTTAGCAACCATGAAATCAATTAGATAATTAACTAAGGGTTTAAACATATAACAATAATGCACAAAAGGTGAGTGCATACACGGAAGGCTAAGGCGATTTGGTTGTACATTTAAGTGGGGTGTAACAAATTCTTCCTTTAAGTAAGATGCTTAAAGTTAGAAATGAAAAGATAGGCTCGGAGGGGTGTACTAGGGGTTTCGTGTATTAAAAATGAGTACAACGCTAAGGGTGTGGGAAAAATTAATTGACTTAACTAGCCAAGTAATATGACTTAAATGGTCAAGTAATTATGATACGGGTTTAACACAAGGGTGATCCTAATGCCTCTTATCATGTAGTAAATCCTACTACACGAATGTATTCTCACTAGCGGTCTCGGGATGCATCACTAACGCAAGTTCTAGAATCTAAATGCTACCGGTACACTCATAAGCACTAATAGTAAATGCTTTTCCTATCAAATCTAAATGCGAACCTCACATATTTGAGTGGAAAATTTTTCTGAATAGTACAGTTTTGTGCTAGTCACACGACTCCTATCCATGAGACGCTTGCTTAGGCTAAAGTTTCACTCCTAAATGTTGTAAAAAAATTTAAATTTGGCGCTAAAATTACAATAACAAGTATTTCTCATAGTTTTATTACACATCTACCATCAAACAAACAAACTCAAGTGAAAGTGTATCCTATAAGGTATCATCATTTACCCTCCCCTTACACTTAGGATGAACATTGTCCTCAATGTTCAATTAAAGAATGTAAAAGTGAAATAGGTAAAAGAATGAAATCAAATACTCCCCTGATTCGCTCGGTGTGGATAGTGTGTCAACAAGGTTAGATCTTCCTCCAAGAAAATGAACAATCAAAGCTTCCCTTCCAGAATATAAATCATCTTCTTGTCATACATAACCTGTTAAACCTGAGAAAACAAACAAGGCAACCTCGCGTAAAATCGGCGGCAATCTATATATACTAACAAATCCTAGAAAGCAATGTAAGATATAATGCGTGTGGAATGAGTGTTTGCAGATTTCCTGGAGTTTATAAAACTAAAGATTTAACAAAAACTTTAAGACTCCGTTAGAAAAACAAAACTAGCAAAATTTCCAGAATTTTACACATGACGCCGTCAGGAATTAATTCCTGACGCCGTCAGAAGTGATCTGCAGAAATCCTTACGTTAAGTTTCCAGAAAATTTCTGGAAAACTTATGTCCTACTTCCTGGAAAATCCTACAAAACATCATTATGACTCGATACAAGCATTTGACTCTAACAAATACGAATATACATGTCCATTAAATATTGTGGAGAATCATGATCAACTTTGTTTCTTAAAAACATATTTGGGGTTTCCCCTTACACTTATCTTTTGCGAAATACCTTTGGATGAAGTTAGGACTAAGTCAAATGACAAAATAAAGTATTTTCACCATTTTAGCTTTGAAACATGATCTACCAACAATAAAAATAAAGCATGCATACGGAAACAAATAACAATCAAACAAATAAAATTAAAATCACACAAATTAAAAATGAAATCATAAGCAACCCATAATATTAAAATCCTACATGAAAATAAAAATTATCCAGGGCCAACAGAGGCCATACCCTAAATTATTACAAGCCAAATTGTTTTAAACCATACAACCATGAATAAATTGTTCAGAAATCACAAACATCAAGACAAATCATTGGGGAGGGGGACCATAGCGGTAGTCATAGCCAGGAGGGAGGTGCCCAGTGTACCCGTAGGGAGGGTAGTCCGTCTCGCGACCAGGGAATGGGTTGATCTGTAGCGGGGGCTCAGTCTGATCACGGGTGGAAAGCTGCTACATCTGGCGGATGGTGTGATCATACATCCAATCAAACCACTGGTCAGTGGTGGTCCGCCATGCGTCCACCTGACCCATCCAGGCCCCCTGATGTGCCTGCCAGTCTCCCCGACCCATGTGTCAGTAATAATCCGCAGACCCAACCTCATAATCCCCGTAATGTGGCTGCTGGGGCAATCCCTCATCATCATCATCATCATCGCCAACACCCGCAGGTCCTCCCACAACGTACCAGGTATAGGACCCATCCCCCAGCTCCATCATAATGCTCATCTGCTTGAGGGATTTAGCCCTCACCACCCTACAAGCCCCACAGTCGCTCAGGTACCCCATGATCTCAGGAACAAGTATCCCATAAGAACGAGCCAAACGGGTCACAAACATCCCTTCATACACCTTGTCGATGTCCCTCTCCCCCACACTAGTCTTCAAATATCTTGCTACCCAAAAGGGGATGTTACAGTATACATCCACTGAAAACATGGTGTATAGGTAGAACAGATCTGAAGCAGTGACACGGTGAGTGGTGCCATGACGCCCCGACAAACTGTAGATGATGCACCTATGGGCTAACCTGATCATGGGGTCCCTGATTGAGGCCACCCCAGTAGTTGAGGTATATACCCCGTTCCCAATACTCGGCCAAAACATGGAACACCTCAATTCGCTCCTCATCGTCTCCCCATTCAACAACCTCTGCATGAAACCCCCCTGAACAGCCTCCCCCTGAGTATATAAACCTAATCTCCACCCAAACTTAGTAACCGAGCATGATCTAAGCTCCCCCCCCCCAATCTAAAGTAAATGGTGGTTCCTCCCATATATGTCCTAGCCTCAGCCATATCAAAGCGAAAAGTCGCAAAGAACTCCCTTACCAATTCACTGTAAACTGTCTCCCTCATCCTGAACAATTTCTCCCATTGAGGACCCGTGAATCCATCAGTTTGGATCCTCCCAAGGAAGTCACCCTCAAGACCTTGGGACCTCAAAAACTCCCAATCGATCACAGCCCCAGCATCGATATGGTGATATAGGAGTTCCGCGTACTTGGTTGTAGCGGCGTCATTATCAAACTCACTCCAACTATGGACCAAGTCCCCATAGTTTACACGTTGGGATCTAGACGAACTCCCTCGGTGTTGTCGTGATCGTTTGCTCATTTTCCTGGAAAAAGATGGGATGGAACGAAAATGGTTAGAATGAGAGTTTTACGAATTCATGCTGTTAGACACATCTGACGCCGTCAGATCCAGCAAAAGTTCATCCATGCAATTACGAGGGAAAAATCAATTTTCAAACTCTAAATCTATGACCCAAACACTCCTTTATGCAGAAAACATGGGTGGGGGGTCAAAAAATTTGTGGTGTGAAAGATTTTTCCGCAATTAACTCATGATTCAAATCAACCACTATTACCTAATAGTAAACTCATGATTACAAAACATCTAAGGAAGGGCATTATGATTCCTAAAGATGGGTCAATGATAGGGTTTCGGATGATGGGGGTTTTCAAAATTGGTAGGTTCTAAGGATAATTAAATGAAAAAGGATGAAGAAAAATTACTTACCACGTGGAGATTTGTCACAGAAATGTCGGATTGGATCTTGGAGATTCGGAGGTGGAGCAGCACTTGGGTATGGTTTGTGGGGTATGAGTTGAAAGTGATGGAAATGGGGTTATTATTGCTGAGAATGCGAGGTGACGGCGTCAAGAGTAAAATATGACGCCGTCAGATGCCCGTTTTATGAACACTAAGTGGCAATTTCAAATTCAGTCCCTGCACTAATGTAGATAGCTAATCAAGAGTGAAAACTATGAGCAGCCATCCCGTTAGTAAAGTCTACCAGGGTCAAACACTTTGTTACTGTCACGGAGAGAGGCGTGGTTATCAAAAGGGGTGGGCAAAGTTCCAGTTAAGTTGTGATCTTCGCATTGGTCAACGGTGGGTACGAAGAGGAGTCGTTCCATAGAGGATCCCAAAGCTACGGTGTTTTTGAGGTGCAACCTCTTCACACCAGGTTTAAAACCAAAGGAACGTCTCTTGTACAGGTTGGGGAGCGTGGTTTGCAAGCTTCCAACGAAGATGTTATGAAATTGCAAGTTCTTTTCCTCCGGAGGACGCTCACAGAAGTAAGGGGTAATTGACAGTGAAGCACTTGAAAAGGATTTCTCATTATCCTCTTGGTCACATACCAAAGGGATTGGGACTTCAAAGATTTTTTTGATTTTTCTTGGTGTGGATTTTTCCTTAATCTTTTCATTAATTCTTGATATGAATTTGTCTGCTAAGTCTATAAAAGCATTACGAGTGCTTTCCATGCGTGCTTCTAAGTGCCAAATTTGTTTTTACTGATTATTCATGAAGGTTACCATTATCCCTTCGAACTCCTCTTGTCGTGAACGTTCAGGAAAATTATATTTGTTAATCGCACTCACACGTACATCAGGACTCCTTGCGGTTTCAGCAGCAGGCATTTCAGCTCTCATCAAACCCTTAACCTACTTCTCAATATTTACCAATAACTGTTCTTGGGTAGCGTTCATGTAATCAAAACTTCCCTCTTTTGAAAACATCGGGTCCTCCCATCCTTCTTCTTCGTATTATGCTAAACCCTCAAGAACTTTCCAGCATTTATCAACGCTAAGTCTATTTAGCCTGCCATTGGCTGCGTAATCTATGACTCTTCTCGTTTGATAATTAACTTTATCGTAAAATATTTGAATTTGGAGCCATGGTTCAATGCCATGATGATGGACTTTTCGGAGTAAGTCCTTGTATCGAGTCCATGCTTCACAAAAGGTTTCACCTTGACATTGTTGGAACATCAAGATATCATTTCTAAGCTTGTTAGTTCTCCCCGGTGGGAAGAATTGAGTAAGGAAACGAGTGGTGAGATCATCCCATGAGGTGATGGATCCCGCGGGTGAACGTTCAAGCCATTGACTAGCTTGACCACGTAGAGAGAATTGGAATATGCGTAATCGGCTCGACTCTCTAGTTGTAACATCAAGGTCTATAGAATCTACGATTTTAAGGAAGTCCTTGAGATGTTGATTAGGATCTTCAGAACGAAGTACATAGAATGCACATCCGCTTTGCACCAACCGGATGGTGTCGGATCGCAAGGGAGACACATTGGCTCCTTGGTGAGCTCAATAGTGTCTCGATAGCCTTGGTGGCTAGGTCGGGAATACTCTCCTAGGGTTCGGGGCCTAAAAGGTTGGTTTGCTAGTGGTGGGTTTTGTGGGTGGTCTTTTTGTGGTGGGTTGATGGGTTCAAAGATGTTACCACCTTCCATGATGTCGGATGGTAAAAGTTACGAACAAATACACGAAGAAATAGATAGACTAAAGAAAACCTAAAAAAAATAATAATAAAAATAAAATAAATAAATAAATAAATAAATAAAGTCTTACTAGAAAGGAATCTAGCAAGTAGACCTAATAAAAAGAAATCCTAACCTAGACAATAACTATTTCCCCGGCAACGGCCCCAAAAACTTGATGCGTGGGAATTGCACCAGGCTTTACCTCTCAAGGGATCTCAAGAAGCTTACAACCCCCACCAGGCAGTGTACCTGATCGTTGTAGTATAGTATAGTGACAAGTACCGGGGGATTAATCGTTCAACTCAGGAATAGTGTCGCTTGGATTAGAAAGCCTAAAAACTAGGTCTATAGGTGAGGGATGATTCTTTTTGTATTTTTATATTTTTATAAAAGCAATTAAAATCTCGGGTTTTTGAAGAGTGGGCGGAATTAGTTGCTAGTCAACTAACCCAATAACTAAAGATGCAATCAAAGTAAAATAACAGAAATGTAAATAAAGCTAATTAAACTAGTGGTGTGAACAATAAATGGGAAAATTGTGTTTACTTAGATTTCATTACTCCCTAGATATCTTTTACAGGTTGATAGTTTGTTACAGTTGCGTGGATGATGGGTTATATTCCTTAATACCAATCGTGGGGTGGCGTACGTACTTCCCCAACTCTATAAGCTCCTACTTCACTCCTATGTCGAACCTGCAAGAAGCTCCTAACATGGGATCATTAGAATTCGCTCATGCATTAAATACAACCATAAAAACCCAGTACGCATTGGTTCATGTTTCTTAAGACATTCAAGCAAGTTACCCTATGGAAGTCTGCAAGTTTTCTTAAGCCTAACATCGAAATCATTCATCTGTAACAACTATAAAAAAGCAATCAACCCATAATCAACATCTAGGTTTCACTACATCTAAGCAAACACACAAGAGATCTAGCCTAGCATGTTAAAATCAAGACAAGCGTAAGATATATTTAGACATATTGAATGAATTGAAAGGATACTTATCCTAATTGAACATGAAAGGTTTCAAGGGGTGAAAACCCTTGAAATTATTGATAAAATTGTGCTAGGGTTTCTCCAAGTCGTCCCTAAAATTGTCCTCTTCTAATGAATGAAAATTACAAAACTATACATAGATTTTCCAATGTGACGGTGTCAAGAAGAGAATTCTGACGCCGTCAACCCGCCGCCCATAATAATATCGGATTGCCTAGATCCAAATCTGACGCCGTCAAGAGCAAATTTTACTTGGCCGTCATGTGTAATGGGACCATGACGGCCTACGGTGACGCCGTCATGCCCCTTAGTGTAAAACTCTCTAGACCGTCACGGACTCTATCCTCTTCACCTCTTGTTTTCCTCCTGACACCTTCATTAAGAACTTGGTGACGCCGTCAAGTACTGTTCCCAGCAAGGAAAATTAAGACTTTGCCGTTTTCTTCACTTTTATGCTCCAAAAACGTCCAAAATGCTTCCTTTTCCAGAATTCACTCCAAAAGTACCTAAAATCACAAAAGGAACGATTTAGGGCAATATTTGATCAAATAAATTCAATTCCGGGCTTAAATAAACCCCTAAAAACGGATCATTTTTCGCCTCATCAGCTATTATCACAAGCCTCACGGCATTGGATCCGAGCTTTTACAACAAGAATCATGTTAGAAAATTCCTTCGTGCTCTTCCGTTGAAGTGGCGACCTAAGGTTACGGCTATTAAAGAAGTATAGAACTTGGCAGAGCTTCCTCTAGATGAGCTTATCGGGAATCTCAAAGTTTATGAAATGATTCTTGAAAGTGACAAAGTTGTGACCAAAAACAAAAAGGAAAATGGGAAATCTTTGGCACTTAAAGCTAAAGTCACTAAAAGTCATACAAGTGACGTTGGTGGTAGCCTTGAAGAAAGTGATGAAGAAGAAATGAACAATGAAGAATTCAACCTCATGGCTAAGAATTTTTGTAAGTTCTTTAGAAGAGGTGGAAAATTTCAATGAAAGAATCGGCTTGATAACCGCACTAATGATCGTAGAAACAAGAATGTTCAAGGCTCAAAGCGTGATGATGGATGCTTCAATTGTGGTGAAAAGGATCACTTCATTAGTGATTGTCCAAATCCTCTACATTACAAAGCATTTGTTGGTGATGTATGGAGTGACGATGAAGAAGGCAATCAAGCAAACAAGGAAGCAACATGTCTTATGGCGATTGAGTCTCATGAGGTACAACATAACCCTACTACTAGCAAAACTTCTTTTGTAAATGAATTACAAGAGGAAAATGAGGAATTACTTAATAACTATGAGGAAGTATTTAGAAAATTAAAATTAACTATGAAGGAAAAACGCTCTTTTCAAAAGGAACTTTCTAAAGCTCTTCAAAAAAATAATGAACTTGAAATTGAAATAAAGAGACTTGTCACTCTACATGAGAATGTTGAACCATGTAAAGATTGTGAAAACCTCACACTTAAGGTTGTCTCTTTGAGTGAAGAAGTCTCGGAACTTCAACAAAAGTCAATAAATGTTACAAAACTCAAAAAGAGTGAAAATGATTTAAATGAGACGTCCCAAAATAAAGAAGGTCTTGAACTTGCAAATAACGAGAAAACCACTTCCAAAAATATAGCTAAACCCCTAAATTTTGAGAAAGTAAACAAAAATAAAGTTCTCAAATCATCCGAATCCGAAGCGCTGATTGACGCCTCAACGCGCCAGAAGCGCACCAGGATTCTGATAGAAAGAGGTATTCAAACTAAAAGTTTTATCAACCTATCAATACTCAAGTTCCTCTTGCAAATACTCAACATAATCAAAGACCCATTGTCTTAAATATACAATGGTCTTAAATATATTCACGCTAGAATTGACCAAAGACCTCTCCTACCTACCCCAAACATGAGACCATATTCTTTAGATCAAAGATATGAAAGATCCAACTTTCAAAACAAAACATATTTTCAAAACAATCCTTGGTCTACCCTTTCAAAATATGGAATTGAACAATTGTATTTATTCCTTCAAGACCCAAGAGTTTTCAACTAGGGCTTTTTATGTGCTAACCATGTCGGACCCAAGAAACAATGGGTACCAAAATTTTAAGATGCACTTCAAATGTTAGGTATGCTCTAAGGAAAGGCCACTTTCAAGATCTCAACCTAGTAATGATGTTGACGTTATCCATACCTTACTTGAAATCATCTCTAAGGAAAAGGATACAAAACTAGGTAATGTGTCTCGCAATCACACTATTAATCTTGCATCCATTATAGATAATTCAAATTTGTGGCATAGGAGATTAGGTCATGCTAACATGCGATTAATTCACAACATTGCATCTAAGGAATTAGTTAGGAAATTACCTAAAGAAAAATTTGATAATCATTTTTGTGATGCATGTAAAGTAGGTAAGCAAGTCCATGCAAGTCATAAGCTTATAAACATGATTTCTACATTAAGAGTTTTAGAACTATTACATATGGACTTGTTTGGACCATCCGCTATTCAAAGCTATGGAGGAAACTTCTACACTTTGGTAATAGTGGATGACTACTCAAGATTCACTTGGACACTATTTCTAAAAATGAAAAATGAAGCATTTAATAAATTTAAAGCCTTAGGGAAAAATTTGCAAAACCTACTTGGATGTTCAATTGTTTCAATTCGAACGGATCATGGTAGAGAATTTGATAATGAAATTCAATTTGGAGTCTTTTGTGATAAACATGGTATATCTCATAACTTCTCGGCTCCTCGCACTCCTCAATCTAATAGAGTAGTTGAAAGGAAGAACCGGATGTTACAAGAAATGAGTCGCACTATGTTAAATGAACAATCCATACCTCAAAAGTTTTGGTGTCATGCCGTACAAACCGCATCTTACATACTTATTAGGTTCTTGATTAGAAAAATCATTAATAAAACACCTTATGAGATTCTTAGAGGTAAAAGACCATCCCTAGAATACTTTAGAGTTTTTGGTTGTAAATGCTTAATCGTCAACTCATTAGAAAACTCTAACGATACTAGTATTTACAAGGGGATCTTTCTAGGTTATTCACTAACATCAAGGGCCTACATTGTGCTAAATAAGGAAACCTTGAAAGTTGAAGAATCATATAATGTAATCTTTGACGAAACTCCCCAAAATCTAGAACATTGCCTTTAGTTGATGATGAAATCATAGAAGAAGATGCATGTAAAAATAAGATTGAATTGTCTAATAATGATCTAGAGGAAATACTACCTAGAGTGAAAAATATTAAGGAAATAAGGGATCATCCCATAGATCAAGTCATAGGAGAATTAGATGAAAGAACCCTTAGGTCACATGCCCAAGAAAAAAGCAATAACTTTGCATTTGTATCAACCATAGAACCTAAGAACATTAAGGAGGCCATAAAAGATGAAAATTGGGTCTTGGCAATGCAAGAAGAACTAGATCAATTCTTAAGAAACGATGTATGGATCCTAGTCCTATGTCCTAGTGGTTACACTATTATAGGAACCAAGTGGGTCTTTAAAAATAAACTTGACGAAAATGGTGTAGTATGTAGGAACAAGGCTAGGCTAGTAGCTCAAGGTTATAACCAACAAGAAGGTATTGATTATGATGAAACATACGCACCCGTTTCCCGATTAGAATCTATAAGAATTTTTCTTGCTTACGCTTGTAGTCATAATTTTAAACTTTTTCAAATGGATGTGAAAAGTGCATTTTTAAACGGAGTCATCGAAGAGGAAGTATATGTTGCACAACCTCCCGGTTTTATTGATTTTCAAAAACCTAATCATGTTTATAAGCTCAAAAAGGCTTTGTATGGACTTAAACAAGCTCCTAAAGCTTGGTATGATAGGTTACAATCTTTTCTCTTGCTTAATGAGTACAAAATGGGTATGGTAGATAATACTTTGTTCACTAAAACAAAAGAACAACATCTTATTATTATTCAAATCTACGTAGATGATATCATTTTTGGATCAACATACCAATCGCTTTGCGATGAATTTGAAATCTTAATGCATAATGAGTTCAAAATGAGCATGATGGGTGAACTTAGTTTCTTTCTAGGATTACAAATTAAGCAATTAAGTGATGGGATATTTTTCAATCAATCTAAGTATATTGGTGAAATGCTTAAGAAGTTTGGCTTGGAAAATTCTAAGGCTACAAAAACCCCTATCTCTAGAAAAAGAGTTCTCACCCTAGACAATGACAATAAATCCGTTGATAGTACTAAGTATAGGGGTATAATAGGAAGCTTGCTTTATCTAACGGCAAGTAGGCCCGATATAATGTTTAGTGTTTGCCTTTGTGCTAGGTTTCAAGAAAATCCCAAAATCTCCCACTTAGAGGCCGTTAAAAGAATATTTAGGTATGTTAAGGGAACTCAACATCTAGGTCTTTGGTATCCAAAGGATTCAGGGGTAAAAGTATTGGTTTATGCCAATTCGGATCATGTAGGAGATATAGTTCATATGAAAAGTACTAGTGGAATATGCACATTTGTAGGTGCTTGTTTACCATCATGGTTCTCTAAGAAACAAACTTCCTTCGCCAACTCCATAAAGGAATCCGATTACGTTGCGGCCGGAAGGGCTTGCCAATAAGCGTTATGGATGATGCAAGCGTTTGTTGATTATAACGTCATGTTAAACGAAGTACCTATACTATGTGACGATACGTGCTCTATCAATCTAAATTCAAGCCCAATTGATTACCCTCGCATGAAACACATTGAAATTAGACATCACTTTCTAAAAGACAACATCACTAAGAACCATATCACCATAGAGAAAATTCCTTGTAATGACAACATCTCTAAGATCTTAGCAAAACCCTTAGATAAAGATCAATTCAATTATTTAAGATTAGGATTAGGAATGAGGTTACTAGAAGATGATGAGGATATAAATGATAAATAGGAAATGGTGGAAGAATCTTTAGTACAAGTCTTTAATTATGATCCACCAAACTCCTACTTTTCACAAATAATCATACAACCTTTTGTATTAACCATTGGATAATAACCCCCTTTTTACATCTTCATCCTCTTTTAAATCTCTAGAGACTTTTCTTAGAACACATAACTTCCTCCACCATACTTTAGAAAATAACACTCACAATAGGAATCATGTCTCATTCGGAAGGGTCCGTTAACAATAATCAAGAAAATCAATACCCGGAGAGCTCTAAGAGATTGAAAAGGTCATTCACGGATATGATGAAGAAGGAAGGTGATGATAGGATTAAGTTTGAGTATGAGTTAAGGACATTTGCGGAAAGTGAAGTGTGGGACCTAATCAAGGAACCATTAAGTCCAAGGTTGTGTGAAGATGAGTACTCCATTTGTTGCGAAAACACAAAACACATGGTGAATGCTCTCAAAGAATCAAGGATTGAGTTTAGGGTAATGCTCTTGTCCATCCATGAAGGAATCATGGAATTGCTTGCCACTATGTCCAAAATGAATAGGAAGTTGGAAGATGGTAAGGTGAATGGGAAAGGGAAGATAGTGAAAGAAGAGTTCAACCTTGGCACAAACCTATGAATCTAGACATCACATCTTTATGTTGCCATCAAGTACTAGTAGAGTGCTTTTAGATAAAGTACTAGGATAGTTCTTGTATAATAAAATGTGTAGCATATTTTGTTCATGTATGCTTGGAATGAAATGCAATCTTTTGGAACTTATATAACTTGTCATATTATTGTGGACTAACCCATGTTGCAAGTCTCCAAATGGTAACCTAACCCATTTTGGAACTTTCACATGTGAGGATTTCTTTGTTGGTTGTATGTTGTGATTTCTATGTGTAGCTAGGCCACCGCAAAGGTGAGGCTCTTGACTCATGGATCCCCGCCTTGAAACAAGGAGGAGCAACGATCTAGGGGGAGCTATGTTCAAGAGGGGAGCACATTCAGGTGCACTTACAAGCTTACCCATTGGTCCCGCCTTTTTGATTCGACAAAAGGGGAGAAAGAAAGCAAGAAGCGTGAAGACCATTCATGTAATGTTAAAGGCTTCACCAAATTACAAGGCAAAGGTCAAGACGCAAAGCTACATCAAAGGTGCGCTTTGTCTTCGCTAAGTTTGGTAATTTTATTTGCTTTCGATTTTTATTTGTCATCATCAAAAAGGGGGAGATTGTTGAGGCAACATGATCAAGATCTCTTTATGCTTTAATGATGACAAACAAACCATCGAAACACATAAAATAGCCGGAGCCAATGTCTACTCCTGGCGCGCTGCCCGCGCGTCAACGCGCGGGTGATGCGCCAAGAGTCTGTATGGTTCTGGGCGAATTTTGAAAGTCGGCTTTCTCCTTACCTGAAAAATGTGGATCTTTCAATACAGGTATGAATATGTTATGTGCTTAATTGAGAACACTCAAAACGAGTTTTGAGATTTGAGAAATCCCATTTTTAATACACCCATTTACGGGAAAGCGCCAACTCATGTATTCTAACTATCGCCTCTAGCCAAGGCTTTTCTAATTTTAGGGAGCTTACATATTTCACGTGACATCGTGTTGAAGCATCCATATGCTCATATCCCGTGCTTACGTCTTCTCTAATTACATAACGAGTTTACTCCCTTATTGGTCAAACTAAGTCAAAGGTCACTTTGCGTAAACGCATCCTTTCCCACTTAGGTTATGCTTTACATCAAGGCAAAGCGATTAACTTGTTTGAACCAAGGTATTAGTTGAGAACGTCGAGTCGTGGAAAGTCACGAGATATGGAACTATGGATTCTCGACGTTGTGTTACTTGAACTTATAAGTAACCTATGATTTTCTCAACTTATAATCTTAATTGTCTAAACCTTTTCTTCTTAATGACAATTAGATTATGTCTTAATCCTCTCTTAATCCCATTTATACAAAAGACAAAACTAATCATATCCAATAATATCCAAATCAAATATTCTCTTACACAATCTCTTACACCCTTACATATTCCCTTACACACTACATCTCAACCATCCAATCCCTTACAACACATCTCAACCCTTCATATTAAACACATGCCAATTGTTGGAAACCCTAATATGGCTCCTCTCATCCTAGCCATTGATTTCAAAATACAAAACATCACAACCATCCATCCAACCCCTCATCTCTATATCATCACATGGGTTTGATCTCAACCATTAAATTCAAACTAAACTCATCTCAACCATCCATCCAATCTCTCCTACCTATGCCACCACATGTGATTGATCTTAGCCATTGAATTCAAACCAAAACAATCCCAACCATTGATCCACACTTACTCCCCAAGCAAAGGAGGCTCCCTTTGATCTCATCCATCTATTTCAAACAATCTCATCTCAACCCTCCATTTCTCATTTCCCCCCAAGCAAAGCATATTCCCTTGGAATATCCTTCTCAACCCTAACCTAAGCATGTTTGATCTTAACCATTCATTTCAAGTGAACTCATCTCAACCATTCACATTCCACACATGCCAAATTATTTGAAAACCAAGGGAGGCTCCCTTTGATCCTAGCCATCCAATTCAAACCATTTCATCTCAACCCTCCATCACATTCTTCCCCCCAAGCATTGGAATATTCCTTGGCATATTATTTCTCTCTTTTCTATGCCATGTGAGGAGATACACTTCTACCCCTTCCAAATTACTCTATCTACACTTTAAACCCTTGGTAATTTGGTTTCTCTTTAAGCACTTCACAAATGATTTCCAAATTGGCTATTTGAGTTGGTAAACCTTAGAATGATTAATGTTAAGGTTTAGTGTGAAGTACAATTGGGGGTTTAGCAAGGTAAGGCATTTATAATGCCAAACACCCAAAGCCTCGGGAATATTTTCCCTGGGTGTCTGGCGCGCCTCCCACGCGTCAACTTGTGGGTGACGCGCCGGCCTAGGTAAAATATTCCCAAGTTGGGTCTTTGCCTATAAATACCATGCCTTGCCTCTTGTATTCCTCACCCCTTGCTATTATTCTTTCTCTCTAAACACTCTCAAATCTCTCTATCTCTCTATCTCTAATCTTGTGTTCTTGATTTACACACTAACATCTTTGGAATAACACATATCTTTGCAAGGGAAGAATCACAAGAACCTAATCCACTCTTGTGATTGTGTCAAGGGTCTTCTTTTCTTATACCCTTTCTATTACAATCGAGTCTCTAGGTTAGGTTAGGACTTGGTTGAACAAACAAATATTCATTCATTCAATTGTTTGTAACGGAAGTCTTGTATCTTGGTGACCAAGCCTAGATCATTGGGGATCTAGTTGAGGTTTGATACTTCCGGGTGGAAGTCTTGGTAGAGATCTTTGTGATCCTTAGGTGAAGTCGAATCACGAGATTCTTTTGGGTAGTTTCCGAGGGCGAAATACCGTTGGGCAGTAACTCCTTCTTTGTGAGCATCGATATTGGTGAATATCGGTGGAGTGAATTGTAATGGTTTGTAGTCCACCGAAAGGGTTATACTAGTGAATAGTATCAAAGTCGCGGATTCGCAACTGGATGTACGGATGGTGTAAACCCCCCATCCCGAACCAGTATATATCGTTGTGTTCTTTACTTGCTTTATATACTTTGGTTATGATAGTGGTTGTTGGATTATTTTACAACCACTTGGTGCTCTCTTTGGCTTAATGTTTTTTAAAACATCTAAGAAACCTAAGAAACCATATTCACCCCCCCCCCCTCTTGTATCCATGAAGGTCAAGTTGTTTATCCTGACTTTGAAAATTTTAATTACCTTGAAGTCACGCTAAGTTCTGCTAAACTAGATTGTCTTTACAAAATAAATGAGTTAATTGTTCCTCGCTTTATCCTAGAGTTCTACAGTCAATTTAGGTTGAGAGCTGAGTCCGTAAATTAATGCTATGTTGAGTTTGTCATTCAAGAAAAATTCTTTTCATACTCACTTCCTGATTTTGGTCACATCCTTGGTCTTCCTACCATGGGGCAATGCTCGTTCACTGACGAATGGAGCCTTGATGCACTTGTGAAAAGCACCCCATAGACGTGGGAAATATGCCAATACCCCCCATTCCAAATGAAATTAGAACTTTCATTCAAAAACGACGAACCTCATCTCTTACCCGTACTCACAAAGGTAAGAAAATTCCCGTTGAAGAAAACCAAATCCTTACAAAAGAATTTGAAAATCACCTCAGAACCTTTGAGGAGATTATACGCTAAAACGCCTTTTGCCTTGGTGGCAATAGGAATCATCATCCCGCGTGTCTCGGTTATATGCTTTATTGTGCTGTCACATCGACACCCTACAATCTAGCATTCTACGTGGTCAGGAGAATGGAGTTCGTGACCAAAAAGGCTAATTTAAATCTGCATTATGGAATTCTCTTAACCCGTCTGTTCAATCATATCATGGATAAATTTTCGGAACTCAAATCGAAAAAGTACCATATCCATGATCGTGTCATGTTCCCGCTCACTATTCATATTTAGCGTAAACAAGGTCAGATTCTGGGTCGAAAATGACCTTGTTTCCCGAGTCATCTACTAGTGAGTCATCCTCTCATGACATAGATGATGATGAACACGTTGGTAATTCAAATGCGTGTGCCTCTTCTCCATCCCAAACCTTCCTAAATGCCCTTCCTCATATCCCTCAAAATCTTGATTCACAAGACCCATCTGTGATCACTCTTCTGACTCAAATTCGGGATGAGCAAAGGAAAGGATTGAAGTCAATCAATAATCTACTAAAGAAAAAGAAGAAGTAGTAAATGTCATTTGGAGTGAACTCATTTCACGACTATATTTATTATTTGCGTAAACTCATTTCATGATATCAAGTCATGATTTATTGTTGATTATGTTTGGATTCGGATGAGGTTATGAGATGTCTAGTTGGTATATGACATCTTTTGTTGTTGAAATTTAATCTATGTTGTTCTGTAATGTATAAAAATAGATTGTATATGTAGGTTATAGAAATACGAAACTGGGCAAAATTCTGCGAACCCACTACTAACGGTCCTTTATCGACCTGGCGGTCCTCCAGTGATAAAGGACCGTCTGTGATTTAACGGACCGTCCCTCTGGGATCATGAATTTTTGCACTGTTTTCTTCTTTTCTGCAATCCTAAATCTATTGCATGATTATCACCACCTTACCATGTTTAGATAAACAACTTGAAGTGCTTAATATTTCCTAATGCATGCTTTGCCCAAATCAAAACCGTTCTTGATTATTTAACCACCTCTCCTCTTCTTCAACCTCATCACAATCACCTACCATTTCTTCTTCACCACCTACAATGTCCTCATCCTCCACTTCCTTGCCTCCCTCAAACAAAGAACTCATAACCTCACTCAATTCACAACCACCAATCTAAAGGCCTAAGATCAAAATCATTCCACCACAAACCAACTTCATTGATCTAGTACTCTATGACACCACACCATCTCCAAACTCGCCACCATCCTCATCTCAAGCACCAAGTGTACCACTTAAAACCATCCACCAATGGAGCATCCTACTCTTCATCAAAGACATCATCTAGCTCAAGGCCAACCACATCACCTTTCTCATCATTCATTAAAAACTTGTCACCCTTGCTCACCCAATCTAGCTCGGGTGCTTACACTCCTTTTGCGAGTAATCAACCACCATCACCAACTCTCTCTAGCTCTCCACCAAGAGACTTACATCCTCTTCCAATAAACTTAACAAATCATATCACCACATCACCAAATGGGCCTTTGTAAAACATTCCTTCCACTCCACCATCATCTCCAAACCTTGAAAATGCCATTCCTTATCACTTTGTTAACAACCCATACCATGGGATGTGCTTGTTGTTACCACAACTTTCACCTCATCCACTCTCTTAGAGATGAATTCCACATCATGTTTGGCCATATTGAGTTTCTACTTGCTCAACAAAATGTGCATCCAACACCCATTTCCACCATGCCACCTTCGGCTCCACCTTCATCCTCACCATCATCCACTCCACCCTCTAACTAGCTATCTTCAAATGTTTAGTTAAGAATAATCAAGTGGAAGCTATATTTTGGGCCAAGCATGTTTGGGAAATAGTTTGTTGTGTTAGTTGATAACTATTGTTGTAGTTTAATGATGTTTTAGTTATGTGATGATTATGGCTAATCTTGTATGTTTTTCGTGTATTGAATGAATGAATGATTGGACTTTTAGATTATGTTAACATGTAGTGATGTTTGTCATGGTTGACTTGAAAATGGACTAAAATTATTCAACCTTAAAAATAGGAAGTTACTCAAATCACAACACATCTGCCAACCAGGACGCCTACTGCCGACAGTCCTTTATTGGATTGGCGGTCCTCAATCAATACGTGACCGTTCCCCCATTTATGGGACCGTCCCTAGTAGGAGCTAAAATTCAGATTTTTCTCTTTGATTCTCTATCTGATTCATGCTCCATCTATTTGATTTCACCATTTTATCTATCTTATCTTTCCATATATATATATATATATATATATATATATATATATATATATATATATATATATATATATATATATATATATATATATATATATATATATATATATATATATATATATATATATATATATATATATATATATGCATGTGCTTTGTTTCTAACTTGTTTTTGTAGCACATCACCATAGCTCGATTCCCCGGTGCCCTCATTTAGGGGGAGCACTTAGCTAGGGGGAGCTTGTATTCCGTTGATATCTTCGACTATGCCATATTTAGGATGATAGTATTCCGTCAACAACGACGATGCCCTTTCAAGGATGCTTGTGTCTCCTCTTCTCAACACCGACGACACCTTTTTGATTCTACAAAAAGGGGGAGAAGTAACGGAAAAACTCATTAAAATTTTATCAACGCAAAATTTTACCTAAAATGAGTTTATATTTTGTAATCATCAAAAAGGGGGAGATTGTTAATACAAATAATGTCAAAAACGTTATTTGCATTATTCGGTCTTCTTGTGTTTTAATAATCACAAAATATAAAGACATGTTACGTAAAGTTACGATTAATAAGTTTTTAATCGAGCAAACTCGCTTCTTCTACGTAGCTACTACAACGTCACTTCAGGTATGAACAAACTTTATACCGTCATCAGTAAAGTGATCAAAGAATTTTATTTTCTCCTAAACTTACATTTTTAAGTTTGACAAAACATTTTCACAAAAGTAATTTTGTGTTTTTAAAGAAACGTTTTATTAAGAAAATATATTCAAAATTCAAATTTGTAAGAACTATATTTCCCCCCAAAACAGTTGAGTTTTCACCATGTCGGGACAAAAATGAGAGCGTCTGTCGGGATGGTCCCTTAAAGTGGTTGGTGGTCCCTTAGTGATAAAGGACCTTCACCTATTTAAAGGACCGCCACCTCCCTCCTGTCGTGTATAAATAGTGAACCGTTCCTCTTCAAAAAAAAAGGTCTTCCACATACAAAAACTTTCTGTCTTATTATTCTTTCTTCTTTGATCACTATAACATGTCGGTATATGTTTATAAGTGATTTTCTCTTCCGCAATATGCAAGAGAAGAACTCTCAACGTAGATGAAGATTCGAGATGTTAAAGTGTGTTCCTCTTCCGCAAAGTGCAAGAGAAGAACTCTCGTCGTAGATGAACATTCGAGATGTTATAGGTGTCTACACACAAACGTTACAAGTGTTATGGTTATAGGTCTTGTAAATATTGTAAATACTTCCGACTTGTGTGTGAGTCGAGGATGGAGTTATGTGTGTGAACTTAAAAGAAGATGAAGATCCAAGAAGTCTTGCAACTACTTAGCTCATGTATTTGTTGTGAAGAGAGTGATGTCCTAGCGTGTAGGTTAGGACTTAGTTGAGTCATTATGTGAAGGCTTGGATCGGGTGATGGTCCAAGTGTGTCTTGTGTGAAGGCTTGGATCGGGTGATGATCCAAGTAAGTCTTACTGTGAAGGCTTAGATTGGGTGATGATCTAAGTGTGCCTCGTGTAAAGGCTTGGATTGGTTGTAGATCTAAGTATACTATTTGTGAAGGCTTGGACCAGGTGAAGATTCAAGTTGTACAAGAGTGCTTGTTCGTGTAGCCACATGGGCCTTGGAGTAGATTGGTTTCATTCTAGCTATGATTAGAACTCGACATTCCACTTACTATCATTAAACCTTGTGTAAGCTTGTATACCAATTGCTCCGCCTGAAGGACTGTGTTGATATAGTGATTGATAACTCTCGAGTGTGGTACTCGGGAATTGGAGTAGGACGAAGGAGTGAGCTTCGTGCCGAACCACTATAAATCACCGTGTCTCTTGGTTGTGTTCTTTCCTTACTCTTTACATTACTTGTTTGTTTATGTTTGTTAGTAGCTAAATAGATATCAGTTAACAAGTAGAATTCAACAAGTTTTCAAAACAATATTAACCGGACCTAAAAACGGCAAAACATTTTGGCAAGTAAAAAGAAACGGTGAAACTATTCAACCCCCCTTCTAGTTTCTACAATTGGTGTCAGAGCGCCAGGTTATAAAGATCTTTAGAGTATACTATACTTTAAAACTTGAATCAATCTATGGAGTCTGAAAGATATCTAGAAGGGCGTTCTTTGAATTAGCCACCATTTTTCGTAAATGAAAATTTTGTCATTTGGAAAAATGAATTTGAAAGTTATGTGAAATCAATAGATCATAATCTTTGGCATGTCATTTCAATTGGTGATTTTCATCTATTGAAAGTAAATTCTGAAAATTAAAATTTCATACGAAACTTTTGCAAAACATTGAAGCAAGAATATTGGTTTATGAATCTTTACCGAAAATTGATTTTGATGAAACAATTTTATGTCAAGTGGCAAATGACATATGGTAAAATGTTTTAAAATTTCATCAAGGGAATGCTCAAGCCAAGAATGATGAAAATATGTTGCTAGAAAAACATTTAGTTGATGTAGATGCATGTACTACTAGTTTGAATGTTTTTTTTGCAGGTAATGTCGTCGACAAAGATCACACAAGCAACCTAATTGATGTACCAATCTACAAGTCTTGAAGTGATGCCGCTGAAGAAGACAATGTGCACCTTAAGTGTGAAACCAATCAAGAAGTTGATTCGCCAAGTGAGTGTCATCAAGTCTTGCATCACATACAACACATGTTATGGTAATGTGTTATTAAGGATAGCCAGAGGCCAAGGTTAGTTTTCTTACAACCTTGATTATTATGCTTGTTATTTGAGTAATTGCCATATGCTTACGTGACTATGTGATTAATTGTTACTCGCCTGCATGCTAGATAGTATTTTTGTGCTAATATGTGCTAGATAGGCGTTATGTCTAATTGCTTATCCTTCTTTGGATTCAAGCAAACTATTTGGAAAAATAATGGTCTTACCACAACCATTATTAATATCGAAACTTTCTGTCAATCAATGACTATAGACGATGCACACTCGTGTCACTCTTTATCCTTTCTCTAGTTCTCGTCTATGACTTTTCTTGGAATTTACATGATTGACTTCTAGCCTCTCCCATGCTAATCTCATACCTGAGCCTAATCTCACGCACTACTTTTTCACTTCTTCTGTTTCGACTCAAATTCCACTCTTTATTCAAGCGTATCGAGTCTTTTCCTTTTCTTTTGTTTCGATTCTACTCCATACCCATTCTTTAGCCTACTCGTGCGTATTGAGTCCATTCCGTGTCTTAATATACAAAGAGTTATGTTTTAAAACCATCTAAAACCAAAGATTTTTCATAAAGACCAAAACACCAAAAACCACAAACTTACTGTTGGCGGTCCTTTATCGACCAGCGGTCCCATATTGATAAAGGACCGTCTAGAATTTTTAGTCCACACCCCGTTTTTCTTACTGCAGAACTTCTAAAACTAAACCAAACACTCCCTTTTGCTGCAGAACTGACGAAATTCTACCATAACACCCCAAAATCTTACTCACCCTTAATCACACTAATTCAAGGTTTATAAATTCAAGATCATCAATCACTAATACTTACCTATCACTCCATTGTAAGTTAACTTCTTTAATTTCATCCAGTTATTTCGAATTTAAACTTCTAAGGTTCATATGAACATCAAATCAAAAATTGGGGATTCTTATTTCTTTGAAAAATTAACATCAATTGAGACTAAAACTTGATAATGTGTTACTAACTAAACCTCCATTAACAACTAATTGATTTAATTCGTGAGTTTTGAAAATGGGTTGAAAATGAGATCATCCCCAATTCGAATTTGTGGTTGCTAATATCGTTTAATCACGTAACAATAACGTAGTTGTGCATTGTTAATACATGTCAGAAACGTTTTCACAACCATGCAACGAAATGAATCAGGAATTTCAAAATTAAAAAGTATTATGGTGTATGGGGTTGTTTGGGTTAAGTGTAAAAATTATAGGCTAGTCAACTTAATTACTTCATTGTTCTTATATATGAAAAACATGCCTAAACCAAACTTGGTTGATCACACAAAGACTCGCAACTATATACTCATCCTTTCCACTGACTACCCTCCACCTCTTTCCTATAATTTCCAAAGAATTGAAAAACGTTGTATCCATGAAGGTCAAGTTGTTTATCTTGACTTTGAAGATTTTAATTACCTTGAAGTCATGCTAAGTTCTGTTAAACTTGATTGTCTTTACAAAATAGATGAGTTAATTGTTCCTCGCCTTATCCTAGAGTTCTACAGTCAATTTAGGTTGAGAGCTGAGTTCGTGAATGAATGCTATGTTGAGTTTGTCAATCAAGAAAAATTCTTTTCATACTCACTTCTTGATTTTGGTCACATCCTTGGTCTTCCTACCATGGGGCAATGCTCGTTCGCTGACGAATGGAGCCTTGATGCACTTGTCAAAAGCACCCTAGACGTGGGAAATATGCCACTACCCCCCCCCCCCCCACTCCAAATGAAATTAGAACTTTCATTCAAAAACCATGAACGTCATCTCTTACCCGTACTCACAAAGGTAAGAAAATTACCGTTGAAGAAAACCAAATCCTTACAAAAGAAATTGAAAATCACCTCATAACCTTTGAGCAAATTATACAAGAAAATGCCTTTTGCCTTGGTAGCAACGGGAATCATCATCCCGTGTGTCTCGGTCATATGCTTTATTGTGTTGTCTCATCGACACCCTATAATCTAGCATTCTACGTGGTCAGGAGAATGGAGTTCATTACCAAAAAGGCTAATTTAAAGCTGCCCTATGGTATGCTCTTGACCCGTCTGTTCAATCATGTCATGGATGAATTTCTGGAACTCAAATTGAAAAAGTACCATATCCATGATCGTGTCATGTTCCCGCTCACTATTCATATTGAGCATAAAACAAGGCTTGATTCTGGGTCGAAAAGGACCTTGTTTCCTGAGTCATCCACTAGTGATTCATCCTCTCATCACATAGATGATGATGAACAAGTTGGTACTTCAAATGCTTGTGCCTCTTCTCCATCCCAAACCTTCTTAAATGCCCTTCCTCATATCCCTCAAAATCTTGATTCACAAGACCCATCTGTGATCACTCTTCTGACTCAAATTCGGGATGAGCAAAGGAAAGGATTGAAGTCAATCAAGAATCTACTTAAGAAAAAGAAAAAGAAGTAAATGACATTTGGAGTGAACTTATTTTATGACTATATTTATTATTTGCGTAAACTCATTTCATGATTTTAAGTCATGCTTGATTGTTGATTATGTTTGAATTCGGATGAGGTTATGAGATGTTAAGTTGGTATATGACATCTTTTGTTGTTGAAATTTAATCTATGCTATTCTGTAATGTATAAAAATAGATTGTATTCGCAGGTTCTAGAAATAAGAAATTAGGCAAAATTCTGCGAACCCACTGCCTACGGTCCTTTATTGACCTGGCGGTCCTCCAGTGATAAAGGACCGTCTGTGATTTAATGAACCGTCCCTCTGGGATCATGGAATTTTGAACTGTTTTCTTCTTTTCTGCAATCCTAAACCTATTGCATGATTATCACCACCTTACCATGTTTAGATAAACAACTTGAAGTGCTTAATATTTCCTAATGCATGCTTTGCCCAAATCAAAACCGTGCTTGATTATTTAACCACCTCTCCTCTTCTTCAACCTCATCACAATCACCTCCTATTTCATCTTCACCACCTACAATGGCCTCATCCTCCACTTCCTTACCTCCCTCAAACAAAGAACTCATAACCTCACTCAATTCACAACCACCAAACTAAAGGCCTAAGATCAAAATCATTCCACCGCAAACCAACTTCATTGATCTCATACTTTATGACACCACACCATCTCCAAAGTCACCACCATCCTCATCTCAAGCACCAAGTGTACCACTTAAAACCATCCACCAATGGAGCATCCTACTCTTCATCAAAGCCATCATCTAGCTCAAGGCTAACCACATCACCTTTCTCATCATTCATTAAAAAGTTGTCACCCTTGCTCACCCAATCTAGCTCGGGTCCTTACACTCCTTTTGCGAGTAATCAACCACCATCTCCAACTCTCTCTAGCTCTCCACCAAGAGACTTACATCCTCTTCCAAAAAACTCACCAAATCATATCACCACATCACCAAATGGGCCTTTGTAAAACATTCCTTCTACTCCACCATCATCTCCAAACCTTGAAAATCCCATTCCTTATCACTTTGTTAACAACCATACCATGGGATGTGCTTGTTGTTACCACAACTTTCACCTCGTCCACTCTCTAAGAGATGAACTCCACATCATGTTTGGCCACATTGAGTTTCTTCTTGCTCAACAAAATGTGCAACCAACACCCATTTCCACCATGCCACCTTCGGCTCCACCTTCATCCTCACCATCATCCACTCCACCCTCTAACTAGATATCTTCAAATGTCTAGTTAAGAATAATCAAGCGGAAGCTATATTTTGGGCCAAGCATGTTTGGGAAATAGTTTGTTGTGTTAGTTGATAACTATTGTTGTAGTTTAATGATGTTTTAGTTATGTGATGATTATGGCTAATCTTGTATGTTTTTCGTGTATGGAATGAATGAATGATTGTACTTTTAGATTATGTTAACATGTTGTGACGTTTGTCATGGTTGACTTGAAAATGGACTAAAATTGTTCAACCTTAAAAATAGGAAGTTACTAAAATCACAACACATCTGCCAACCAGGACGCCTACTGCCGACAGTCCTTTATTGGATTGGCAGTCCTCAATCAATACGCGACCATCCCCCCATTTATGGGACCGTCCCCAGTAGGAGCTAAAATTCAGATTTTTCTCTTTGATTCTCTATCTGATTCATGCTCTATATATATATATATATATATATATATATATATATATATATATATATATATATATATATATATATATATATATATATATATATGTGTGTGTGTGTGTGTGTGTGTGTGTGTGTGTGTGTGTGTGCGCGCTTTGTTTCTAACTTGTTTTTGTAGCACATCACCATAGCTCAACTCCCCAGTGCACATAGCTAGGGGGAGCTTGTATTCCGTTGATCTCTTTGACTATGCCATATTCAGGATGATAGTATTCCGTCAACAACGACGATTCCCTTTCAAGGATGCCTGTGTCTCCTCTCCTCAACACCGACGACACCTTTTTGATTCTACAAGAGGGGGATATGTAACGGGAAAACTCATTAAAACTTTATCAACGCATAATTTTACCTTAAATGAGTTTATATTTTGTAATCATCAAATATGGGGAGATTATTAATACAAATAATGTCAAAAACGTTATTCGCATTATTCGGTCTTCTTGTGTTTTAATAATCACAAAATATAAAGACATGTTACGTAAAGTTACGATTAATAAGTTTTTAATCGAGAAAACTCGTTTCGTCTACGTAACTACTACAACGTCACTTCAGGTATGAACAAACTTTATACCGTCATCAGTAAGTGATCAAAGAATTTTATTTTCTCCTAAACTTACATTTTTATGTTTGACAAAACATTTTCACAAAAGTAATTTTGTCTTTTTAAAGAAATGTTTTATTAAGAAGATATATTCAAAATTCAAATTTGTAACAACTATATTTCCCCCTAAAATAGTTGAGTTTTCACCATGTCAGGACAAAAATGGGAGCGTCTGTCGGGACAGTCCTTAAAGTGGTCGGTGGGCCCTTAGTGATAAAGGATCATCGCCTATTTAAAGGACCGCCACATCCCTCCTGTCGTGTATAAATATTGAACCGTTTCTCTTTAGTATAAAATGTCTTCCACACACAAAAACTTTCTGTTTTATTTTTCTTTCTTCTTTGATCACTATAACATGTCGGTATATGTTTATAAGTGATTTCCTATTCCGCAATATGCAATAGAAGAAATCTCAACGTAGATGAAGATTTGAGATGTTAAAGTGTGTTCCTCTTTCGCAAAGTGTAAGAGAAGAACTCTCGACGTAGATGAAGATTCGAGATGTTATAGGTGTCCACACACAAACGTAACAAGTGTTACGGTTATAGGTCTTGTAAATATTGTAAATACTTCCGACTTGTATGTGAGTCGAGGATAGATTTATGTGTGTGAACTTGGAAGAAGATGAAGATCCAAGAAGTCTCGTAACTAGATTAGCTCATGTATTTGTTGTGAGGAGAGTGATGTCCTAGCGTGTAGGTTAGGACTTAGTTGTGTCATTATATGAAGCCTTTGATTGGGTGATGGTCCAAGTGTGTCTTGTGTGAAGGCTTAGATCGGGTGATGATCCAAGTAAGTGTTAGTGTGAAGGCTTAGATCGGGTGATGATCTAAATGTGTCTCGTGTGAAGGCTTGGATTGGGTGAAGTTCCAAGTATACTATTTGTGTGAAGGCTTGGATCGGGTGAAGATTCAAGTTGGACAAGAGTGCTTATTCGTGTGGCCACGTGGGCCTTGGAGTAGATTGGTTCTAGCTACAATTAGAACTCGACATTCCACTTAGTGTCGTTAAACCTTGTGTAAGCTTGTGTACGGATTGCTCCGCCTGAAGGAGTGTGTTGATATAGTGATTGATAACTCTCGAGTGTGGTCCTCGGGGAGTGGGGTAGGACGAAGGAGTGAGCTTCGTGCCGAACCACTATAAATCGCCGCTTCTCTTGGTTGTGTTCTTTCCTTACACTTTACATTACTTGTTTATTTATGTATGTTAGTAGCTAAATAGTTATCACATAACAAGTAGAATTCAACAAGTTTGCAAAAGAATATTAACCGGACCTAAAAACGGCGAAATGTTTTAGCAAGTAAAAAGAAACGGTGAAACTATTCAACTCCCCTTCTAGTTTCTACAACTTTCCTTGAATACTTTTCCAGCAATACATTTTCCACTTCAATATACTTGCAGAGTACTTTTAAACGTTTCATGATAAACAATTTTATGTCAATATACTTTTCTTGAATACTTGCCGAGTAGTTTAAGACATTTTCTTAGTTACATATATCATATTATTTCCATATGACAACATATCAAGACTTTCAAGACTTGCCTTGGTATTAATTATACCCGTATGAAGACTTCCCTTATTATTCAAGACTTGCCTTAGTTACAGACTTGCCTTATACATTGACTTTCAAGGTTTCAAGGGTAGAATAGGCAAAACATATTTTTAACATTTCACTTTTCTTGACTTTTTCACTTTGACCATTTTTACTTTATAAGTAGTATAGATAAAAACAGACTCTTTTCATCACTCAAGTTATAATACATCTTTGGACCTCACAGTCATATTTCCAAATAAAACAATACATTTCATTAAATTAAAAATAACGATAAAATGAAAATACAAATACAATTTAGTAATTAAAGTTCCATAGATGCTCCGTAATATCTTGCCGAAGGTCGTTGTGTACTTTCCTATCCCGATGTTCTTTCTTTTCCTTCAATGTATATCGCATCTTTTGACCCAAGTACGTTTCAAATTTGGTTGTGGAGTAAAATAAAATTCGTTAAATTCACTAATTGCAAATTCTTGATAATTCAATATCATGTTATGTAATATTGTATGATGCAACAATGCATGATTCTTAATAGCGTGTTGACTTAGTAACCAACGGCCTTGTAGGACTTCAAAAGCTTGTTTAATATCTTTTCTTGTGCTCTCTTAAACTCTTTTAAACTTGATTATTGTCATCCCTTGCAATGGAAAATGTTTTGACAAACGTAGACCACCGAGAATAAATTTCATCCGCTAAATAGTAACCTTTTCTCGTATATTTTTCAATTTACTACAAATGGAGCTTCCGGAGCAATATCGTCAAGAAGGACATCAAATAAATTTGAATTATATAGAACATTGAGGTCGTTATTTGACCCAACAACACCAAAATCTGTATGTCAAATCCACAATTCATATGATACAACGGCTTCAAGCATTAGAGTTAAGTATTTATGATCACGCCTATTGAATTGCTCGTGTAATGACTTTCGACATTTTGTCTATTCCTAATGCATACAATCAATACTGCCGAGCACTTCCGGGAATCTAAGTTTTTCTTCGTGAAATGCATATATATGTTGGATATCAATTAAATCGGGTTTTCTTAAAAACTCCTCTACGTATAATATAGTGAAGTTATGTAAACAATCACGTGAACAATGTTCACCAATCTGCAATTACTCATCAAGTGCATCGGGTGATGTGTCGTATGCCAATTGGCGTATGGTCGTTGTGCATTCGATGATAGTACTAATACATAAACGACCCAAAGCATCCGGTCGTTGTTTAAAAAAAAGGAAGTATTCGGAAAGAGGTTCAACATTGTAATTGGTAATATCATTGACTATTTGTTTAATAAGTTTTGAACTTATACGATACCTTCGCCTAAAGTTCCTTTACAAGTATTTAGGTGGATTGTTTTCATCGCCAAAATAATCATCCATAAGCCGTTGTTCCGCAACTTCTCGTTCACGTGGTATGTCTATCCTAGTATGAAGACCCGAACTTTCGACTTGATGATTACCCAAAGCTTGGAATTGTTCATAAGCTTGAAGAATCTGCGTATACTTACTCGGATTGTCTTGAGAGTAAGCAACGTATTAATTATAGTTGGGATCCATAACCTTTTTTTAAGGTAATAAAAAAGAAGTATTTTGGGGTCGAGTGACTCTTTTTTTAAACCATAATACAACTGTTGCAAAATTGGGAAAAAAAATGTATACCTTGGGCTGGTGGGTACGACGCAATGCAGTATGGTGCGGCCATCGGTGTTGCCTCGCTTTATCTGACGACGCCATAGGTCAATAACGCAACCCTATGAAACCCACATGGTGTGCTCTAAGCCTATTGAAACCTGAAAGTTTTTATGTTAGTCCAGCAATTTTTCTGAACAAACATTACAACCTTAGCCGATTGGTAACAGTATTCGAGAGGTAGTCATGTTTTCAACCACAACTTTATGGTTTCAAATTCTACTAGAATCGAAAGTGAAATTGTTATAATTATGTGTATGTAAATATTGTACGTAGGAAAAAAAAAAACTACGACTGTCGGCATAGACGAAGCCAAGAATTAGTAATCAAGGGGGCCGATTTTTTTTATCAAACTAACAAAGTAATGTAACTAAAACTTTAAATGATTAAGTTCCAACAAAATAATGTAACTAAAACTTTAAATGATAGGTTTTAATGATCACATATGATGGGTTACAAACTAAAAATTTTAATAAGCAAAACACATTGACAACTAATAAAAAATATTATGTGTAAATCTTGTGCATAAAACGATGTCAAGATTCTCTTATTATTATTATTATTATATATATATATATTTTTTTTTTTTTTTTTTTTGTCATCTAAAGGTTAAGGGGGTCATTCATATAACTGGGTCATAGGCTTAAATTTTATAAGATAAAGAGTAAAGTGATTGACCGTGTTGGAGAGAGTTGAGCACCATTTGGCTTCCCCACTGTCTCCGGCCTTAGCTCGGGTAAGTGAGGTGGTCTATCACCGCCACCAACTCATTTTACACGTATGCCCCATTAACACCACCTTCCTTTCACGCGCGGTCCCTTTCTTTTGCACTGGTTTGGTGGTGTAGACCACCAAACGATTTGCACTACTTGTTTTTGTGAGTATATATGTTTGTATAAAGTGGTGTATTTTTGTATTTTTTGTTTGGCAGTGACTATTACAGATGGTTGATAGTGGTTTTTGTGGTGTACTAAATAGTGTCACATGTGAAGGTGGTTAGTTTGGTGGCCATTACCTCTCAAGATTAATATATGTTTTTTCATGATTAACACGTATGTGTTAAGCCATTGACCATTGACCATTGACCATTTGAAGTTCGCAACAAACATGTGCGGAATTGAGTTCATGCATTTCGTGTATCCTTTTTTTGACGAAAATAAATATTCAAGTAAACTGAAATTGATACGAATGAACCAACAGATACTCCACTTGGAATAGAAGACATACGAATAATTGATCTTCTAACTTTCTCATCTTAACAGTTGGGCTATCAAAGCCCATTGAAAGTTTTCCTTATGTACTCATCAGTCTTAAACAAACAAGTAGGGTTGGATCAGTTGGAAAACCCCTTGCCTCTTAACCTAGAGGTCAAGGGTTCGATCCTCACTCCCTACAAAAGGCCGGAGGTCCTCTTCTACTTTAAGTAGAACCGGAAGCAACCTCTCTACCTTAGGTAGGGGTATGGTTGTCTACGTCTCAACCTCCCCCATACACCGTGAAAGACGGTATTGGGACCCATAACCCGTGGAAGACGGTATTGGGAGTTACTTTACTTTACTTTACTTTTTTACTCATCAGTCTTAAACAATTTTTCTAGAGTTAATTGAGTAACGTAAAAAAAATCACAGCCCTAGACCCTAGTTGATGGGTAACGTAAAAAAAATCTACTTGGGAGTTAATTGCCTTATTTAGCTTACTTTTCGTTTGAGTGTCAATTTTCTTGTAAAAACTGTACCCGATATTGATACAGCACAAAACCATGCAATTGACCTAGAAGAAATGAACACACTTTTATCTGGAGCATAGGTCTCTTTTTACTGTAGAAAGGCTTAAAAAAACTTGCATTGAACATATTTCATTGTCACACACAAGTGTTCAAACCGATAAAACTAAATAAAAATATGGTACAACTATCGAATGAATGAGTTGAGTGTGTCCCGATAAAAACACATGAATGCAACAATTGCACAAATCAATTCCCTTTTGCTATATGCTTTGTTTTCTCAATACTGATACGATAACAATAGGCTAGGCGACTATAGGAGGTTGATGTATTATGTGATAAGTCATGTTACAGTATTCAATAGTAGATAGAAAATAAATGAGCCGATGACGTGTGAAGAGAGGTTTGTACACTATATTTTTGATGGTGTGTTAATACTGACTAGCCTTTATATTTTGGTAGTCAAAGCCGTACGTGATAGCTATTGTGTTTCTCGTCTCATCATTTAATTTGCTTATAAAAGTTACTTATAAATGCTTTTTTTATACATGTATCTTTTCGACTGATTATTTTTTTGCATTTTGTCATACCGTGGACTGTTTCTATGACCACAAGCGCCGCTCCATCTTGCACCATGCAGCCAGCTTCCAGTGAAGTCATCTGCGAGACTGCACCATCTCCAACGTAGTGCATGCATGTAGTTGACTTACAAAAGCTAGAGCAATAATTCCACTCACGTTTTATTTCAAAAGTATATATGCACGTGTTAAAACGTCAAACAAAAATACACTACAAAAAAAAGTGAGATTGTTCACGCTTATTTGTACACAGTTTGCAAAGGGTGAACTTTTATTTTGTTTTGTACACACATAAACCTGTGTATAAAATATTTATGGTTGTCACGCTAAAATGCGTGTATATTAAAAAGAAGTTGACAATTTTGTGCGTGTACAATATATTGCTTAATAAAAGGGTTTTATCCGTACAATAGCTGTGTACTTTCCAAAATGTACCGATATGGTACGTGTACTTTTTTTATTGCCCGGATGGTACGTGTACTTTAGGTTTCGTGTTAATAAGGCCACATTTTCGTTTTTTTACCTGTTACTAATGTTTTTGCTGACGTGGCATGCCCAGTCAGCATATTACCGTGGGTTTTGTCCGTACAATAGGCACCTACTTTCTCAAATGTCCCGATATGGTACGTGTACTTTTTTGTCCGTTTTCATTCGTTTTCATCCGTTTTCATCCGTTTTTGTCCATTTTTATCCGATTATATCCATTTTTGTATGTTTTCATCCGTTTTTATCTGTTTTTATTTGTTTTCATCCGTTTTCATCCGTTTTAATACGTTTTCATTCGTTTTCATCCGTTTTCATTTGTTTTCATCCGTTTTATACGTTTTCAATCGTTTTCATCCGCTTTTATTCGTTTTCATCCGTTTTCATTCGTTCTCATTTGTTTTCATCCATTTTATTCATTTTGTCCGTTTTCATTTGTTTTCATCCGTTTTAATTTGTTTTTATCTGTTTTCATCCGTTTTAATACGTTTTCATTCATTTTCATCTGTTTTCATTTGTTTTCATCCGTTTTAAAACGTTTTCATTCGTTTTCATCCATTTTCATCCGTTTTCATTTATTTTCATCCGTTTTTATACGTTTTAGAGCATCAACAATGCAAGGTTTGAGGAAAGACTTTTTGCATTTAATGCCTTAAATGCATTTCATATTTAATGAACAAGGTTTGAGGAAAGACTTTGTGTTTCACAAGTCTTTCTAAAAGGCTTATAAAAAAGCTTTCAACACAATACATAAAATCCATTTACAAAGACTTTTTTAAATAGTAAAAGCCTTTTAAAGCTTTTTGCATAACAGATGCTCTTAAAACGGATAAGAACGGAAAACGGA
The DNA here is from genome assembly GCA_030686995.1 of Artemisia argyi. Lineage (NCBI taxonomy): Eukaryota > Viridiplantae > Streptophyta > Magnoliopsida > Asterales > Asteraceae > Artemisia > Artemisia argyi. The sequence continues at coordinate 139,685,678 of CM060691.1, read as the reverse complement.
TGAAGATGGATGAAAACGAATGAAAGCATATAAAAACTTACAAAAACGGACGAAAACAATTGAAAACGGATGAAAATGGACGAAAACGGATGAAAACAAATAAAACGTATAAAAACGGATAAAAAAAACATACAAAAACGGGTAGAAATGGATAAAAATAGACGAAAACGATTGAAAACGGATAAAAACGAACGAAAACGAATGAAAACGGATGAAAACAAATAAAAACGGATGAAAACGAACGAAAACGGATGAAAACGAATAAAGACGGACGAAAACTTATAAAAACGGATGAAAACGTACAAAAACGGATAAAAACGGATGAAAACGATTGAAAAAAATCGCAAAGGACCTATTTTGCAAAAGAAACAAATCACAAGTGACGAAAAATAGTACACGTACCATATCGGGACATTTGAGAAAGTAGACAGCTATTGTACGGACAAAATAAAACCCACGTCACAAGTTGGGACATTGCTAGCCGGTGCACCCGGTATCCGGTCAAAAAGTGGCCACATTAAAACAAAACCGAAAGTACACATACCATCCGGGCAATAAAAAAAGTACACGTACCATATCGGTACATTTTGAAAAGTATAGAGCTATTGTACGGACAAAACCCCTTAATAAAAACCACAAACACATAAAAGAACACCTACAAAAGCGTGTACAAATGTGAATATAAAAGTTATAAAAAGATCAACTCCTTTTTTCCTATCTGGCAAAAACTTTTTTTATAAAAAAAGACCCACTTTTTTCCTACCTCTCCTACCTGGCAAATCCATTTTCTTCAGAAGCTAACTAAATCCCCAAATCGTTATCCCCAAATCAATATCCACTCGTTTCCCCAAATAAATCCCCAAATCGTTATCTCCAAATCCATTTTCTTCAGAAGCTAACTAAATCATCTCTAACTAAATCGATCAAATTCATAAACCCTAATGATCGGTGGTGTTTAATCTGTGGTGTTAAACGGTGGTGTTTAATCGGTGGTGTTATACGGTGGTGTTTAATTGGTGGTGTTAATCGGTGGTGTTAATCGGAAGCTAGGGTTTGAATTGTCCAGCATAGCTTGTCAATCGGAAGCTAGGTATAAACAATTTATACGCGTTTATTTAAGTATAATATCTGAATAATGTCTTGCTTGTTTCGCATGAGTTGTCGCTTTCTGGTATTGTTTTTTATGTGTTTTTGATAATGCTAGGTAGCTGCATTGTTAATGTATGGCCTTAAGATTAGTTTTGCGCGTTAGTTTAGTTTCACTGATGATTGGAAATAGCTGAGTTGGTATGATATCGAGCTATTGCGTTGTTTAGCAAGCAATAGGAGGTTCTGATAGTTCTTAAGCTCGTGATCTCGTGTGTTGTTCGTTTGACGGTAAGCTGAGAGATTGGAAAGTCTGACTGGTTTTTTGTGTCTAGGATGTTTTATGTGATGTAAATTGATTATTGTGGCCTCTATAGAAAAATTCATACTGTTACGGACTGAGTGATTGTTTGGCCTGCACATGTTTAGAAAAGAGCCACCATTGATCTCTATTGTGACTTTTTTAGAAAAAAGGAAGGGGGTTTTATATCTAAAAAAGAGTTGAAAATTTGGAAAACGTGATTAGATGATATTTTCTAGAAAAAGCGAAAAATGCAAGGGATTTTTGTAAAAGGAAAAATGTTGAGAAGTGTAAAACTGTAAATAGCTCTTTTAAAAAATTTGCGACTAAACAAGTTCCCTACTTTTTTCAGTTTTTTGTGAAATATTTGTTAGAAAAATGCCTCATTTCTCACCAATGAAACACAACCTAACCCTCTGCATCTAATGGAAATGTAGAGGTGTCTCTACTAGGCTAGGATATATATATGTTCTTAATAAATATAGTATATGAATGAATTAGGACTTAATAAATATAGTATATGAATGAATTGAAACTTGTAGCTATAGCCTTTTTTCTCTTTACACATAACATTTTGGGAATTTATTAAAACCAATAAGTTTTCAATTCTGATTTTAGGCATTGTATCGGAAACTTGGTAAGTATAAACGATGGATAAAAGTTGGATTAATGCTCCGATTAATAGCAAAACTTTTAGAGATGGAGCTCAAAATTTTATAAGTTTTGCTCGTGCTACAAGTATAAGAGGATTCATCAAATGTCCATGTAATAGATGTTGTTGTCTCGGTAAACCGTTAGATCTTGATAAAGCTCATGCCCACATATTGCATTATGGGTTTTTACCCGGGTATAAAGAATGGACTGTGCATGGAGAGCATACTATATCTTTACCACCATCTCAATCTAGTAATGTTAATGTTGAGGAAACTTCTTTTGGTCAAGAGGATATAAGAGGTTTGGTTCGTGATGCGTTAGGTATTAGTTCTTTGCCTTCGGATAACGCCAAATTAGGAGATACAACGATGGAAGGAGATACCGGAGAATCTACGGAAAGTGGTAGTCATGGTGACGAGGGTCTTTTATATAAGAAGTTGTTAGAAGAATGTGACAAAGAATTGTACTCTGGTTGCAAGTACTCAAATTTGTCCTTCACTTTACATTTATATCACATTAAATGCATTGGTGGAATATCCAACAAGACTTTTAGCATGATACTAGAACTCTTGAGGGATGCATTTCCACATCTTACAGCGTTACCATCATCCGCCAATGAAGCAAAAAAGTTAACTAAAGATTTGGGTCTAGGTTACGAAAAAATCCATGCGTGCCCAAATGATTGTATGCTTTATTGGGGTGACAGGGCGGGTCAACAATCATGTCATGTTTGCAAAGCTTCGCGATATAAAAGCGATGAAGTGATTGGAAGTTCTAAATCACGCAAATCCAATAAGCCGGCAAAAGTTTTACGTTATTTTCCCTTAATTCCGAGACTTAAAAGGTTGTACATGTCCGAGAAAACAGCGAAGGACATGAGGTGGCATGATACTGGTAGAACAAAAGATGGAAAATTGAGGCACCCCGCAGATGGTCTTGCTTGGAGCGCGTTTAATGATCGATATTCACAGTTTGCCTCGGATCCTCGGAGTGTGAGGCTTGGCCTGGCCAGTGATAGTTTTAATCCTTTTCGTACAATGAGTACATCACATAGCACATGGCCAGTGTTATTGATTCCTTACAATTTACCTCCTTGGATATGCATGAAACGACAATCATTTATTCTTTCATCAATTATTCCGGGGGAGAAAGCTCCTGGCAATGATATTGACGTATATCTAAAACCTTTAATAAAAGAGCTCCAATCATTATGGACGGGTGTTGATGCTTATGATGCTTTTTCTAAGCAACATTTCAAACTAAAGGCTCCCCTTTTGTGGACTATCAACGATTTTCCAGCATATGCAAATTTATCTGGTTGGAGCACCAAGGGTCGTGTGGCATGTCCACTTTGTGCCAACTCCACTCACTCTAGGTGGTTAAAACATGGAAAGAAATTTTGCTACATGGGACATCGAAGATGGTTAGAGCCGAATCATAGTTATCGATTTCAAAAGGAACGTTTTGATGGTACAATAGAGTATGAGGGTCCGCCAACTCCACTAACAGGGTCAGATGTTTTGAAACAATTAAGCGGTGTAAGATTTAGATATGGAAAGTCTAAGAAAAGGACGAGGGAGGATGCTGGTTCAACAAGTACTCATACAACAGAGGCAACATATGACAACCAAGGTGCATTTGAGAGTACAGATATTATCATTGAAGAAGATATTGACGGTGAGAACCAATTATGGAAAAAGAAAAGTGTGTTCTTTGATTTAGAGTATTGGGAGCACAATTTACTTAGACATAACTTAGATGTGATGCATATCGAAAAGAATGTGTGTGACAATATTCTCGGGACCTTATTAGATTTGGATAGAAAGACTAAAGACAACGAAAACACCCGCAAGGATTTGGAGGAAATGGGAATTAGGCATGAACTTCACCTTATAAATCGTCCTAATGGAAAGCCGTACTTACCCCCAGCATGTTATACGATGTCAAGTGTAGAGAAGTCCAGCTTTTTACAATTGTTAAAAGATCTCAAAGTTCCAGATGGGTATGCATCAAATATTTCGAGAGGTGTAAGCTTGAAAGATCATAAAATTTCCAATCTTAAGAGTCATGATGGGCACATCTTAATGCAAGATGTTTTGCCCATTGCTCTACGGGCATCCGTGATTTCAAGAACACAATCTCGCATAGTTAAAGCCGTGACGGATTATTGCTACTTTTTCAAAGGGTTGTGCGCAAAAGTTCTTGATCTTAGTGAATTAGAAAAGATGGAGTATCAACTCGTGCGGACATTATGCGAGTTGGAGCAGTTATTCCCTCCTAGTTTTTTCACAGTCATGGTCCACTTGACTATCCATTTGATATCAGAGGCGAAGCTTGGTGGACCCGTTCATTACAGATGGATGTATCCAGTTGAACGGTACTCTCTCTTTCATGCCATTAAGTTGTGTATATACTCTTTTTGCCTTGTGACTTTATTGGCCATTTTTTTTAATTGAAAGGTACTTGATGCGGTTGAAGTCATATGTTCGCAATAAGGCTCAACCTGAGGGATCAATTGCAGAAGGATATATCAAGGAAGAATGTCTTAATTTTTGTTCAAGATATTTTGAAGGTGTTGAGACTCCCTTTAATCGCCCTCTTAGAAATGATGACAGTGTTGTCGGAAAAGAGATGTATATGTTCAATTCGGGTGGTCGTAAGTTAGGTAAGGTTGAGATTATTGAGCTTGATGGCAAGTCTCTAGCTCAAGCACATCGCTATGTGTTACTAAACCATAGTAAAATTCAACCTTTCCGCGAGTAAGTACTTCTTTTAGCATATAATTATTATATTTAATAAGAAATAATGCTTTGATAAAGTCTTAAGATTATGATATGCTTCCTGTAGTTATTTTTTGGGTGAAAAACAAGCTCGTAGGAATAAACCCATGGACTCAAAAACTATAGAGAAATTGATGGTCGAGGAATTTCCATGGTGGCTAAAAAACCAGGTTACAAATCTATTGGTTGTTATATAAGTTTCCTCATCTCCGAGGTGCATTAACTAATAGTGATATTAAATAATGGTAGGTTTCTCTCTTACAAAAGCATAATGTAGATGAAGAAGTGTTATCTCTTGCTATTGGCCCGAATATTGTTGCCAAACAATATAAAGGCTTCATCACTAATGGTCATAGATTTCTCACAAGGCGACGTGAAGAGTTTAAGAAGACCCAAAATTCAGGAGTCATGGTGGAAGTAGAAGGAGGAAATTATTATGGAAAACTTACGAACATTATTGAGCTTGAATATTATCGTGGATACAAAATTGTTCTCTTCCATTGTGATTGGGTCGACAATCGACTTTATAGAGGGCTAAAGAAAGATAAATATGGGTTTCCTCTTGTGAATTTCTCTAGGCCATTGATACACACCGGTGAAAATTTCAAAGATGATCCTTTTATAATTTCTACTCAAGCAAGACAAGTGTTTTATATAGAGGATTTAAAAGATGTTGGATGGTCACGTGTTATTAGGACCAATCCAAGGGATATATATGACATGGGGACCAATGTGAATAGAGATGATGATGATGACTCTTATACCCAATGCATACCTTGTATTCTTCCAATGTTGGATGATGTGAACCAGGAACCTCGTTGGCTTCGTTTGGACACTGAAGTCCAAGATGCTCAATAATGATCAGAACGTGTACGGGTTTGTAATTACTTGTTACTTAGTTTATATATGTGTTATCTGAATGACGTCATCTATTGATGTTTACGCAAATTTGTGATTCCGGTAGCCATTGATAGGCGTAAGATGATACGTTTAACTGATTAAATTACATCTATCAGTAATTTAACTAGTTACTTGTGTTTGTTGCTGTATTTGTGTTTAGTTCTTTGTAATTGTATATAAATTGAAGCTGATTGATAGATGTAAGGACTTTATTATTGTGTTGAGATGCTCTACGTTTAGTTGTTACGTTGTTCATCGCATCGATTAATTTCGAATCTGTCTCTTCAGTTTATAACCATATCTTTTTTTGTCTTCTTTTACAGGACACTCAAAATCTGCAATCTGATTGTTCAGGAGATAACTTTTATTGTCTCATTGCTGTAAGTCTTACTAGCTGCTGCTTGTTTCATTTCCCTTTGTGTATCATGATTTTTGGGATGAGAGAGTAACTTAGATATCATACGTTATGTTCGAATTAGCCTATTTGATACTTAGATATGATTGTGTCATTTATTAGAGTATATTTTGGTTTTGGGTTTTCAATTTTAGAGGAATTGGTGCATACTTTCTCTTTTTCTGAATTAGCTTATTTCCTAGAGCTTATGTAGTTTGGAAAAGCCCTGCATAAGCCAATAAGCCCCTTAAATGAGCTAATCCAAACACCCCTTGAATACGTCATATATGTTGCTCATTATCCGACATATGTGTAAAGTAATTAGATAAAGTAAGTAAATTTTTGAGGTTGGTTTAAACTGAAGTTTCAATTAAGGACAACACCTCTAGTGATCTCCCATAGTTTCAATTTAGAGTGTGAGGTAGAATTTCCATCTATTGTATAAGAATCTATGGCTTGAAGCTTAAGTAGAGCTTTGTTCCTCAATTATGGAGCTTGCTTTGAGTGCTTCATGGTAAGTAGTTAATTATCAGTGTCTGCCTTGTATATTCAGATGAATCTGCAAGTGGTATTGCCACCTTTATCTGTAATGCTTAGAATCCTAGACTATGTTCTGTTAACAGCAAACTAACCCTGAAATGGCCACACGAGCCTCCCAAGCTTTTCCGGTTTGGTGTGGTTTTGGGCTCAAACCCCGTGAATTTGTCTGCCAACAGGTAAGAAACCATGGTTACACTTGCCCCAAAAAAATGTTATAAAAAAATCATTTTTAGTTGGAGTTACTACCACTCTGTTAAGTTGTGAATGATTTTCACTATTCGAAGCTAGTTGAACTTTTATACTAAAGCTGTATTTGCCAAAGTTCGCACTGTAATTATTTAAGCAACCCAAAAGAATGATGGAATCCAGTTCTTACTTCGATCAGAACTAGGAAAGTAAATACGCCCCTTGTCTTGTGTCCAAGGCTGAGCCCAAGTATTTGGATTAATAACAGCAGAAGCACACTCCAAGCGGCTTACAAAGAATGCAGCTATTTCTTTTCCAGGACTCACCCATTTCATTTTGTCAACATCTACTTCAAGATCAATGTACTCTTTTTCTTCATTCAAACCCACCACGCAAAGGTTTTGGCCCGAACTTAAAAACTCTATATGAGAAAGTTCTGGCTCCATGCAGTCCTCAGCAACTTCAGATTCAAGTTCCTCATTTTCAAGTTCTTCTTTGACTGATTTTGTACACACCATTCTGATTTGTGATTAGTTATTTGATTTCTGCATGCTTATGTTTATGTATAATGGATTATTGAGAAACTTGGGGTTCTCCACGAGCCACTGTATAACCAAAATAGTTTTAAAAATAGATTTAGTTTTATATTTTTAATTCATTCATATTAAGTTCAATCTAGCTGAAACTTGGGGAATTCAGAATTTAGAAGATAATCTTTAAGTTAGTATTTTTAGTTTAATTTTAATATTTTTCTTATAAGCTTTTGAGCAGCTCGTTTTGGCCTGTTTTGATCCTATCTCCCCTGCACCAAACCTAAGTTTTTCTTATATTCTTCTGTTATTCTAACTATATGTTTTGTTGCATTTGATACAGTTTCCAAGATGTATAAATCTAAAGCAACGATGCAGAAACATAAAAGAAAACAAAGTCAAATGAATCTACCAACATCACACAACTCTCAGAAACAATCAAAATCATTTCCCATAAATATGCAAACCGCAGGTGTTCGACCTTCATTTCCCACATCAGCCTTTCAAGCAGGTATGCGACCTTCATTTCCCACACATACGCAAACCGCTGCGGTTGACAACACCAATCACCCATCATCAGCCATTAATGTTCGACCTTCTTTTCTTTATAATATGCCACCCTCATCTTCAAATATGTAAACAAACGGTGAAGCTTCAGTTCATAACACCAATCACTTATCATCATCCTTTCAACCAACTATTCGACCTTCTTTTCTTTATAATATGCGCCAAAACTCTTCATCCTCCTCATCTTCTCTTCAAGCATCTGTTCGCCCTTCTCTTCACGCATCTGTGCACCATAACTCTTCTTCCTCCGCATCGTCTTCCCATTCACAATCAATGGAATCACAACCCACTGTACACGAGCCAGTTTTGCAGCAATCTTCACCCTCAGATTCTAATCATGATCAAGATCCACCTGATGAATATGAAATGAATCTATTGACAGAGGTTGAGATCATAGGTAACTAAAATCATGTTGTCAATATAAATTAGCCATGCGTTTGTAGATTATATTCTAACATGTATGATAATCTTATAGATAGGGATGGAAACATTCTTAGGATACAAAAAATGAGTGTAAAACAAGTGTACAAGCTGAACGAGGGTGAAAAGGTGTTGGTTCATGTTAATTCAAAGAATCAGCTAATCGGTAATGCTGGGGGTTTGTGTCAAAGATTTATGACCTTGCTTCTCAAAGAACCCAACATATGTCCCCCGGATGCAAAGGATTAGAGGGAATGTAAAGAACGTTGTGGTGTTAGGCTTCTAGTAGAACTCCGGGTAATACATTCTGCTAAATAATGTTTACAGTACAATTATTATTATTCTTCATTTAATGACCTTTATTGATAACTTTGGCAGCGGAGATTCAACATACCTCAAGGGGATACTATAGACGGGGTTCTTTGTGCTATATTTAGAGGAAAGCGTAGGACCATAAAATACAGGTTAAAAATGGGCTTGTATCAGCAAGCTGCGAATAAGCTTAATGAGCTTGGTGCTGAAGAGAACGATTATACGAAAGATGAGCTTTTGGCAGCATTGGATTTACTCGAACCACCAGAAAACTTCCAAGACCACCAATGGCAAATGTATAAAACTCATCTTCGAAAGCCGATAGCAAAGGTATCTTCTGTCTTTAACTATCTGTTCATTTTTTATTGGTAACATTTTCTAAACTTACAACCCAGGGTTAAAAGCTAGTAATAATAATAATCCCATAAATAACAGAACTTGCATACTGATATCAGTTGTGATGCTGAAACCTAATATAGATATAATTTAGATTCTTAGCGCAATTACTGAAATCCTTCAATTAACATTACAACTCCAAAACATTCAACATCCTTCCAGGGGAGTGTGTCCACTTTCTTGTTCAGCCACTGGATAGTTGTTCATAGCATGCAGATACCTCTGCCAAAGACGCAAATTAAAAATGATTTTCATCTAGCATTAATTTTATTAGTGCGAGTATTAAGGTGCAAGTAAAACTAAGTAGGCAGAACACAGATTACCTGTAGCGTTCCAGTGGCAGCATACTTTATATCAGTTACTTCCTTTGATAATCCTGGGTCCAATGCTGCTGATCCATACAGCATATAGTCGTAACGCTGTTACCAAATAAAGCAAGTTAGCCACCATCTTGTCATAGTTACAACTTACAAGAGAACTTGATAATAGGCATTATATAATATCATAGGAACTCGTTCTTGCAAAAGGTTACTTTTATGTAGTCTTATTAACTGAAAACCAGGTAGTCAAGTTAGATTTACCAAAACTAGAAAGACACAAATGAAGACTCTTTTATTGTCAGTTTCCACTAGAAAGCTGCACTCATTTGTCCCAAGTTTCTGGAATTTATATACTCTCATTTCTTCAAATTTCTCATTTCTTAATTTCAGAAACTCTCATCATGTGGGAAGAAAGCTCGACTTCAACACGCCCATACTCGTACTACCGGTGCTACTAGTTTTGCGCGAAGCAGGCATGAATGGGTGAGTAACCTTTAATCTTAATTCTATTCTAACAGTATAAGGTAATCAAAATCATTTTCTTAAGTCACGATTTCCTTTCATTTATCACTGATTTGGTTGATAACCTTCAAAAAGTTATAACCTTCAAAATATAGACTTTCGTTATTTAGACGTGTTAGAAATGTATATTATAACTCTATTATAACTCTATTGTTATACAGAAAGTGATAAATAAAAGATCACCTCATGATGTTGAGTCGTTTCACATCTGTTATAAAACAGCGGACGACACATATATTGAAGAAGCAACAAGAGAAATGATGGTATGTGGCATGTTTTATATATTCAAGAAGCAACATGGATTATTCTATTTTATTAAAGTTTTATATGGCATGTTTTGAGAACTTAAAAGCGTATGCATTGTTTTAGGGTAAAGCAAATGAAGAAATATTAAGAAAGAAAAAAGAGATAGGAGGTCCTGAAGGTGATGTTGAACATGATGTAGAGGCAGAAATTGCAAGGGAGGTTCTTAACAAACTTATTGGGGATGAAGAGCCTCACTGTTTTGGAGCCGGTGTAACAAAATCTCAAGTATCTAAATTTAGTCGTGATCTAAGAAAGATGAGGGCTGATGTTCTAGCAAACGAAAACCGCTTTTTGTTGGAGAAAGTAGAGACACAAAAAAAACAATTAGATACTCAAAAAAAGCAATTAGAGACTCAAAATAAGGAAATCGAGACTCATAAAAAGCAGTTAGATATTCAAAATAAAAAAGTTGAGTCGTACGTTAAGCAAGTAGAAACTCAAGGTTTGCAATTGAAGAATATGGAGGAAAGTTTGAATAACGTGTATGGAATGCTCAAAGTTTTTCAAACTGCGTTTCCGGATCTCTATAATGTTGCTTCTACTTCTGCTGATACTCGTACATGTGACAAACAGGTGAGTATGTGGTTTCTTGTTTATTGCTGTTAAGATAAAAATTCAGTCCCTTGTTTAAAAGATGATATGTTTTTTCAGCCCTCTTCTAGCGTATCGCCCGTCTTGGATCACTATTCACCCGTAATGGACCATTACTCACCCGCCATGGATCACTACCCGGGTATGTATTATATTTAATTAACTATTTACAGAAACTTCAGAAAGTTATTGGAACATAATTGCATTTTTGATCAGATTCTGTTGTAGTTGTTTGACGTATGTCACTCATTAGTTTTTGAGCATGTTATTACGTTATTCAATATCTAGTTATCATGTTTGAACTGTGTAAACTGCAAAAAAAAACCGAACGAGATTGATTGGGTGTAGGAAAAAATTTGTGTTTGGGATAAAGTGTTCAGTTGCTTATCTGCTGGTCCTTTAAATGCTGATACGAAGATTTTTAGTGGTTGGATAGAAATTGCTTGTTCTAAAAGTAAGTAAGCACATAAACTTGACCTGCTTAAGCAATACCAAACAGCCTAGGAATGAACTTTTCTTAGGATAGGCTTGTTTAAAACTCTGCGCAAATCAGGAAACTGAAACAGGACCAGCACTGGTTAATGGTTATGTGCGTCCAGTTCTTGGCTTTTTTTTGCCTGATTAAGTTCAAAACCGGATTTTTGTTAATGATTTTTTTTTTTCTTTTATTCAAAAGAGATGAAATTTTTACGCAAGTAGCTATAAACTTGAATTGCTAGCCAGTAGTTAAACTTAATTGCTTGTATGGATTAGCAGATATAGGTTGTTGCTTTAGTGTGATTGACGTAGATGCTTGTCTTTTAGACTGATGAGTCATGAGTGAGATCATTGTTGATGCTGATATACTCAGTTTAAGTAGAAACCATAAAAGGTTTATGACGATCAGATATTGATATATTGATATAAGGACATCCATATGCTGTTGCTTTAATGGGGTATCGGCATTGCATATTTCTAAGGGTAATTATAGATTTATAGGCGCGGTGAAGTTGGGTTTTCTTTATGTTACATTGCATCTATGACACTAAGTCAGCTATAGGATTGTTGATGCTTATTTGTTCCATCTTGCAGAATTTACTTGGTCTTTAGGAGGAAATCTTGACTATAAATCACCATAGCATGATCATCATATGCAGTTCTGAAAACAGAGTGTTTGCTTCACTTGTTCATGCTCTTAACATAGTCCTGGTTTATTGATTTGGAAACTGCCCTGCACCCATCTAGAACCTGTTAACACTTCTTCAAACCAAATTAAGTTATAAATTTCTTTTATTCATGCTGTTATTATGCTAAAACTTTGTAAAGCTTTATAAATATATGATGCATTAAACTGGTTAATGCACTTTGAAATGTATATATAGTACAATATATATGTTTGAAATGTTGGCGTTCTTGACCCGTCCAAGATAAAATATGACCTAATAAACGTGGCTTTTCTGCTATCTGCAGATTAGAGACAAAAGATTGGAGCTTGTTGCTTAGGAGCTTGTTGAAGACAAGAGTTGGATTTCATCATTCTCATCCTAAACTGTGTAATCAGAATGATTTTATTTTGTAGATTCAATTGCAATTTGAAAAAAATTGTGTAATCAGATTCAATAGCAGATTTCTAGTTGTAATCAGATTTGTAATCAGATTTCTATTTGCAGATTCAATATTGTGTAATCAGATTTCTATTTGCAGATTTCTAGTTGTAATCAGATTTCTAGTTGTAATCAGATTTGTAATTTGCAGATTCAATTGCAGGTTTCTAGTTGTATGTATAATTTGCAGATTTCTAGTTGTGATTTTGTAGTTGAGAAAATCTGCAGATTTCTAGTTGTATGTATAATTTGCAGATTTCTATTTGCAGATTTCAATTGATTTGTACTTTTAGCATTTCTACACGCTTTTTAGTGTGTAGAGTGATGGTCTATTTTTATGTACTTTTAGCGTTTCTACACGCTTTTTGGTGTGTATTTTATCATTTCTACACGCTTTTTAGTGTGTAGAATGATGGTATGTTGTTCACAAATACAAGCGTGTACTTTATAACAATTTCTACACGCTTACTATCGTTTACTTTTATATGATTGTCCACACTAATACATGTGAATTAATTTGTGACGCCCATATACTACACGGAATAGTGTGCGTGTACTTAAATTTTTTACACACTTTCATATGTGAAAATCTAACAATATAATAGTGTATAATGAGGTCCTTTATTGTAGTGATAAAAGTATATGCTTTCCAATACTTTAGCCAAAAATGCATGTTGCGAAATATGAAGTTATTCCTCAAACAAAAAACTATGTGATTAAACAAGCATTTTCAGCACACTTGTTTTTCTTTTCTCTTTCATGCTCTAAAAATTCTTGGATAAGCATTTAAATTTCAACCAACACCCACAACTACTATACATTGAATGTATAGTCAGAAACTGAACCACATTACATGCGTGGAAAGATCAATCAAGGAAAAGAAACAAATAAACACTTGCAGAGATAGCTTTCAAAGCTTTAGAGATTTGTGCAGATAAAGTATATTACTAAACCAATGCAAACAAACACTTGTTGATAGTAATATTCAAAGCTTCAAGTTTATGCAGATAAAAGCATATTACATAAATTACAACATAAGTCTTCCACTCTCGAGTAGGTGAGCTTTTATTGTGTGCATGGTAGAGTCAAGGTCGAGCTATAACTTTTTGAAACTTTTGTTTGTGGAAAGTGAAAACATTTGTATTCTCAACTATTGTTTATACTATCACTACAACAAAGCAGATCATTATACACACATATTACGAGAGATGTACACGGTTACAAGTGTGAACATATTTGAAGTACACGCTAGTATTGTGCGTGGAGTAAGTCGGCGTCACAAATTGGTGAACACCATTAACCGTGGACAATTGACTTATTTGTGACGCTTGAAAGGGTGGAATAAGGGATGATATTTTCACGCTTTCTAGAGTGCAAAAGGAGATTGAGGTGGCCACAAAAAAAAGCGTGGAGAATTTGCAAAAGTACACGCTATTAATGGTGCACTTTAAACATAACACATCATCAAGTAAAAAAAACTCCACGCTTTTGATAGTCACTTTCTTGTTTTGATAATTTACAATTTTAACCCTGTATTTTGACAACTTTACAAACTTACCCTGTATTATAAAGTAATTAAATGCAAAAGAAATCACAAACTTTGCAGCATAATAATTCTAATTTTTGCAGCATACATGGTATAACAACAAGGTGTGTATGAGCATTGGCTATTAGGTGTATGTGGTTCTAGCACAAATGGCTGATAATATGGGTCATTCAAAAACTATTTTACAATAAGTCATAGATACGGATGCCATTAAGTTGCGCTACCACAGGATACATAAGTAGATACTAACACTATAAGTACCTGGGTTATTACATATATCATACACATCCGTTTTGCGAGGTTAACAGGGGACTATTCGTTTTGTAGCCTTTTTTTGCTATTCCTGTTTTTGCTTCTTTGGATCGGGTTCAGTGTCTTCTTCTTCGGTATCCTTGAACAGTTGCCTTTGGACTGGTCCTCGGGTTCTGGGACTCTTGGTGTCACTTTCTTGTACAGAAACAGTCGTCGTCTGGTTGCACTATTTCCCGGTATTCTTGGACAGCAGATCATGACTACTACTGATTGCCATTAGCCTGAAATTTCAAGAACCAATGTTATTGCTTTTTTTGAGTATGCTCTGTATTTTTTGGTGTGAGTGATGGCTAACAGAGCATGTCTTTATCGCTATTGGTTAGGGTGTGCGTCTATTTTAGTATCCTAAGGCGCCTGAAATTTAAACTACTAGTGTTATTGCTGCAAATGAGTATGCTCTATATTTTTTGGTGCACCTGATTACTAACAGAGCATGTCTTTATGTCTATTGGTCACGGTGTGCACCTATTTTAGTATGCTAAGGCAATATGGTTACACAAAATTGGGATGCTATATACAGTGGCAATAGTTAATATGACGATAATAAGTGGCCTAAATTGATGTTAAGGTGAAGGCATAAGGAATGAGTAACGTCTATACAACAAACTGTTAATTTAAAAATAATAATAATAAATAAATAGATAAATAAAAATATATGGCTTACCAAATATGGTGCTCTCAAGGCATGTGTATTCAGTCCTGAGCAGCATTTGCACTGTTGTATAATCCAAAGTTGGTTCCACCATGAGCCATCTATAAGTGACAGAAACACTACATCGTCATGAGATATTATCAGGTAAATGACACTTTGAAAGAGTCAAATACTTCAATAGCATACATAAAGCACGGCAGAGCCATTTCTTGACAAGATATTTTCCAGTGCAGATGTTGTAGAAGTTGCATCCATTTTAGCGATAGTCTCTCCCCAATGGGTAAGCCATCCAGTGTAAAATTCTCTGAAATAGCCTCTTATGAGCATCATAGAATAAATTGACTAAATAAGAAGTCACGTGAATTAAATTGAGATACTTACGAAGAAAGGGGTGGTGATTTTCCTGGCGCATTATATTCCTTTTGCATCTTAAATATAGGCCAAGGATCCTCTCAAGTTGAAAAATCAACGGCTACAGTTAAACTTTATATTAATCACATGAACCGTAAACTACTTTAAATAAATGAAATACATATTACAACATTATTTTTACCTGAAAAAACAGTGTCCCCGCGTATAGTTCCTTTAGTAAGAGTATCTCTAGTGCCTCCATCTGTAGTATATCTGTATATCAAAAAATAATTTAGCTAATGTGAAACAGACACTCGTTTGATGCGAGAAATAGAATCTTCTATAGCATACTACGGAAACCCATGTTTACCCAAAAAAAAAAAACTTACATGATTATATCATCTCCGAGATGTGACCGACTGACCGTGCTAAGTTGACCAGATGATGCAGATAGTCTTTGTCATCTCCATATGAACCAAACTCATTCTCGATCTGCAATCATGATATATAAGTAACTAGATTTTTTTTTTTTTTTTTTTTTTTTTTACTGAAACAAATGAGATATAACTATAGCTCTACACACCTGAACCATAACTATTGGTCCACCTTTGTGGTAAAGAAGATGATCAATTTTAGGAAGTAGTATCCCCCACCGGCTATCGACCTGCAACATCTCGTATGATTAATAAGTCATTAATAGAAACATCGATAAGAAAATGTAATAAGTCATTAGTTGTAGCCCTCGATCATATAAAAAGTGCTTAGCAAAAGCAGTTGTTGTTGTTGTAGCTGAAAGGTGTAGAAAGATGCATACAAAAACATTATCCTGCATTTGATTATCGTAAAAGGGGACATTAGCAAGTTTTCTTTCAGAAGCTTCAATCTTTTTTAAAGCTATGTGTATAGCTTATTTTCAAATAGTTGAGTGCTTCCAAATGTATATCCTAAACTAAGGGAGCAAAATATACCATTACTAGAACTAGAACCAATAGCTATGTAGGGAAATGGCAAATTTGAAACTTGATAAACTGGCACATTTATTCTGTTTTACTTTTTTAGAACAGACAGATGGGCAGAATGTACTAGCATCATATATAATTCAAACATTTATATAGAGTAATCAAGATAGAGTTCAATAATGTACATACATGTAAAACGTTATAACATACTTCCACCTTGTATACAAAACTTTACTTATAAGTTATAACCATAACATACCTATTATTGTTTGTGACTTTGAGAGTCTTACTACAATGAGGTTGTGTTTGTCGATGAGCTTTATAGAGCATTTAGCTTTTACCATTTAAAATAAATTGCTTTTTTTTTTTTTTTTTTTTTTTTGTAACCATGGTTTCCGACCTTTTGGTTCAATAATCCACGGGGTTTGAACCCACCACTAGACAAACTTAAACCAAACCATGTAAAGCCCTCCCTTTTCAAGAGTTTGGTGTGACCAAATCAGGGTTGTTTGCACTTAGAGTCAGCTTGTACCCTATAATAATTATAGGCGCCGCCCCGTCATCTTATACCGTATAACGTAAACACCCTCCCCAATAACATTCCTGTCACACCAAAAAAGAAATACCCAATCACTCACAAAGAAAACATGAAAATTGATCTACATTATCTATCTTTTCACATAGCACCTATCCGCCTAATGAAAGATTCAATCTTAATTCATCCTAAGCCTTACCTACTTATAACAGAACTTCTTCTATCCTACCTAACAATTTAACAATCAATAACCGCTATTGATTCTAGTGTAGTCGGTACGCCATCATCCATTAAAGCATTCAAATACATTCATTAAACGAAGAAAGCGTGAAAATTGATCTACATTATGTATCTTTTCACGCAGCACCTAACCTCCTAACGAAAGATTAACCATTCAACAATCCACATTACATAAATCTAAAACCACTAACGCCTAAAAACGATCATATACAACGCAAAGACATTATCATTTTAAACTTAAATAAGAAAAATTACTACCTCCTCAGGAGGAAGCCGAAACAGTTGTCGATACTCTTCGCTTCGCAAAGACGGCTAAAAAAATCAAACAAAATCAATTAAAATAAAAATAAAAATAAAAATAATAGTAATCAGTTAAAAGGTCAAATAGTCAACGCGATCTCAAATTCAGTTACAAAACCTGCATATCCAGCTGAATACTCCGATTAGGAGACGAACTGGAGCTCTCAACCGAATCTAAACTTCCAGCCGACGGAGGCGAACCGGTGACCGGAGAAGATGATTCAGTTGTTTGTGGTGGTGACGGTGGCGGTGGTGGTGATTCGAAACCCTAATTTTGAAACCCTAACGCTACACAAATGATTTAACGGGTCGAAGTTGATTGTGGTGGTGATTCGAAACCCTAATTTGAAGATGGTGTGTGTTTATAGATTTTATAGAATTGAAAGATTTGAAGATGGTCTGAGTTTAAAGATTGGTGTGAGTTTATCTATTTTTTAGAAATGAAAAGACTATACATGTAATGTTGTAAAGTGGGGAGTGAAAAATGTAAATTTCTCCTCTTTTAGCAAGTACACGCTGATTTATGTGGAGTATTTAGTTAGTTATAAAATTGTACACGCTTTTGCTAGTGAACATATTTATCACGCTCTCATGTGTGCATTTAATTTGTACATATACACGATTATAGATTTGTATTTTGTTGTTCACGCTTGAAAATGTGAGTAAATTTCTGCACGCATGTAATTGTGGATAAACCCAAAATATTTCTACACGCTTTCAGTAACGTGGAGAAATAAACGTGTAAAATGTAACTTTTTTTTGTAGTGATATTGAAGTTATCTGCTAACCTTTCACAACAAATAAAGAGCAACGTTTTCAGTAATTAATAGTAGTGTTGTACGTAAACGACCAACGAGCCTATGTTTCTAAAGAAAAAGAGTTGAACTTGTTTGAGCAATGCGTACTCTTTCCAAGTTAAGCTCGAGCATCGACTATGAGATCGAAAAGATCGAGCTTTACGAGTCTTATGGGCTAATATGAGAATCTACAAAGAAATTAACCCTTAATTGTATATCTACAATCTGTAGAAGCTAGCATAGGTAGACAAATCACCCCGCATCCATGTCATCTTTAATTAATAAGTCAAATTCGAATATAGCTATCTGAACCATACTGACGATGTTTTATATTAAGTTTAAATTATCTTCTCATATAAACACAAAGAGACGAATTAAATGTGTAAATGTTTAGATTTGCAAATGATGCCAGTTTTATATTAATACAAGTAAATTATTAGGTAACCTCAAATGAAACTACTTACAATGTCGTTGTAAATATTTTTCTCAAGAATTTCAATGTATTTGATTTGTAAAAGTCATTTGACTTACCATTCCCCAATGTGATGAATTAAACACATTATCAAATAACTCAAAAGTGCATTCATGTTATTGTAGGTTAGAACATTAAATTATCAATGAATGCCATCCCTAACTAGCATTGTATTATAAGAACACATGACATGCAAAAATAATGCACATATCTCTCCCTTAAGAACCAGTAGGCTAGACGACTGTTGGAGGTTGATGTCAGTGTCACAAAGAAAGTACATAGATGATGGAGTAGGTAGTGTGTAGATGGCTGTAAAATATGTGTTGGCGTGTTAGTATTTGCAACTTGCAAGCCTTTATGTCAACTTGCCTGCTCTCTACAAATCTTTTTCACACTCACAAAACATAAACAATACAAAAATCACTCGCAAAACATCAACACTTTTTTGAAGTTTTGTTGTTTATATTATTGTTTAAAATTTCTCACTTTTTAAAACTTTGGATATATAGGACATTCGATCGATCTCCACCCCTTAGCTTCTATGACCACTCGTTGGTGCTCCATCACCACCATCTTGCACCATGCAGCCACAAGTGATGTCATCTGCCACCATCTCCAAGGTAGTAAATGTGTTGTATTATGTTTTATCTCAAAATGTATCATATCTGCTTTCTCAATAAGCTAAAGCAATAATTCTACTCATGTATTATTTCAAAAGACAAAAGTTTATATGGACTCTTTGAAACGTCGGAAAATAGTACATATGTTTGGTTTCCCAAACTCTAGAGTCTAGACACCAATTTATATGTTGTGAAATATCAAACATGCAAACTAACTACCCCATAAATCATCTGATACGATTAATTACGTTCACCTTGTTTCATCATCTCAGAAACCAAGAAAAGATAAGCTCGTGACACTACTACAAAAAACGTTAAAAAGATCGGTTGAAAGCCCTCAAAAAGATCGGTTATGAACCACTCTATGTAAGGGTGATCAATTTCTTTTCATGAAGAATTTTGGTCTTCATCATTGTAATTGGTGGTTTTGGAAATATTTCATCTGCATGGAGGGAGAACAGGTATATCATCTTTCTTGTTCTTATTCGTGTTATAGCTTTATCTCGTTAGTTCCCCAACATTCAATGACGCTGTTGATATCTGCAAACAAACTCCATAACCATTATTCAATATGCGCGTGGTAGTTTATTTGTAAGTAAGAGTGGGGTGTTTGGTTTTGTAGATTTTAACTATTTGGAATCAGATTTTAGAAAATCTTGAGTTAAGCAATGAAATGTGGCCATTTTTGTGTAATTCGAGTGATTCTATGTTCTAAACTAAAAGGTTCTTCAAAAGCTTTTCATAGCCATAAAAAGTAGTGGAAATAGAGCACGTCTTTACACTATTGCATTGTAGAAAGTAGCATAACTTAACACTATTTTAATCGAAAATTATTACAGACCCCCTTTTTAGGGGTTTGTATCTCAAAATACCCCAACTTTTAGCCGTTTACAAATCTACCCCAACATTCCATTTAAATATATGCGCGACATGTTTGAATAACACGTGTCAGCATTTCAAATTTATTCGAGCTCGAAAAAAATATATATATAAGTTAACATGTCGCGACATGTATATCTATGTGCATGGGGAAGGAACATTTTGAATGTTTACTGAAAAATCTTACATGAGTTGGAAAAAATACACTGCCAAGCATTTTACCAGGGTGATTTAACCCTTTTACCCAAAAAAAAACTGCCAAAGTTGAAAAAAAAAAAAAAAATCTATGGTTTTTTTGGGATGGTAGGCCATTATTAAAAAATTCATTCCGTTTTTTTATACATATGCATGAGCTTACTTGTATAAAATTAATCAAGAGATTTGAAACTTTATATAAATGAGGCTCTAGGTTGTTGAAATCAGTGACAAGAATTAAAATAAGTTGATATAAAGAAAAACAAACGCCTTTTGGTTTGTTTTATAAATTTAGCAAAATTTGTTGAGGATCAAAATAGCAGTCATATATCTTGCATTCACGACATCTTGTTTAGTGGTTACACATATATGGTGTAAACGAAATGGTAGTGAAGAATTTTTTTTCTCTATCTAGTTATGTATATGCTATTGTCGTAATTTTGTTGAATATAAAGTAATTTTGAGCAACGGTATTCACTACAAGAAACAGGAGAACAGGTGACGAAGGTCGTCCCGTCGACACAATGTCATCGGGATAATGCAGAAAACGACAAAAAGTTCGTTTGACCGTGGCCAAACGCGTTGAATTTTTCGGGTTGATATTCTCCCGTCAAAGTTGTTTAACTAAACAACACATATTACATTAAAAACACACACATTCAAACTGTTCTAAAAAAACATAAAAAAAACACGCATTACATAAAATTCAAATATATTAAATAAGATACGATTAACCTACGATAACACTGTTAAACTATGAATCAAGAAAATGATTCAGTCTGTGACATAGCCCTCGTCAGTCGAATAGGAGGCACTAGAATCGTCCTGACTAGATGTGACACGGTCTAATCCCATAGCCCATCGCCATTCTGCTCGACGGTTTCTTCGATCTTGTTTAGCTTTTAAGTACGCTTCACGATCTCTTGCCTCACGTTCTTCCTCCGCTTTAGCCGCTAACACTTTTTGCATATCTTGCTCATAAAGTTCTTCATCAGTCAACGCACGTGCATTGTTTTGTGGTGGATTGTTTTGTAGTGGATTGTTAAACGGTGGAAACAAAACATCTAGTGGATTGTTTTGTGGTGGATTGTCATATACGAATGTGGGAAACAGGTCTTGTGGTGGATTGTCATATGGGAATACGGGAAACAAATCTTCGGGTGGGGTATTGTAAACTGACGCGTTATCTGGTGAATTGTTATGTGACATTGTTTCGTTTTAATTTTTAGAGAAATCTGTTAGATTTTTGTGTGGAATGTTTGTGTTTTGTGATCCTCTATGAGAGACATAATAAAAAGGGTATTTATAGTCGTATCAATTGGTATTACCTAAAAAAGACTTTGGAACCAACTGCAAAATGTTACTCACAAAGTTTATATGTGTCATTGAGTAGTAAAAGCAGTTATTTTAAGCGTACACGACATCGTCAGTGAGTTGTCATTTCAAAGTGTCATATTTCGTGTAAAATTTTAAGCGTACACGACATTGTCATTGAGTTGTCATTTCAAAGTGTCATATTTCGTGTAAAATTTTAAGCGTACACGACATTGTCATTGAGTTGTCATTTCATTGTTCAGAACCATTAAAAAATTGTCTGACCTCAATTGCTTTATAAGCTAGCTATGATTTGATATATACACAGATTTGCTACTTCTCTTTACAGTATCCATGGATTCTAACATTAAGAAGTTTAAATGTGTGTTACATTATGTTGATCAGCATCGAGGTGTCATTATGTATAATGACTTGACGTACTCAGGGTTGGTTGGGTTGGTGTTGGAGAAATTCAATTTAGATCCAAATATTCCGATTAATTTGTCATGTAAGTTGGCTTCGTTTAACTATCGTATTGACATTACTGATGATGATGAGGTAATGTTTTTTGTTGAATGTGCTTCTACTGCTTCTGCTGGGGTGGCACAATTGTATGTTGTTCAACCCAACAAATAAGATGATTGCGCTTATCTTGTTTTATGTTAAGTGGTTTGTATTTTATTAATGAATGTTTGTACTCTTATTTGAATAAATTTTTAATTTGGATACATATGCTAATGTTTATTGAAACACTGATAAAAAAATCATATAAAGATCACATTCTTAAAGTATACAAGACACTTATTAATTGATATTCTTAATAATTGAAACGATTCTTCCATAGGGCTTTATGACGTTCATCTGCTTTAGCATCCTCATTCTCAAAGTGTTCTTGTTCCGCCCATTCAACCATTTGATCTAAAGTGTAATCTGATTGTCCTATGATTTTTTTTCCGTCTTCGTTGTCACTTGTGTAGTCTGTTATCACATGATCCATCATTTTTGCCAAAGTAGCATTTGGGCATACATATTTTTCAATAAGAAAACTGACACCGCCATGGTCAATGTAAACTTCCAACTGGCCGCCTTGTGATGCTGAAATATCAAACATCACATACATATCATAGTTGTTTCTTAGCTTGACGGTGATGGAAAACCCAGTGTGCGGAACTTCATAATAAAGAGCATGAATCTTCCTATCGACAATGTTAGACGAATATTGTTTCAGCTCATCCAGCTTCATTCTTGGAATATTGATGTTCATCTTCCAACTGTTTACATACTACAGATTTCCTTCATAGCAAACCAATTGACCATTTTTGTGAACAATAAAATTGAAAATGGTTTGGGAATACGGCGCCGTAGGTTTTGTTTTTTTCTTGCGTTCAAGGTTAAACCGGACACGCTCTTCACGTTTGTTTTTTTTTCACAACCATTTGATGTAGATATTGGACACGCTCTTTACATTTTTATTTTGTTTCTTCTGAAATTACACATTTCAAATGATTCTTCCAAACAACCATCGTCTGGAATCAATATTGTGGTTAGATCTTCGCGACTGTCAGAAACAAAAATTTGGATCTTTCCTGCAACTTTTGCGAAGTCATACATAACATCAATATCATAATCGTTTTTAATTGCTTTCATACCATTTAACGTGTTGTTTTGTGGCAACACGTAATACAGACTTTGGACCATTGATGGTAATTTTCTCTTCAGATAGGTAACCATATCTTGAAAATCAAATTGTGCAACAATAATATTCATGTGTGAACCACCTTCATATGTTAGTGGGTTAAGTATAAATTTTCCGTTGTGGTTGATAGTGAATTCGAATGTATGGTTATTAGATGTTGACATTTGGTGAATGAACGAAGACACAATTGGTATTGATAACTTGAAACCACATACCTCAAGTGTGTGTGTGTGTGTGTGTGTGTGTATATATATATATATATATATATATATATATATATATATATATATATATATATATATATATATATATATATACCACAAAGGTGAGTAGTCATTTCTTTGTTAGAATTGGTTTACGAGTAATCAATTTAATATTATTTTTACATTAAAGTTGAAAACATATAAAGAAAATGATAACATCGAGAATTGGATAATAGAAATTTGAAAGCATAATAGGACATTACTATTAGAACATACCTAGAATTACAAACTAGTCAAATTGTGACTTGGACTATAGACAATGAAAAGCATAGCACGACAATAAAGGCAAAAGAACACCCATAACTACAAATTAGTCAAATAACTTTTTTGACAATGAAGGTTTATCTTGTGTACTCTTCTTGGTATGCTTAATGTTGCATTCGTTGGCCACAACGAGTTCGAATAACTCAACTCTTGAAACGTACACATGCATTTTGTTTTGTTGAAGTTGTGTGTACGATAACAGACTTTCGTGGTCTTCAATTGCAGTAGCCAATGGTACTAGCCCTGAATCAAGACTACAATTTGTTTTTTGTATATAAAAAAGGTCGGGGAGTTTTCATCGTAACCTAAAGAATTTGTTAAAATTAGTTTCAATTGATCGGCCGAGAAAGTTTCAAACTCGACCGAATCTACGCAGGCAATTAAACCACCTTCAAACTTTCTTCCTGGTGAGGAAGTGAACCTCCCGTAATGATGAAGTAGAACTTTGAATGTCACGTATTCAAGTTTAGTAATATTTGAAAAAGGAATGAAATGTTGTATTGAACTTCAAGTGCGCCAATGTGGCTTATATAGAACGTAATGAACTCGTATTTACTACTTTCACCAAGGACACTGTTTGTGCTATCATGTCAACAGTGAAAAATGAATAGTGGAACTGACGTGGTGCATCTTTTTTCTTAGTTGTCATTTTTAGTATTTTATTAGGGTTTTCTGGAAATACATGTTATAAATAAAAAAGGAATTTATTACAAGCTTCATAACAAATGTTACAAAATTAATACAATTACATGAAAATACATAACCAACAAGTGCAAACTGGTTACTAACCAAACAAATTAAACCAACTATTATTAGACTGTTAAGTGTTTAGATCATTTAAATGTTGTAAGGGGTATGCTTGGGAGTCATATAGTTCATAGCCATGTGCCGGGTTATGATGAGCATGTTGTTTATAACTTGCTTGCCCTTGGTCATATTGGCCTATTGTGTAAAATTTTTGATTACATGGTTGTGTTGAGGATGTGTTATGTCCAAACACATGAGATTGGTATGTGTCATATGTAGGAACGGTGTGATGATCTGTTTGACTTGGGTATGAGTCGAATAAAGGAGGAGTTTGTTGTTGCTCGTTAACGGATTTTTTCTTTTTGGGATACTGTTTTCTTTTGTTTAACATTTCATTAGGGACAAATGGTTGCTTGCATTGCCCACGTGTGTGTCCAGCTTCACCGCACCTACCACAATGTCTTACCTTTAGTTCCTCACCCTGGGATCGTATACGGTCAGTATTTTTTGGCCGCCCGGGTTATGGGTTGTCCATTCGTGGAGGAGAGATTTGTTGTATATGTGTTGGATACTCCCATTCATGAAACTCTCCAACAAAATTCACCGACTCTGCATATGTGGCTTGGTATTTTGATTTTTTAAACCAATCCTAAACGTATTGCACACAGTTGGTTTGACCCAAAAAACCTACTTACAACAATAACGTGACCACAAGGTATACCGGAAAGCTGCCATTTGCGGCAATCACATGTCCTAGTCTCTAAGTTCACTTCCCGATTGTATCTCCCATCAAAAACCTCGAACAGATGTTGGTTAACCCCGTATACATTCAAGGTTGCACTTTTGATTTTTCTCTTTTCCATTTTATGGGATGCCCAATCAGTTATTTCATACTTCATTTTTGCTGCATAAACACATAGGCTTTAAGAAGTGACTTTATATTAAACATAACTATTAAAAATATAAATATATTCTGTTTGACAATAAATACCAGCAACTTGTCGCCGTTTAAAATACCAGTCTTGCACCATTTTTTGATATTGCTCGGTCAGCATTGTTATAGGCAGCTTCCTTGATTTTACAGTACAAGCATTAACAGACTCGACGCTGTTAGATGTACAATAATTGTAGCGAGTTAGTGGGCAATATGCTCTGGACCATCTGTGAACACCCGCTTCTACTAGCTTGTGGTATGCCTCAAGCTGAATTGCGAGCAGTATTTGCATCTTACTATCAAATTCGTCAGGTGTATACGCTTTGCATATCCTCCAAAATAGCGCCTTTATTGTGTCCTTTTTTAAAGAAAGGTTCATCATTAAATGACGACAACATATACCATGAAACGCCAATGGGTATTCATTTTGTACAGCTAATCTGATAGAAGGATGTGATGGATCTAAACACACGACTTGTGTTATAGTGATACTTTGAATGATACTAACAAGTATGCGGAATATACTTATTAATACTTAGAAGGTTTGTATGTAAGTTTTTTTGTGAGTTGTATATGAATGAGAATAGTTGTATGAACACAGAATATTAACCAAACGTTTAGCTTCAATATTATTAAGAATAATAATATGAGTGATCTAGCTTATCACTAGGGTTACACCTTGAAGCTCTCTAATTGATACGTGTATAAACCTAAACCTAGGATCTCCTTTTATAGGACACTAGGAGTCCTTTACAAGATAAGTATAAACTGAGAATAATAGAATATACACAAGATCTTTTCTATACTTATCTAACTACACGTTTACTAACAATTATCCTGCAGCAGTGGTAATAAGTTGTACTAGCAGTGGTAATTAGTTTCCACTGCTAGTGCATTCTTCAACAGTGGTTATCTCCATGCTTATCAATGGTAACTGTTAGTATAATTCCCAACAGGATGCCTATCAGATATGATAACCAAATCCTGTCTATCGCCTATGCATTCTTTAAGGCATGAAAACCACCATGACCAACATTCACTAGTTTCCCCTCTGCATATACCGTAAGCAATAGGCACAATTTGGTTGTTTTCATCCATACCTACTGCTAACAAATTTGTACCTTTGTACACACCCTTCAAATGTGCCCCGTCAACTATAAGCAGTGGTCGAAGATGTAGTAAGAAAGTTCGAATCTAAATAATAAAATTGAATACACGTTAAACTATGTAAACATACCATAAACTATACCAATGAAACCAATCATGAAAATTAGTATCACTTATCGAAACACCAATGGCAACGAATAACATCTCAAAAACTCCTTCTTCATTTGTCTTGATACATGTGATAGTGCCTGGGTTTTTTTTACTAGGTTGTGACAGTAATACGATAACATTTCAAACGATTCTGTTGGTGAACCCCTAATCATTTGTAACCCATAATCCTTTCCTCTCCATGCTTGTTGGTAAGACATACTTGTTTTATATTACGCTAACATATCTCTTTGCATATCTTTTGGTTTTAAATCTCTTCTAGCATCTTTTAATTTTTCACTAAAAATGTGACCAATAACTTTTTTATTTGCATTTCGATGGTTAGGATATGTTTGAGTTTTTTCACACGTGTGATTATCATTCAAACTTGTAACTTGAAACACAAATGTACCTTTCACGCATCTAGAGTTAATTCTCCATTTGAATTAGTTAAAATGATAGCATTTAGCATAATATCTTATAGGTTATGACCTTTCGACTAAAAACTGGTAACCTTCTTCTAAACATTTCATCCTAACTGATCTGTCTAATTCATCTCTTGTGTCAAAAAACTTTCCCTTGAAAAAAACTGTATCACTATTATTTTGGTTTGAAATTATTTGTTTGGATTGGTAAAGTGGGGTTTCTGGAACGTCAGGCATGAGTGAAAAAATATTTTTCCATTTATGATGGATTAGTTTTGGGTTCTCGCTTTTCCCAATAAAACCATCATCTTCATCATCTTTCGCATCGTCATCTGACTCGAAAGCAAATGATGATCCCGGTTTTGTGGAATTTGCCTCATCTTTAAAACAGGATTCATAAATCTCATGATCATTTGATTCAAAATTTTGTGATGGGCCCTCATTAAAAAAAGAGTTGCTATGGTTTTTATTATTGAAACAAGCTGAGTTCTCTTCATAACCAGAATACCCGATTTCTTTGTTAGTGTTTGTTTCAAAAAATTTATAAAATGTCGGGTTTTCTTGGTTTGACCTAAAATATGTAATTTCTTCACATTCTTTTGCTTTAGCAACATAAAGATGCTGCATTTCTTGATTCGAAGAAGCATATTCAGCAAAGAAAGTTACCTCATCATCGTCAGTGATATCCATTCGAACATCAAATGAGGGGTGCAAAAATTTAAAATTAAGCCAAACACTGGGATCCAACTTGAACTTAGAACGCACAGTTTCATCTAACCATGAGTAAGTGATATTAGTATACATAATCACACCTCGTTCGGTATTATCAAAATGTAAAACCCATTTGAATTTTTGAAAATCTGAACTCATTTTTAGTGTTTGATATGAATGAAAGTGTTTGATATGGAATAATAAACCCTAAACACTAAATATATACATACAATGGTGCAACAAAAGTACTTTTCATTTGGGTATATGTGTAATTTTTTTTACACGAAATTTGACACTGATGAGACAATTCTTTTACAAGGATTTGACAACTCCATGCTAGCTTTGTGTACGTGTAATTAATTACGCGAAATATGACACAGACTTGAAAATTATATGGCAATGATGTGACAACTCCATGACAGTTGCGTGTACGTGTAATTAATTACGCAAAATATGACACAGACTAGACAATTCAATGACAATGACGTAACAACTCCATGATAGTTGCGTGTACGTGTAATTAATTACGTGAAATATGACATTGAGTTGACACGCTCTTTGACTATTTAAGACTAAGTTCGTGACGCAAACTACACTCATTCGTTTGTTAAATTGGTTACTACAAATCATTCGTTAACATTGTTCTTTTCCATATTCAAAGTATGTCGTACAACATACCATTCGACCTTCAAGTAGATATCATGAATAAACTTCCAGTAAATTCTTTACTACAGTTTCGTAGTGTGCCAAAGAGCTGGAGGTCTTCCATAGACTTTTCCAACTTCATCCGTAGATACGGTTTTTGTGAGTCAGATATGTGTTGTTTTAATTTGACATACATGCAAGGTAATGTAGGTTTCATGTTTTCTATTAATGAAAGTTTAGCGTTTACGCATCTAGATACACCATTAAATCTTGCAACTCTTAAGCCAGTTGCTACTTCTGAAGGTGTCTTGTGCTTTTCATACGGTTCAAACATGATGGTTGTTCTTTGGAACCCATCAATAAAAAGATTTGTAGGAATATTCGTCCCTAGTTTCTTGAATCAACCTAATTCGCCAAAAATGGTCATTGGTTTTGGTGTCCGTTCGGAGACTTTAGACCCAACCCTTTTAAAGATTAATTACCCTTATTACGGTGAAGGACCATGGTATGTTTCAGTGTATACATTGAGTTCAAGACATTGGAAAATCTTGAAAACGACCATTTGCCACGGGAAACAATTAGAATAAAATGGTCTGGTCAAGCATGTGTGGGTGGAAAAATTTTATGGGTGGGTTCTGAAAAATTTGTTTACAATGATGGTAATTACTACAAACGATACATGATTGTTTCGTTTGATTTGGTTACTCACCACTTTCAAGTACTAGACATACCTCAAGAGATAACATCAATGATTCCGTCTCCATTCTATATATCACAATTGTGAAACTCTCTTGTAATGTCAGGAAGTTTCCTTGCAGAGAAGTACAAGATTATATGCGCATGGGAGTTGCAATTTGCTGGTGGTATTGTATCATCGTGTACAGTGCTATTCACCATCCCATTTTCAATTGAGAATGTGGCGAAATTTGTTGGATTTACCAAAGATGAGGAACCAATTGTTGAATCTAAGATCAACCAAAGGGTAACGAAACAACTACAAGTGTATGAGTGTACATCCCAATTGTTTCAAAACATGGGTATTGAAGCAAATGGTAGTTCATTCTTCATTGGCCCATACAAAGAATCACTAATTCTACTTGATCAACCAAATAATACCTATATTCTATAGTTTGGGTCTTTAACCTTAGCAATGTATGTCTTCAACGTTTCTACAAATGTACTAGTTGTTTAGTTCATGACTTCTAACGTTACTTCTTTAAGTTTAATGTACTACGTTTTTATGTATGTGTACAAAAATTAATTTGTCATCGTTATTACTAGTTATTACAAGTATGCTATGACACTGATTTGACAAGTGCATGACACATACGGGTGCGTGTAATTTATTACACCAAATATGACAATGATATTATATTTACACCGACATAGATTAAATTTCTCCTATAAATACTAGTGTGTAGTTCCATTTCTCTAAACACATCCAGATATTAACATTTCTACTCTCTACAAAAATAGAAAAATTCACACAATGTCCCAACAAAACAAAACCGGATACACAAAACGATACCAAAATTCCCAATTCGTTCCACCCAAACAAAAAAAGGACACAACAAACGCCCCAACACATAAGGTTGTGGGTTCTTCAACATCTCAGGATTGAATAATACCCGGTCCGGCTGGTATTCTTCAACAAGCTATTCTTTGCAAAAATGCAGACTTCAGGGAGGGTGGCCCCGAATATTGTGTTGTGCCAACACAAGATTATATAGCGAAAGTAAAAGAGGATGTCACTGAGGATGAACATTTTACTAGTGGGCCATGGTTGAGCGCGATTCATAAGCTGTTTAATTCTCAAGGTGTCATCGTAACTGGCTATTTTGGAGATATAAAAAAGCATTGCGTAAAAGGGAAACTTGAACTTGTTGTAGCTGTAATCAAGTCTTGTACTCCTAAAATACTGGGTGACCTTACATGTACACTAAAAGATCCAACAGGGACTATGGCTGGTACAATTCATCACAAAGTCCTTGCAGAAGAGCTGGATTACAAAAAATCCCTCAAAGTCAGAGCTGTTTTGGTACTTCTTAATGTTTCGGTGTTTACCCCGAAATCATCACCGCCTGCTGTTAACATAACATTAAGGAACTTGGTTGAGGTTATAGACAAGAATACCGTTTTTAGTGGATGAATATTTACATATTTATACCCTATGTTTATGTTTAATATTGTCTATTTAGTGTTTATGAAACTCAACGTCATCTTGTTTAATTGTTTTGTGTCTATGTACGGTTATTGTATTGTGTCTTTATGTAGTCAAATAATGCTTGAATAAATGCTTGAAAAATAAATCAAATAAAAGTTAAAAAAAAATACTACAACATAGAATAGCGTTACATACTGGTTGAACCGTACAACTAACAACGTGAAGTGTCATCTTAATTAATCATATCCAGACATACTAGTCTGCTCACACCTACAGTCGTAAAACATGCTACCAAGGCTACATCTAATATTGGAGAAAAAGCCTACGACATTACTACTATCAAATTGTGGTGGCCATCTACCCCGTAACAAACTCATGTATTAGCCAACATGTGATTACTCCACAATCACTAAAATTTCCTTGTTGTGGGATACAATATGGTTCGTCGTTGTAATGGAATTCAAAATTGTAGTGTCCACGTTCTGTCCTAGTGAAATCTCCTAGCTCTTCTAAACACTTGTTCATAACTTCAATCCAATCCAATACAAACTTTCTTATTTGTTCACAACAGTCGATGCTATGCATAGAGTCGAGAACCAAGAACCTGGAATTATGTAAATCGATAATTGCTGTCACCCAGTGATTCCCTGTCGGATTCATCGGCATCACCACCTACATATATAATTTATTTATGTATACACAATTACATAGTCTAGTAAAGAGTAATTTATACAAAACAAATAAACATTGAAAGATGTTTACTTACCCAACGTACTTCATCCCATGACGGGTATGGACGTGTGCTACCATCCAATGTTCCCCTAATCGAAGGAGCTATCGAAAGCATGGACATGTTACCATTTTCGGTCGGGTAAACAGATGCAGTCCATGATTTAGCCACTGTCCATGGATATTTGTCTACCCAACTTCTGATTAATATCTCTATCAAACAATTCATATGTTGATTCAAAAGATTAAACTAAATCATTTAATGTTCTTGAAACTTAAATAATCTAAACCTCTAACAATTTAAAACAATAGACTTACATCGTCAAACAACCAACCAATTTTAGCCTCTGGACCCGGATCATTACCCATCTTGTATAAATCCGGAAGTAGTTGTTGAAAGAACGTAGGATCTACTACCCAACCCTTTGGATGGCAGTCAAGGTATATGTCACATGTGTCCATGAGGAATTGCTCAAAACTTACATAATTATTACGCCTTACCTAAAAAAATAAGGTACAATATCGTTACAAGTTTGTTAATTATATAAAATAAATGTCAATAAATTTAAAACATTTTTAGTAGTGCCTCTGTAGGATCAACATTATAAACTATTAAAGGTGCGCTAAAATCACAACCAACACAGGTAACATCATCATCAACCGGTTCTTCTTCTAGGTTAAACCATGGAATCTTCGACGTACTCCTTTTTTGTTTAGTCTTAGCACCACGTTTCTTAGGGAGGATTGTAGTGGGTCCCTGTTGGGTCCAAGGAAATTGCTGATATTTACCCGGATGACAATCCCTCCTTGGTCACTCGATTGCATCCTTAAAAAAGATTAACCAAATAAATTTTTAACGCCATTAACATTATTAAATTTTAAAATAATAATCGATAAATAATAGGTTACCTGGATGTCAGCAGCAACGTTAGGGCGGAAAGATGGACCAGCCTGGTGATCAATAGGAGTGGCAAACGAGGCGAACCCCATTGGTGTACGGTTAGCAGTATGTCCGGTTGAGGGAAACGGGGATGGATAGCTAGAAGTCACGGGCGGTGTAGGAACATGAAGTCCATCAAAGAAAGAGTCATTTGGTGGCCCACTATATGGACGGAGGGATTGTGGTAATCCCTATATATTAAATTATAACGTAATGTTAGTATACAACCTTTTCGTCACTAAAAATTACTAAACATAAAAACATAAGAAAAAAAGTACCTGTGTGTTTTGAATCACAATAAAGTCGCTAAAACCAACATTTTCATCAGCAACAAAGCTTGATTCTCTATGTAATGGTTATTTATTGCGAAGTTGGTTTTGCTGTAGTAAAATTGTTAATGAAACAATTAACAAGCCTTCAATGATATTTATACAAAAACTCAAAATAAATTGATGTAAAACTATTTACATTCTGTTCAATCTCTTTTAACTTCAGTTCATGTTCTTTGAAAATAGCATCATACGCTTTAAACTTCTGTAAAATAGCCGGCTGTATGTCATCATCCATAGAATGGTATACTTGTGGTTGTATCACTGGAGGTGCGACCGGATCCCCTTCGAAATACGCTCTACTATCACGCCACCACTCGGTCAATTCCTCATACTCATCCGGTGTAAGCCTACGCAACGGTGGTTTTACCTTTATAAAAACATGGAAAATATATATGACATTAAAAAAACAAAAACAATATTAAATTCATAATAGTTAAAAAATAAGTGGATATCTCAAACTCACAATCAATTGGTCGTCCAAAAACTTGTCAATACGTTCTCTAATGACCAATTTGTTAAAATCCCATGCAACGGATCGGGGATGCAACACTCGATGATGACGGAAAAAATAAGGGCTAGCACCTTTCGGGAACATCTCCAATATCCAAATCTAAAAAAGGTAAATTCGTTTATACTCTTTAACGGTATAAATATACATGAACTGTAGAAATAGATAAATGACATACCTTGAAAGCCCATACAAATCCGTTCAACGTGTACTTAGGAGGTTTACGAGGATCCCTCCCCTTGGCAAAGTGCTTTTCCCTACGCTCAATTGCTGCATTCCGGAGATGTTGGTACAAAGTTGGCCATACATACGACCCCCACGGATACACATTCCACTTATCTAAATCCTCGACTACTCTAAACAAAAATCTGTCCACTACATCCCCATGCTCAGTACCTTTCAACACC
This sequence comes from Artemisia argyi, assembly GCA_030686995.1. NCBI lineage: Eukaryota > Viridiplantae > Streptophyta > Magnoliopsida > Asterales > Asteraceae > Artemisia > Artemisia argyi. The sequence continues at coordinate 139,652,099 of CM060691.1, read as the reverse complement.
AACATCAAAACGCCTAACAAACAAAGTCAAACACCATCTATGTCGCTCAACTTATTAAAGTCTTTGCTTTTTATCATTTTTAACAACATACCAACTTGTATTTTATGGGAATCAGTAGAAGAAGGGAACACTCGTCTCCTAAATAAGTTAGGTCAATCTTTATACGACTCCCTAAAATCAATCCCAAACCTTAAACCCGTAACTAGACAAAATTCCTCCCTCCCAAACTGAATCTCAACCTCACCTAAATGATCAAGAGCACGTACACGATATCTTAATGGAACTATGTTTGTATCTCCCTCTTCACAAGCAACTTGGTGGCATATAAAATAATGTACTAACACCCCACTCTCTTGCATTTCCGGCATGTCTAACATCCAACCAAAACATGTATCTCTAAGCAATTTTTCCCTAGGGGTGTTCAATATCAATTTTCTAATGTCACCAATTCAAGACAACCTACTCCTACATGTAACTTGCGCAGGATAATCCTAAAATAACGAAAACGCATAATAAATATATATTACAAAACATATACGTAAGAAATAAACAATAATTATAATGACAAAAAAAATTATATTTTGAAATTACCCGATAATCCGCCATAATGAAAGCCTAGTCACCACCCCAGCCACTACCACAAGACCACCACCACACCGACACAACGCCACTACCAACAACCACACGCCGGCACCACTACACCACTACCACACCACCACCAGACCACCACTAGACCACCACTCCTCCAACAACAGACCACCACACCACTACCAGACCTCCACACCACCACCGCACGACCACCGGAGCACCACACCACCAACACAACACCACCAATAACAACCAAACGCCACCACCACTACCACCACGCCAGCAGCACCACCAAAACACCAAAGGAGAAAAGAAGAATCGAATTTAGAGAGATGGAAAGAGTTTTTCTTAGTTTATGTGAAAATTTATTAGCGACTTGAATGTATACAAACCACACTCGATCCGTCAACTCAAAATTAATTTATGTAAGCTTTTTCAGTAAAACTTCAAAGTGTTCCTTCCCTATGCACATATATATACATGTCGCGTATATATATATGCACGACATGTTAACTTATATATATATATTTTTTCGAGCTCGAATAAATCTGAATTGCTGACACGTGTTATTCAAACATGTCACATATATTTTTAACCGGAATGTTGGGGTAGATTCGAAAACGGATAAAAGTTGGGGTATGTGTCTCAAATTACTGCAGACTCCCTTTTCAGGGGTCTGTGTCTCAAAATACCCCAACTTTTAGCCGTTTTCAAATCTACCCCAACATTTCGGTTAAAAATATACGCGACATGTTTGAATAACACGTGTCAGCATTTCAGATTTATTCAAGCTCGAAAAATAAAATAAGTATATATATATATATATATATATATATATATATATATATATATATATATATATATATATATATATATATATATATATATATATATATATATATAAGTTAACATGTCGCGTATATATATACGTGACATGTATATATATATGTGCATGGGGAAGGAACACTTTGAAGTTTTACTGAAAAAGCTTACATGAATTAATTTTGAGTTGACGGATCGAGTGTGGTTTTTATACATTCAAGTCGCTAATAAATTTTCACATAACCTAAGAAAAAATCTTTCCATCTCTCTAAATTCGCTTCTTTATTTCCCTTTTGGTGTTTTGGTGGTTGTGCTGGCGTGGTGGTAGTGGTGGTGGCGTTTGGTTGTTACTGGTGGTGTTGTGTTGGTGGTGTGGTGCTTTGGTGGTTGTGCAGTGGTGGTGTGGAGGTCTGGTGGTGGTGTGGTGGTTTGTTGGTGGAGGAGTGGTGGTCTGGTGGTGCCGGCGTGTGGTTGTTGGTGGTGGCGTTGTGTCGGTGTGGTGGTGGTCTTGTGGTAGTGGCTGGGGTGGTGACTAGGCTTTCATTATGGGGGATTAGGTAATTTCGAAATGTAATTTTTTTTTGTCGTTATAATTATTGTTTATTTCTTACGTATATGTTTTGTAATATATATTTATTATGCGTTTTCGTTATTTTAGGATTATCCTACGCAAGTTACATGTATGAGTAGGTTGTCTTTAATTGGTGACATTAGAAAATTGATATTGAACACCCCTAAGGAAAAATTGTTTAGAGATACATGTTTTGGTTGGATGTTAGACATGCCGGAAATGCAAGAGAGTGGGGTGTTAGTACATTATTTTATATGCCACCAAGTTGCTTGTGAAGAGGGAGACACAAACATAGTTCCATTAAGATATCGTGTACGTGCTCTTGATCGTTTAGGTGAGGTTGAGATTCAGTTTGGGAGGGAGGAATTTTGTCTAGTTACGGGTTTAAGGTTTGGGACTGAGTTTAGGGAGTCGTATAAAGATGGACCTAACTTCTTTAGGAGACGAGTGTTCCCTTCTTCTACCGATTCCCATAAAATACATGTTGGTACGTTGTTAAAAATGATACAAAGCAAAGACTTTAATAAGTTGAGCGACATAGATGGTGTTCGACTTTGTTTGTTAGGCGTTTTGATGTTGATGTTGAAAGGTACTGAGCATAGGAATGTAGTTGACGGATTTTTGTTTAGGTTAGTTGAGGATTTAGATAAGTGGAATGTGTATCCGTGGGGGTCGTATGTATGGCCAACTTTGTACCAACATCTCCGGAATGCAGCAATTGAGCGTAGGGAAAAGCACTTTACCGAGGGGAGGGATCCTCGTAAACCTCCTAAGTACACGTTGAACGGATTTGTATGGGCTTTCAAGGTATGTCATTTATCTATTTCTACAGTTCATGTATATGTATACTGTTAAAGAGTATAAACGAATTTACTTTTTTTTAAGATTTGGATATTGGAGATGTTCCCGAAAGGTGCTAGCCCTTATTTTTTCCATCATGATTGAGTGTTGCATCCCCGGTCCGTTGCAAGGGATTTTAACAAATTGGTCGTTAGAGAACGTATTGACAAGTTTTTGGACGACCAATTGATTGTGAGTTTGAGATATCCACTTTTTTTTAACTATTGTGAATTTAATATTGTTTTTGTTTTTTTAATGTCAGATATATTTTCCATGTTTTTTTAAAGGTAAAATCACCGTTGCGTAGGCTTACACCGGATGAATATGAGGAATTGACCGAGTAGTGGCGTGATAGTAGAGCGTATTTCGAAGGGGATCCGGTCGCACCTCCAGTGATACAGCCAGAAGTATACCATTCTATGGATGATGACATACAGCCGGCTATTTTACAGAAGTTTAAAGCATATGATGCTATGTTCAAAGAACATGAACTGAAGTTAAAAGAGATTGAACTGAATGTAAATAGTTTTACATCAATTTATTTTGAGTGTTTGTATAAATATCATTGAAGGCTTGTTAATCGTTTCATTAACAATTTTACTGCAGCAAAACCAACTTCACAATAAACAACCAGTACATAGAGAATCAAGCTTTGTTGCTGATGAAAATGTTGGTTTTAGCGACTTTAGTGTGATTCAAAACACATAGGTACTTTTTTTCTTGTGTTTTTATGTTTAGTATTTTTTAGTGACAAAAAGGTTTTATACTAACATTACGTTATAATTTAATATCTAGGGATTATCACAATCCCTCCGTCCATATAGTGGGCCACCAAATGACTCTTTCTTTGATAGACTTCATGTTCCTACACCGCCCGTGACGTCTAAGTATCCATCCCTGTTTCCCTCAACCGGACATACTGCTAACCGTACACCAATGGGGTCGCCTCGTTTGCCACTCCTATTGATCACCAGGCTGGTCCATCTTTCCGCCCTAACGTTGCTGCTGACATCCAGGTAACCTATTATTTATCGATTATTATTTTAAATTTTTTTCATTATTTGTAATTGACTACTGATTGTCTTTCTTCCATCAATTCTATGTTTAATAATGTTAATGACGTTAAAAATTTATTTGGTTAATCTTTTATAAGGATGCGGTCGAGCGACCAAGGAGGGATTGTCGTCCGGGTAAATATCAGCAATTTCCTTGGACCCAAGAGGGACCCACTTCAATCCTCCCTAAGAAACGTGGTGCTATGACTAAACAAAAAAGAGTACGTCGAACATTCCACGGTTTAACCTAGAAGAAGAACCGGTTGATGATGATGTTACCTGTGTTGGTTGTGATTTTAGCGCACCTTTAATAGTTGATAATGTTGATCCTACAAAGGTACTACTAAAAATGTTTTAAATTTATTGACATTTATTTTATACAATTAACAAACTTGTAACGATATTGTATCTTATTTTTTTTAGGTAAGGCGTAATAATTATGTAAGTTTTGAGAATTTCCTCATGGACCTATGTGACATATACCTTGACTGCCATCCAAAGGGTTGGGTAGTAGATCCTACGTTCTTTCAACAACTACTTCCGGATTTATACAAGATGGGTAATGATCGGGGTCTAGAGGCTAAAATTGGTTGGTTGTTTGACGATGTAAGTCTATTTTTTTAAATTGTTAGAGGTTTAGATTATTTAAGTTTCAAGAACATTAAATGATTTAGTTTAATCTTTTGAATCAGCATATGAATTGTTGGATAGAGATATTAATCAGAAATTGGGTAGACAAACGTCCATGGACAGTGGCTAAATCATGGACTGCATCAATTTACCCGACCGAAAATGGTGACATGTCCATGCTTTCGATAGCTCCTTCGATTAGGGGAACATTGGATGGTAGCACATGTCCATACCCGTCATGGAATGAAGTACGTTGGGTAAGTAAACATCTTTCAATGTTTATTTGTTTTGTATAAATTACTCTTTACTAGACTATGTAATTGTGTATACATAAATAAATTTTATATGTAGGTGGTGATGCCGATGAATCCGCCAGGGAATCACTGGGTGACAGCAATTATCGATTTACATAATTCTAGGTTCTTGGTTCTCGACTCTATGCATATCATCGACCGTTGTGAACAAATAAGAAAGTTTGTATTGAATTGGACCGAACTTAGAACAAGTGTTTAGAAGAGCTAGGACATTTCACCAGGACAGGACGTGGACACTACAATTTCGAATTCCATTACAACGACGAACCATATTGTATTCCACAACAAGGAAATTTTAGTGATTGTGGAGTAATCACATGTTGGCTAATACATGAGTTTGTTACGGGTAGATGGCCACCACAATTTGATAGTAGTAATGTCTTAGGCTTTTACTCCAATATTAGATGTAGCCTTGGTAGCATGTTTTACAACTGTAGGTGTGAGCAGACTAGTATGTCTAGATATGGTTAATTAAGATGACGCTTCACGTTGTTAGTTGTATGGTTTAACCAGTATGTAATGCTATTCTATGTTGTAGTACTTTTTTTTTAACTTTTATTTGATTTATTTTTCAAGCATTTATTCAAGTATTATTCGACTACATAAAGAAACAATACAATAACCGTACATAGACACAAAACAATTAAACAAGACGACGCTGTGTTTCATAAACACTACATAGACAATATTAAACATAAAAATAGGGTATAAATATGTAAATATTCATCCACTAAAAACGGTATTCTTGTCGATAACCTCAACCAAGTTCCTTAATGTTATGTTAAGAGCAGGCGGTGATGATTTTGGGGTAAACACCGAAACATTAAGAAGTACTAAAACAGCTCCGACTTTGAGGGATTTTTTATAATCTAGCTCTTCTGCAAGGACTTTGCGATGAATTGTACCAGCCATAGTCCCTGTTGGATCTTTTAGTGTATATGTAAGGTCACCCAGTATGTTAGGAGTACAAGACTTGATTACAGCTACAACAAGTTCAAGTTTCCCTTTTATGCAATGCTTTTTTAAATCTCCAAAACAACCAGTTATGATGACACCTTGAGAATTAAACAGCTTATGAATCACGCTCAACCATGGCCCACTAGTAAAATGTTCATCCTCAATGACATCCTCTTTTACTTTCGCTATATAATCTTGTGTTGGCACAACACAATATTCGAGGCCACCCTCCCTGATGTCTGCATTTTTGCGAAGAATAGCTTGTTGAAGATTACCAGCCGGACCGGGTATTATCCAATCCTGGTCGCTCATAGATGTTGAAGAATCCGAAATCTTATGTGTTGGGGCATTTGTTGTGTCCTTTTTTTGTTTAGGTGGAACGAATAAGGAATTTTGGTATCGTTTTGTGTATCCGGTTTTGTTTTTTTGGAACATTGTGTGAATTTTTCTATTTTTGTAGAGAGTAGAAATGTTAATATCTGGATGTGGTTAGAGAAATGGAACAACACACTAGTATTTATAGGAGAAATTTAATAGAGATGTTTAATCTATGCCGGTGTAAATAAAATAGCATTGTCATATTTCGTGTAATAAATTACACGTACCCGTATGTGTCATGCACTTGTCAAATCAGTGTCATAGCATACTTGAAATAACTAGTAATAACGATGACAAATTAATTTTTGTACACATACATAAAAACTTAGTACATTAAACATAAAGAAGTAACGTTACAAGTCATGAACTAAACAACTAGTACATTTGTAGAAACGTTGAAGACATACATTGCTAAGGTTAAAGACCCAAACTATAGCACATAGGTATTATTTGGTTGATCAAGCAGAATTAGTGATTCTTTGTATGGGCCAATGAAGAATGAACCACCATTTGCTTCAATATCCATGTTTTGAAACAATTGGGATGTATGCTCATACACTTGTAGTTGTTTCGTTACCATTTGGTTGATCTTAGATTCAACAATTGGTTCCTCATCTTTGGTAAATCCAACTAATTTCACCACATTCTCAATTGGAAATGGGATGGTGAATAGCACTCTACACGATGATACAATACCACCAGCAAATTGCAACTCCCATGCGCACATAATCTTGTACTCCTCTGCAAGGAAATTTCCTGACATTACAAGAGAGTTTCACAATTGTGATATATAGAATGGAGGCGGAATCATTGATGTTATCTCTTGAGGTTTGTCTAGTACTTGAAAGTGGTGAGTAACCAAATCAAACGAAACAATCATGTATCGTTTGTAGTAATTACCATCATTGTAAACAAAATTTTCAGAACCCACCCAGAAAATTTTTCCACCCACACATGCTTGACCAGACCATTTTATTCTAATTGTTTCCTGTGGCAAATGGTCGTTTTCAAGATTATTCCAATGTCTTGAACTCAATGTATACACTGACACATGCCATGGTCCTTCACCATAATAAGGGTAATTAATCTTTAAAAGGGTTGGGTCTAAAGTCTCTGGACGGACACCAAAACCAATGACCATTTTTGGCGAATCAGGTTGATTCAAGAAACTAGGGACGAATATTCCTACAGATCTTTTTATTGATGGATTCCAAAGAACAACCATCATGTTTGAACCGTATGAAAAGCACTAGACACCTTCAGAAGTAGCAACTGGCTTAAGAGTTGCAAGATCTAATGGTGTATCTAGATGCGTGAACGCTAAACTTTCATTAACAGAAAACATGAAACCTACATTACCTTGCATATATGTCAAATTAAAACAACACATATCTGACTCAGGAAAACCATATCTACGGATGAAGTTGGAAAAGTCTATGGAAGACCTCCAGCTCTTTGACACACTACGAAACTGTAGTAAAGACTTTACTGGAAGTTTATTCATGATATCAACTTAAAGGTCGAATGGTATGTTGTCCGACATACTTTGAATATGGAAAAGAACAATGTTAACGAATGATTTGTAGTAGCCAATTTAGCAAACGAATGAGTGTAGTTTGCGTCACGAACTTAGTCTTAAATAGTCAAAGAGCGTGTCAACTCAATGTCATATTTCGCGTAATTAATTACACGTACACGCAACTTTCATGGAGTTGTCACGTCATTGTCATAGAATTGTCTAGTCTGTGTCATATTTCACGTAATTAATTACACGTACACGCAACTGTCATGGAGTTGTCACATCATTGCCATATAATTGTCAAGTCTGTGTCATATTTCGCATAATTAATTACACGTACACAAAGCTAGCATGGAGTTGTCAAATCCTTGTAAAAGAATTGTCTCTTCAGTGTCATATTTCGTGTAAAAAAATTACACATACACCGAAATGAAAAGTACTTTTGTTGCAGCATTGTATGTATATATTTAGTGTTTAGGGTTTATTCTTCCATATCAAACACTTTCATCCATATCAAACACTAAAAATGAGTTCAGATTTTCAAAAATTTCAAATGTGTTTTACATTTTGATACTACCAAACGAGGTGTGATCATGTATACTAATATCACGTACTCATGGTTAGATGAAACTGTGCGTTCTAAGTTCAAGTTGGATCCCAGTGTTCGGCTTAATTTTAAATTTTCGCACCCCTCATTTGATGTTCAAATTGATATCACTGTTGATGATGAGGTAACTTTCTTTGCTGAATACGCTTCTTCGAATCAAGAAATGCCGCATCTTTATGTTGCTAAAGCGAAAGAATGTGAAGAAATTACATATTTTAGGTCAAACCAAGAAAACCCGGCATTTTATAACTTTTTTGAAGCAAACACTAACAAAGAAATTGGGTATTCTGGTTATGAAGACAACTTAGCTTGTTTCAATAATAAAAACCAAGCAACTCTTTTTTTAATGAGGGCCCATCACAAAATTTTGAATCAAATGATCATGAGATTTATGAATCCGGTTTTAAAGATGAGGCAAATTTCACAAAACCGGGATCATCATTTGCTTTCGGGTCAGACGACAATGCGAAAGATGATGAAGATGATGGTTTTGTTGGGAAAAGCGAGAACCTAAAATCAGTCCATCATAAATGGAAAAATATTTTTTCACTCATGCCTGATGTTCCAGAAACCCCACTTTACCAGTCCAAACAAATAATTTCAAACCAAAATAATAGTGATACAGTTTTTTTCAAGGGAAAGTTTTTTGACACAAGAGATGAATTAGACAGAGCAGTTAGGATGAAATGTTTAGAAGAAGGTTACCATTAGTCGAAAGGTCATAACCTATACGATATTATGCTAAATGCTATCATTTTAACGAATGCAAATGGAGAATTAACTCTAGACGCGTGAAAGGTACATTTGTGTTTCAAGTTACAAGTTTGAATGATAATCACACGTGTGAAAAAACTCAAACATATCCTAACCATCGAAATGCAAATAAAAAAGTTATTGGTCACATTTTTAGTGAAAAGTTAAAAGATGCTAGAAGAGATTTAAAACCAAAAGATATGCAAAGAGACATGTTAGCGCAATATAAAACAAGTATATCTTACCAACAAGCATGGGGAGGAAAGGATTATGGGTTACAAATGATTAGGGGTTCACCAACAGAATCATTTGAAATGTTGTCGTATTATTGTCACAACCTAGTAAAAAAACCCAGGCACTATCACACGTATCAAGACAAATGAAGAAGGAGTTTTTGAGATGTTATTTGTTGCCATTGGTGTTTCAGTAAGTGATACTAATTTTCATGATTGGGTTCATTGTTATAGTTTATGGTAGGTTTACATAGTTTAACGTATATTCAATTTTATTATTCAAATTCGAACTTTCTTACTACATCTTCGACCACTGCTTATAGTTGATGGGGCATATCTGAAGGGTGTGTACAAAGGTACAAATTTGTTAGCAGTAGGCATGGATGGAAACAACCAAATTGTGCCTATTGCTTACGGTATATGCAGAGGTGAAACTGGTGAATGTTGGTCATGGTGGTTTTCATTCCTTAAAGAATGCATAGGCGATAGACAGCATTTGGTTATCATATCTGATAGGCATCCTTCTATCAGATTAGCTGTACAAAATGAATACCCATTGGCGTTTCATGGTATATGTTGTCGTCATCTAATGAAACCTTTTTTTAAAAAAGGACACAACAAAGGCGCTATTTTGGAGGATATGCAAAGCGTATACACCTGACGAATTTGATAGTAAGATGCAACTACTGCTGGCTATTCAGCCTAAGGCGTACCACAAGCTAGTAGAAGCGGGTGTTCACAGATGGTCCAGAGCATATTGCCCACTAACTCGCTACAATTATTGTACATCTAACAGCGTCGAGTCTGTTAATGCTTGTACTGTAAATTCAAGGAAGCTGCCTATAACAATGCTGACCGAGCAATATCGAAAAATGGTGCAAGACTGGTATTTTAAATGGCGACAAGTTGCTGGTATTTATTTTCAAACAGAATATATTTATATTTTTAATAGTTATGTTTAATATAAAGTCACTTCTTAAAACCTATGTGTTTATGCAGCAAAAATGAAGTATGAAATAACTGATTGGGCATCCCATAAAGTGGAAAAGAGAAAAATCAAAAGTGCAACCTGGAATGTATACGGGGTTAACCAACATAGGTTCCAGGTTTTTGATGGGAGATACAATCGGGAAGTGAACTTTCTGGTATACCTTGTGGTCACGTTATTGCTATATGTAGGTTTTTGGGTCAAACCAATTGTGTGCAATACATTCAGGATTAGATTAAAAAAGCAAAATACCAAGCCACATATGCAGAGGCGGTGAATTTTGTTGGAGAGTTTCACGAATGGGAGTATCCAACACATATACAACCAATCACTCCTCCACGAATGGACAACCCACAACCCGGGCGGCCAAAAAATACTGACCGTATACGATCCCAGGGTGAGGAACCAAGGGTAAGACATTGTGGTAGGTCCGATGAAGTTGGACACACACGTGGGCAATGCAAGCAACCATTTGTCCCTGATGAAATGGTAAATAAAAGAAAACAGTATCCCAAAAAGAAAAAATCTGTTAACGAGCAACAACAAACTCCTCCTTTATTCGACTCATACCCAAGTCAAACAGATCATCACACCGTTCCTACTTATGACACATACCCATCTAATGTGTTTGGACATAACACATTCCCAGCACAACCATATAATCAAAAGTTTTACACAACGGGCCAATATGACCAAGGGCAAGCAAGTCATAAACAACATGCTCATCATAACCCGGCACATGGCTATGAACAATATGACTCCCAAGCATACCCCTCACAATATTTAAATGATCTAAACACTCAACAGTCTAATAATAGTTGGTTTAATTTGTTTGGTTAGTAACCAGTTTGCACTTGTTGGTTATGTATTTTAATGTAATTGTATTAATTTTGTAACATTTATTACGAAGCTTGTAATAAATTCCTTTTTTATTTATAACATGTATTTCCAGAAAACCCTAATAAAATACTAAAAATGACAACTAAGAAAAAAGATACACCACGTCAGTTCCACTATTCATTTTCCAATGTTGACATGATAGCACAAACAGTGTCCTTGGTGAAAGTATTAAATACGAGTTCATTAGTTTCTATATAAGCTACATTGGCGCACTTGAAGTTCAATACAACATTTCATTCATTTTCAAATGTTACTAAACTTGAATACATGACATTCAAAGTTCTACTTCATCATTACAGGAGGTTCACTTCCCCACCAGGAAGAAAATTTGAAGGTGGTTTAATTGCTTGCGTAGATCCGGTCGAGTTTGAAACCTTCTCGGCCGATCAATTGAAACTAATTTTACCAAATTTGTTAATACAAATATCGCCTAAAAACGTTATTTATATTTTACGATCTTTGCTAAGTTTTGTTAATGACAAAGTATGAACTTTAGCTAAGAGTAAATCATCACTTTAAGTGTTTAAGTCTTGTTTAAACTAAGGATTACATTTCCTTTTAAACAAAACATTGTTTTTATTTCTTAAATTAGAAAGAGTCTTGTCACATCACATTTATTTCTTTAAATAGAAATATCACATCACATTTATGGTAAGTTTGTCATTATACATTTATGGAAAGAAAGTGTGTTTGACTAACCATAAGTTTTCTTGTGCAAGTTTGTGTTTGACTAGTATTTATGTGATGTGACCTTGTTTGGTTTGGAAGATTTATTGCAAAACCAACTGCAGCCCTGACGGAACCCTGGGGGTACACGGGCAGAACCCATCTGAGGGTTCCGCCATATCCGCCAGACCTGCAGAAGGTTTTGCTATAAATATCAAACCATTTGTTAGTTTTGGGTAATCACTTTAGGACATATTTTCATATACTCTCTCAACTAACTCAGTAACATTTGACTTGTGTGATCCTCTTATGTAGCAAGGGACTTCACAAGATCATTCAAGAAGTACCAAGCTTCAACTCTAAAATTTTCAAGTCTTGTTAGCTTTATCATGTATAAGCTTTGGTAGTTTATACTTCATTTGTATCATGTGTGTAGAAGTGATCGGTTAGTATTTTAGGCCTTAAAATACATAGTGTGTCGGGAGTTGTTGTACCCTTGTAAAAGAACTAACGGGAGTGGTTGTACCCTTGGTAAAGAACTCGGCATCTAGCTTAGTGTCGGTAAAAGTGTAAGCGACGATGGGAGTGGTTGTACCCGTGTAAAAGAACTTGACATCTAGCTTAGTGTCGGTAAAAGTGTAAGCGAAGTTGTAAAAGTTTCTCCACCGGGAAAGGAGCTTGTTGATTAGTGCTTATAACTCTCGAGTTGGAAACTCGGGGCGTGGATGTAGGGCAAGGAAAAAGAGTCCTTGTGGCCGAACCACGATAAACAATCGTGTTGTGGTTTGATCGTTTCTTTCTTTATCTTTGCTTATTACATATTGTCTTTAGTTAGAATTGCTAATCACACGTAAAGCTTTTCAAAGAATTAAACAAGTAAAGTTGTGTTTATATCTTTAAACAAACGTAAAGCTTTTCAAAGAACTAAACAAGTAAAGTTAGGATTGTTATTCACACGTAAAGCTTTTCAAAGAAGTGAACATGTAAAGTTGTGTTTATATCTTTAAACAAACGTAAAGTTTTTAAAGGATAATCAAGTTAAAAAAATTTTAAAAGCGGTAAACTATTCAACCCCCCTTCTAGTTTTCCACAATTGGCATCAGGAGCTACGTTACTCAAGATCTTTAAAATATAGTGAATTTTAAAACTTGGATCGATCCATGGATTTTGAAAATCTCAAAGAAGGGAAACCTATTCAAAACTCACCGCTATTTGAAAAAGAAAACTTCCTTGAATGGAAAAGTATTTTTGAAAACTATGTAAAATCAATTGATCAAGATCTTTGGCATATTATTTCTATTGGTGATTTCAAACCAACGAAAACAAGTTTTGAAAACCAAGATGACTATTCTAAACTTGATAAAAATACTAAAGCTAAGATAATGATTTATAAAGCTTTATCAAGTACCGAATATGAAAGAATGTATTTTTGTCAAACGGCTAATGATAGTTTGAAAAATATAATCAACTTTCATCAAGAAATATGTCAAGTCAAAGATGATCAATTTGATCTTACATATGAATTAAAAGTTTTAAAAAAACTAATAGATAGACACTTAGTAGAAGTTAATACATATGCTACTAGTTTTAATGTTTTAAATGAAGGTACAAGTGAAGATGAGTACGTGTGTCTCGATGAACTTGCTTGCGAATCATGGAATGAAACGGATGTAGACGAAGACAATGATCCGGTGGGTGATTATCAATTGATTGAAACAACAAGCAAGGTACATGTTGAAACCAAACATTTTTGCTTTGACACATTTATCTTAGAATTTTCTAAATTAGAAAATGAGTCTAAACTTTTAGGTAACATGAACCTAAAAACTATCTATAACAATGAGTCTTCAAAATCTCTTGTGAATAACTTTGAAAAGGAAATCTTGTTAGAAGATAAAATGTCTAGACTTGAGAGTAATGTTGAAATTGATCTAGAATGTAAATTATGTCTAGATTACAAACATGAGATTAAAAAGCAAAATGAGAAAGGAAAAATGTTAGCTAAATTTGATGAAAGCTCAAAATCTCTTGAAAGATTGTTGAGGAGTCAAAGGTTGTTTAAAGATAAAACCGGATTAGGATTTAACTCAAAAGCACCATCAACTAGTAAAACAAAGCAAGTAAAATTTGTTAAACCTAGAAGAGAGATTTAGAGATAATTCAATCTCTAATAGAAACTCATGATGAAAGAATTAAGATTATCATGCTCCATGCTTTTATATGATTATCTAACTTTCTTGGATACATGAGTAATTGAGTTTCCAAGTGTGTCGTCAAACCAAGATTTTACGCTTTGTGTTTATCCTCTTGATAGCATCTCTATGCAATTTAAAAGGTACGCATTACTTAAACTTGACTTTGATTGTCTCTTGTTTCTAGCATTATGTGTTGGAGTATGTGTTATTAGTAATACTCTAAAGTGTTTACCTGCTATTAGTAATAACAAAGATTAGATTCTCTGCAACAAGGAATTTCGTCATTAGTACTAGTAGGAGATATAAGGTGTTTCGATTCTTTAACCGTCAAGAGATAAACACGAGAAACTCTTGAGTGAGTCTCACTCAACTCTTGCTTACAAGTGAGCTAACTAAGAATTTCCTAAGTGTTAAAATGTCTAACACTTTTGTGATGCTTGCAAAACAAACCTTTGTAAAACAACATTCTTAAATACCATACTTTGGGTCTTAAATTGTGTTTTACTTCAATCACTCATTTGTGATAATTTCACATAAAACATACAAGGTGAAATAAATCACATTAGCATACATTAGGATGTGTGGAAGAAAATGAGTTTTCAACATCTAGGACTTACACATCAAATGTGACACTTAGTCTTATGATGTACCTCTTGGACTTTTTCAAAACAAATAAAGTTCATAGTGTCTTAAGTAAGGAAACCCAAAGAGTCGAGGAGTCGTTGAATATAACATTTAACGAGAAATCACCTCCTTCTAAGATATCATCTTTGGTAGATGATGACTTAGTCGAAAGTCCAATGATGGCAAGACAAGTATGTTGTGTAAAACATTAAGGATAAAGGTACAAAATAACATCTTTTCACCTTGAGTCAAACATTGAATCAAGTAAAATTGACATAAGTTATAAAACTTGATTTATAGATCATAGTTGTGTCTAAACAAATTCAACAAAAACAGTTTTTGGAATTTAGAGTAAAACAACTAGTGAAACAAAATAGATTTTTCAAAGTAATCAAATGATTATAGTGTCAATATTTGAAAGACTTTTTTATAATAAAAGAAAGCCCCAAAAGCAAGAGATTTTAACTTAAAGATATTCCTAGTTACTCTCTTGTTCTCAATGGTTAAGTTATTGATGACTTATCAAGAATGAGATTAGTGAATCCGTAGGTAGAACTAAACGTAGAGAAATGTTCGGAAGACTACTTGTTCTCATAACAATTAGATCCAACATTCTGTTTAGTGTTTGTCTATGTGCTCGTTTTAGAGAAGATCCTAAAACAACTCTTTAGGAAGAGCATGTGTGGATACATCAAAAGGTACTACACAACTAGGATTATGGTATCCCAAAAGAACGGGAATAGAAACCATAGTGTATGCCAAATGGAATTATGTAGATAATAATTTGATAAGTAAAGCACAAGTGGTACTTGCACTTTTATGCTAACTTACACATTGATTCTTCAAAAACGCTTATGGTTCTCATATTAGTATCGGATGGAGAAGCATGTCAACAAGCTCCACTTGAACAAGCCAACTCGCGTCGACAATGGAATTCATCCCATCAACATTGTTATCTCTTCAAACAAAGGAAGTATCGACTTCAGCGACAATTCAATCCATTGTGTTCTTAATTGACATATTGTGATCCATCATCATCGCCTTGGTAAAAATGTTCATTGAGGAACGTCTTAACTAAGAAAGTCTTATACGTTAACCATTTTATCAACGTTTTCACAAAACCTCTTGAATGAGAAGCATTCATCATCCCTAGGCTTAGTCAAAGACTCATAAGACCTAAAACCTTAATTTTGAACATTAGGATAAAACCACAAAAATCAAGACAATCCCTTTTGAATTTTTCCCTGCAGTTCCCACGGAACCCTCAGACCATACGGGCGGAACCCTCCCTTTGGTTCCGCCTGGTCCGCCAAATCTGTAGGATGTTTTATTTTTAATTTCTAAACCAAACACCCTCTTAACATAATCATTCACTTTTCAAACAGCCATCACCCTCTCAAAAACACATAACCATACGAAATTTAGGGCCTTAAATCTAACCTCTTCAAATCTAATCAACTTTGTAAGTGTTCTAATCATAATTGCATTTTTGATTCAAGTATAACATTCTCATTTACATTCATTAACTAGAATCTTAGGGTTTATGCATAGAACTTTTTGATTCATGAAAAACTTGGTTGCTAACCAATCATGTCTTCCATTAGTTAAGAATTGTATCCTTTTTGTTGTTATTTTGATTTGCCAAACACACCAAGTGCATTGCCTTTCAAAAAATTGCAATCCACAACTGGAACATAACTCTTCACCACATTGTTAAAACAAATGAAAAACGTCATTGTAACATCACTTGCATATTGCCTCTTGAATGCTAAAGGGGATACATAACTAATATGTATTTTCGGGTACATTCAAACGAAGCTAAATTGAACTAGGAGTGTTTGGGTTATCTTTTGTTTTATAACAAAACTTGCATAACAAAACAATTTGGGAATCAAAATGAGTCAAGATAACCAAGTCTCTACACTGTTTGCATATAGGAACACATTAGTACATCCACATTGTTAAAATTCGTTAACATATAATTTTGTGTTTTCTAGGAATCAACATGCCTCCCGCAAATTACTCCGATCACAAGGAAACCCTTAAGTACTTGCCCAAACACCATAGGACCAAAGGTCTCAACAAAGTTCAAGTAGAAACCTTTAATGCATTAGAAAAATGCTATGTTCACGAAGGTAGAACCATTGATCCATCCTTTCTAGAAGGAACATCTATTCGCCAAAGCTTTGCCGCAATCAACTTTGATTGTCTCCTTGATATCGATGAGCCAATTTGTCCTAGGTTCATCTTAGAATTCTATGCAACCGTAAACCTTTCCACAAATGATTTTGGTAAGATATCATTAAACTTCACAACCAATCAAATACCAAATTTCATAGATTTAAAAGACTTAGCTATCATTCTTTGTGTCCCAAATACGGGATAAGTGGCCCATTTCAAGCATTGATTCTATTGAGCGTTTTCATCCATACAACAACCCTCTTGCTAGTAAGGAAACAATTAAAGCACATCTCTTCGTTAGAACCTCTACCACCAGAAAGAATCGTTTGGGGAATGATGTGGATAAGGATCCTTTTGGTATGGAGCTCAATGAGCTTAAACCACAATTTAAGAAGTGGGAAGAAATTCTTAGAGCTAACGTCATAAGTACCATAGGAAATAGAGATCATGTCAACACATGCCTTTGCTACATGCTCTATAGCATTTCCACCAGTCAACCCTTTAATTTAGCCTACTACCTAGCCAAAAGAATGGCCGACATACCCTTAGTTGGAACAACCGCTCTTCCTTATGGAATGCTTCTCACCCGACTCTTTAGAGCAATCTCACCCATTCCTCCTAACGATAAGGGAATGCGCCTTGACTATTCTTTCGTTCCTCACATCTTTGTCCCTCTTAGTGATAAACGAGTTTTCAAAGGTAAGGGCAAACGTACTCGCTCACCTACACCATCATCGTCATCATCCGACATGAGCGAGGACGATAAACTTCCTAACTCTAAGTTACCTCCTTTATACTACCTTCAAGAACTCCCCGTCATTGACAATGCGTCCGAAGAGTTTAAGCAAACCAAAGGAATTTTCAAGTGCTTTGGAAGGTATCTAAGCAAGCTCAATAAGAAGATAGATCGGTTGTGAGAATCGTTATTAAGGAGTGTTTGGCTTATGAAGGTTTTAGAACCTTGTATGTGTTAAACTATGTGATTTGTATTATTTTTCACGTTCATGCTTTATTACGTTTGTCGGATTATGTTTATATGAGCTTTTATGCATAATGACAATATTTGAGGTGTTTGTCAATTTTTATGCTTATGGTAAATTTCACTAAGTTTAGTGAATATTCGCGACCCCCCGGTCAAAGTCCTATGATATGTGTGTTTACATGTCCAATTTTTGCATTGTCTAACCAGATATGCATTATCTTTTTGATTTTAGGAGTTTTCAAAAAAATTGAAAATCGTCTCGCGGGTCAAAATCGCGGACTGTGTACTTTTTCAGGTCTGGCGGATCTGGCGGAACCCTAAATTAGGTTCCGCCAGTGTAATTTCTGGGCAATCCAGAAATGGCCCAACGGACCAGACGGAACCCAGAACAGGGTTTCGCCTGTGTATCGCGAGGGTTCCGCCAGTCACCTGCAGAAAATTTTTGTCATTTTTCTTAAGTTCAAAACTTGTAAAGTGTCAAACCATTATCCTAAATGAGAAACATCTTCCATTAACTCCAATAACCATATTAGGACAACTCTCACTCACTAAAACAATTAGGAAGTCACTCCCCTCCAAAAATTCAAATTCAAACATAACTAACCCAAGGAACCCTTTTAAAGGATCCTTCAAACCATTGAAACATTTTCAACCAAATCACATCCCATGATCACAAAGCATTGAGTGCGTATGTTGGTCTTTCACTCCACCCTATTCCATTGGATTGACATCAAGTGATGTCATGGTCATGAAAATCATTTGAAACCTCAATCTTTGAATGGTAGAATATCAAATCCAAACACTCATTTCAACATCTTTTCCACCTTATAAATTTGAAAGTTTTGCAACAATTCAAATCACACCATAACCATCAATATTTCTTCTCTCAAAACATCAAAACTACACATTTGAAATGACTAAACCCATCACATCATCCGAGTCATCAAAATCCTTCTCAAAAACCACTAGGATTAGTGTTAAACCTTGTTGCTTCAACAAAACCGTCAAGTCAAGCTCATCATCTTCAAGTGATGCTTCGCTTAACATTTCATCACCTATCCAAGATTTCCTTAACCTCACTACCTCAACACCATCCTCAACACATTGCAATACCAATGTAATCACCATTCAAGATTTGCTTAATCTTGCTACACCAACACCCTCTCCAACACATTGCAACACAAACATAGTCACCATTCCTCCACCAACTAGACCTTCAAGTGATTCAAAATCACCTTCTCAACAAGCTCAACCATCAAAAACTCCATCACCTCAATCACCAACACTTACACCAATGGAACTTTTCCATACACCGCCAACATCACCACTACCCTATTTGGAAACATTGGAAGACCTATCACCCAAATCATCAAGTCCACCATCCTTATCACTCTTTGACACCATTGCTCAAATGGAAACCCAACAACAACCTAGTGAGCAACTAGATGATGAACCCCATCAACCATCATTGGTAGAACGGTTGGCTTACCGTTATGCTAGACCATCAATTTTTCCAAATGATCAAGGTCATACACACTCACAATCATTTGTGTTTCACCCAATTTACAAAGACCTTCATGGTAATCCTTCCGGCGAACCAAGCTTCCGCCATTTTGTTCAAAACCAACAACCACAACAACAACAACAACCATCACCACAAGAACCTTCCCAACAATTTAAATCTCTACTTTCTTCTTATAAGAAAATAGAAGCATCCATATGGGAAAAACCTCCAAACCTTAATGATGAGATTGACACTCATTTAAACCACCTTCACGCCTTCAAACGTATGGTTGACTCTCAAATCAACCATATTATGGTTTTACAAACAACGCTACACTCAACTAATGAAGGAAGCAAAAACACCTCTCAACCATCAACATTTGCTCCTTCAAGTTTAAACCATCCACCACCAATAAATCAAACCTCTCTTCCACCAAACTTTCCCCGCCATGGTTGCGGACATTGCGAAATAACCGCTCACATTAGTGAAGGGTGTCGAATGGAAATTCGTGAGCTATCCAAAGAAATGAGGTTTATCCTAAACCACATTTTGGACCATCTACAATCCTTGTCTCACCCACCTCAACCTTAGAGTCTCCAAAATGAAACATAACCGTTTCTTTTGGAAAATGTTTCCCATTTAAACCAACAAACCAAAATTGTGTCATCCTTTCAACCTTCAAAATAAAGCCCGCTACAACCTCCAACACACATTTTCATCCTTAAACAACCTTAGCCTTGTTTTTTGAAAATGTTTCTCATTAAGGAAAATGATGATTTCCTTGTAGCTTTTTATGTTTTTAGTTTATTTTTAGTTTTTCTTTATTTTTAAGAAGTAGGATGATGTCATCCTAATTTCATGTATTTGACTTTCTAAGAGTCAAAATTTTACATGAAATGAATTTCATTCTACTACAAGGTTTGCATTGTTTGTTTACCATTTAGGTATGATGAGTGAACTATACCTTGATATGGTAGCATACATATATCTTGGGTTTTAGAAACTAACCTTTCTTTTTGTAGGATCATTATCCATGTTTTTCTTCCTTGATACTCCATTTAGGGGAGTAATATTCAAGGGGGAGCATGAGTGTTGCATTATTCCACTTCATAACTCTTAGTTGTGTTCTAGACATGAAATGCTTTCATGACTTGTCTTGTGTGGCAACTAACATTTTGTTTTGTAGGGTCAAAATTAATGTCTCCTCTCTTGGCACTCCATTTAGGGGGAGTATTGTCTAAGGGGGAGCAAGTGCATACTTCAGCTTCGCTACTCTTCTTTTTGTTTCGACAAAAAGGGGGAGAATTTATATATAAACTTGTTTCAATTTTTTTTTTTTTTTTTTTTTTTTTTTTTTTTTTTTTTGCATATCACATCATCTTAGCAAAAACAAGTTTTTATACTAACTTTATAAGACTTAACACTAAAACTAGTGACTTACTTATAAATAAAGTTTATGTTTTGTCATCAACAAAAATGGGGAGATTGTTAATACAAATATCGCCTAAAAACGTTATTTATATTTTACGATCTTTGCTAAGTTTTGTTAATGACAAAGTATGAACTTTAGCTAAGAGTAAATCATCACTTTAAGTGTTTAAGTCTTGTTTAAACTAAGGATTACATTTCCTTTTAAACAAAACATGTTTTTATTTCTTAAATTAGAAAGAGTCTTGTCACATCATATTTATTTCTTTAAATAGAAATATCACATCACATTTATGGTAAGTTTGTCATTATACATTTATGGTAAGAAAGTATGTTTGACTAACCATAAGTTTTCTTGTGCAAGTTTGTGTTTGACTAG
Source organism: Artemisia argyi (assembly GCA_030686995.1). Taxonomy (NCBI): domain Eukaryota; kingdom Viridiplantae; phylum Streptophyta; class Magnoliopsida; order Asterales; family Asteraceae; genus Artemisia; species Artemisia argyi. The sequence continues at coordinate 139,630,985 of CM060691.1, read as the reverse complement.
TATTTATGTGATGTGACCTTGTTTGGTTTGGAAAATTTATTGCAAAACCAACTGCAGCCCTGACGGAACCATGGGGGTACACGGGCGGAACCCATCTGAGGGTATCGCCGTATCCGCCAGACCTGCAGAAGGTTTTGCTATAAATACCAAACCATTTGTTAGTTTTGGGCAATCACTTTAGGACATATTTTCATATACTCTCTCAACTAACTCAGTAACATTTGACTGGTGTGATCCTCTTATGTAGCAAGGGACTTCACAAGATCATTCAAGAAGTTACAAGCTTCAACTCTAAAGTTGCAAGTCTTGTTAGCTTTGTCATGTATAAGCTTTGGTAGTTTATACTTCATTTGTATCATGTGTGTAGAAGTGATCGGTTAGTATTTTAGGCCTTAAAATACATAGTGTGTCGGGAGTTGTTGTACCCTTGTAAAAGAACTAACGGGAGTGGTTGTACCATTGGTAAAGAACTCGACATCTAGCTTAGTGTCGGTAAAAGTGTAAGCAACGATGGGAGTGGTTGTACCCGTGTAAAAGAACTCGACATCTAGCTTAGTGTCGGTAAAAGTGTAAGCGACGTTGTAAAGGTTTCTCCACCGGGAAAGGAGCTTGTTGATTAGTGCTTATAACTCTCGAGTTGGAAACTCGGGGCGTGGATGTAGGGCAAGGAAAAAGAGTCCTTGTAGCCGAACCACGATAAACAATCGTGTTGTGGTTTGATCGTTTCTTTCTTTATCTTTGCTTATTACATATTGTCTTTAGTTAGAATTGCTAATCACACGTAAAGCTTTTCAAAGAATTAAACAAGTAAAGTTGTGTTTATATCTTTAAACAAACGTAAAGCTTTTCAAAGAACTAAACAAGTAAAGTTAGGATTGTTATTCACACGTAAAGCTTTTCAAAGAAGTGAACATGTAAAGTTGTGTTTATATCTTTAAACAAACGTAAAGTTTTTAAAGGATAATCAAGTTAAAAAGATTTTAAAAGCGGTAAACTATTCAACCCCCCTTCTAGTTTTCCACAAAATTGTTTAGGTTACGATGAAAACTCCCCAACCTTTTTTTATATACAAAAACCAAATTGTTGTCTAGATTCAGGGCTAGTACCATTGGCTGCTGCAATTGAAGACCGCGAAAGTCTTTTATCGTACACACAACTTCAACAAAACAAAATGCATGTGTACGTTTCAAGAGTTGAGTTATTCGAACTCGTTGTGGCCAACGAACGCAACATTAAACATACCAAGAAGAGTACACAAGATAAACCTTCATGTTCAAAAAAGTTATTTGACTAATTTGTAGTTATGTGTTCTTTTGCCTTTATTGTCGTGTTATGCTTTTCATTGTCTATTGTCCAAGTCACAATTTGACTAGTTTGTAATTCTACGTATGTTCTAATACTAATGTCCTATTATGCTTTCGAATTTCTATTATCCAATTCTCGATGTTATCATTTTCTTTATATGTTTTCAGCTTTAATGTAAAAATAATATTAAATTGATTACTAGTAAACCACTTCTGACAAAGAAATGACTACTCACCTTTGTGGTATCTAAATTTATATATATATATATATATATATATATATATATATATATATATATATATATATATATATATATATATATATATATATATATATATATATATGTATGTATGTATGTATGTATGTATGTATGTATGTATGTATGTATGTATGTATAGGGTAAAGTTAAAATAAAAAGACAAATATCCGTAAAAAGAATAAAAAGAAAATTTTTTTAAAAAAGTTCTTGAAAAATTCTAAAAAAATTCCACAAGATCGGGTATGTTGGTGCATAAAACTTTTGTGAAAGAAGTTTTTCTAATTTTGAGTTTTTATACGTTTTATTAATGCACAAAAAACGAATTTTAATGTGAAAAAAAAATTAATGCACAAAAAAAAATTTAATGCACAAAATTTTCAACTTGTTTTAGTTAGATGCGCAATGTTATTTTGATGAAAAAATTCAAAAGAAGTTGGGTCCAAAAATGAATTTTTGATGTACAAAAAAACGATTTAATGCACAAACGTATTTTTTTATAATTTTTTTCGGATAAAGTATCTACTTTTAGATAAACTTCCTTTAGAACTTTTTCATGCACCAACATACCCAATCTTGTGGAATTTTTTTGGAATTTTTCGAGAATTTTTTTTTTAAAAAATTATTTTTATTCTTTTTACGGAAATTTGTCTTTTTATTTGATCTTTACCTTTTATATATATATATATATATATATATATATATATATATATATATATATATATATATATATATATATATAGTGGTGTATTCTATGCAGTACCGTTCTTAGATACAGTACTTTACAGTACCATTTAGACCAATATAAACCGTTAAATTACTTAATCAATGGATCAGATCATTTGTGCCTTTAATGTACTCCTCTCTCCCCCCACTTGACCTAAAAACCACCATCAAATCTCATTCACAGATCCACCGCTGCCATCCCTTCCACGCGCCGCCAGCCATCAATAAAATTTTATGATCGGCGGTTGTGATTGCGGTTTGTCTCTCCGACTTTAATCATGGTAAGAATTTTTGTTTTGATTTTGTTTTATAATTTAACAAACTCATTTTCTTATTGTGTAGTTTCTGTTTTAATCCAAGATCATTGCAAATATTATCGTTAATTATATATGCCTGATTAATGATGCAAGAGAAAAAGATTTATAATTCTTTTTTTAGGTTCGAACTACAAAAGAATTCAACAATAGAAACGCCAGCGTCACAATCATCTTATCACTTATTTAAGGTTGGATTTTTTAATTTTGTATTGTATCCACATTCATTGGTTTTAATTCCGGTTTTGCGTTTCGAAAATCGTTAACAACTTGGCATGATTTAATTTGCTTTTGGATTCATGATCACATCATGGTTTTTATATTTTAATAATTGTTTAGAGGCTATTTTTTATGTAGTTACGTGGGTACACATTTTGAAATAAATATAACAATGAAATATAAACTTTTATCTTGTTTGTTCGAGTTCTATGTACCTACTAACTTGTTCTTGTTTTGTTTGTTGATTTAAATATGTTTACGGTGGTAGGTTCTTTTATGATCTATATTTTTCAATTTTTGTCCTTCCTATAGATTTGTTTTACTTCGTTAATTTATTAAAAGTTCTTTTTTCGTTAATAATACTAGTATTAATCTTTCTTAATATAAACAAAAAGTATGTAATAGTTCCTTTTTATTCTTTTGAGCACATTACTAAATGAATAAATGACATGGTTACAAACGAATGGTACTTAAGAATTT